>CM066333.1:91644200-92844200 GCA_033807585.1 Hydrophis major | reverse complement strand
GGGCGGAAAAGTCTTCACTAAACTAGACTTAGCTCAGGCTTATTAGCAACTGCCGGTTGACGAAAAAACGGCACAGGCACAGACAATCGTAACGTACCGAGGTGCCTTTAAGTATACGTGGCTCCAATTCGGAGACAGTGTAGTCCCGGGGATCTTTCAGAGCCTAATGGAGAGACTTTTGCAGGGGATCAAAGGCGTTGTCCCTTACTTTGACGATGTGCTCATTGCTGCCCCCACTCCAAAAATTTAACAGGATCGTTTAAGACTGGCTTTACAAAAATTCCAAGAAGCAGGCCTGAAGGTGAAGAAAAATAAGTGCAAGCTGTGTACAAATCGTGTTGAATTCTTTGGGTACTTGATTGACAGTCAGGGTATTCACCCAACCGATAGCAAATTGAGAGCAATAAAAAATGCTCCCAGACCCTGGAACAAAGCCAACCTCCAGGCATTTTTAGGCCTCATCAATTTCTATAACGTATTCTTGCTGCAAAAGGCGACTGTTGCTGAACCTTTACATCGCTTACTAGATAAAAAAGCAATTTGCATATGGGGTCACAGAGAAGAGCAGGTGTTCCGTAATGTAAAAAAACTACTTACTTCTGACGCTGTACTAATGCAGTACAATGAAACTTTACCATTGAATATCACATGTGATGCATCGCCTTTTGGAGTGGGCGCCATTTTGAGCCATGTATTGCCTAACGGTAGCGAAGCCCCTGTTGCTTATTTTTCAAAAACACTCTCGAAAACCGAGCGAAATTATAGCCAGATCGATAAAGAAGCCCTGGCAATTGTATCAGCTGTTAAAAGATTCCATGAGTACGGCCGGGCTCTTCCACAAACCATTGCTGGGAATAAGCCAACTCCCTACATACTTTCTCCCAGGATGACCCGCTGGTCAGAATTCTTGGCTGCCTACAATTATCAGCTACAACACCGGCCTGGTAAAGCCATTCCCCACGCCAATGCGTTGAGCCGTGCACCGCTCCCAGAAACCATCAACGATCCCGCACCGATGACAACGTTGCAGATCGAGACACTTCATACACCGCCATTAACTGCCCGTGATATCGCGAGAGAAACAAAATGCGACCCCATCTTAGCACGAGTCCTCACATGGGTGGAACGCAGATGGCCATTGGACCAAGTACCAGACGACTTTGCACCATTCAAAAGTCATCAAACAGAGTTGTTCTCGCAAAGGGGCTGTATCATCTGGGGCGATAGAGTCGTTATCCCAGAACGACTCCAATAGGCACTATTAAGAACCTTGCACGATGGCCACCCTGGCATAGTGCGCATGAAAGGCCTTGCACGTAGCTATGCGTGGTGGCCAGGCATAGACAGACAAATAGAATCGTGGGTCAAAAACTGCCAGAGATGCCAAGAAGTAAGCAACGCTCCACCAAAGGCAACCCCAACCGAATGGGAGATGCCGTGGGGACCCTGGCCCCATATCCATCTAGATTTTGCTGGGCCGACCAAAGGCCACACATTCTTGTTAACCCTCGACGCCTACTCGAATTGGCTCGAGATTCACCGAATGAGGAACACGACGACCGAAGCAATCATCAAAAGACTGGAAAGACTGTTTGCAACCCACGGATTACCAGACATTCTGGTATCCGACAACGGGCCCCAATTTACCGCGCTGTCTTTTGAACAGTACCTGGCTGACCGTGGTATCTGACATGTGCTCACTTCGCCTGCGCACCTTGTGGCCAACGGTAGGGCTGAGCGCATGGTACAATTTGTCAAGAGAACACTACAAAAAATAGACTATGACAACATCAACGAGAAAATCAACCGAATTCTTTTCCTACAGCACATCACACCTCACAGCGTCACCAACAAAAGTCCCACCGAGCTGCTAATGCTAACCGGCCCAAGATCATACCTTGTACAGTGCCCTGACGATAGACTTTGGAAGCACCACATAGATCAACTACAATCGCGGCTGCAGTCGCACAATTCCAAACTCCCTTATAACCAAACTGAGGGGGAGGGGGGAGATACAGAGGAAGACGAATTTCAACTAGAGGAAAATCTTTTCAAAGGGAACGATAGCGGAACTGAAATGCAGGAACAGGAACCAGGGATGGGAATGAGTTCATCTCAGGGAGTTACTGAAGATATTGGTGATAACGGAAACGTGAACTCTGAACCAGAGGCACCCCTTTCGCTAAACAACGATCTACCTCAACAAGAGTGCAGCCAAATGCCAGGCACACAGCGAAAATCAAAAAGACTAATAAAACAACCGTCCTACCTCAAGGACTATGTGACCGCGCCCCCTAAGCAGAAGCCGGGGGAAAGGGGTGTTATGAATGAATGTTAAATAAAGTTATCTTGAGCTTGAAGTCAAGTGCAGGGTTCTGGCCCTGCACTTCTAATTGGCTCCAGACTTAACAGTATTCATGATGCTTTGCCCAAGCTTTTAAGCCACCTTGAGTTACTTTCCCTTTTAGCCATTGCATACAGTATTTAAAGCATATTGTCTACTCAGGAAACAAGGAGCAGTGACTCCTTTTGCATTCAATGAATATTCATGAGGAAGTTCATGGGCAAAGTGCCTTTCATGACTAAAGATCAAAAGGAACTGTGTCAATTTTGCCTTTTTCTGGGCTGACTGCTATTTTTTTTTAATGTAATAAATTGCCAATTTTGGAGAGGCAAAGAACAGAAATGGAAATGTTTATGCCTTTCAGGAGACTTTTGATTGTGTGGCTATGAATAGTCTTCCAACAAATAGTGTTGCAGCTCATTCAGGTCCCAGATAGGCATCCAATTGTTCACTCTGCAAATCACCGTATCCCGTGCCTTGGGCAGCTGCCGGCTGCCTTTTGGCATAATTAGGACTCTCACTGGCCAAGCCCTGTTTCTGTGCCACTTGGGAGCCCCCCCCCGTAACTCTCCTCTCACTTTTCAAATTTCATTAAGAGAACAGCTCCTTTTACTCCAATTAATTTGCTTACTTAAGTGACTTTCAACATATATATATTAATTATTTATTAAATTTCTACACTGTCCATCTCACCTGAATGACTGGGGTGTCTTATAATAACATAATAGATGAATAAAATATATAAATATAAATTTATTTTATTTAAAAGATGAGACAGTATCTAAATAGAAATAAAAAATACATTACATGATCAAGTAACATTATAATGACTGCATACCCACTTTTGTACATTAAAGAGATTGTTATATCTACCTGCCATTCTGCTTCAATTTATTGTATAATAATTAACAGTCAATTTTGGAAAACGTCCCACAAAGAACGTATAACTGCCGTTTATTATTTTTTTTAATTTTGAAAGTTTCTTGATTTGCCAAGGTCGTGTTTATGCCGCAATATGCGATGATCTCTACCACCTGAACAATGAAATAATTGCTTTTTATAACATATTGTTAGGTCTCTTAATTTAGGGAACATAAAGCTGCAAATGTACAGAACTTCATAACAATTATATGGAATCCTTGTATATTATATGATTCTGGATTTTTTAGCATTTTTCATGGGAAGTATCTCCATAATCCAATTTTACAACAGGCATTTGGTGAAACGTCATTGAATGAGACCACAGATGTCATCTCCTGCAAGGGTCCTGCCAGGTGACCCTCCACCCTCTCTGCCTGAAGGCTTTCCCTGAAGAGGAGCTCCCATGTCACGGGGCAGCCATTTCCTCCTGAGGTGGCACCTGAGTGTCGGGCTACCTCTCTCTTCCCCATGGACAACCCTCGATCACACCTCACTTCCTCTCATTTACTCTGGGATGGACAAGGACACCCCAGTTCCTTCCAGATGGGCTGCACTAGCCACTCCAAGCGCAACTTGCCTTAAGAAAGTCTGGTTGCCTTTGGAGCAACCATGACTTGGATGATTGAGGCTCTCCACCGGCATCGTGCCTTTCATTTGACTTATCCAGATAGGAGACTTGCCAGCGGATTCTCTCCATAATAAATTCCATCCTACTTGTTTGGAACCATTGCTGAACCCTTAGATCTTTGTCCATCTCCCCTGACGTGCAGCTATCTCAGTATCAGACTGACTGGTTTTCTTTTCAAAGATGGCATGACAGATGTTAAGGTAGATTTTTTTACCCCCATTAAAGATTTGGAATAATGCAAAGGCCCTCCAACTGTGACTTCGACAGAACGCATCCCCTTGCAAATCTCTTTCCTTGGATGCTTAATTTGTCACTCTAGCATAGTAACAATAGTTTAAATAAAATCACAGTGTCTTTCCCAAATTGTAAGCAGACTCTAATGTAATGGTCAGGAAAGCAGTGAAAACATTTAGCACATGATGTTTTATAGGTTAAGATAAGCTTGTTAGAAGAAGTTGGAAAAGATTACAAACTTAGAAAGAAATGTTGCATCTGGAGAGTAAACTAGTAATAATAAAATGTATAGACATTTTTTTAGCAAAAAAAGTCCTTAGATCTAAATGAAATTAATATGTCAGGGCTCATAAATTAATACTATAAATATAAACTGAAAAAACCCACTAGATTCCCCCAAGCTTCTCTTAACTCCTTGGGGGTGTTTGAGAATTTGTTCCCTCTTGGACCAAGGCAGGTTCCTAAGAAACTGACCTCCCGCTCAGTTCAAGGGTGCCTGCATGGCCACACAGGAGAGCCTCAAGGAGAAACTCTTCTCAGCAACCCTTTTGGGTCACAATCTCTGCCTCTCTTTTTCCTGTGTTGTTCTGGAGGGCTTCCTGAGGCTATTGTTGTCCCCTATCAAGTCCTCCCTGTGCCTGGTTCAAGAGAGACTCCCCTCCCCTCATAAGGGATGGATGGGTGGGTGTCCCCTTCTCTGCCAGGAGAGGCCACAGCTGGGTTTGCTGCAGGAGGACGTCTCCTCCTCCTCCTCCTCCTCCTCCTCCTTAGGCACATTCTTCTCTGAGGGCCAGCAGGACTCTTCCCCATCTCCATATTCCTAGGGTCTACCTGAGACCCCTGTGTTAGGAATATGGGTCACCTAACAGCTATTTGGGTTAGAAATATATATAAACCAGGATAAACATTTTAGAACTGTATCTTTAAGAAAATGCAAAACTGTAATTAGGTGTGCTTTCTCAAATGGCCATAAGATGGAGTGAAAAACCTGGGTTGTTTCATCTTAGTCTCAGAAGAGAGTGTGTCTGAGTGAGTATCTCTGTTTCCTTCTGTTGGAAAGTATTGCCTTTGCTCCATTTCTTCTAATTGACTGATATTACTGGATTTAATGTAAGTCTATTACTGAACTTTTTTTGACACTGGACTTTGATATTTGGATTATCCCTGGATTGAAAAACTGACTGATTTACCTGTGAATGATTTTGGATTGCTTATTTTGGACTTTGCTTAAACCTTTCTGGAAGTAAAAACCTACATTTACTGTACAGTGTTTCTGCGTACTGTGTGTGTATTATTCAAACACTTCTCTCAAATACGTCTCCCTGTATGCGCTCATTTTCCTAACGGTGAATTACCTCAACACCCTGTCTAAGGGGATGACTTGGAACCAGCCTACGAGGAGGAGCTGGATCCATCGGGCGACCAACCAACCAATGATGGCATTGATCACCTCTCTGCCAGGGGAACAGCCACATCGTGGCCTCATAAGACCAAAGAGAAGCTGAGGGGAACGGAAACAAGATGCTTCAATCGAGATCCCGCAGATGATGTTACTTTGCCTGGTGACAAAGCGTTCGGAAGCTAAATGGCAAGAGAACAGAGAACGAACCACCGCCAACATCTACCACCCGAGCTACCCACATTTTCTACCATTTCATGACTCAACTTTATTCCTCCTCTAAATAAATTTTAAAAAGAAAAGAAAGCAAAGTGGAACTATCTTCCCAGTGGCTTTGTGAACACATCCGGTGCATTGTTGCCTCCTTCCTGGATGGAAGACCATGCTGAAATGAAAGGACTATAAACTAGACAACACATTCCAGTCCTCACTACACCATGGTCACCTATCAGGTCTGCTAGGCGTAGCTGGCTAGCTGGACTTACTATTTTCAGTGATTTTTTAAAAGCTGGTAAACTCTAAAGTGTTTAAACTTACAGAGAGGAAAACTTAACTGAAGTCTACAGCACCCTAAACGAAGCTGAACTAAGGTTCGGCCTGCTGTGGGAAAGGAGCCAACAGCTGAGCCAGCACCCCCAGGGCATCAGGGCCATCTGAACACAGAGGCTCCATGGGCCCACTTGTATGGAGGAGGGCATTGTGCAGAGGACTGATCAGGAAAAATCCCACCCCCCCGCCCAGTTTTCACGCACCACAGCGGTTTCTATCTGACTATGGCCAGCCCTTCATGCTGTCCTTAATAAAATAAAGGTGGGTTTATAATATCCTGTGTAATCTAAATTAATTTAAGAATTCAGCTTTCTTATCTGCATTTTTTTAAGCAGACATTTTTCTTTTCTTTTCCCAAAGCAGAAAGGCATTTTTTGCTGTAGTGCCCGGTGCTTTCCATTTAGACCAAACTGGAAGGGAGATGCTTCAGGGTAACTGGGTGATGAAAGGACTACAAGAGCCTACCATCCACTGGCTGCTGTTTCCTATTTGCAATGCTCAATTCACATGCAAGTCATATTTAAGCAATAAACGGTGGCGTCCAGGGAATATATAGAGTCCAATTGCTTTAGGTAATGAAATGCTTTTATCAAATCACCAGAGGCCTTCCGTTCTGAAACAAAGTGTTCTTGACAAACATGGCTTATAGGCCCACGTTGTTTTCAACCCTGTACCCTTCAGTTAGACCCTCAGTATCTATGCAAGCTACCCGGGCATACACAAAGGAGTGCATTATAGCAGAACGATGTTAATGTTGCATTTATTTTATAATGATAAAGGAAAAACTGTATTTGTTCACCATCATCTCTGTATTTTTTGAAGTTTAGCAGCGGGGTCTGCAGCTCCTGGTTTTAAAAAAAACAAGATGGCAGCCATGATGGCAGGATGGAAGCTGCCATTGTTTATCATAAAAATGGGCAGAGCTTCGATCCCACCACATCCACACTCTGCGGCCGCCCCCACCACTCACAGTCAAATGTAGCTGGTTCCCTCTGATCAGTGGCCTGGTTTTTTTATGTTATTCTTTAAAGAATTGTGTACATTGGTAATAAGTGAATAAGGTAAAACAACCCTCCCCCTGCCTGCACATCACATAACTCAGGACACAAGGGGCTGCCCCAGAAAAGAGCAGGGGGTCCACCTCTCCTCCAAAGCCCCTGAAGGCAGGGCAAGAAGCAACTCATCCAGGAGAGAAGGAACCTGGAACTGAACAGAAAACTGCCTCCAGAAGTCCGGGGTGCTCTAACACTGGAGGCTTTTGAGAAGAGACTGGACAATAGGGTCTCTTCCAACTCTTGTTCTGTTTTGTTCTGTTCTGTCTCTCAAGCAACCCTTCAATGAACACACACTTTGGTTATTTTGGTCACCCTGGATCATGAGAGGCTGTTGGCCTCAGCTGGGGTTCCTTTGAATACAGGGACCACAGCAGACTTTGCAGACTTTCCAGTGTGTGTGTGTGTGTGTGTGAAAGGAAGGGACTTGGAGGGCTCCCCTTTCCATCCCCTCCAGCTGATTCAGACTCCCCTGTGAGCCTTGTCAGCCCCTGGGGTCTCTCTTGCAGCTGAAGCGGAAGGAACTGCATGGCCATGCAGCCCCCCCACCCAGTTCCCACTTTAGACCCACTTCTTCCTTCTCTAGGGCATTTGTTTTCCAGCTGTGGGGGGGGAGGCGCTGTGGCCCTGGGCCAGATGGGCAGCACACAAAATTGATAAAATCAAGAAAACTCGCTTCTTCCATGCTTTTGCCATTTTATCTGTGATTTTAAAGCAAGCATTGAGAAATATTTCACAATTCCCTTTTTCAGTTTAAAAATATTTTCTCCAGAGGAAACAAAAGGGCTTTTTAAAAAGCAGGAAACAAATCTGACAGTTTAAATTTCCTCTTGATTATGTTTGATCCTAGGAAGGTAACAGCTAATCCCAGGTTTACAGTTTTAGGGGCGTATTTGAAATATCTTCATAAAATTAAGAAGATAGGGTTGGAAATAGATTGGGTCAAACCTAGAATAGATTCAATGAAATCAATGAGAGTTAAATCTGTGATTTTTATCTTAAGTCTCATTGACTGAGCTCCATCCATACAAAGCAAAGGGACTCTGAAATGGCTTGGAAAGCCTTGTTATTTTTAAGCAATGGAATAATTTGCCTCCTGGAATTGTGGTGCTCCATCATTGGAAGTTTTCCAGAAAAGACTGGTGAGGCATTCCTATTTTGGGCAGATTAGAAGGCCTCCACAGTCCCTGCCAACTCTATGATTCTATGAGTTTATTAATTATGAATCCTTCGTATGTGTAAGTTTATGCAATTTAATCGACTGTCTATATGGTCATTTCCGTCTGATAGCTTCTTTGTTTTAATTGGTACATTTTATTTTTAAGCATTTATCATCAAAATAAATATAAATAAAAGCTACAATATGAATAAATGAATCAGAGACTCTTTTTGATGCTTTCGAAGATTAAACCTGAAGAGAAGATTCTCACGGCTTTTGTCCTGAAATGGCAGCTACTCTTATCATTGGGGAAATGGCCTCCTTTTTATGTCTATGCCTACAAGTATTTATTATTTCACTGCTTATTAGTAAGCCATTCAACTGACTCTCTCAAAGCCCATCAGTTTTAAAAATGGAAATACTCTCCCCATTCCATTCCCTACATACTGGTTATACCTTTTTTTAATCTATGGGCAGCAGCCGTCCGAGTTTCAACGAAATTTGCCAAGGGAAAGAAAGAACCCACAAAGGCAATCAGTACAATCCCAGGACGGGGCCTCTCCTGGCCAGGGGAATGGTGGCATCTGCCCACGTAAAATATAGGTGGGCCCTTGTGAGGAGGGGTAGGAAAGCCCTCAAGGACTCATAAAGTCTCAGTCAAACTTGACCTCATAAATCTCCACCTTTATCAATCCCACCCAGAACGTCTTAGGCTAATCAATGAGCAGCTGATAAGCAAGCATTTTATCTTGGACATTTCCCTCCACACAAACCAATCACGGTAGATTAATATCCTTTGTAAAAAAAAAAAAATTTGTCACCTCCTCCCCCCTCCCCTTTCTAATTCCAGGCATGTAAACTGACACTCCCCGCCCCATCCAATTAATGCCTGTTTTCAGTTAACCTCCTGGGCAGCCAGCCTCCTGGTTCCCTGGCTTCCTCCCTGTGAAGGTCCAGAGCCAGATGTTTCTGGCTACTGGCCTTGCAAGACCTGAAGGGGGAGTGGGGGGGGGGCTCTGCCATCTGTGCTGTCCTGGTCCAATTCAGAGCAGAATTGCCAGGCGGGTTCAGGGGGGAAATGCTGTGGCAAAGCCAAGGAAGGCTCTGCAAATCACCCTCAGGTACACAAAGCCCTTCTGCTCACAGGTGACTGCAACCTGGATTGTCCTTTGCTTTGAAATCCATGAAACTGGACTCTGTCACAATCTGGAAAAAGTCCAGCCTTAAATGGAAAGATGGTTCCACAAGCCGGGAGACAAGCACGCACACACACACACACACACTTTGCCACGCAGGTCTACATGGGATGGGATGCCTTCAGGTCATTTCTTGAAAGGCTTAGAAGACTTCCTTCTCTAAAATCCCACCTTCTCTAGTGATTAAGCAGGCAGAAATTTCACAGGTCTGAAATCCATAATGACTGAACATGGCATGAACAAAGCCGAACAAATTCAGCCTGGATTCGGTTGCTTATTTGAAAGCCTCGGTCCAGAAATACCCTGATCAAAAAGTCTCTTCTAGACTTCCAAATGCCAGAATACCAGGCAGCATTTCCAAACTCCAGCGGAGTCCCAAGGTGGGTGCCGCCTGGTGCAACCAAGAATCCCTGGGCTGCAGGTGACCCAGCCGACTCCAGGATGCTGAAGGCTTTTTCCTGGCCCTGAGATTCAGGCAGGACAGAGGCCCCATCTTCTCTTACGCCTCTTCCACTGAGTCAGGGGGCCTTCACGCTGGCAGTGGGCACTGCAGGAGTGAGAGAGCAGCTGTGCCCCTTTGCCCCACATGGCCTCCTGGGCCTTTGGGAATTGTGGGTGTCTTAAACTATGGCTGGATGAAGTGGTCGTTAATCTCATCTTCAATTGCTATATATCACCCTTTGTGTATTTATTGGTATTTGGGGGGAAGGAGGGGACAATATTTTAGAGATGTAATTTTGTGTTGATGTCAAAGAGATTTAACAGATAACAAATAATCAGAGTTGGAAGGGACCTTGTAGGTCATCTAGTCCAACCCACCGCCCAAGCGGGAGACCCTACACCATTTCTGACAGGTGGCAGTCCAATCCCTTCTCGAAAGTCTCAAGTGACGACGCTCCCACAACTTCCTAGGGTAACTTCTGTTTCATTGGTTGATTGTTCTTACTGTCAGAAAGTTTCTCCTTATTTCCAGGTTAAATCTCTCCTTGTTCGGCTTCCATCTATTATTCCTTGTCTGGCCTACAGGCACTTTAGAAAATAGCTTGACCCCTTCCTCCTGTCTGGGGCAGCCCCTCAAATATTGGAAGACTGCTCTCCTGTCTCCCCTGGTCCTTCTCTTTACTAGACTAGCCAGGCCCAGTTCCTGCAACCCGTTCATTGTATATTTTAGCCTCCAGTCCCCTAATCATCCTGGTTGCTCTTCTCTGTACTTTTTCTGGAGTCTCAACATATTTTTATAATGTGGTGAACAAAACTGGATGCAGTACTCTAGGTACGGTCTTACTAAGGCTTTATAGAGTGATATTAGTACTATTTATGTAGTAACAATCTGCTTAATTTTAGGGCCCAAAGCTATACACATTTTAAGTTTATATTCACTTTAATGACTGCACTGTATTTCAAAATGTGGCAGAAAAAAGGGGTTGGGAATAGATAACACAGCTTCAGCCTCATGGTCTTAAAACTAAGCTAAATTGGGGGGGGGGCTTCTGTGGCTTTTCTAGGGTTAAGCTATGTGCGGACTTTAAAACACGTAAAACAGGGATTCAGCAGTTTCCTTTTAGGGCCTGCATGTTATCCTTTTTTAATTAACTCATTTCTAACCTTTCAAACGTGCTCATTCTAACTGGAATTTCATTTACAGAAGAAAACTTTGCTACCGTCATTAAAATTGTTGTGAAGCCATCGCTAAGCAACATACTTTGGCATTGAGCTTTTGTTCTCAGCTCTCAAAGCCAGGCATCTGCATGTACAGATAAAATATTATGAAAGTTGACACCAGATTAACCACAATATACAAACCAAATGTTGGGCTGCCCATAATGGATTGAATTGCTTGTAACGGCTCTGCTGCTGTGGCTTAGATAGAGTTCTGTGGGATTAAGAGGGACCATGCAAGCTGGAGGCCAGCGAGTCTCTCGCCATCCTTTGCATCCACCCAAACTGCTGGGACTGAAAAGGGAGGCTGGATTTAAGCAAGACAACTCAATTACGCAACTGCTTTTCAAAATTGCAGGTTAAAATTCCAACTTTTAAAAAAACCCACATAAATCAGATTTTAAATTATAATTCCAGAAAGTTTGTTTTTCTTCCCTGTAACAGTATACAAAAGATAGTGTATCCTAAATTTAGAAACTGACAATTTTGTCAATGATTATGCAATAAAGTAATTTTGCATTTGGTGTGAAGAGGTAATAATGCCTTTGAAAAACAAAGGATTGTTCAGAGGATGTGAAAGTGAAGCCTGAATCCCAGAACAGTTGTTTCACCTAAGAATTGAAGTTGAATCAATTTAAAGCCAGGCGTTTGGACAATGCCAAGCTGAGGCCAGGGACACCCACAGCCACACGCCACATACAGGTTTCTTCCTGTTGTTTCTTGCTTAGGTTCTGCTGAAATCAAAAGATCGGCATTTGGTACTGCGGTGAAGGTGCTGGCATAGGAACTGGGACACGAGTTCAAGTCCTACCTTAGGCAAGAAAGACGGCTGGGGGGTTGGGGGCCACACCTTCTCTCATCCAACCCACCTTGCGGGATTGTTGTTGTAGGAAAAATAGGATAGGGAAGGAGGAACAGGTGCGTCCACTGTTTTGAGTTATTCATAAAGTAATAAAAGCAGGGTAAAAAGAGAAAAGTGAATTTTAATTTCTGAGAAGGTGTGTAAAGGTTGGAAGGCAAAGTGCCCAGCAAACAGACCTCCAGCCTGCAGAGGCTGGAAAAGTTGGTCCTGGGAAGGAGCCCTTTTCACCCCACATCCAAGGATTGGGGGCGTCCCCAGGAAAAGCCTCTGCACCCAGAAGGCATGCGGAGCGGGGGTGGCATCAGGCAGGTCCTGCAGGGCAGCTTGGGCTGCTTTCTCCCCAAGAGCAAATTCCATCAGCTTCTCAGCTGAATTTCACTGCAGATTCAAGTTGGAGAAGAAATGTACATTCAGAAAGAAGTCATCAATGGCTGATTTGGCTGGTTCTGAACTGGGAATCCTGATGCAAAGCTGGAGCATGTGAAGAAGGCTGGAAGGCCCTCAACAATGGCCAATTCTTCATGGCCAGGAAGGACAATGGGCAGCCTTTGATCCTGCCTGTCTCCTGTCGCCAATTGAACTTTGTCACTGGGCTGCCATCCACAAGGGAGCCCTTCTGAATTAAGCAGTCCAGAGCAATTGACTTGGCTCCCCCCTCCCGCTTTGAAGTGCCAACATCAGTCAGGCCACTAGTCAGGGTTCTCCCCCTCACCCCACCCCCTCGCCATGAATTCCCCCCCCCCCAAAGGAGTTTTGCAGTCCCGGCAATTCAAGATGCCTGAAAAAGAAGAAGAAAAGGCGCGCTGGGGAGGGGCGGGGGCTGCCCCACATACCACCCTAGGCAGGCAGGGGACTCGCGGGAGGGGAGAGACACTTCATTAATGCCCACTTCAAAGCAAAGGTTTGCGGACTTAGAGGATTGACTAATTTGCACATTGTGGGAAATTGCAGCCAGCCAGGCATGCGAGCCGCCGCCGCTGTTTCGGGAAGCAAAGGGAAGCCCCCCCCACAAACCCAAACCCCCCTTCAGAGGCTGGAGGGACAGGCGCAAAAGGGGGAGGGGGGGCAAGCCGGGAGAAACAAAACGAATCAAACAAAAATCCCCACTGTTGGCAAGGGAGAAGCCCCCTCCCTTGGCGGGCACGAATGGGATCCGGGGGCGGGAGGGTGGAGACAGCGGGAGGGGCTTTGGAAGGTCTCCTGCCTCCTCACCCCACTCCAGCTGCCAGGCACCCGGGGCCGTCCCTGAGCTGCTGGGCAGAGGCTGCTTTGGGAGAGCGTGCAAGGATGCTTCCCAAAAAGATTATTCCAAAGGGATGCTATAGGGGTGGCCCCCCCCTTGAACCTTTAACCATGGGAAACTCACCCCAGGAGGAGAGAGCAGGCTCCCAGACTCTCCCAGACATTTATGAAGCACAACATTGGGAGGGGGAGGGGCATGAATTTGCAAGTGACCCCAAACCTAGAAGGAGAAGTGTCAAAAATATGGAAAGAGGCTTTATTGAGCAAAGAGAATGGAGTTTCCCAGAGAGACATTACAATCGATCAATCAGAATAGAGCTGGAAGGGACCTTGGAGGTCTTCTATCCAGTCCAGCCCCCTGCTGAAGCAGGAGATCTCATACCATTTCAAACCATGGGCTGTCTAATCTCTTCTTAAAAGCCTCCAGTGATGAAGCACCTACAACTTCTGGTGTCAAGCTGTTCCACTGGTTAATTGTCCTCCCTGTTCGGAAGTTTCTCCTTAGTTCCAGGTTGCTTCTCACCTGGATGAGTTTCCATCCTTTGTTTCTTGTCTGGCCTTTGGAGAAGAGGTTGATCCCACCTCCTCTTCTTTGTGGCAGCCCCTCAAATACTGGAAGATATTATCATATGTGGTGGACTTGTGAGGAGGCCAGGAAATACTGGACTAGAATTCGCATATGGCTGGAAAAAATGACAAAGAAACACATAGATTTGAAACCAGAGATTTTTTTATTGGGAATCGTACCTGATATATATAATAAAAATTTAAAGTATTTGATTGTAAATGTATTAACAGCAGCTAGGATTCTATTTGCTAAACATTGGAAGAGTGAGAAAATACCATTAGAGGAAGAAATTATTAAGAAAATATTGGAATGTGCTGAAATGAGTAGATTGACATTTGAAATTAGAGAACAAGAAGATAAACAATTTTATGAAGTTTGGGATCTTTTTTATCAATGGTTAGATAATACAATATAATAATAGAATATTTAGAAATTTAGGAAATAATGAATATATAATTTTTCTTGGTTTTGATAATTTTTTAGAATATTTTATTAAGATAGATTTGGTATGATTCTATGATTTGTTATAAAATAATTTAACTCAATTATAGTTATCTCGCTTAAGTATGAATTAGTAAAATTATAGTCAAATGATTGTTTAATAATGATATTAGGATATTTTACTGATGATTGATAATGTGAGTTATTATGTAATATAATTATTTTGATGACTATGAAATGGATGCACAAAAGGGAGTGGTAAACCAACTGATACACTGTAAATTTATGAAGAATGATATTTTTTTTATGTTATGTTTTATGTCTTATATGTTTTTGTCTGTTGTTAAAATCAATAAAACGTTTATCAAAAAAAAAAAAATACTGGAAGATATCATGTCTCCCCTCGTCCTTCTTTTCTCTAGACTGGCCAGAGGCAAATCCGGTAACCATTCTTCATACCCGGTTTTAGTCTCCAGGCCTTTAATCCTCTCGGTTGCTCTTCTTTGCACTTTTTCCAAAGTCTCAACATCTTTTTTGTAATGTGGTAACCAAAATTGGATGTGGTACTTCAGGTGTGGCCTTGCTAAGGCTTTATAAAGCGATACTAATACATCACGTGATTTTGGTTCTGCTTTTGTTTATACAACCAAGGATTGCATTAGCTTTTTTGGCTGCTGCCACACACTGATGGCTCATATTTAAGTGATCATCCACTAGGATGATCAAAAACAGTGTTTTTGAGCCAGGTTTCATCTAATCTGTACTTTGTCCCTTTGGTTTTTGCTGCCTAAATGTAAAACTTTTTTTTCTTTTCTCAATATTAAATATTATGTTGTTAGAGAGGGCCTATTGTTCAAGTCTGTCAAAGTCTTTCTGGATCCTTCAGGGGTGTTGAATGGATGTCCAGCTACCTAAGAAGACCGCAAGCATCAAGGAAAGGAAGTGGGTTTGTCTACGCTGCAGAATTTATTTGGTTTATGGCATATCATATATAGGCTAGCATTTCAACTAGATTAGTAGAACCCAATAAAATATCTTAAAAAGATCTGTTATTCTGACCATTGAAGCACAGCATTATTTATATTGAAAAAATAATCAAATACTGGACCAGTGTCTGCCCTCAGCTCACAGTCAGTCACAGTGTGATCTACAAAGACATGGCAACAAAAATGAAAAGCCTGCAGAAGTCAGCACAGGAGCCTTCAGATCTCTTGGGGGGTCAAACTGCACCGTCATTTCCCCCTTCACTAAACCAGGCATGGCCAGCAGATGACGCATCCGGGCTGTGAGTTTGACAGCCCTGTCTTAGGGGCTGCCCTATAAAATGGGGGGGGACTAGTAGGGTGACACTCCTGTGCGGTAGATTAGGTGAGATGTTAGGAGAAGAAGCCTTCGGATGGTCAGTTATTTCTTTACAATCCTATGTGTTTAATCATTCATATAGGCCTGGTGCATAGAGCTAATACTGCCACCTTTCTGCCCTCACCTTGGTAGGTCAGGTGAGTTGTCAGCTGATAACTCTCCAATCATTTCCAGTTAAGTGTTATGAACTAATAAAACACTTAAATAAAGTTTATCAAAACTTAGAAAATAGCAGGGTTCTAGTCCTGCACTTCTGATTGGCTGATAAATAGCGATATCGGATTGGTCCGTTCAGGAGAATCTGATTGGCTGTTAATGAGCCACCCTCATTGGTTAAGGGGGTTAACACTCCACGTTTCTTATTGGTTACTAGATCAGCAGCTTGCCTATAAAAGGGCTGCTGGTGCCCTAGGTTTTTGCTCTGTTCAGAATGACTAATAAAGAGTTGAAGTTCACTGTTCACCGTCTCGTCTCCGTTCCTTGCGCCCATGCACAGAACTTAACACTGGCGACGAAGGTGGGATACAGAGACGTCAGAGCTGACTGAACACAACAGAGCACTAAACAGAACACGTGGCTGAAGGCGCATCAATGGCGGAAACCATGACCGGCGGCACCATACCACCTGCTCCATTCGACCCGGCACAAGAAGACTGGGACTCATACATGGACCGGTTCCAGATGTTTCTGGAGACCAACAACTTGAAGGATGCCACTACTGGGAAAAAGCGAGCGGTATTCCTGACTCACTGTGGACCTGCCGTTTTTAAGATGGCTAAGGCACTGGCGAAACCGGCTGAGGTGAAATCCATGGACTGGGACGTCCTCGAGCCCCTCCTACGGGCCCACTATACACCTACCCTACCAACACTTGTCCGAAGACATGAATTTTACCAGAGAGACCAGAGGAAAGGAGAAAGCGTTGCAGATTTCATCGTGGATCTCCGGAACCTGGGAGGCCTCTGCGGGTTCGCTGACCTAGAAGCTCTAAGAGACCGAATAGTTCTTGGTTTAGATGCACCTCATGTGCAAAGTAAGCTGATGATGAAAGGTGACATCAGCCTTGCAGATACCATCGCTGATGCTACTGCAGCAGAAGCAACCAGGAAGTTGGCTGCCCGAATGCGCCGCACCAACGCCCCGCTCTGCCAACTCACCGGCGAAACCTCACCTCGCCTAGAGGGACATACGACAGCAACCCACCACGAGGACTTCGAATCGTCATCAGAAAGTGATGAGGAAGAGGTCAACTGGCTCCGGTCTGAATGAGACCAACGCCACCAGCGTAACCAGAGACTGCAGTATCAATGCGCAGGTTGTGGGGCAAACCACTCGCAATCAGACTGCAAATTCCTCGATGTGCTCTGCCATATTTGTGGGAAGAGAGGCCACATCAGAAAGGTCTGTAGAAGCAAGCAAGGATCCAGCCCACTTCAGAGGAGGACCAACCACCGCCAAACCACAGGAAGTCATCCTGTGAATCGGGAACATTCGAACCACCAATGGAACAACCACTCCTACAGAAATAAACCACTAGCCCATTCAACGAAACGAGAAGAGGCACACCAAACCATCACGATTGGTCACACCTCATCATTAGATGCAAAGAAGATCTGAGTGAAGGTCGCCATTGAAAACCAGCCCTGCGTGATAGAAGTAGATTCAGGATCGTCCCTCTCGATGGTTTCCTGGAAGACCCTTAAACAATTGATCCCTGCCATCCGGCGGCAAGACCTCAGAACCCAAAGAATCATTCTCAAGGACTATCAGGGAAACTGAATTCCAGTCGTTGGATCCAGTCTAGTCTAGGTCTCATTCAAAAATCGTACTGCATCCTTACCATTGACCGTCGTCGACCATGATCGGCCTAGCTTGTTAGGCCTTCAATGGTTCGCTCCACTTGGGATTGAGGTAGCCGGCATTCACCAAACCAGCAGCGATGACTGGGAGAAGGCCCTCGTACAGGAATTCCAGGACGTCTTTACAGACAAACTAGGCGAGTACAAGGGGACCCCGATATCATTTAACCTTAACCCTGAAGTAGCCCCCATCCGCCTTAAGCCTCATCGAGTCCCTTTTGCCCTTAAACCAAAGATTGACAAGCAGCTTGATAAATTAATAGCCCAGGGTGTTTTAGAACCAACCGACCACGCTCCTTGGGAAACCCCAATCGTAACACCCATCAAACCGGATGGATCGTTAAGGATTTGTGGGGACTACCGTGCCACCCTGAATCATGCCCTTCAACAGAACGCTTACCCGGTGCCGATGGTACAACACCTTCTCCATTCCCTGGGGGGCGGAAAAGTCTTCGCTAAATTGGATTTAGCACAGGCGTACCAACAACTGCCTGTAGACAAAAAAAACAGCAGAGGCACAAACGATCGTTATGCACCAAGGCGCTTTTAAGTGCAACCGACTCCAATTCGGGGTTAGCGTGGCCCTGGGGATTTTTCAGAGCTTGATGGAGAGACTATTACAGGGAATAAAAGGGGTTGTACCATACTTTGATGATGTTTTAATTGCTGCCCCGAAAAGAGAAATATTAAAGGAGCATCTTAGATTGGTTCTCCAGAAATGTAAAGACTCTGGCCTGAAAGTTAAAAAAAATAAATGTCAACTGTGTACAGATAAAGTAGAGTTCCTGGGGTACCTAATCAATAAACAAGGCATTCACCCCACCAGTAGCAAGTTAAGAGCAATCAAGAACACCCCAAGACCCAGAAATAAGACTGATCTCCAAGCTTTCCTGGGGCTTATTAATTTTTACAACATCTTCCTGCCCCACAAAGCGACCGTAGCCGAGCCCCTACATCGGCTCCTCGACAAAAAAGCAACCTGGGTTTGGGGGCACCGAGAGGAGCACACGTTCCGACAAGTAAAAAACCTATTAACTTCGGATGCTGTTTTGATGCAGTATAACGAGACTTTGCCTTTAACAATCACATGTGACGCGTCACCATTTGGAATAGGAGCCATTTTGAACCATTTGTTACCAAACGGTAGTGAAGCCCCTATTGCCTACTTTTCAAGAACTTTATCAAAGGCTGAACGTAACTATAGTCAAATTGATAAAGAGGCTCTTGCTGTTGTATCTGCTGTAAAACGGTTTCATGAATATGTACATGGACAAGTTTTGACTATTGTTACCGACCACAAACCTTTGCTGGGGATTATAGTGGGAGACAAGCCAACCCCCTATATATTATCACCTAGAATGACTCGCTGGTCGGAGTTTTTGGCTGCACACAATTATAAGCTGCAACACCGCCCGGGGAAAACCATTCCCTACGTGATGCGTTGAACCGTGCACCACTTCCGGAAACCATCAACAACCCAGCTCCAACCCTTACAATGCTCCAGATTGAAACGCTACATTCACCGCCGCTAACAGCTAAAGATATCGCGATTGAAACAAAATGCGATCCTATCTTAACGCGAGTTCTTAGCTGGGTCGAACGTGGATGGCCAGTAGATCAAACCCCTGATGACTTCATCCCCTTCAAGAACCGGCAAACAGAACTTTTTTCACAAAAGGGCTGCATCCTATGGGGGGATAGAGTCTTCATCCCAGAGCAGTTACAACGAGCGGTATTAAAGACACTGCATGAGGGCCACCCTGGCATCGTGTGTATGAAAGCGCTCACACAAAGTTACGCATGGTGGCCAGGCATCGACAAACAGATCGAAGCCTGGGTAAAGACTTGTTATAAGTGCCAGGAATTTAGCAATGCCCCACCGAAAGCAACTCCAACAGAATGGGAAACACCTTGGGGACCGTGGTCCCGCATCCATATTGACATATTGACCTACTAAGGGACATACGTTCCTATTAACAGTGGATGCCTATTCAAACTAGCTCGAGATCCACAAAATGAAGAGTACCACAACCGAGTCTGTAATCCAGAAATTGAACAGATTATTTGCGACACAAGGACTGCCAGATGTTTTGGTATCCGACAACGGACCCCAGTTTACCGCGCTCCCTTTTGAACAATACTTAGCGGACCGCGGTATTCGCCATGCGCTAACTTCACCAGCGCACCCTGCGGCTAACGGAAGAGCCGAGTGCATGGTACAGTTTGTTAAAAAAAACCCTCCACAAAATGGACTATGGGGACATTGAAGATAAGATAAACAGAATACTCCTTCTCCAACACATCACTCCACACAGCGTCACCAACAAGACTCCAGCTGAACTATTGATGGGATGCAAACTCCGCTCCCACCTCGACCGGCTTCACCCATCTTATGAGCCAGAGAAACCCTGCGGATCTAGCGGAAAATGCCACGAGTTCAAGATAGGCGACTTAGTTTTCGCTAGAAACCTTTCTGGCGAACCATTGTGGATCAAGGCAACTGTAATTCAAGCCACTGGACCCAGGTCTTACCAGGTGAAAACCTGCAACGGAAAAATATGGAAACGCCATATAGATCAGCTTCGCTCGAGGCTGCAACCTAGTTTCCATGACTCCGGTAACTCCCAAACCAAGGGGGGAGGGGATGTCGAAGAAACCGAATTCGAGATGGCGGAAAGCAGGAATGAAAGAAGTCAGCAATCGGGCGTAACAAATGAAGAAGGATCAAGGAAGGACGTGGCCTCGCCACAGAGGAACACCTCAACAGAGGCAAGCCCGTAAGGGCCAGAGGACAATGACGAGAACATTAGTGGCACTGAGTCTTCCAATGAGGAACCACTGGCACCCGACTTGCCCGAAAACGTCCCGCCAAACAGGGTTACAGACAAGAACCGGTGGGACAGCATAAATCCAATAGACAGTCAAAACAACCTTCCTACCTCAGAGATTACATCACCACACCCCCCAAACAGAACCTGGGGGGAAGGGGTGTTATGAACTAATAAAACACTTTAATAAAGTTTATCAAAACCTTAGAAAATAGCAGGGTTCTAGTCCTGCACTTCTGATTGGCCGATAAATAGCGATATCGGATTGGTCCGTTCAGGAGAATCTGATTGGCTGTTAACGAGCCACTCTCATTGGTTAAGGGGGTTAACACTCCACGTTTCTTATTGGTTACTAGATCAGCAGCTTGCCTATAAAAGGGCTGCTGCTGCCCTAGATTTTTGCTCTGTTCAGAATGACTAATAGAGTTGAAGTTCACTGTTCACCGTCTCGTCTCCGTTCCTTGTGCCCATGCGCAGAACTTAACAGTAAGTTTGCTAAGTTTTGAGCTATGGCTATTGCTCTTTGCGAGTGTGTTATTTCATTAATGGTTCATTATCCTTGGGTATATTTGGTTGATGTTCAATGTAACCAGCCACATTTGGTCCTTGACTATAAACCAACAAGTAATGAAACAAACCACAGTGTTCTTTTTATGGAGAGGGGGTCTCCAGGAAGAGGAGAAGAAAAGTGGAGGTGATGAGGTGGAGGAGGGGGAAGATCTAAGGGAAAATTTATCGGGGCAGGTTCTTCTCCATCGAAGGAGATGCGTGGACAGTGTACCACCTCCTGAGCCACACAGGATACCTGGGCCTCTGGGGATCAATGTGGTCCCATGGAAAGGAAAAGGTTGCACCTGAAAACCTCCTGGAAGAAGATGTGGTAGTACCTCGATGCCAGGGTACCTCCATTACCTTAGGCCCTCTGATCTACTAGCTGGTCTTCGGGAAGAGTATAGGTTACAGGAGCACTGGAATTTCAGGAGGGAGGGAGGGAGAGGGAGGGGAAGAAAGAAGAGTCTTCCATTCAAGAGGTTCTGCAAGCAGGGTGAAGAAGTACTGACCCAGATGCTGAACTACGTGATTTGACCCAATGATCCCTTCGGAAGGATCCTGAGAAGAACTGGAAGCTTCTAGGAATTATCTGAAAGTCAGAAATACTTTCCCATAAGTGAATAGCAGATGTGTTTTCTTAAAAATAATTTCCAGCACAAAATGCTAACTTACTACAATAATCTTTCCTATTTAATTCCCTCTAAACATGAAGAAAAAATTTCACCTATGCCTCTAAAATTCTGCATTTGCCTATCTCTATTTCATCAGCATTAGATCATGCCAAACAGGATTAATTGAATCTTTTTTATCCACCTCCAAGTTTGTAAATATGTTTGCCAAAGACCCTCTCATCTCATTATCTCAGGTTTAGTAAGATTTAGCTCTGCTGTAGGAGCAATTTAGCTCACGTAATTTTTTTTCCAAAAAGCAACAAACTCCCTCCTCTCTCCCTCCCTCCCTTCCTAAAAACAAAAGACTTTTCAAAGAATTTAGCTATTAAATTTCTGTACCTGTGTCTTAAAAATTGGGAGGCCTTGACCCCCAATAATTTCATAATGTTCAGGCAAATTTCAGCATTCTGTGGGGAAACAGTTACAGCTGTTTGCATTTTCCTGTGTTAGTGGAGGGCCCATGATGAAGTGGAGGGTTCTGGCTTAGTTTCTGCAGAAGGTTGCTTTTTCCAGAAGCTCCAAATCAGGCCTCCCCATTTCTCCAAGGGCAGTAGAAGAGGGCTGGGGAGGGAGTAGGAACCAGCCCTGCCTACTTTCCTGCCTGCTCTCCTTCCACATGACAGGCCTGGCAACTTAACCAATCAATCTATCAATCAATCAGAATGGAGCTGAAATGGGCCTACCATTCCAGACCATTGACTGTCCAGTCTCTTCTTGAAAACCTCCAGTTATGAAACACCCACAACTTCCAACAACAATTTGTGCCACTGGTTGATTGTCCTCCCTGTTGAGACGTTTCTCCTTGGTTCTCCTTGCTTCTTTCCTTGGTGAGGAGAACCCGCGGGAAAGGCTGCCTCCCCTTCCCCACTGACCTGCAGGAGAGCAAAGCCTGTGCCTAGCAGTGTCTGGATGGGGGGGGCTGGGGGGGAGGGTGCTGCCGGTGTGTCTACACATACATCCCGTATCCACCTGCCCACCATTTCTCCTTCCTTGCGCACAGCCTGAAGGGCAGAGAGTAGTAGCCGTCTCTCAGGGCTTGTAGCATAGATCCCTGCTGCTGCTTCTCCTTTGAGCCCGGCAGGTGAGTGTTCTGCCACCCCTTCCCCCAAGGCCATTTCTGCCTGTGTGTACAGAGAGCTCCGCGTCACCCTTAGGGCCTTTCTGGGTCCATCCCGGGTTTCTTTTTCTTTCCACAGCAGCTGCCCAACAAACACACTCCATGTGTTCCCTAAGGAATCCCGAGGCCCCTCAGACCCGGGAAGGAGCAACCTGCCTTTTCCTTACTTGAAGCAGGAGGGCAGTCAAGCATCTCTCCATACCAGAGATGCCATCCAATGGCCACAAGCGAGGGTTAGTTCTCTGTCCCTCATAAGGTTGGTGCCTAACGTGACGGTGCGCCCAGGGCCTGCAGAGAGGGACCTGCCAGCCTGCGCCCAGCTCCAGGCTGCCTTCCACACATTTGAAGGCTGCTTAATGGACTTATCCTTACCCTCACGGGGCCTGTGACCGAGCAAGCGAAGTCGGCCTTGGACCAAATTGCTGCCAGCAAGAACAGAGTTCAAATCTTCATCACTGCACCCAACGCTGACCGTTGTTTGAGGCTATGCTAACCGTTAAGCCGTTCGGTGGTTCCTGGCTCTCTTTTTACTTTCTCAGTTGCGCTGAGAACCAAAGAACGTGAGGAGGGGCTCCAGACACACTTGTGGATTGTGAAAGCATCTTAATTACACAGCCCCCTCCCAGAATAAAAAATAAAAATCCCAGCATTTGAAGAGAATTGCAGAGAGCCATCCGTTTTGTCAAGCGAGCATAATGAAATGAAAATGATCTTTAAACTCAAGATTGGTTAAAATTTGAGAATAAGGCTGGAAGAGGATATCATAAAAATAAGGAAAATTTAACTCCGCTGTTTCACATTTCAGCCCACTTCTTTAATTGCGGATAATTCCGAGCAATTACTTCCTCTTTACAACCTTTTAATAAGAAAGTCTGTCTTCTTGCCTCGCGGGGAGGGAGCCGAGTCGCCACGGGCAAGTATCAGGGGTGGCGGGGGGGGGGGGGGGAGAAAAGCCACTTAGCAAACCAGAGATTTCAGAGCCCGGGCCACATCTGCATTTTATCAGCCTTTTCCGGATAGTATTACACCAAACAATTGTCTGCAGATCGGTAGACAGCTGAGACTTTAAAGTGCTGAATTACTGAGAAAATGCTGGAGATAAAATAGAGCACATGTATCCGATCAGGGTAATGAAAGCCGCCTGCCGCCAGCGCCAGCCTGCCCTCCCCTGGAGTGCCCTGCAGAGGGGCGGAAGGAAGCCTCCCCTTTAACTCTTGAGGGGCAGGCGGGGAAGGTGGGGAATGCTGGACAGCCGGGCGGAGGAGAAGGCCTGGTGGCACAGGCTGGGGGCAATGCTCCCTGCAGGGAAGTCCTACGAAGGAATTTGCTCTGGCCGAGAGAGAAGGGCTTGAGGCCGGAACAAAAGGATGGAGTTCCTTCTTTGGTAAGGTTCACCAGAAACTAAAATGAATTTCAGAAGATTGTAGGGTTTATCTCAAAGTAAATCAAGCAATTAAACAAAGGCGATGTAAGAAAATTTGGAGGGATGCAGGTTGCATTTTGTTAACTTGAACCCAGGAACTTCAGGGTAACTTCAGAAGCTGAAAGGGCCCAGGCTGGACTTGCAGTTGCTGCTGCTTCTGGTATTTGCTGGTCCAAGATGGGGAAGCTGGATCAGGTCTTCTGCAAAAGGCAGGCCCAGGGGGTGTCCGTCCGAGGGTGGCCAGTCGAAACCCTGCTCCTCTTGCTGGGCATTGCATATGTGACATCTGCGTGCACCATGGTGAGGCTCTTGTCACAAGGCTGCGGTCCCCATCTTGATTTCCTTTGCATTCCTCCCCCCTCACATGGGCCCCTGTGAATTGGGGTGAGGGGGGACAGAAAGGTGTTCCAGGATTGAGCCATTAGGGTACCTCCAATTGCCCTGCTTTGGCGAAAGAGGCATCCCTCCCCAGAAATAACATCTAATGCTCTTTTATAGCCTATTTTTTTAAAAAAATCACAGGATTCCTGACCTGGGCGCGTGCAGCAACTGTTATCAGGATCACTCATCGAAGTATAATAGAAAGAATCAAGATCAGATCTGGATTGTAAAAAGCCAGGCAGCTGCAAAACAACCTTCAAACTCTTGAGCGCTGGCTGGAGAATTCTGGGAGTCGGCCTTCACGCATCTTAAAGGGGCCACGTTTGAGACAATCCCGATGGAAAGGAACCAGTCCCAATCCCTGTGAAACAGGCTGTTTCTCCACCAAAGGGCTGCTGAGCCTGCGGAGGGGCCCTTGCAAAAGCTGGAGCAGAGGCCTGTGAGGTCCCCATGCAGGCGAGCCACAGAGGAGCCCAGCCCAGCCTCTATGGCCACGCCTGGCTTCTCAGGCCAGACGGAGGGAGCCAGGCATCCACGGAGCTGATCTGGGCTGCTTTCCGAGTGCAGGAGCAAGGAAAAGGCGGGTGGCTGGGAGAGACCTCTGAGAGGGAAGCTGTCCTCTTCCTTCCTCTGTCCCCATGAGCTGTCCCTGAGCAGAGGATGCGGCTTGGAGGTCAGAGGCTCTTTCAGATCTTGAGGTTAGAGAAGGGCTTTCTCTCAAACAAGGTGGCTTAATGTTCCACCCAGAACATTTGATCAAAGGGAAATATATAAAGCACCTGAAGATTTTTTTTCATTTAGGATAGGCTAATGTCAAGCCATGAGATGGCCAACTTAAACAGCATCCATTGTAACTCTGGACACTACAGAATATTATGAGGACCATAGTGGTGATCAAGTTGCAATAATGTTTCTAGATGCCCAAAAGACTTTTGATAATGTTAAATGGCAGTTCATCCTGCAGCAAATTAGAGAGATGGATCTAGGACAAAAATTTTCAAATGTAATTTCAGTAGTACATGAAAAACAAGAAGCCAGTGTTTAGTACTGAGCGTGGGCGTGAAAGAATGGAGGCGAGCCGGTGAAACGGTGAACTTCAACTCTTTATTTACATGGTGTGACAGCTCAAACTGGATGGCTGCTACAGCCTTCCTTATACAGGCAACTTATTAACTATTCAACCAATGAAAAACCCGGGAGTGCTAGCTCCGTTAACCAATGAGAATGGCTCATTAATGGCCAATCAGATTCTCCTGAACGGACCAATCTGATCTCGCCATTTAACGGCCAATCAGAAGTGCAGGGCCAGAACCATGCACTTGACTTCAAGCTCTTGATAACTTTATTGCACAATTATTCATTCACAACACCTCTTCCCCCCAGGTTCCGTTTATGGGGTGCGGTTACGTAGTCCTTGAGGTAGGACGGTTGTTTTGTTAGTCTATTTGATTTTTGTTGTGCACCCGGTATTTGGCTGCACTCTTGTTGAGGTAGGGCGTTGTTTGGCGAAAGGGGTGTCTCTGACTCTGAGTTCGAGTTTCCGTTGTCACCAACATCTTCGGTATCACCATGAGGTGAGCTCACTCCCATCCCTGATTCCTCTTCACGTGTTTCCGTTCCACTATCGTTCCCTTCAAAAAGGTTTTCTGCTAATTGAAGTTCATCTTCCTCTATATCTCCCCCCACCCTCAGTTTGGTCATCAGGGGACTCGGAGATCCCTGACTGCAGCCTTGATCATAGTTGATCGATATGGCGCTTCCAAAGTCTATCATCACGGCATTGCACGAGGTATGATCTCGGGCCGGTTACACGGACTACCGTTGCTTCGACCCACAATGGATCACCCGATAAGTTTTTAGCGAATACCAAGTCGCCTACCTGGAAGGTACGGCATCGGCCGCTGGATCCGTGTGGTTTCTCCGGTTCGTACGCTGGGTGTAACCGGTTGAGGTGGGAGCGGAGCTTCCGTCCCATTAGCAACTCGGCGGGAGTTTTGTTGGTGACGCTGTGCGGAGTGACATGCTATAAAAAGAGGATTCGGTTTATTTTTTCTTCGATGTTGTCATAGTCCATTTTCTTGACGAATTATACCATGCGTTCGGCCCTTCCGTTGGCCACAGGATGCACAGGCGAAGTCAGCGCATGTCGAATACCGCGGTCCGCCAGGTACTGTTCAAAGGACAGCGTGGTAAATTGGGGCCCATTGTTGGATACCAGAATGTCTGGTAATCCGCGGGTTGCAAACAGTCTCTCCAGTTTCTTAATGACCGCTTCGGTTGTTGTGTTCTTCATTCGGTGGATTTCGAGCCAGTTCGAGTAGGCATCCACGGTTAACAAGAATGTGTGGCCTTTGGTAGGTCCTGCAAAGTCCAGATGGATGCGGGACCAGGGTCCCCGCGGCATTTCCCATTCGGTTGGGATTGCCTTTGGTGGGGCGTTGCTTACTTCTTGGCATTTATGACAAACTTTGACCCAAGTCTCGATTTGCTTGTCGATGCCTGGCCACCACGCGTAGCTTCGTGCGAGGGCTTTCATGCGCATGATGCCAGGGTGGCCATCAATGCAAGGTTCTCAGTACTGCCCGTTGGAGTCGCTCTGGGACAACGACTCTATCGCCGCAGATGATGCAGCCCTTCTGTGAAAACAACTCTGTTTGTTGACTTTTGAATGGGACGAAGTCATCAGGTACTTGTTCCAATGTCCATCCACGTTCCACCCAACTGAGGACTCGTGCTAAGGCGGGGTCACGTTTTTTTCTCTTGCGATATCTCGGGCTGTTAATTGCGGTGTATGAAGTGTCTCGATCTGCAACGTTGTCACTGTAGGCGCAGGGTCGTCGATAGTCTCTGGAAGCGGTGCTCGGCTCAATGCGTCGGCGTGGGGAATGGCCTTCCCCGGGCGGTATTGCAGCCGATAATTATAAGCAGCCAAGAATTTTGACCAGCGAGTCATTCTGGGAGATAATATATAGGGGGTTGGCTTATCTCCCGCTATTATTCCCAGCAAATGTTTGTGGTCAGTCACTATAGTAAACGCCCAGCCGTACACGTACTCATGAAATCTTTTGACAGCAGACACAATTGCAAGGGCTTCTTTATCAATCTGGCTATAATTGCACTCAGTTTTTGAAAGTGTCTTTGAAAAATAGGCAACAGGGGCTTCACTACCGTTAGGCAAAATGTGGCTCAAAATGGCACCCATTCCGAAAGGCAATGCATCACACGTGATCGTTAAAGGCAAGGTCTCATTGTACTGCATCAGTACAGCGTCAGAAGTCAGTAGTTTTTTCACATTTTGAAACACCTGCTCTTCTCTATGTCCCCATACCCAAATTGCTTTTTTGTCCAATAAATGATGTAGGGGTTCAGCGACAGTTGCTTTATGCGGTAGGAATACGTTATAAAAGTTGATAAGGCCTAGAAACGCCTGGAGGTCGGCCTTATTCCAGGGTCTGGGAGCGTTTTTTATTGCTCTCAATTTGCTATCGGTAGGGTGAATGCCCTGACTGTCAATTAAATACCCTAAAAATTCGACACGATCTGTACACAATTTACACTTATTTTTCTTCACTTTAAGACCTGCGTGTTTGAATTTCTGGAGGACCATTCTCAAGTGATCCCGTAAAATTTTTGAAGTAGGGGCAGCGATTAACACATCATCAAAGTAGGGGACAATGCCTTTAATCCCTTGTAATAGTCTTTCCATCAAGCTCTGAAAGATCCCCGGGGCTACGCTCACTCCGAATTGGAGTCGTGTACATTTAAAGGCACCTCAGTGCGTCACGATCGCCTGTGCCTGTGCCGTCTTTTCATCTACCGGCAGTTGCTGATATGCCTGAGCTAAGTCTAGTTTAGCGAAGACTTTTCCACCCCCCAGGGAATGGAGGAGGTACTGCACCACCGGTACCGGATATGCGTTTTGCTGCAGGGCGTGGTTCAGGGTGGCTCGGTAATCCCCACAAATTCTAATTGATCCATCCAGCTTAATGGGTGTTACGATTGGGGTCTCCCAGGGAGAGTGATCAGTTGGCTGTAACACCCCTGGGCTATTAACTTATCAAGCTGCTGGTCAATTTTTTGTTTTAGGGCAAATGGAACCTGACGAGGGTTAAGGTGGATGGGAGCTATTTTTGGATTAAGGTTAAATGATATCGGGGTCCCCTTGTACTCGCCTAGTTTTTCTGCAGACATCCCTAAATTCTTGGATGAGGTCCTCCTCCCAGTCGTTGCTGCCGATTCGGTTAATGCCTGCCACTTCAATGCCAAGTGGCACGAACCATTGGAGGCCTAACAGGCAAGGCCAGTCCTTGTCGATCACAGTCAGAGGTAAGTACGCTGTATGATTTTTGAACGAGACCCGGACTCGACTGGATCCGACAACTGGAATTCGATTCCCCTGATAGTCTTTAAGTATGAGTCTTTGGAAATGGAGGTCTTGACGCTGGATAGTAGGGATGAGTTGCTTGAGAGTCTTCCAGGAAACCATTGAGAGAGACGATCCCGAGTCAACTTCCATTCGGCAGGGCTGATTTTCAATGGCCACTTTAACTCGGATTTTCTTGGCATCCAAGGAGGAGGTGTGACCAATAGTGATAGTTTGGTGGGTCTCTTCTCGATTCGTGGGGCAGTTTAGGGTTCTGTTTCTGTAGGAGTGGTTCACAGGTTCTCGTCTTACAGGATGGTTTCCTGTAGGTTGGCTATAGTTAGCCCCTTTCGAGGGATGGCTGGGTCCTAGGAGACTTCTACAGACCCATCCGATGTGGCCTTGTTTCCCGCACTCATGGCAGAGCGCGTCATGGAATTTGCATTTGGACCGGGGGTGGCTGGCCCCACAGCCAGCACATGGGTGTTGGGACTTCTGGTAATGGTCCCATTTGGACCGCAGTCGATAGACCTCTTCTTCATCGCTGTCTGACAACGAAGAGAGGTCCTCGTGTTGGGGTGTCGGAAACTGTCCTTCTGACTTGGGTGAAAGGTCGCCAATCGGTTGGTGAACCAGAGCGCGGTTGCGGCGTATTTGGGCAGCCGACTTCCTGGTTGCTTCTGCTGCAGTAGCATCAGCGATGGCATTGGCAAGGCTGATGTCGCCTTTCGCCATCAGCTTACTCTGCACGTTTAGCGCATCTAATCCCAGAAATATTCGGTCTCTCAAGGCCTCTTCCAGGTCAGCGAACCCGCAGAGGCCTCCCAGGTTTCGGATGTCTGTGACAAAATCTGCAACGCTCTCTCCTTTCCGCTGGTTTCTTTGGTAGAACTCGTGCTGCCTTACGAGTGTTGGCACGGTCGGTGCATAGTGGGCTCTCAGTAGGGGTTCGAGGACGTCCCATCCATAGCCTTTACTTCTGCCGGTTTTGCTAGTGCCTTGGCCATCTTGAATACAGTCGGCCCGCAATGTGTTAGGAATACCGCCCGTTTCTTCCCGGTCATGGCATCCTTCAAATTGTTGGTTTCCAAGAACATTTGGAAACGATCCATGTAGGATTCCCAGTCTTCTTGCACTGGGTCAAATGGAGCGGGTGGTATGACGCCGCCGGACATGGTTCCGCCGTTGTGCGTTCTTAGCCACGTGCTCGGTTATTTTTTCGTTGTTCAGTCAGCTCTGACGTCTCCACAGCCCATCCTCGTCGCCAGTGTTAAGTACTGAGCATGGGCGTGAAAGAATGGAAGCGAGCCGGTGAAACGGTGAACTTCAACTCTTTATTTACATGGTGTGACAGCTCAAACTGGATGGCTGCTACAGCCTTCCTTATATAGGCAACTTATTAACTATTCAACCAATGAAAAACCTGGGAGCGCTAGCTCCGTTAACCAATGAGAACGGCTCGTTAATGGCCAATCAGATTCTCCTGAACGGACCAATCTGATCTTGCTATTTAACGGCCAATCAGAAGTGCAGGGCCAGAACCCTGCACTTGACTTCAAGCTCTTGATAACTTTATTACACAATTATTCATTCACAACAGCCAGAATTTTGGTGAATGGGGGAATAACAGACAAATTTCAAATTCAAAAAGGAACCAGGCAGGGGATGCCCATTATTGCCACTTCTCTTTATTATGTCATTGGAGGTTTTAGCAAGAATAATTAGAAATGAAACAGAAATTAAAGGTTTAAAAATAAAAATGAAGAATTTAAATTACAAGCCTTCGTGGATGAATGACTTTTTATATTAGAGGAGCCACAAAATTCAGGACCAAAATTATTAAGCAATTTAGAAGAATTTGGAAAAGTCGCGCAGCTAAAGATCAGTAAGGATAAAACAAAAATTATTACTAAAAATATGACAATAAACAGAAATAATTATTAGCAACGAGAATGGGCATCCAAATTGTAGAAAAGGTTAAATATTTGGGAATTACTATTTCAGCAAGATATACAACATTCAAAAGAGACAATTATGACCCATTAATAAAATGAATAACTAAAGATTTGGAAAAATGGGACAAATTAATGCTATCCTTCATGGGAAGGATAGCAGTAATAAAGATGAATGTGCTGCCTAAATTACTATTTCTTTTTCAAAATGCCCCTATAAAACTAGAAAAAAAGTTTTTTGATAATTTGAATAGAATAATGACAAACTTTGTTTGGCAGAAGAAGAAACCAAGAATTAAGCTAAAGTTGCTGCAAGATGCTACTGAAAGAGGAGGATTTGGCCTACCCGACTGGAGTTGTACTACAGACCTGTAATATTAACTTGGGTGAAAGATTGGATTAATCACAGAAATAAAAGATTAGATTAAATACAAGATTAATATAAAATATTAGAAGGTTACAACTTACAGTCGGGTTGGCACGCCTTCCTCTAGCAGGAGAAATCAAAAGGTTATAGCTATGTGTATAGACATAAAATGAGACATACTCTTTGAAACATCTGGAATAAGACAAAAAGACAAATATATATAGAAACTCCCATTTAGATATTAATCTTGGAAGCATTGATGCACCCACACCTTCTACGCCAAGGGGAAATTATCACCTACGAAGAGATACTAAATGAAAAGGGAGAACTACAAACTAGACAAGAGTTGAAGAACCAGGGAATCGAGGTGGAATAGCAGGCCTATTTGCAATTCCAATCAAAATACTCTAGCAATATTCTACAAAGAAAATTTGTACAAATTATTTTATAGAAGGCATATACCACCATCAAGATTGGCAAAAATGAATCCTAAACTTTGGAAATGTAATAAAGAAATAGGAACTTACTATCACTTATGGCGGAGTTGCAAAGAGGCCCCAAAATACTGGCAAAATCTACATAACTGGATAGAAGAAATGTATGGAATTAAAATACAATGTAGGCCTGAGTTTTTTCTGCTAGGAATTGACACTGGGAAATATGATAAAGAAATTCTCTATTTAATGATTCATGTAATTACTGCAGCAAGGTTGGCGTATGCACAGAATTGGAAAAATAAAGATATTCCAAATGAATTGGAAATATTGAAGAAAATTATAATGTGCGCAGAAATGGATAAATTAACAAAAGAACTTAAAAATAAGGAAGATTTGGATTATTATAAAACATGGGAGAAATTTTATGGTTGGCTCGAGATGAGGAAGATCAAGGAGAATAAGGAATGATTATATGCGTATTTAAAGTGTATATATGAAAATTATGTAATATTATTATTGGATTTAGTGATGTAATGACAATGATTGATGTGAGGGAAATTGTACCACGTTCAACGTTTTTATTGTAAGAATGGTGTGTCTTTGTGTTTATTTGTTTAATAAAGAAAAATTTATTTAAGAAAAGAGCATCCATTGTACAGGGTGTATCATTGGTAAAACTGGGAAACACAGAACATTTTGGCATGGGAAAAAAAAGTAGACACTTTTTAAAATGACAGTTGCACAGTGTTAAGTCCGCGTGGAAGGAAGCCAGGAGTCGGTGACTTTGTATCAAGCTCTTTATTGCAGTCAGGAACCGAACTGGCTCTTAGAAAAACTTTGTGGCTTTTTATTTCCAAGCCGCGGCGGCCACGGCCAATGGCACCGCTTTGAATCTCCCGCGATTCGAATCTACCAATCGCGGGAGATTCTCAGCGAGCCAATCGGCGTGGCTCGCCTAGCCAATCCGATCGCCCCGCGCTTTGGCCAATCAAAGCGCGGGGATCTCAAGAATTCAAATGAAGGTACAGAACACCCCTCCCCTCTTGGTTCAGTCCTACGTAGCGTAGTCCCGTAGGTAGGCGGGGCTCCGTCTTTGCCTACTGGACCTGCGCAGGTCAGTCGTAGGTTGGATCCCGGCCAGTTCGGTCGGGGTCTCTGTTTCTCCAGACTCCGTCGTGGGAACCACCTGGTCTGTCTGGCCGGGCCGCTCTCCGCAGCTCCCTCCTGGGCTACCCGGGTTGGTTGAGCTGCGGGTTTCGCTGCTCCCGCTCGGTCTTCCCGGGTTGGTTGAGCTGGCCTGGCTGTCTCTTCCTGGTTTCGAGGTTTCGTGCTGGCTGCTTGCAGGTGAGTATGGCTGGTTTCTTTTTTCTGGGTTTTGGTTCCCGGGGTATCCCCTCCCCTCTTGGTTTGTGTTGAGGGGGTTGGTTTTGTTTAGTTGCGTGTCGGTGGTGTCTTGTGTGGTCGTCCTCAATCTTAACTGATCGATGTGGTGTTTCCACACTCGTCCGTCGGTTGTTTGTAGCCGGTACGAGTGTGGGCCTGTTAGCTGTGTTATGATTGCTGGTACCCATAATGGGTCTCCGTTTAGGTTCTTCGCGTAGACGGCGTCGCCTGGTGCGAAGGATCAGTGTTTGCTGGTGGAGTCTGGGGGTTTCTCTGGGTTGTAAGTGGGGTGTAGTCTATCGAGTGGGGACCTTATTTTCCTCCCCATTAGCAGTTCTGCCGGGCTTTTATTTGCTGTGGTGTTCGGGGTTATGTGCTGTATGAAAAGTAATTTATTTATTTTGTCCTGGATCTCCCCGTGGTCTATTTTCTGGATGGTTTTTTTTTGTGATTTGAACCATCCGTTCCGCCCTACCATTTGCTGGCGGATGCGCCAGGGCTGTCAGTGCGTGTCGTATGCCCCTTTCCGCTAGGAATTTTTCGAATTCTAGCGAGGTGAATTGGGGCCCGTTGTCGGACACGAGGACGTCCGGGAGGCGATGTGTTGCGAAGAGTTTGCAGAGTTCTTTGGTCATGGCCTCCGTGGTGGTTGTTCTCATGTTGCTTACCTCCAGCCAGTTGGAGTAAGCGTCTACGGTTATTAAGAAAGTGTGTCCTTTTGTGGGCCCGGTGAAATCTATGTGGATCCTAGACCACGGTCCCCTGGGGGTTTCCCACTCTAGGATGGGTGCTGTGGGTGGGCTTGGTCTAGTTTCCTGGCATCGTTGACACCTTGCTACCCAGGCCTCGATCTGTTTGTCCGTCCCTGGCCACCAAGCGTAACTTCTGGCCAGGGCTTTCATTCTAACGATGCCCGGGTGCCCCTCGTGTAACAGTTCCAAAACCTTTCCTTGTAGTTTTTCCGGGATCACCACCCCATAGTATACACCCTTTTAGTAATGAGAGTTCCATTTGCCGGTTCCGGAATGTCCTGAAGGTCTCGTCGTTGTCCTTTTCCAGCCACCCTTTCTCTACTCAATGCAAAACCCGCGCCAGACGTTTGTCTTTATTAGTTTCTCGGGCAATGTCTGATGTGGTTATGGGTAGGTTGGGCAGAGTCTCTATGCTGAGGGTGGTCGTCGTGGGTGCTGGGTCAGTGTCTGGTTCAGGTAACGGTGAGCGGCTTAAGGCATCCGCATGGGAGATAGTCTTACCAGGTCGGTGTGTGAGCCAGTAGTTGTAGGCGGCCAGGAATTCGGACCACCTTGTCATTCGGGGAGACAGAATGTTCGGGGTGGCCCTGTTCCCTGCGAGTATTCCCAGCAGCAGTTTGTGGTCGGTGATGATGGTAAACGTCCGGCCGTAGAGGTACTCATGAAACCTTTTTACTGTGGCGACGATAGCCAAAGCCTCTTTGTTCAGCTGGCTGTAGTTCCGCTCCGGTTTGGTGAGGGTCCTTGAAAAAAATGCGATGGGTGCTTCCTTTCCGTCGGGGAGAGTATGGCTGAGGACAGTGCCGACACCAAAGGGTGATGCGTCGCATGTGATGGCTAGTGGTAGGGTCTCGTTGTACTGGATGAGGATGGCATCCGAAGTGAGCAGGTCCTTGGTTTTCCTGAAGGCGGCTTCCTCGCGTTTCCCCCAAGTCTAGGTAGCTGCCTTGTCCAAAAGCCTATGCAAAGGCTCTGCCGCGGCCGCCTTTTGGGGCAGGAAGACATTATAAAAGTTAAGTAGCCCCAGAAACGTTTTTGACCTGGGTGTGGGGGCTTCCTTGATGGCTTTAATTTTTTTGTCGGTGGGGTGAATGCCGTGTGTGTCTAGGAGGTATCCTAGGAATTCTGTGTACAGCTGGCATTTTTCCCTCTTCACTTTAAGCCCAGTTTCTTTGAATCTCGTTAGAACCTCCCTTAGGCGACTCTCTAGTTCGGCCTGGTTGGTTGCCGATACTAGTACATCATCAAAGTATGGTACCACCCCCTTGATGCCTTGTAAGAGTCTTTCCATGAGGCTCTGGAAAATTCCAGGTGCCACGCTGACTCCAAATTGGAGGCGGTTGCATCTAAAGGCTCCCCGGTGGGTGACTATGGTTTGTGCCTCTGCAGTTTCCTCGTCGACCGGCAGTTGCTGGTATGCTTGGGCCAAGTCGAGTTTCGCGAAAACTTTGTCCCCTCCCAGTGAGTGTAGGAGATGCTGCACTACGGGGACGGGGTAAGCGCTTTGCTGCAAGGCGCCATTTAGGGTGGCCTTATAGTCCCCGCAGATTCTCACTGACCCATCAGGCTTGATTGGGGTGACTATGGGGGTCTCCCACCGGGCATGGTCTATGGGTTGTAAGACCCCTTGCTTGACGAGCTTGTCAATTTGCTCGTCGATTTTCGGTTTGAGTGCGAAAGGTACCCGCCTTGGTTTTAGGCATTTCGGGGGAACGTTTGGGTCTAGGCTGAAGGATATAGGGGACCCTCGGTACTTGCCAAGGGTGCCGTCAAACACTTCTTGGAAGTCCCGGGCCAGTTGCTGCTCCCAGTCGGCTTCAGCGATGTGGTTGATGCCCGTGACTGCGATGCCTAGCGGTGCGAACCATTGGAGTCCCAGCAGGCTAGGTCGGTCTCGATCGATGATGGTCAGGGGAAGTCTTTCGGTGTGCCCCTTGTATGTCACTGTGAATTTTCCTGTTCTGACTACAGGGATGCGGTTTCCCTGGTAGTCTTTGAGGATTAGTCTCTGGTTTTCTAGTTCCCTCCTCTGGATGGTAGGCACCAAGCGTTTAATTTCTTGCCATGCTACCATTGAGAGGTAGGACCCGGAGTCCACCTCCATTTTACAGGGTTCGCCTTCAATGCCTACCTCCACGTAGACCTTTCTGGCGTCTGTGGTAGTTGCGTGGCCGATGGTGACCATTTGATGTGTCTCTTCTCTCCGCCGGCTCTCGCCCCCTCGTTGGGCTCGTCCGTTCCATTCCCAACGGTTGTCTGCTGGGCGGTCTCTGGTCCTGGGGGGTGGGCTCTCTCGTTTCCGTTCGCTCGGGTCCCATCGTCTGGGGCTGTGGGTTTTCTTGAGGCGGCAGAGGCGGGCTATGTGGCCTTTTTTGTCACAGTGCCGGCAAACGGAGTTGAAGAACCGGCATTCGGATCTGGGGTGGTCGCCTCCGCAACTGGCACACGCGGTCCTCGACTTACGACTCCACCGGCTGCGCTGGTCGCGGCCTGCCTGGAGACGGTGGATGTCTTCCTCCTCGTCTGATGTGCCCGAGGTGGAGTGGAGTTTGCCCTGGTGGGTGGTAGTTTCAGGTTGGGCCTCGGTCGACCTTGCAGGGTTGTTGTTTGCGGTGCGGTCCCCGGCGTTCGGTCTCCGCATGCGGTCTGCTGATTGTCGGCTTGCTTCGGCTGCCGCAGCTTCAGAGATGGCATCGGCGAGAGCCCTTAGCCATCAACCGACTTTGGAGAACGGGGTCCCAAAGGCCGAGCACGATTCGGTCCCGCAGGGCCTCGTTCATATTGGAGAACTCACATAGTCTTCCAAGGCGCCGCAGCTCTGCAATGAAATTACTGAAACTCTCGCCTGACCGCTGGTCCCGCCGATAAAATTTGTGTCGTCGGATGAGAATGGGTACAGCTGGAGCGTAGTGTTTCCAGAGTAATGGCTCGAGGTCTGCCCAATCTATCGCGGTAACATCGGCGGGCTTGGCTAGCGCTTTTGCCATCTTAAACACTGCGAGCCCGCAGTGCGTTAGGAAGATGGTTTGTTTCTTCGGTCCCGTGGCATCCTTCAGATCGTTGCATTTGAGGAACAGGTGGAATCTGTCCGTGTAAGATTCCCAGTCCTTGCTGGTGGGGTTGAAGGGGGTTGGTGGCGCGATGCTGGCCATCTCGTCGGTTGGCTGGCTTCCATCGGACACGTGCTTCGGTTCAGGATAAGAATCCCATCCTCGTCGCCAGTGTTAAGTCCGCGTGGAAGGAAGCCAGGAGTTGGTGACTTTGTATCAAGCTCTTTATTGCAGTCAGGAACCGAACTGGCTCTTAGAAAAACTTTGCAGCTTTTTATTTCCAAGCCGCGGCGGCCGCAGCCAATGGCACCACTTTGAATCTCCCGTGATTCAAATCTACCAATCGCGGGAGATTCTCAGCGAGCCAATCGGCGCGGCTCGCCTAGCCAATCCGATCGCCCCGCGCTTTGGCCAATCAAAGCGCGGGGATCTCAAGAATTCAAATGAAGGTACAGAACACCCCTCCCCTCTTGGTTCAGTCCTACGTAGCGTAGTCCCGTAGGTAGGCGGGGCTCCGTCTGTGCCTACTGGACCTGCGCAGGTCAGTCGTAGGTTGGATCCCGGCCAGTTCGGTCGGGGTCTCTGTTTCTCCAGACTCCGTCGTGGGAACCACCTGGTCTGTCTGGACGGGCTGCTCTCCGCAGCTCCCTCCTGGGCTACCCGGGTTGGTTGAGCTGCGGGTTTCGCTGCCAATCAAAGTGCGGGGATCTCAAGAATTCAAATGAAGGTACAGAACACACAGCAGTTGCTCTCGAGGCAAACTTGGCAACCCCTTGTCCCTTGTTATGATATAAGATTGTTATTAATAAGAGAATCTGCAATAATAATCTCAGTACCAGATCTTTAGGAAAAGTGCAAGCAGATATAAAGAGGTTACAGACACCTTAAAAAGATGCTAAAGGTAGGAGAGCCAGATGAACTAACCAGCAGGGAGTTAGGTTTTGTGTTCTGCTTTAGCCCCAAAGCAGGAGGTCCCTTGCTGAGGCTCAGGCAGCTTGAATCTGGGGGGCTTGGGAACAGGCAGCAGGGCACCCTTAGAAGGCTGGGACCCACCCAGGATTCCTGCTGCCCCCAGGCAAGATAAGGGCTGCTGAGAAAGTGCCTTGGAGACCATCTCAGCTTCCAGGTTTGGGTCAGGAAGCTGCCTCTGCAGAAGAAGCCCGCCTGAACTGCTCTCACACTCTCCCCTCTGGCTTGCTCTGGATCAGTGAGCAGCAGCAGCAGCAGCAGCAGCAGCAGCAGCAGCAGCGACTGTGCCGCAGGGGTGGTGGGACCAACCGACTGATCAACCATGTGGTGAAGCCGGAGACCCTCTGGGCCTCCAGGCTGCTCTTGGAGCATGGAGTTTTCTAGCCATCTTCTGAACAGGGTGACACGCTGGCCTGAAAGCAGCCTAACTATCCTGAGGACATCAGGTGAGTCCGGGGTGCTTTTGAAGGCGACCAAGCGAAGCGCCCATGGATGGGCAGAGGCATTAACCCGTCTGTCAAACAGGCCTATATCCCACTTCCAGACCCATCAGGCATCAAGGAGAGTGGTGGAAGGATGTTTTCTTCTTGATGCTGAGTCGGGAGGGGGGGCTGAGGGGGTGGAAGAGCCTGGAGGATCCATCATCAGCCATGAAGGCAGAAAATTTCATGCTGATGCACTTTTCTGGGGTCCCATGAATGGATGGATGGATGGATGGATACTGGTGGAGAAGAGTCCCGATTTCTTGCACCCAGTTTTCAAATTATCCCCAGAAAGAAGAAGCCATGGTTCCCTGGTCACACAACAGAGAGCAAAAACTGCAATTAGCCCAGTCAGCAATACAACTGGTGGTCAGTGATGCCAGGAAGAACCTCTTGGGAAAGGCCCGCAATTAGCAGCTCCCGATGCAGAATATTGGGGCCCAAATCTCACCTGAGGGGGGGAAATTTGGTTCTGGAGACCCATGTCAGCATTTCATGTAGATTAACTCCCCAAACACAGGGAAAGAATAGACTAGAATTCTTTCTTGGCCAAGTGTGATTGGACACACAAGGAATTTGTCCTGGTGCAAATGCTCTCAGTGTACATAAAAGAAAATATACATTTGTCAAGAGTCAAGAATCATCAGGTACAACACTTAATAATAGTCACAGGGTGCAATCAGCAATCACATCATGCTAGGAAACAATCAATATTTATATATATCTTAAGGATACAAGCGACAAAGTTACAATCATACAGTCACAGATTGGAGGGGATGGGTGATAAGGAGGGATGAGAAGATTAACACTATTAGTAGTGCAGACTACAAGAAAAAATGAGAATATATTAAATACATTGTTACAAGAATTTTGAAGTATTCCTGGCTCAGAATTGCTGTTACATTCTAACAGCAATTCTAAATGCCTGGAATTAGATCTGGAGATATTTAACGACCCAAGATGTGTCTGTTTTGTTTCTCTGATCCCATAATTTTCTTCTCCGTATCACTTTTGAAAGCAGCAACTTAATGGTCAGACTTGGGTTACCATGTACTTTTTTGCAAACATGCAAAAGATGCTGGCTCTTCTTATTGTGATGGGGTCTTTAGGGCTGATGGGCCTGGCGTTCATCCATCTGAGGAGGGTTTAGGCCTGTGACGTTTGCCTGGTGATGGATGATGGATGAACAAAAGGGGCCTATTAGGGCCATTTTTCCGTTTGTCCCGAAATGAATGTGCAGCCCCGGGGATTCCTTCCATTAACACTTATCTCTCTGTGCGAGTGAACAGTAGTTGAGGCAAGGCAGTGATTGACTCAGATTTGCTGAACTGCCCTTACCTGCTTTTGCACTTTGTTATTTCAGCAAATTAACCAGCAAATTGTTTTTTCTCCCAGTACAATTAATTATGCTGATAATTGAACCCACGTGCTGAAACTGGCAGTTGGCTTTCAAGATCTCCTTACAGAGTTTTCACATTCAACCACGAAGCAAATAAAGGGAGAAATAAATAATCTGCTTCATACTGAAAAAAAATGCCTTGTGTGCAAACTTTTACGCACACTTAAAATAAACTCAGCTCCCTCGTTTGAGAGTAACTGTTATCTCCTCCTCTCCAGGGGGCCTTCACAGTCAGTGCAGGCAGAGCAAAGGTGGTTTGTGGGACAAACCAGGATTTCCCAGCTCTCAGAATTGGCCCATGCTGCCCAAAAGTTGGGCTCCAGGCGGGCCTCTGTGGAATGTGGAAAGGCTGACAGAAGGAAAGAGACGAGCCAACCTCACCCCTCACTGTGGCTGACTTGCTGGAAGCCCCTCAGGGCCTGATGAAGTCCTCCAGCTTCTCCTGGGACACCCACCACGGTCCTCCTGGGTCGCAGGAATTTTAAGATGTGTGGACTTCAACTTCAGTCCAAGAACTTTGGCACAGGAAAAAGCATCCTCCTTCCAAAGCAAATACATGTATTGATCTCTTTGTCCCATTTACATTTGCAGTCCTTGACTTATAACGGTTGGTTTAGTGACCATTGAAAGTTACGATGACACTAAAAAGTGTAACTTATGACCGTTTTTCACAGGCCTTGGTGGCCTCCCCAGGAGGATGTGATCAGAATCCAGGTGCTTGGCAACAGGTTCTTATTTATAGCGGGGGTCCCGGAGTCCCTTTTGGTGACTTTTCAACAAGCAAAGCCAAATGAGGGAAGTCAGATTCACTTCCAGGCCATGTTATCAGTTTAACAACTGCATTGATTCACTTAACAACTGTAGCAAGAAATGTAAAATGGAGCAAAGCTCCCTTAAGAAACATCTCACTTAGCGGCATTTCTTAAGTGAGGGGAAGGACTTTCCTTCTGTCCCTCTGGCAGGAGATTGTATGATGGGGGTCTCAGAGACCTCCCTCTAGGCTGGGAGTCTGCAAAGTCTCAGAATAGGCAAATGGACAGAGAAGTTAGGGATGAAATTCAGCTGAAATTGTGTCGTCCCTCCCCCCTACTCAATTTACAGCAGACTTAAAGGGGAGGGATGGGGGAGCAGTGATCAGGTGGAGAAAGATCTCAACGTAGATCCCAAGTAGTCGACTTTCTTCTGGATTCCACCAACCCTCTTTGGACCTTCTGGCTTCTAAGCCTTCAGCCCACCAGCCTGAAATGGAGGGGGCTCCTTTGGCGCTAAGAAGACCCTCCTAATGTCAGTCACTCTTCGCGGAGGAGCGTAGCCATTTCTAGGCCATTTTGCTTAGCAATTAGGAGACCTCCCAAAGGTCTCCCCCCCCAAATGCTGCACCCCGGATTTGCAAGGAGGAAGCTGTGGGATGGCAGACAAAATGGGAAGCACTTCTGTCTCCGGGAAGGAAAGGAGGCGGCGGGGAAGCGCAAACAGGAACCGCTGATCCGCCTTCCTGATCCTGCCACAAGCGCCTATTTAATGCCCTCGCTTGCTCGGCCTGCCGAAGGGAATCCCATGACTGAGGGGAACCCTCCACAGGTCCTGCCTCTTTTCCAGAGAGCAGCCCAGAGCCCTTCTGGAAAAGGCAGCCGCTGGGTATAGAGTTGTAATTGCAGGAATGTTCCAATCTCAGATGGCAAACCTCAGATAAAGAATGTTTCCAAGCAAATACAACTCAAAGTCATTAATCTAAAGGAGGATTAGGGAGAGGAAGTAAACATATGTTAGACTTTAACTAGAGATAATTAATTGTATTAATTACTGTGCTAAACAGTAACGAAAGTTAAGCAGTAACCAAAGTTAACCAATGATGGAGGATAACTAAAAATGTGTATAAATGCAAGACTAGACTCCAATAAAGATCATCATGATTCAGTTGTTCATGATCAAACAACTTGACTGCCTCCTCATTACAACAGCTGGGGGGTCGGGAGAGACCGGGCTCTGCCAACAGAGATCCAGAGAAGGAGGAGAACCCAAAAGATTTGCACTGCCGGAATCCGCAGAGTAATTTTGGGTGCGTTGGGGCTTGCCACAAAATGCTCGCCGGGGCCTCGTAACTCTAGTCTGGCAGAGGACAAGGCTGAGGCCCAGGTGGGCTCTCTGCCCTCCCCTCCTGCCCCACCCCACACACCTCCATCTCCTCTGCTCCCCCACCTGCTAAGCTTGGATGGCTTTCATGCCTTCAGACCTAATTTATGGTGTCCGTGGTAATATGGCACTTCGGTTCCCGACAACACCACCCTCGAGTCTTAGCAGTGGCCCAAACTCTGGTGAGGTGAGGGGGTACTAATCCCTTTTTCCCAGTGTTGTTTTGGGGGGGACCTGTCGCCTCGTATGGGTGAAGGGCAGCCAAACCCCCAAGCACTCCCGAGCCCTCACAACAGAGGATGCGTCACCCTCCTCCATTTATGAGTTCGGAATTCATTTAAAAGCACCATTCAATCTGTGGGAACCAATAGGATGAGTTGTACACTGTTTGATGTGGGCAGAGCTGGGACTATCGCCTAATTACAAAGGTTTAGCTAAACCAATCCCTTAATCAACCAACATCCCCGTCCCATATTCTAGTTGAAATAAGGAACGTTAAGCAAAGACTTACTTGCCGGAGAAGAAGAGCCAAATGCTGCTGGGAAGGACAGAGGGCCAAAGAAGAAGGGGACGGCAGAGAAGGAGGGGGCTGGATGGAGTCCTTGAAGCAGTTGGCCTGAGCTAAAGTGGACTCTGGGGGATGAAAGAGGATAGGAAGGCCTGGAGGAACATGGTCCATGGGGTTGCGATGGGTCAGACACGACTTCAAGACTTAACAACAACAACAACAACAACAAAGCAAAGCCTTGGGGGAAAGGTGTAAGAGGCAGTCAACCACCCTGCCTTCCATTGACCACTTGTATCTCAGCTGGTCAGAAGGAGGGCTGAGAAAAGAATTACAGCCCCCCCCCTCACCTCCTGGATACCAACTGTCTCAACTCCTCTCCTTGGACAGCTGTCAGGCCAAAATAACCAGGCAGAGAGACAGTTTTTGTCCTTTCTTTCATGCCATCGCCCTGCTGAACCCCTAATTCACAATATCCTGCCTCACATCTAAGGATACTTACCCAGAAAAGCATTATCCTTTGCATCTTTTCCACTACCTTCTCTTATTGGTATCATTATTGTGATTATTATAACTCTGCGCTTCTGCACTGGACACAAATTTCTCATGTGTCTAATCACACTTAACCAATAAAGAATGTTCTGTTCTATTATCCCACCGCACCCCATTCTATTCCAAACAGAAACCTGACAGGAAGACCAGGGGAGAAAATGCCATTCGTCATACCTTTTCCTATCTTTGAGTGGAGGGATTTGCCAAATGGAGAGTATGTTGGAGAGCCAGTTTGGTGTTACAGGTAAGGCAGAAATCGGGAGTTCGCGAGGCCAAAGCCAGCCAGGCGACCTTGGCCCAGTCGCTCTCTCAGCCCTAGGAAGAAGCAGGCAAGGGCAAATGCTTCTATGGAAGCTGCAGGGACTTTTCCAGGCCGTCTCTGAAAATTGGACCTGCTCTCCTGCCGATGCTCTCACCGCCACATCCGTGTCCTGGTTGGCCTCAGGTGGGCCAGTGATACAAAGCTCCACAGCTGGGGGGGCAGTTAAAATAGCCTCCCTAAGGCTATTTTAGGTCCTTAAGGCACCTCAGGGTCTTTCCTAAGTGGCCGAGAAGCTTTTCTGCCTTGTCTATGAAATGCTGTTGTTGCCGCTTGGCTCTTCTGCTGAACAAGATGGCGCTGACGGGGGAGGCTGTGTCGCCTTCCCTCTTGAGGACCCACACAAACCCCTTTGCTCTGTGGCAACCACAAAGGAGGCAGAGCAAGGCTCGGGGCTGGGGGGAGGGGTGGAAAAAAGAAGCCAGCTGAGCACCGAGTGGGGCTTGCCAAGTCCCAGCCCAGGCCACGGCAAGAGGAAGGGCAAGAGTGGCGGCTCTTTGGTGTTCTTTGCCTTAGCCTGGAATGGGCCGGTGTGGCTTTTCTGCACCATGCAACGCTTCCCCCATCCACAGCCACCCAGGCTGGGAGGCCCACACACTTTCTGTTGTGAATGAATGTTAAATAAAGTTATCTTGAGCTTGAAGTCAAGTGCAGGGTTTTGGCCCTGCACTTCTGATTGGCTGTTAATGGCAAGATCGGATTGGTCTGTTCAGGAGCATCTGATTGGCCATTAACAGGCCATTCTCATTGGTTAACAGAACTAGCGCTCCCGGATTGCTATTGGTTGAATAGTTAATAAGTTGCCTATATAAGGAAGGCTATAGCAGCCATTGAGCTGAGCTGTCACACCATGTAAATAAAGAGTTTGAAGTTCACTGTTTCCACCAGCTTGTCTCCATTATTCGCACCCATGCTCCAGACTTAACACTGGCGACGAGGATGGGATTAGATGAAGTCAGAGCCAACTAAAAGAACGACGAAGACAACCAAGCACGTGGCTGAAACGCACAATGGCGGAACCATGTCCAGTGGCGTAGTACCACCTGCTCTGTTCGATCCAGCTCAAGAGGACTGGGAGTCCTACATGGACCGTTTCCAAATGTTTTTGGAAACGAATAATCTGAAGGATGCCACAACTGGGAAGAAACAGGCGGTATTCCTGACGCATTGTGGGCTGACCGTATTCAAAATGGCCAAGGCACTAGCGAAACTGGCTGAAGTAAAGGCCATGGACTGGGATGTCCTCGAACCGCTACTAAGGGCCCACTATGCACTGACCATTCCAATGCTCATAAGACGGCACGAGTTCTACCAAAGGAACCAGCGTAAAGGAGAAAGCATTGCCGATTTCGTTGCGGACCTCCAAAACTTGGGAGGCCTCTGCGATTTTGCTGACCTCGAGGAGGCCTTGAGAGACCGAGTAGTTCTAGGATTAGATGCTCTAAACGTGCAGAGCAAAATAATGGCTAAGGGTGACATGCCATCGCTGAGGCTACGGCAGCAGAGGCGACCAAGAAATTGGCTGCCCAACTACGCCAAAATCGCACTCCAACACACCAACCAGCCGGCGAACTTTCACCTAAGTCGGAAGGACAGCTTTCGACGGCCCACCATGAGGACCTCTCTTCGTCGTCAGACAGCGACGAAGAAGAGGTCCATCGACTGAGGTCCAATTGGGACTGTTACCCGAAGTCCCAGCAACCGTGCACTGGCTGCGGGGCCAACCATTACCGCTCTGACTGCAAATTCTGCGATGCGCTCTGCCACGAGTGCGGGAAATGAGGCCATATCGGACGGGTCTGCAGAAGTCTCCTTGGACCCAGCCAGACCTTGAAGGGGGCCAATTTTCGCCAATCGACAGGAAACCGTCCTGTAAGGTGAGAACCAGCAAACCACTCCTACAGAAACCGACCCATGAAACGCCTAACGAGACAAGAAGAGGCTCACCAAACACTCACTATTGGCCATGCCTCTTCACTGGATGCCAAGAAAATTCGAGTTAAAGTGGACATCAAAAATCAGCCTTGCCTTCTCATCCCTACTATCCGGCGCCAAGACCTTCAATTCCAAAGGCTCGTGTTAAAGGACTACCAGGGGAACCGGATTCCAGTCGTGGGATCCAGTCGAGTCTGGGTTTCGTTCAAGAACCGCACAGCGTACTTACCCCTGACGGTGATCAACAAGGAAAGGCCTAGCCTGTTGGGCCTGCAATGGTTCGCACCACTTGGCATTGAAGTGGCAGGCATTAACCGAATTGGCGGCAGTGACTGGGAGGAGGACCTCGCCCATGAGCTCAAGGACATCTTCGCGGAAAAGCTAGGCGAGTACAAGGGGACCCTGATATCCTTTAGTCTTAATCCAAAGATAGCTCCCATCCGCCTTAAGCCTCGTCGAGTTCCATTCGTGCTAAAGCCGAAAATCAACGAACAGCTTGATAAGTTGATAGCCCAGGGAGTGTTAAAGCCAACTGATCACTCCCCATGGGAAACCCCAATCGTGACACCAATTAAGCCGGACGGCTCCATTGGAATTTGTGGGGACTACCAAGCCACCCTAAACCACGCCCTGCAACAAAATCCATATCCGGTGCCGGTGGTGCAACACTTCCTCCATTCCCTGGGGGGCGGAAAAGTCTTCGCTAAACTAGACTTAGCTCAGGCTTATCAGCAACTACCGGTTGACGAAAAAACGGCACAGGCACAGACTATCGTAATGCATCGAGGTGCCTTTAAGTATACGTGGCTCCAATTCGGAGTCAGTGTAGCCCCGGCGATCTTTCAGAGCCTAATGGAGAGACTTTTGCAGGGGATCAAAGGCATTGTCCCCTACTTTGACGATGTGCTCATTGCTGCCCCCACTCCAAAAATTTTACAGGATCGTTTAAGACTGGTTTTACAAAAATTCCAAGAAGCAGGCCTGAAGGTGAAGAAAAATAAGTGCAAGCTGTGTACAGATCCTGTTGAATTCTTAGGGTACTTGATTGACAGTCAGGGTATTCACCCTACCGATAGCAAATTGAGAGCAATAAAAAATGCTCCCAGACTCCGGGACAAAGCCGACCTCTAGGCATTTTTAGGCCTCATCAATTTCTATAACGTATTCTTGCTGCACAAGGCGACTGTTGCTGAACCTCTACATCGCTTACTAGATAAAAAAGCAATTTGGATATGGGGTCACAGAGAAGAGCAGGTGTTCCGTAATGTAAAAAAACTACTGACTTCTGACGCTGTACTAATGCAGTACAATGAAACTTTACCGTTGAATATCACATGTGATGCATCGCCTTTTGGAGTGGGCGCCATTTTGAGCCTTGTATTGCCTAACGGGAGCGAAGCCCCTGTTGTTTATTTTTCAAAAACACTCTCGAAAACCAAGCGAAATTATAGCCAGATCGATAAAGAAGTCCTGGCAATTGTATCAGCTGTTAAAAGATTCCATGAGTACGTGTACGGCCGGGCTTTTACTGTAGTAACTGACCACAAACCATTGCTGGGGATAATCGTTGGGGATAAGCCAACTCCCTGCATACTTTCTCCCAGGATGACCCGCTGGTCAGAATTCTTGGCTTCCTACAATTATCAGCTACAATACCACCCCGGTAAAGCCATTCCCCACGCTGATGCGTTGAGCCGTGCACCGCTCCCAGAAACCATCAATGATCCCGCACCAACGATGACCACGTTGCAGATCGAGACACTTCATACACCGCCGTTAACTGCCCGTGATATCGCGAGAGAAACAAAATGCGACCCCATCTTCGCACGAGTCCTCACATGGGTGGAATGCGGATGGCCATTGGACCAAGTACTAGATGACTTTGCACCATTCAAAAGTCGTCAAACAGAGTTGTTCTCGCAAAAGGGCTGAATCATCTGGGGTGATAGAGTCATTATCCCAGAACGACTCCAACAGGCACTGTTAAGAACCTTGCACAATGGCCACCCTGGCATCGTGCGCATGAAAGGCCTTGCACGTAGCTATGCGTGGTGGCCAGGCATAGACAGACAAATCGAATCGTGGGTCAAAACTTGCCAGAGATGCCAAGAAGTAAGTAACGCTCCACCAAAGGCAACCCCAACTGAATGGGAGATGCCGTGGGGACCCTGGTCCCGTATCCATCTAGATATTGCTGGGCTGACCAAAGGCCGAACCTTCTTGTTAACCTTCGACGTCTGCTCGAATTGGCTCGAGATTCACCGAATGAGGAACACGACCACCGAAGCGGTCATCAAAAGACTGGAAAGACTGTTTGCAACTCATGGATTACCAGATGTTCTGGTATCCGACAACGGGCCCCAATTCACCGTGCTGTCTTTTGAACAGTACCTGGCTGACCGCGGTATCCAACATGCGCTCACTTCACCTTCGGCCAATGGTAGGGCTGAGCGCATGGTACAATTTGTCAAGAGAACACTACAAAAAATAGACTACGACAATATCGATGAGAAAATCAACCGAATTCTTTTCCTACAGCACATCACACCTCACAGCGTCACCAAGAAAACTCCCGCCAAGCTGCTAATGGGACGAAAGCTCCGCTCCCACCTCAACCGCTTACACCCAGCCTATGAACCGGAAAAACCCTTCGTATCCAGCGGCCGATGCCGTACCTTCCAGGTAGGCGATTTAGTATTCACTAAAAACTTATTGGGCGATCCGCTGTGGGTAGAAGCGACCGTAATCCGTGTAACCGGCCCAAGATCATACCTTGTACAGTGCCCTGACGATAGACTTTGGAAACGTCACATAAATCAACTATGATCGCGGCTGCAGTCACGCAATTCCAAACTCCCTTATAACCAAACTGAGGGAGGGGGGAGATACAGAGGAAGACGAATTTCAACTAGAGGAAAATCTTTTCGAAGTGAACGATAGCGGATCTGAAACGCAGGAACAGGAACCAGAGATGGGAGTGAGTTCACCTCAGGGAGTTACCAAAGATATTGGTGACAACGGAAACACGAACTCTGAACCAGAGGCACCCCTTTCGCTAAACAACGATCTACCTCAACAAGAGTGCAGCCAAATGCCAGGCACACAGCGAAAATCAAAAAGACTAATAAAACAACCGTCCTACCTCAAGGACTGTGACCGCGCCCCGTAAGCAGAAGCCGGAGGAAAGGGGTGTTGTGAATGAATGTTAAATAAAGTTATCTTGAGCTTGAAGTCAAGTGCAGGGTTCTGGCCCTGCACTTCTGATTGGCTGTTAATGGCAAGATTGGATTGGTCCGTTCAGGAGCATCTGATTGGCCATTAACGGGCCATTCTCATTGGTTAACGGAGCTAGCGCTCCCGGATTGCTATTGGTTGAATAAGTTGCCTATATAAGGAAGGCTATAGCATTGAGCTGAGCTGTCACACCATGTAAATAAAGAGTTTGAAATTCACTGTTTCCACCTGCTCGTCTCCATTATTCGCACCCATGCTCCAGACTTAACACTTTCACTGGCGGAGGTGAAGCCACACAGGTGCAGAGGTTGGGCAAAGAGAGAGGGGATGCTGTGAGCCATTGGTGTCCTTCTGTCTCAATGAAGCCCCTCGGAGCCACCTCCGCAGCTCTGGTTGCAGCCATTGCATCGCATGGAGTGAGGCAATCCTGGCACCTTCCTGCCTTCTTGCGTTGGGTCGTCTTGTAGCGCTTCACAAAGTGAAGGTCAAGATGGCTGCTTCCTTGATCCGTGTCCATCCTGGGTACTTCTGTCAGGCAGAATTAGCTTGGCCCCCTGAATAAGGAAGGGGGAGTAACGCCTGTTGACGGCGGTGGCAGCAAGGGATGCAAGGAAGAGGTCAATCCTTTTTTCCCCTCAAGAATTCCTACCTTGCCTGGGAATTCGGGGCCAGTGTAGTCCAGGCCTTCACTTCCTGGCCAAGTCAGCCAGGGGAAGGAGGTGAGGTCCCAGGCTCCATGTGGTCAGACCAGCCTCCTTGGGCAGAAGCCCCTCAGCCAGGCTTCCTGCGAGGAGATAGCACTGAAATTGTATACCCTAAGATTTCCCTACATTGGCTAGCAATGCTGCCAGCTAACTAAAGCCCTTCCTCCCCCCCCCCCATTTCTACAGTTTAAAAAGAGGCAAAAGCAGAGTTTTTAACCATAGTTCTCAAAATGGTTGCCCCCGTATGATGATTTGGAGAGAGTGTCTGGAGCACACACCCTTTGCCCTCGTGATAACTCCTCAGGTGCAATGAACCCCATATGGTTTCCCTCTTCTGACACAAATGGAGAAGAATCCAACGCCGTCCTGCTGTCTTGCTTTCAGGTAGAACAACCCAGCCGAGGCAAGTGGTCCTCCACAAGGAAGCAAAAGCTTTTTATTGCTGCCCAAAAGGAAGGAAGCCCTCGTCTTTCCCAAGACTCCCAGATCTTCCTTTCCCTGGCTGGGCTTCAGAAGGGAGGCGGCAGCCGCCACCACTGGGCTAAGGCTTGGAAAACAGTTTCATGATCTGGCCCTAGGTTGGCCAAGCCAGCCCTGGAGGTTGCTGTTTGTCACAGTAGACAGGTAAGTCATCGTCCCCCTGCCAGCTGGCTTTTAGCTATGGAAAACTCCCGGGCTCTTCCTTTGAAGTGCTAACAGAGCCTGGGAGAAGCCTGGCAACCGAGTAAAGGTCAGCATTTAGCACCAAGTACAGCTGCCTAGAAGGAAACAACAAGCATGAAAACAGAGTTTACTCAAAAGGTAAAATAATCGGTGCTCTACAGTAGATAATCTCCTTTTTAACTTGGGAGAAAAAGAACCAGGGATTCCTTACAGCTGGGAGTCAAGAAGTCAAAGGCTCTTTGTAACAAAAGGGCTTTTTGGCTGCCTCCTGAAAGGGAAACTCTGTGATCTACACTGGCATCTCAACCTTAACGCATAACTCAGGAGCCTTTACAAGCCAACCCTCTGCTCCAACTGAAACCAGATAAAAAGCCTCTTGGCTTTCCAGTTCAGCTGCATCCTATTCAGACATGAGAAAGTTGTTGAAAAGCCACAGGGCAAGGAAAAACCCCAAGGCCCAGTGGGATCTGAAGCGGCCTTGGGTTCTTCCACCTGGAGGTAAAACAGGAAAGAGGGATGGGATTGTGGTTTGCTAGGCAACACAACACAGCCTTCGTTTGGCAAGTTTTCCTCAATCCAATCACAGTCCAATTCGTCTCAATTAACTTTCTACTTGAACAAAGCAGTTTTGGGGATCTGAGATGCCCAGCCCTGCATTTAAAGAGGCCGGAGTCAGACCTGGCACAGTCCAGGCAGATGGCAGGCACCTCCCTCCCTTCCCCAAGTATAGTATTCAATTCTACTAATAATTTGACCTGTTTCTCAGGTTATACTTTCATTTTTCAGCTGCTTTGTATGGAAACATAAAAGCTAGTCCCTACCTAGCTGAGACAGAGCTGCCCTCCAACACTAAAAGAGCTCTGTTACTCCTCCCAGGCTGTTTCATCCCTCCACTTGTTCTTCCTGTTAGGTCTGGAGCATGGGTGCGAATGATGGAGACGAGCCAGTAGAACAGTGAACTTCAAACTCTTTATTTACATATTGTGACAGCTCAAACTGGAGGGCTGCTATAGCTTTCCTTATATAGGCAACTTATTAACTATTCAACCAATAGCAAACCTGGAGCGCCGTTAACCAATGGGAATGGCCTGTTAATGGCCAATCAGATGCTCCTGAACGGACCAATCCGATCCTGCCATTAACAGCCAATCAGAAGTGCAGGGCCAGAACCCTGCACTTGACTTCAAGCTCAAGATAACTTTATTGGTATTATTCATTCACAACACTTCCTACAGCTGTTAATGTTTAACCCTGGACCACCATGAGGCCTGGGGAAATTGCAGCTGCTGTTTGTGTGCCTTGCACTTTGGAAAACAGCATCCATGCAGTGCAGCATCTATCAAGAGGAGCCTAGTACAAATCTGCCCGGTCACGGGGCTGGATCCAGGGAACCAACAGACCAAGGCTGGATCCAATGAAGCTGGGAGCGACACAATGTCACCTCTGGAGGCCTTTTGGGGAATACACGTACTCTTGGTGGAAAAGATGAAACCGGCTTTCCACTCTGTGCAGCCAAGTTTCTTCAGTAATCTTCAGCATTTGCTGGGTTGGGGGGAGGTATTGACCAGGGTTCTCCCCCTGGATTCTCATAGGGTGGGTTCGGGTTGTAAGTCAACGATGGGTTGTTGTCTTCCTCCCAGTACTTATGGAGGATGTCGTTCTCCTATACTGGGGATGATGGTTGAGTGTCATGCTGATGAGTAGGCTTGGCGCAGTTACCTTGTGGTGCCTGGGAGCCGGATTGGTATTGAGGTTCTGGCAGGAATGTTGCTACCTGTGGATTGAGTGTGGCAATTGTTGTTGATGGCATGTCGACTCGTCAAGAAGTTGTTGTGAGTACTGGTGGGTTAAGTTGCTCACCTGGCAGGCCATGAGACATTGGAGTAGGGATGTAAGTATTGGGAAGAGAATCTCGGACCCTAGTACATACGACATCAGCTGGGGAAGGTTTGTGGGAAGTGAATCTCATACTTTAGGTCGTACAATGTCAGTTGCGTAACTGATGTGTAGAGTCTGTGGTTGAGATTCATCCCTGTGCTTCCCTGGTTGTGGAAGATTGCTAGGCAACTGAGGCAGTTCCAGCTGCTCATTTTGTAGCGAGAACTGCTCATCCACATAGGCTTTGACCCGTGTATCTGGGCTCTCTTCTCTCAACTCTTCAAGGGTGAATTGGAGGGAGGTGTTGTCAGCCATCTTCCGCCATGCTGTGGCACGTGCCATCTTTGTTGTGGTGTCTCTTTGCCATTCGGCCAACTCCAATTTGGCTTGCGCTTTGGCCATTTCTGCCTGTTGTCTGGCCTGTTGAGCCACTATTGCCGCCTTCTGCCATGTTACCTCCTCTGTGGCGCATAGCTCTGTGTCTGCTACTGCAGCTTCTACTTCAGCTTTTGCAGCCCGTTCGGCATAACTTGCTACTTTGGGGGCCTTAGATGCGCTGCTACGACGGGAGGATGTTCTGGAAGAATGGTGAGAGCTGGCAGCAGAGAATTGGCACAAGACACTGGAACCTGCCTGCAATCTAGGCGATTTGGGATGGAGGGAGGAGGTTTTCTTCAAGTGGTGGGAAGAAGCTGTTTGTGATTGAAGATCTCTGTCGAATGTGGTCTTCTCCCTCGGTATTTGCTCCTTCTGTAGTGCAACAAGGAGCATGGCCTGGGGTGAGTTTTTGCCTTCCCAAATGCTGTCTTCGCATTCTTTGTTCGCCTCCTCGAAGGAATGAATGTGTTCCTGGAACTCTGGGTCGTCCAGGTTTGACTGTATGTATTTAAGCTTATTTTCACTGTCTCTCCACTGTGCGAGGTGCTCCTTTAACTCCTTCTGAATCAGGAAGAGGCTCTTGAGGGGCAACTTGCTTTGGGGGTGTCACAGATCTTGACCAGCTCCGTCCATGCATCTGCATGATGGCAATACTGCCTTTCCCAATCCTCTTAGAAGTGTGTCACTGCGGGTGAGATAAGCTTTCTATGCTGTCTGAGGTCATAAGCCTTCTGAGGTATTGTGGTTTCTCCAAAGGGTTGGACATTTAAAACTGGGATTCAGGAATCAGGCTCCACATTTACAACAAGGGTGGGTGGAGGAATTAGATCTTCTGGTACATCAGAGACATCTGTCATGGCTGAGGAAGTTTCCATGCTTCAAATTGGCAAAGGGAGAATTTTGGAAAATTTTAGTGGTTTTCCATGCAATTCCCTTTTTTTGTACTGGGGGCACTGCAAGCAGGTAGCAGAAAGTAGAATTGCTGCTGGATTTAATACTTGAGCATGTAGGTGGCTCTGCAGAGTCTGGCCGATGCTAGCACAGCACACAATATGGCTGCTTCTAGGGTGCATTGTGAGCTTGCAACACAAGGGGGCACTAGAGGTTGCGTCGCGAAGTCTGAAGACTAGAGGGCTGAACGCAGAAATATGCATAGCATAGTTTGAAGACTTGAGGACAGAATGCAGAAATAGGCCTATAATTGTCACTTGCTTCACAAAGTGACAGCAGAGGGTCAGGAAGATGCTGTTGCTATGCCCATGTTAGGTTGCAGTTACTCTTGGGACCTTTGAATTAAGTTGATTAAATTGTCCACAATAGTTTCAGGGAGATTTTTCTTTGAGCCCCAGATGTAGCAGTGGGCTGAAGAGAAAAAGAGAGGGGACTTCCTTGCCCACTCTTGAAAAACGGAAAAAAAATGGTAAGAATTCTTTAACTTCAGTGTAGATTTCTTCTTGACCACCAGATGGAGATGTCGGCTGCTTTACTTGAGTCTGATTTCTCTCTTTAGGGGGTGAGCCTCATGGCTATGATTGCCCAAAGGAATTTCTTGCCTACTTCAGAGGGTGCTGTAAGCTAATAGTTGAATGTCAGCCAATTTCGCTGGGAGGGAAAAATTCATTAAGAAAAATACTTCAGTAAGTTGTGGCCATGTTATGCTTTTAATTTTTTAGTAAAGAGAAGAGGAGATGAAGAAACGTTAGGCTTTTAAACAAAAGAAATTGCTCCTTGAATTATTTTGTTCAAAAAGCTTGCTTGAATCAGACTTGTGACTTGGGGGGAGGAATGTACTCCATTGTTTTGGAGATGGCTCTGGCCGGAGGAATTTTTATAACTGTGACCTCTTTATTGCTTTGCCAGAGGAGCAGAGGAAGTGTCAGCTTTGTTTTACCGACAAACATACAGGCATGATTTCTCAGAGTCTTTAACTGCATTTGTAGAAGGTTTAAAGACAGAGGTTTGGTTTTCCTTTGAGAGCTGGGAAATATATGACTTTCTTTGTGCAAATGGAGTCTTTGAGATAGCAGGAAGACAAATTGAGCAAAGAAGAGGAGGGTTAGGTGGGTTACTGGTTCTCCTTGTTTGTAGCATGTGGGGGAATTCCAACCCCTCCCACCATGTAAACAGCATGTAAAAAGTTCTATTGCTCACAGAGAGATAGAGAAAGAGAGGCGATGAGAAAATGTAGGCTTAAATTAACATTGCATATTCACTTCTGGCTTCAATATTTGCTTTATCACAAATCCAAATTAACAATCTTTATACAGATGGGTTTCAAGATCATCTTTTTCTTTTCTGCTTTCTGCACAGAGGTGGATTTGAAACTGTACAGATGCAGATAGATGTCAATAAGACATCCATAACAAATTACATTTATTGGTTCATCAGGTATCTTCATAACTCATGTTTGTGATGAAGTTCTTCTTTAATGACCAATCCTTTGTATATCTGCCTTGTAGTAAAAGATGGTTATCTCCTAACCCATCTTGTAGAGATAGAAAACAGCTCCCATGAGTTAGGGAGTTCAGGCAAAAGTGAGGGAAACTCCCCCAACCCATTGAGGGTCAAATTAGTGACCAATCGGGATTACAGATGTGGCCACATGACATGAACTACATTTCCCAGGATACCTTTAACTACATTTACCATGATGCATTCCCTTAAGGGGACAGCTCATAATTCCTAAGTAACTATCCATTTCCCATAGACTGACTGGGACAGCACAGAGAGAGATAAGCCCCACTAGGAGGTGTCATGCCCCTGTTGGAGACTGACTCTGAGGGAGAGGAGGAACAGCTAACAGGGAGTGGAAGTGTGGCTCCGGAGGTTGTGGAGGAGGCTGAGGAAGGGGAGAGGCTGGCTGGGTAGTCTGAGGAAGAACCAGGCCCATCCCCTCTCCGTCCTAGGGCATGCAGGGAGGAGAGGATAAGGGAGAGACATGAATGGCATGGTCTATGGGGGGAGGAATGGGCCTTGATTTTCTTCATGGGCTGCAGCTGTGAGAACTGGTTAAAAGGACGGACATGCGTAAGGGCCAGCGCTGGAAACAAAGCTTGGAAATATCTTTAGTCTGTCGTTCCTCTCTGAGTTTGGTGTCCTTCCCAGTGTGTGTTCAGATATCTGTGGACATTTTCAAGCCCTTATCTTTCCTGGTTCTCTTAATTGCTTCAGTATGGTTTGTGTTGTTTCTACTCTTTATAATTTACAGGCCTTTTTAGTTTAAATGGCATTTCTTCCTTTTTGTAACTGCTTTTGGGGAGTTTTTTTGTCTCAAGTCAAGGATATTTAGAGCTTTGAAGCAAAGTGAAGGAATAAAAGGGGCTTCACCTGTTTTTGTGACTGTGTTTGACTCCTGGGTCATCACAGGAGGTCTCAGGGCAGAGATGTTGTTGGCTAGTTCAGCAACCAGCAGCTGCTTTGGCCAGAGAAAGGCCTGGGAGAAAAGAACCACAGGTTTCAGAGGCTACAGTTGAAGAAGGAAGGAACCATGCCAACAAAGAGCAACCAACTTCAATCTACACGTAGTCCTCCTCAGCATACGACTGGTCGCTTAATGATTACTTGAAGTTACAACAGAGAAAAAGTGATCATTATGACCCTCCCTCGAAGTCACAACTGCTGCACTCCCATCTTGGCCAGGGGAGGGCATTCCAGGGGCAACCAGCTCACCAGGTGCACCTCAGTTGCCATATACCAGCAGGAAATGCCTATTGGATACGCTGGATTTGGCCTCACAATTATGCAGCTTGTAAAACAATATTGGACAATATTGTTTGAAAATATTGGTTGAAAAAATGGTTGAAAAAAATGATAAAGCAACATATAGATTTAAAATCAGAAATATTTCTGTTGGGCATTTTACCGGATAAGTATAACAAGGGGAATATATATATTTGATTCTACATGTATTAACTGCAGCTAGAATTGTATTTGCACAATAATGGAAAAGGAAAGAAGAGATCCCTACAGATGAAAATGTGAATAAAAAATATTACAATGTGCAGAAATAGACCAACACAATTAAGGAAAAAGAAGAAACTGAATACTTTTTGACATGGGACTTATTTTATCAATCGCTAGCTAATAGAAACAGAACTTAGAAACATATCCATGAAAGAAAAGGACTGATGATACAACGGAGGTTTGTTGAAATGGATAAACAAATATTACTATTATTGTTATTATAGAACTAAAACCAATGTAATGAATGTTGTAAACACTTTTATTATTTCCTAAAAATATTTGTACTCAGACACTGTTTAACTAAAAATGGAATCTTTATATGTTATAAAATAAAATAAAAATTATATATAAAAAAACCTACAGTTTGCTTAACGACTGTGGTGACTCATTTAGTGACCATTGTAAAAATTGTTATAAAATGAAGTCTGGTCATGTGGTGACTTAATTTACAACATTTTCTGCTTGATGGTTTGTCTAGGATTAACCCCTGCTTACCTGAAGTGTTGGCTGCTGGAGAGAGTTCTGCCTTCTGGTCTTTCAGTATCATTTATAGATTTTGGGGGGTGTCTCTTTTGAACATTGGGGAAATGGGGTTTATCTCCCTGTGCCTGTGGATGGCTGAATGGAACTCCAGTTGTGGAGCTGAGGGTCAGGGCTGAAGCCATCTCCACGCTAGGTAGAGTTTCAGGCTCAGCTGAGCCTGGACTTTTGCATCGTGACAATGATCCGAGTTATTGCTGATCTACCAAGAACTGACAGAGAAAAAGACAGACAGCTGGACAGAGGGACAGATGGGCAGAGGGACAGACAGAGGGACAGACAATCAGAATGTCTGTCTGAAGCTAAATGAGTCAGACTTGTGTTGCATTGCAGCAAAACCTGATGTCCGTCTATCGGACCCCTGGCTTGCTAAATATTTGCTGCAACAGTTTAAACTCTTATGGTGCTAAAACCTGCGCTTGTCTTCAAATTGCCTGAAAGCTTCCACAGCTCAGAAGGGGCTGCACGGTGCCTAGAGAAAAGCCCGGGCCAGAGCGGGAATCAAGAGCCCCTCTCCTGCATGGCTGCCCGGGGGGGGGGGGAGACGCCCTCCCCGCATCCCCCAAAGGGACAGAGAGCTGGCCTGGTGGAAAGGGGGCTCCCTCGGCCCTCGCTCGGGCCTTCTGTTTGTTTTCCCAGGGGAAAGCTATAGGGCGAGAGCTCTTAGCCCAGGTGCCCCCAGCCTCTTTCCCACTTTGATTTCAAATAAACAGCTAGTACAATAAACCAACCTTTAGAAGAAGCCGGACTTACTTGTGTCTGCGGCATTCAGGAAAGGAGGTTTCCTGTGTCCCAGCAGGTAATGTAACCTTTTGATCTGAATGCAGATGTTTGAGCCACCGGGCCTGCCTCTTCCTCTTACCTGCCATTAAAGCCCCAAGGAATTCCGCCTCCTGCAGTTTCCATCAGATACGCCTCTCTAGGTTAACTGAATTTGAGTTTCATGATTAAGTGAGATTATTATGCTTGGGTTGCCAGCGTTTCTTGAGGTCAACATTTCACCATAAGGACCATTACTATTTAGTATATTCTGTCATGGAATTAAACCTCTCTTTTCTGAGACTATTTTCCAAGGATAATTGTTTTAACAGCTCTGATCTTTAGGCAACCAACCAAAGCTGTGCAAGGATGGTTTGGCTCCCTTTCAGAAGGACTCACTCAACCTGTCGTGCTTCCCCCTCCCCCCACAGCATATTTCTGTCCTTATTATTCCTGACCCCATCCTTATAGAGCTGGGCTATTCCTTCATACTCTGCTTTTGTTATGTGGTGTGGAAAGGGAACTTCACGAAGACAGTAGTGTCACAAAAAACAGGAAAAGCCCAAGGGGAACATCAGGTCAGCCAGAAAACAAACTTACATAGGAAAAGGAATCAAGTAAAAACTATTAAAGAATCCCTATAGACAAAAGCCTAAGTGATTAAGAAAACTAGACAAATAGGAAAAGGAAACAAAAAGATAATTTAGAAAACCCTTACAAACACAGGACATACCAAATGAGCAAAACAAACAGACAAAAGACACAAAATATAAATTACAAAAGGGACAGACAGGAGATTGCCACAGAACAAATATGAAAAACTATCTTAAAGCTAAAAGAGATTAGAGAAAACCAATGATACAATCTGGCCACCCTGCGGAGTTTGCCCTCCGGCGGGAATAAAGACAAACTCAAACAGAATTTGAAACATTAGGCACAAATACAAACACTCACACAAAATCAACTTACAAAGGGAGAAAAGGGTATAAAAAACCAGGGACTTATCATAAGAAGCTAGCTAGCCCAGGGACGCAGATTTCTCGCTGTTCTCCGCCTTCCTGAAAAATAAAAAGATCCAGCTTTCAAGCAGTTGTCCGTATCCTTGCGCTGGAGCTCTCCCAGCGGGAAAATCGAATCCTCGAAAGAAAGGCATTTTGATATCTTTCAACAATTGGCGACTATGAAGGTTTCCCAGCCAACCCTGCCACCGGACCTGGCCCACGGATCCAAACCCAGCCAGCATGGACCTTCTTTGTCCAGGGACAACATCCACGGACCCAGCCCGGAAGGCATAGGGTAGCAAAGGGAGTCCTTGGGCTTTTCCACTCAACAGCTGCTTGAAAGCAGGTGAGTACCGCTTCATATTTATAATCTTACTAGTGAGGGGAGTGGAAGCGTGAGTGGACCAGGTGTGTGATTGTGGGTTTTCTCTGCGGAAACAGCAGGACCTCACCTTCTCCGTGATTGCCAGCCGCACCCCAGCCAGCTGCTTGCTCAAACACGAGCCGTGACTGGCTGGATTTGGGAACGCAAGAGGTGATCACGGAGTGTGAGTCCTTCTGAAGGACGTAAGAAAAACCGAGCGGGCTGCAAAAGGAACTGGTGTTAGGAAATAAAAAAGCAGAGGAAAAATATTCCCGGTGCATCCCAGGTATAATTTTTATATTTTTAAAACCTATTCTTTCTTTTTTTATTAGTTTATCAGAATGATAGACAATGGCATTGTTTCTTTGATCCCTGCTCCTCACATTTCATGTTCTGATGATACACACAGGCAGGAATTACTTTTTAAATATTCCCACCTTCAGTCACTAGATCTCCTTGTTGCTTTGTCTGGCCATACCGCCACCCCCAAATATCCTTCCGGGGATCCGTGTTTTCCCCAGGAACGGTGTAGAAGTGGCCCTGCTGACTGGGAAGACCAAGGTCTCTGGCATCTCAATGTTGCCTGAAGCCGCATCCACACCATTGTCCTGGCAACCGCATCCAAGTGTCGCACTCTTTGCCACCTTCCGAGCTCGGTTTTGGGGTCCCTCCTCCAGAGGAGGATTGTTTTTTCTCTTGCCTGCAGAGCCCAGCCACCTTCAACCCCACCATAGGTCAGGCTGGGCTCCTTCCTCCTCCGCCTCCAGGGACAGCCTCCTAGAGGATGAACCCCAGGAAAGGCTGCCTCCAAGTCCCCCCTGGCCGTTGGGGCCCCTGAGCCTCCTTCTCACAGAGGTAGAAAACATGTCACATACACCTCTAAAGTTACATTCTGTCTGGTATAAATTTTCTAGATTTTACTGGAGGGATTGGAATCAAAATGATAGAAATTGTATTCCAAATGGCAATGCTGTAATTATTCGTTTTGATTAGACGGTTTTAAGAAAAATCGGAAAAAATATTTAACAAATTTTCATAATTAATCTTGCTGTCTGACTTCTTTTCATAATTAATCTTGCTGGCTTAATCTCCATATTTCAAAGACTTATAAACATGTGCAACATCAGAAAGTAATTCAATGCATGTTTAGCTGCCAGGTTTATAATTGCAAAATACTGGAAAATTAAACTACATCTTTCTTTGCATCAATGGGATCAAAAAATGTAGAAAACTTCAAAAAATAACACAATAACAGAAATCTTTGAAGAATTCTACAAGAAAGGATAACTTTATTGAAATAAATATTTGCAGCTGTCTATGATTGGATAGTTGGCCTTTTGTCTATAATTAGGCAGAAGACATTTGTTCCTACTGACATTAAAGTTGATTGAATAGGAAGACAAATGCCCAGCAATGGGGAGAGGGCTTGTTTCCCCAAAGCCCAGCCCAAGAGATAGATAGGGGTGCAAATGACTGGGGAATTCTGGGAATTGACATCCACACACATCTTAAAGTTACTGTACACATCTTAAATACGTAAGGAGTAAAGAAGTCTTCTTCTTCTTCTTCTTCTTCTTCTTCTTCTTCTTCTTCTTCTTCTTCTTCTTCTTCTTCTTCTTCTTCTTCTTCTTCTTCTTCTCTTCTGTTCTCTTCCCATTGCATAATGCATAGCAATCCCACTTCTGGGGACACAGCAGCATAGTTCACAGGACTAGTCGACAGTAGAGATCCTGTCATCGGCAAGAAAGACAGGAGGCTGTGATGGGCTGCCAATGATGCCAGGTAATCCCCATATAGAGCCTACCAAAGGAAAGCAGAGAGGTGGCTGGTAAAAGGAAGAAACAATAAGAAACAGGAACTGCCTGGACCTGTCTGACAAAATCCAGGCTCAAAATTGCACTGGCCGGGGAAGGACCATCCTGGCCAGGGGTGAGAGAGCATCCTGGGCCTTAGAGACCAAAGGAGACTTGAGATCCCATGAGGCAAAGGTGAGCGGCCTCTCCTCCTCCTCCTGGCATTCCTCATCCAGGTTTAGTTTTCTGGGTCCCACCAATCTCACCTCTGGGATTTACAAGTCCCCTCTCAGAGGCATCCCTCCCCTGCTCTGGTCTTGTCCATCTGTTCAGAGTCCCTCCACCGGTGAGAGTCCATGAGCGGAGCCCTCCCAGCAGAGGTGAAGTGTGGCACCAGGCCAGCTGCACTGACTGTGCCCCCCAGCAAGAGCCAGAGAAAGAGTTAAGGGTTCATTGCCCCCTTCCCCCCCCCAAGCGGAGACAACAGTGTGGCCTTAATAGCACCGGAGAGAGGGAAGCAACCGGATCCCCACTGAAACAAGAGAATTCTCCCTTTTCCATTTGCCAAACAAATTATGGATCTTTCAGCCGGGTGGGGTTGGGGGGAGACTTTCAAAGGCCACTTAAAGCAGCCAGTCAGTTCCCTATCGAAGCTACAGGCACCACATAGCTCTCACTCCTGAAAAACGGACAGGGTTAACAGGAGCAATTTTAGAGGCGCTTTCTAAAGGAAGGAGACATCCATCCAGCCCAAAAACAATTTGGTGTTCAGAAAACTTGAAAAGTGACACCGTTTGGAGAGGATTTGGGGATTAAGAAGTCTTAATCCCTGGAAAGGGATCCAAAGCTTGATAGTAACCAGTACATAAATAGGCTGAAAATGATAGTGTATTTTTTCTGGAAAGCATTTGGTCGGGTGGTATAAATGGAGAAATGGTATCTATTGATCATAAGAAAATAATGTTTTCTTTCTTTCTTTCTTTCTTTCTTTCTTTCTTTCTTTCTTTCTTTCTTTCTTTCTTTCTTTCTTTCTTCCTTCCTTCCTTCCTTCCTTCCTTCCTTCCTTCCTTCCTTCCTTCCTTTCCTTTCCTTTCCTTTCCTTTCCTTTCCTTTCCTTTCCTTTCTAATTCAACAAGATCACCCTACCCGCAAAGGAAGATCTCAACTGGGGCACTTATTAGGGAAGGGGATGTCCAAAAAAGTCAAGATTGTGATGTCAACACAATCCCCCTCTTTTTATAAACGTGATATTTTGCAACTAATTAGAAAAGCACCTTTGATTGCAAATGCATATTTTCTTTTTAACCCCCCCGGGACAACCCTGATCATAGTCCTTCATATTATAAAAAAGAAACAACCAGCAACTCAGAATAAGTAGAGGGCATGAGTCAATTCTTTTCCCCATAGAAAAAGAAGAATTTGCAGTTAATAAAATAAGCATCCACAACATTTATGTCCTCCTTCTTTACTTTTAAAAACAGTTACTTATTTATTTATTCACTAGATTTTTATCCTGTCTTTATTACTTTATAAGTAACAGAAGGCAGAAATCTTCTGTAATGCTCTGTCTTCCTCCCCCAGCAACAATCCCGGGAGCCTTAAAACGTCCCTTTTATTGTCCTGAATGGGCTGATCAATCTCAGTCCTGGATCTCCTTGGGGTTTACTCCTCTTTGGCCATTTTGTCCCTCTTTCCACACCTTTGCCACCACTAAATGGCTTTGCCCTGCCAATCAAAGGGACATGGGCGGGGGGGGCATTCATGATTCCAATTGGTGTAAACGATTGGAGGGGGCATTCTCGGAGTTCCCTGGGACCGGTCCTCCCCTGTCTTGCTTCAGAGAGCCTCCCCAGGCATGGTAGGCAGAGGCTGGTGTCTGCCTTCCCGGATGCCAGATGCCAGCTACTGCTTCTGGTGCTGCTTCTGCTCTGCCTGGTGGGCAGGACCAGCCAGTGAGGAAACACCATCCGGCTGAGACCGGGGTGGGTGGAGGGGGTGTCTTTCGGCTGATGGATTTTCCCCTCTCCCTAAAGGTGCCCCAAATCTTCACCTGCTGGCAGGAATTAAGGGCCAGCAGCTTCCCATCACTGCCCTTCCTGGGAAGGCACAGCCCGAAAAGTTAAATGCAAATCATGAATGTCCCCTGCCTTTGACTGGCAGGACAAACCCATTACCGACAGATGAAGATGTCACTATGGTTAAGCCAGGCCTGCTGGGACACAGCCCCGGAAAGGGGAACAATGGTGGCCACTGACTTCTGGAACTCCCACTGGGACATTTGCAAGGCAAAGCACAAAATGCATTGGCACCAACAATGGAGACCGGGTGTCTCTTTAAAGCGGGCCCCTCCCATTCCAAGCCTGACTCCTGTGTCCCTTCCAGGAGTGGGGAAGGGGCACAGAAACCGGCCTTCATCTCTGGCATCTTTGCCAGGCATCTGGTTGCTTTGTCTGCCTACTTTATGCAGCCTCCCGTCTTCACCTGCCAGTGATGCTTGTCTGGTCAAGTCTCATCCTGCAGCCAAGAGATCTGATCAGCTCTGCAGCCATCAACGGTCAAGCTAAGCCAGGCAGACTCAGTGGGTGGAGATTCACTAGCATCTCCTGCTCCTGGAAAACTTAATCCAATAATTTAATCATAAAGCGAACAGAATTTTTCACTGGCTTCATCTCTCCGTTTGAGTTAGTCATTGTTATTGTCGCTGTTACATTTTTAATTCACTGAGGAATAACCAACATAGAGAACAAATCAAAATACTCTCTATCTTGGTGTTCTACGGAAATCCGAGTTTCTGTTAGGAACCTAGAAATGAGAAGTCCTTGTTGCTCTCTGAGCTGGCTTGTTTTCTTGCAGATGTTTAATAATCCAACATCATCAGTACTAGAAGAGAGTGGGATTGCTCTGATGATGCAATGATTACTCTGAACAGCACTGATGATGTTACCTAGTTGCATCATGAAATGTCTGCAAGAAAACAAGCCAGCTCAGAAAGCACCAAGGACCCCTCCGGTCAACCCTGAACTACAAATATTCTTTATTGGAACCTAGAAATCACCCATATAAATCCTGAGCTGTGACATATCCCCTGAAAAGGTTCATGGTTTGTTTTGGTCTTTCCACAGTTGATATTGCAGAATTATTTCGTTCTTGTAAAATTTTGTTTAAACTTATTGTCTCATACACCAATAACAATTGGGTAAACTTTGCAGTATATTTTCATTTTATCGATCAGCAATTGATTTTTCTTCTTCATAAATTTCATGACTTACCAGATACAAGGAAATTTTGAATATGTAACTCAAAATCACATTTGCTAATTTACCAACTACTTGGCATTTTCAAAACTACTAGTTAGCTAGTAATTGTCTCCAATTGCAATTATATTTTTGTCTCTGCCTTTATTATTAAGGGTGTTCTACTAGTCATTCTTCAGTTGAAAAATCCTTCAGTTTAATATTTCTTTGCATTGAGTCACCAATTCCTAGACTTCATTTTTTCCTGAATCATTTCAGTTCTTTTTTTAAAAACCTATTTTTTTCAAGTAACATTAGATAATTACAATAACATAAAGCCAAGACACATAGAAAAAATAGAAAATACAAATTAGATCTACAACAATGTGAACTTAGAGTTAGATACTTTACATGTAAAAATTTACTATATATAAAGAATAAATCAAACTATAATCTGTTAATATAAAGGTAAACAATAAAGTTTAGCCACATTAGATAAAATTGTAGTTTCTGTCTCTGAAGTCTCATTATTTTAACTTTAACATTTTTTCTAACATGGCAACTGAAGAGGCCTTGCTAGCCCACAATTCAATTGTTATGTTATCCAGAATTGTCCAATGTTGCACAATGGGCTGCTACAATTAAATAGATATTCTTTATTTTTAAGCTTATGGCTTCTTCCTGTAAATAAATGTAATTACCTAATTCTGGAGAGCATCCAGTTCTTTGTTTAGTGATGATACTTTTTTCTCCAAATTTTATTTTTGCCAAAAGAATAATCCATTCCCATTCCTTTTTGGACTTTTCTTTTAAAATCATGTCTGATGTTATGACCATATCATCTGTTTTGACCAAGCCAATTTACTTCTCAACTTTACTTATCCATTTTAGTTTGCATCTTTAGTTTGGTTTTCAAATTATCCCATATGTCAGTCCAAAATTTTAATGCTTTATCTTTATCAAAGCAAGTTTGTGTTGTATTTGCAGGCATTGTTTGTATTTCCTAACAATGCTTTATAAACAAATTTTGGTTTGTTCAAAACTGCTAATTTTATTAAAACTTATTTATTCCATCTTCATATCATTTAAGTTTAGTTGAAATAGCCATGACTTTGTTCATTTAATTCAGTTGTTTTAGGTTGAAGATAATATCTTTCCTGTGAACTTTCTTTGAATGCAACTATATTTCAATTTTCTTTCCTTCAAATTCTTCAGATTGCTGATATCAGCTTGTAATTTATTGATCATTCTTTCCAATCAAATTTTCCATTTTGGTGATTGATTTTGTTGCTTGGGTTTTACAGTGTTGAATCCCAAGTCTGATGTTATCACCACTGCTGTGCTATAAATTAGATGGCCGGTTTCAACCAATGTCTTTGATTCAGTATTTCCTAGCGCCAAATTTGTGCCTTTCAGACCTTTTGATAGTTCTTTTCTACTTGTCTTTTTCAATGGTAAACCTCCTTCCTGTAGTTTGAGTGCATAATTTTTCTTTTCAGTTCCATGACTGTCAGAGAGCTGATGTTCAGCACAGCATTCTCAATTTTCACTTCTTTCGTGATTTTATCTATCTCGGAAGTTAATAAAGTTTGAAGCTGCTCTTCAAAAAATTTAATCATTGGATTATTGTTATTTTTTGTTTTATTCCTAAAGTTCTGGTTTAATGTTATTCACATATTCAACAATTTTTTTTTCTAATTCTTGAAATTTGGTATCTGTAAAAACTTTTGTTCTAAAGATAAATGATATTGATTCAGTAATCATTGTTCATCCATTCCTGAGTCTGGATATTAGTGTCTCCAAATATAAAACATCCTTTTCTGAAATCCTCTTGTTTTAGGGGTTGGTTCCCAATATCTGTTTGTGACTGCTGCATTTCCCTCATTTCTTTCTTTTTGCAAGGTGTTTTCCTTGCAGGATGTGTTGAGCCTTGCAGTTCCTGAGCCACCATACCAGGCCTGGCCCTTGCTGACCAACCCAACATGGAAGTTCTCTTCCATGTATTTGGCATTGGAAATCATGGGTTTGGCTCCCTAGGAAATCAACCACCAGGAAAACTCCTGTCTGTGAGTCTTCTAACCAGTCGGTCCAGTTTATCTCTTTGAACTAGTCCAAGAGAAAGTGCCCCAGCCTGTTCTCTGACAGGATCCTTACAGGAATGTCCATCTCCTACCTCCACAAACCACGGGCAGACTTATATCCTTCTGAGAATCAATCCACTTGTTTCAGCTGTAAGCCTTGTCTGTTTGGGGTGCGGAGTGGATTTTAATAAAGATTGTGCAAGGAATCAATGTTGCCTCCTACCAGGGTTCCAACCTCTGCAAACAGTTCACAGGTACAGTGATGAGAACGGGATGCAACGGTGGTAACAAATATTGATGAAATTCTGAGGCCCAACAACGGAAGACAAGCATGCACAAACACACATCTCCACTTACCCACCTGATCCCTCTCAAGGAGGCAGCCAGGCACGAGCTGAGCTAGAGAGAATTCAGAAAGTCCAGATCCAGGACAACTGGACAAGTAGACTGGCTTTGGGGGCTCTTTTATGCCCAAAGTCCTTGTTTTCTTGATACATAGGTCAGGTAGCTGTGATGGAGGGAGGTTTCCACAGGCTCAGGCCCAGCCTTTTTTGTCTACCTTCCAATGACATTTCTCCTTTGATGTTTCTTGTTTCCTTCTTATCTATCTGGAGGGATCTTTTTGACAAGGTTCCTGGCTCTTTTTCTCTCTGTGTAGGGCCTGCTTCACCTTGAGATTATGACAGCTGCAACCTCTTCTCACAGGAATCTCTACAGATCAGGAATAAATAGTCACCTTCTCTGACACTGGTTGGACTGCAGCTTATGGAAAACCCCCCTTTCTTTTCCTGATTCTGCCCTGCCTACAGAAATCCAGCTGCACTTCTGGGTGTTCTGGTGTTATATCCAACATCAGAACCTCCAAATCCAGGAAGCAGGAGGGTTCTGCAGGTCCTTCCCGCGTTAAGGTAGAAGAAAGAACTTTTCTTCAAGTGTTGATATGGATTTTGGGCAGATCTGACCTTCTCAAATGAACTAGAATCCAGGAACACTGCCAAATGCTGGAAAACTGCCACTCTGGGTAGCAATTATCAGAATAAACCTATGTGGGAAATGTATTCCTCCTTGAACCCACAAAATGTAGAAGACATTCATGAAGTGCAAATTTCTTGCCTTTTTTAAAAATTAACCTAAAATAATAAAAAAACGCAGAAACATTCCATTTGCATTTGTTAAAAAGGATCAGCTGAGCATGGGAGAAAGCAAAATGGACAAAATCCATTTGGAGGAAGGGGAGGTCTAAGCCATGTTTTGTGCTCTCTGGCTTTTAGGAAATGTCTCCTATGCAAGAAGCTCTGGAGTTGCCTGACAGGCCTCCAGCTGCATCCTTCTGGGGATTCTCTGCAACGAAGCCGAAGTCTTTGAAGTTAGTTGTGGTGGGCAATGACACACGTAGAAGACCCTCACCCACCCCATTATCTGAGAACTCGCCTGTTTTGACTCCCAGAGAAAAAAGACATAATGCCCTTAAATTAGAAAAGGGTAGATTGGGGGAAACCGAAGAGCAATAGTAAATATAACCCCAATAATTGCACAGCAGGCTTGGATTTATCATTACTAAATGTCTGATAACTGCTTCCTAAATGCCCCTGCTCTTTAAACAGCCTAATTTATAATTTAAGAAGCTGACAATCCTTAAAGTGTTTTATTTTATCTTGTCTGGAATAATGGAAGAGTAAGTTATTGAAAACCTTTATTTTTCATTAGCCTTAAATTCTGTGACAATTAATGTGCCCAATTTGATTATAAACTGCACAAATTAAACAATAAAGACCTGTCTAATGAGAAATTAATTATGAGGAACAGAAGAGGAGCCGGGCTGGATAAAAGTCATAAGTTATGGCCGATGGCAGATGTGTCAGCTTTTAAAAGAGACAAAGGGCCTTTCCTCCATGTGCGCCAGTGCTGATATGCCTCATCACAGATCAGTAGATCCAGAAGCCGTAACAGCACTGTAATTGAAACTGCCAAAATCAATAGCACTGACAACCTTAATTAAATTAAATATGTCTCTGATGAGCTCCAACAGCCTAGCAGCAGCAGCCACCGACCACTTGACCCCATCTCCCAGCCCAGCTTGATGGGATTCCGAGCTCCACTGCATGATAGATTCCCCCCCCCCCCGGAGGAGGAGGAGGAGGCAGCGAGGAGGAGCATCCAGCCAGGAGTGAAGGGCCTGCAGCAGGCAAGGCAAGGGGGAGCCAAGGTCCTTTCTCTGCCAAAGCCCTGGCAAAGAGTGGAAGGGGAGCCCGGTCAGGGGAGCCAGCGGCGTCCTTCTCCTTGCTTAACCTATGGACTCTGGGAAAGGCCCCCTCTCTGCTGGTGGAGGCCTTCCAATGGATCTGGGCAGGGAGACACCACGGTGGTTGTAGTGCCCAGCCAGGGGGGGCTGGCCTTCCCTGGCACGCCTGCAGGGCTGACGCAGGAAGGGAGGGGACTTAAAACCATGTGGAATTAAATATGCAGTTTAATCCCCTTGTCTATGTAGCTTGACCTGGGACCAGCCTTGGAGACTATCCCACAGGGGAAAATCTATCAGGAGGACAAGGAGGGAAATCTCCACCCCAGCCCCCATTTTCTTACATGGGAGTCTGCGTGGCAGGAAATGAAGATTGTTAACAGTGTGTTTAATTAATTAAAGGTAATTAAATTTATTGGATTTCTAAGACTGCCTGACTTTCAGAAAGAGTTCTAATCTGGCTACTTAGTGAAGATAGGAACTGTTGCCCATTCATTCAATGGCTGAAATAGGACTGACTTCAGATTCAGCTGACTTTCAATTGACCAAAATGGAAAGGAAGGGAGCAAAATGGACCCAGCCGGGGGAAGAAGGTGGGTTCACCTCCAGGATGCTGCCCCCCCCCACTGGGGCCCCAGGACAACTGGCAGAGCCAGGGTCTTCTGAAGGCCAAAAGGGAGGGTGTGGATTTCACCGGGGAGGGGAGGGGGGCGTGCTGTTCCAGATATGTTCCTTTCAGGTGAGACTCGATGGCAGATTCAAGGCCTCTGAAGGAGCAGAGGTGATGCTGCAGTTGTGAAGGGTGTCATGCCCCTGGTGGATACTGACTCCGAAGGAAAGGAGGAACAGCCAATAGGGAGTGGAAGCACAGCTCTGGAGGTTGGAGAGGAGGTTGGGGAAGGGCTGAGGCTGGCTGGGCAATCAGAAGAGGACCCAGGCCCATCTCCTCTCCATCCTAGGGCAAGCCGAGAGGAGAGATAAGGGAGAGATGTGGTCTACTTGGGAGGAGAGGGCCTTGATCCTCTTCATGGGCTGCAGCTGTGACAACTGAATAAGAGTAAGGGCCAGTGCTGGAAACAAAGCATGGAAATATCTCTAGTCTGTCATTCCTCTCTGAGTTTGATGTCCTTCCCAGTGTGTGTGGACGTCCTCTAGCCCTTATCTTGCCTGGTTTACGTTGCTTTTTTCCTCCTTCTTGTAACTGTTTGTGTGGGAGTTTTTTGTCTTCCATCAAGGATATTCGGAGCTTGGAAGCAAAGTGAAGGAATAAAAGGGGCTTCACCTGTTTTCTGTGACTGTGTTTGTTTTGTATCCCACCCTGAGTCATCACAAAGGGCAACCAACAGAGGTTTCTCCCCTGCAACATTTTTCTGGATAAAGAAGAGACCAGCCAGCTGCTCATCAGGAAAGGAGTCTTCTTGGGAGGGAGTAGCGTGGCTGACAGAGGAGGGAGAAACCGAGAACTGGCAGCCACAGTGGAGGACAGTAAAGGACAGTAAGTTCAACCAAAGCTGTCTGTCTTAATCACTTTTTGGATCCTATAACCCCTTTACAGCTGAAGGGAGGTCTTCAAAAATAAAGAAAACAAAGACTCAGTGAGTCAGCCTTCCTTTTGCATTACAAAATCTAAAGAGCGATTTCCACTGCCCCCAACAGAGATCCTAACAAGATTTTGACTAAGAAAGTTACAAATGGATAACTGTATGCATTTGAAAGGTTACCATTTTGCCAAAAGACTTTTGGTATTATTAGGAACTAATTATACAAACAAATTAGACCTCATGGGGTTGCTGGTTGCTGGTTTGACATCAGAGGTAAAAGACAGTTGGTAAAAAAAAAATGGAAAAGAATTTGAAATACCCCTAATGATGGCATTATCTCCCAAACATGTTTCTTTCATGTGTGCAGCATCGCCACAGGCATCGAAGGGTATAAAAAGGGGAGATTTCTATAAAAGGGTGCAAAATAGGTTAGATTACAGGTTATTTTTGGGATTAGCAGCCAAACATCTATAAAATACACCCAAAAGTGTTCAAGAAGCAAAATCTCTGTTGTCCAGTGGAATCCTTTGCATCTGTGGTCTCCTTCCTCAGATGGTGAAAACAACAGATTTAAAAGATTTCCCCCAATCCTTATGGCCCTGCTCAGCTTCTGGAGGGAATCCTCTGGATAGCATAAGGGAGATCTCTCCTAACCTCATAGCAGAGGTTGAATAAAATAATCCACTTCCACAGCCCAGAGTTTAAGGCCCTCCCTTTTGTGCACTAGAGGTGGACAATCTATTCCAAGCAGCTTGGAACATTCTGCTCCCTACCAAAGTGTATCGAAAATTATATCCCAAACGACGTCTCTGAATAATTTCCCACATCTGTCATTTTGGCACAGTTGACTGCACTGCTAATTTAAATTTAATTCTATGTTGGCCTCACTCTTTTACAGCAATCTCTTTATAAGCTTACAAATTTCCTTCAGCACCTAAATAACAGGAGGGTGGGAGTTATATTTTAAAAAGTTCATATCCTGAGACAAATTGTTTATCTCATTTTGTTTTTAGGAACATAGAATAAAATTCTGGATGCTTTTCCTCTTTGTCCTATTTCTTAACTGTCCTTCTCTCTATCCTGTTCACCTCTAGCCTGGCATAAAGCTTCCTGTGACATGATAAGCCCAATCTTTCACTTGTAGACATTCACCTGGACTTTTCACACTCATCATTTCTCTGTCTGGGTAGAGGTGGGAAGTAAATTCAGTCAGTTTTCCTTTAAAAACTACATTTGGTGATGCCACTTTCCTACTCAAAACATCCATACAACATAAAACAAATGTAGATTATCCATGAGAAAACCATGTACAAAAATTCTCAATGTTAAGAAGATGGCTTGGGAAAAAAACATGTGAGCAATAGGTAACCTTGCCTATAACAAGATCTTTGCTGATACCAAAGTCATTGGGACAGAGATCCCCCACTGGAGATGCTGGATTGGTTGTTCCTTTGTGGCCACAGAGCCCACGTGGCTCCCGTTTTGGTCTTTCCAGCTGTCCTCTGCTCCCTTTTGTGGAATGGTTGCCATTTGTTTGGAAAATCTCCTGTGCAGAGGCCACTTGGTTTCACTGAGGGCTTGGCAGATTTCCCACCTGTGGGCCACACCTGAAACAGTGGTGCTCCTGGCAGAGACGTTGAGCCACTGTCCTCCCTCTCCTCTGCTCCGGGCACCTGCTCAGCTCTTTGCCTTTTTCTTCAGCAAAGCGGCCAACAGACTTTGTCCCCCCCCCCGCCCGCCCCCCATTTCCTGCTGCCAGCAATGGGGAACCCAAGTCCCCTGGCTTTCCTGTTGCCGGTTCTCAGCCCCACAGAGCTCCTCCCCCCAAGGCATAGTTGCACAGTTAGGCTTGCAAAATGGGGAAAGTTAGGCAGAAATGGGGCACCCCCAGGAGTCTCTGTGGGGGAGGGAAAATGTCAAAAATTGTGCCTGGTGGTGTGGCAGCACAAGGCAAGCCCCATTCCGTTGGCAAGGATGCCTAGAGGCAGATGGGGTTGGATGTTCCCCTCGTTTGGCAGGGCTCTTCAGCTGACACTCCCCACAGTTTATCTTGTCCCCCACCCCTCCCAAAATAAAGTGCTGCTGGGCCCAATCTGCAGCAGTGGGGTTGGGTGGGTGGGGGTTCAGTATTCCACATGGCACCCTGCCAGAGCCACAGTCAGGAGATGAGTTAGTGACACCACCATATTCTGGGAAGGGAGCCACGATCCCAGGACAGCTCCGTCGGGGGCAGATGGGGTGGAAACACAGACTCGATGCTCGCTTTAGTAAATGTGTCCATTCTGTTCTCTATTTTCTCATTTTCAATAAGAGTAGTACAGAAATTGGCAGAGTATCAAGTTGGCAATGTGCTTGTCATGGTTGCTGTTTTTGTTTTCTCCAAGAATTCACAAAATGCCAGAGTTTTCAGACATGACTCCCCTCAGCTTGTTTTGTTGAACTAAATTCCAAGGGGTTTATTTCTGAGCAAACAAAATTTGTTGTACTTCATTTGTATTATTCAGATTGTCAGCAAATGCATAACAGTTTGCTGTACAATTACAAGAACTGGTAGCATTAATTAAGTTGAGCACTAACATCTTAGCACGAAAAGAAAATATGCTTGGATTAAGTTCCAGGAATGTTGACAATAAGTTTTTGAATGTATTAATTGCCTTTTAAATAACGAGAGGCAAAAAGAGCAGAATGTAAAGCGCTCCCGCCCTGGTCGCCTTTCATCTGTTTCCAAGCCCTGGAAATGCTTTTGGTTGGCTGATTGGGACCAGTTACTGAGAGCATCAGGCTGCTCCATTTAGAGCCAGTTGCAATATTTACCATTTTAAAAATTCTAATTCTTTAAAAAGGAATCGAAGGTTTTCCAAAGTTCTACCCACAGTATCTGCAGAAGATTTTCCAGAGGGGGACACCACAACTGCAGGACTGGTGTAGCTGGACATCTTTTCAGGAGGAGATGACCATCTGCAAGAGTCCTGAGACTGTTGTGGGGCTGACTTAAAATCCCATTGCCCGTCAGCATGCAGGCACGGTCCCCCCCAGATAGCTGAAACCTCCTCTCTGGCCTCGGGAGCCAGGTGATAGCACCACAGGCCTTACGGCTCTGACTGGGCGAAGGAGCCAGACAGCGGGTTTAGTCACCCGTCAAGCTGCCCCACCCAAAAACCTTAGGAGGGGCGGCCCGTCAGATGCTCCTTCCTGCTCTGTGCAGGCAGCTAAATCTTTACGTTCCTCTTTTTCCTTCCAGAGTGAGAATTGGGGCAAGGATTCCTTACAAGAAGAATGGGACAATATTGCCTACTGTTGAACAAGAACCTAAATTACAAGTTTTCCTGCAATTCTTTCATGACACAAAATTGCTTACTTTATTGCTTTTTTTAAAAAAAATGTTTTGATTATTTTTTCTTTAACATCCATAAGTGCTTAGTGAACAGTGGGTCAATATACTTTGCATACAGTTCTGATAATAACATTACCATTTAAGTATACATAATTGTAATTTTTCAACTTCTAACATTTGTGTATTTATAGTAATTATCATATATTCTATTATATTTCAGTATACATAATACTATTTTCCCAATTTCTATTTTCTACTTCTTCCTTCTAACACTTAATAACTACCATGTCAAAAAATATTCTTTATCTATCCATCATCTCACCTTTTTAGAATGTCAAGTCTTATTAACTTTTTGGTATAAATCGTTTACCTTTTATTGCTGTTGGAGATACATGCAGGCCAAGCTTCAGGCAAATTAATTTGAATTCCTTCTTCGTACAGAACTGTTATTGCTATTCTGAAATGGAAAAGATGGACTGTCATCAAAACAAATGCCTTCTACCGACATAACTTGTTTAACTGTAAAGTTTAACCTGAGCTGAAAGGACTAGGATAAAATCTCCGATCCAAAGTCTGAGAGCCTCTTATGAGGTTGCAAGGCTTCTGAGCGGTGGAATCGTGTTTTCTGTGATTCTAAGCCATGGCGAAGGATCTGTTTTAAGCGCATCGGAGGCTTCAAAGAGGGTAGCAACAACTGAGAAGAAAATCAACTGCTAAGACAGATGCAGTCTGAATGGATTTGGGACAAGAAGCAGATTGGTTCAAGAGGGAAGCAACCCTAAGCGTTAATGTTCTCCCCCCATTTCTTAAGGTCTCCAACATAGCCTGAAGAACACCGTCCAGACCAGATGCCAAGGGAGGCCAGTGATGCTTGAAGGGCTCATGGCTTCCTCTGCCACCAGCAAACCCCACCCTGCCATTTCCTCCTCCTCTCCTTATTAGGTCCGGGCAGGTTGGCTTCAAGCAAGGCTCCCTTTGCAAATGCGGAAAGAAGGATCAAGTGAAATTTTTGCCCCATGGCTCACAGAGGCTTGTTGGACAGGCTTCCTTCAGGTAACAAGGAAGCCACGGACTTTCCCTCCTTGGCCTCTTGGCACTAAGGGGAGCTCCCACTGCGATTCATTGCTTTGCCTCCTGGACTGGGGGGTTGGGGGACAGCAGCCTTGGGCTTGGACCCCAAGCTTTCTCCTAGCCCAGCCCCCCCCATGCTCCCCCTAGAAAGGAGTCCAGAGAAGCACTGTCTCCATTCAGGTGTGGTGGAAATCAACAACTGACCAAGTTGTCTGTAGTTATTTAAAGTCACCAAAATTAAATTAATTTAAATATGAATTCAAATTAAATGAAATAAGTCCTCTACTTACTACAGTTCATTCAGTGACCTCTTAAGGTTATAGTGGCACTGAATAAAATGAGTTATGACAGTTTTTCACACTTACGACCATTGCGGCCTCTTCCTGATCATGAGTTCCACATTCAGATGCTTAGCAAGTGGGGGTGGCATGTCCCTTTCACAGCATCCGATGAAAAAAAATCAATGGGGAAGCCAGGTTCGCTTAACAACCACGTACTAATTTAACAACTGCTGTTGTTCACTTAACAACTGCAGCAATAATGGTCACAAAATGAGGCAAAACTCACTCAACACGTCTCCCTTAGCAAGAGCAATTTTGGCTCAATTGTCAGGAGGCATTTCCTGACCTGTCACACCTGAGGGGGGGGGGACCAGTGTATTCCAATCCTCCTCTCTAGAATGTGCTGGTGGGAATCACAAGCACAGAAGTGGCCTGAGCTGGGTTTTTGGAGAAAAACTGCTAAAATTGTATTAGAAATTCATTCCTTCAGTCCTACCACCATATATTTTTATTGGCATTTAATGAGATGCAATGTAACTGCACTGACTGGATGGCCATTGGACTCTTCCTTGAGAGGGGGGGAGTCTAGAAGCCCCCCCTCCCTTCCAGCTCTGTTGCTCTGTCATCCTGCCTGCAGGAAGTTCTTGGGGGGGGGAGGAAGAAGGGAAAAGTCTACATTTCACTCCCAGAGGCCCTCCTCCCCAATGGCATCTCAAACTCTTTTCCAGCTGAGACAAAATCAGGCGCTATTTGCAGGGACACCTGTCTTGCCCTGAAAATAAGCCACGCCAAATTCAAACCGAGGGGTGCAGGTGTCTATGTGAGCGCAAAGGGAATTTTTGCAAATTTGGAGGTTTAAAAAAAAAAAAAAAGCACCTATTGTACCTATTGTTAGGTAGAAAAGACCTGGAAAGGATTCTGGCTGTCATGCCATCGGCTGAAAGGCTCACCTGGGGGAAAAAGCAGATCGCCCAGGTGGGGAAGAACAAGAACAACCCCCCCCCCAGCAGGCAAAGCTCCCCCACCTGGTGTCTCCAAGAGCTGCCACTGGGCAGATGTTTCAGCCCAGCCCAGGCAGCCTTGACCCTTGAATTGGAGACTTTGCATTAATTTTTAGGAAACACATTTGGAAGTCCAAGGAAAACAAGCGCTGCGGCCTCTTGCCTTCCTCCAGGGTGCCAAGGAGGGTCTTGGCTTTTGCATCTCAGGCCCAGCATCAGAGACTGTCACACCCCGCCCCACCCAGTACAGGAAAGAAGGGCGATCGGAGAAGGGTGAGGCTTTGCTACCCCCATGTCCCAAGGCTAAGCGCCCGAGAGGCGCCCCTACCCCAGCCCCCCCCCCAACCCCACCCTCAAGGCCCTGCTATGAGCCGGGGTGTTAGTGGCAGGCCGGGCAGGGACAGGCAGCCCCCTCTCTCCGGGCCCACGACTGAGCCTGCCGCTCCTCAAGCCTCCAGCTGCAGCTCCCGAGGGAGCCCATGCGACTGCCCAGCAGCCCGGCTTCTCGGGACCACGACGCCTCCTAGCGCCTCTGTCCCGCCGACGGAAAGGGCTCAGGACTAGGGAGGCCGGCAACCCGAGAGGCGAAGTGTCGGCGCTTGGAAACCCAGAGCTTGGAGGTACCCGGGCCTCCGAAGCAGTTTGAAGCCCGACGGGAGTCCAGAGGCGACGGGCGGGCGGGCGGGGTGGAGGAGAGACGCGGCGTCCCCCTTTGGCCGGCAGGACTCCTCCAGCGGATTCGCCCAAGCACTGACTTCAGCTGAGGCGCAGCAGCCTTGGCAGGACCCGGCCCTCTCGCTGGCTGCTCCAGCCCCGCGGCGTGCAGAGGCCTCTCCGGCCTTCTGGACGGGCGCGAGGTCCGCCTGAGCCTTCGGGTTTTGAGACGACGTCCGGTGGGCTGGCCCAGGTCCTCCCAACGGCGGCGGCCCGACTCGTGCCAGGCGCTTTTCCCTGACCCACGCGCGGGATTCCGGGAGAGGCCTGTCGCAGCCGCTGGAGCTGGGCCGCCCTTCCGCTGGAGCCTTGAAGGGCCGCTCCCGGCCGCGCAGGGTGTGTCCGGCGTCGAGGATCGGGCACCAAGGGCTGCGCACCGCCGCAGGGACGGCTGGGAGGTGGCGGCAACCACCTGGGGTGCGGCTTGGTTCTGGACTCGCGGTCTGGAAGCCGGGCCGGTCAGCCGGGCCCCGACTCTGGGGCTGGTTGGAGCCGCCCATCAGGCGCTGGCACCGTTGGGATTTGCCTGCCCGCCTCTTGACTTCTCCCTGGGCCCCGGCCGTCGAGAGCGAGACCCGCCAGCGCCGCTTCAATGGAAAGCTGGACGGGGCGAGGGCCTCCCAAGTGAACCCCACGGAACTCTCCGCTGCCTCCCGGTCCTTCCCCCGCAGCCGCAGTCCAACAGCGCTGCTGCTTTCCAAGGACTCAGAAGAGCAGCGCGAAGCGGAGACTGGAGTCCATATTGCAAAATCCAAATCCAATTTCTTAGCCAACGAATGACGGCGACCAAGGCCCGGAGGGGGCAGCCCGGTGGAACGGAGGAGACGCCGCGGGAAAGGCGGGAGTGGCGGGGCAATTGCCTTTCAAAGGCCGAGAGAGGGAGGAGGAGGAGGAGGCCGCGGCGCAAGATCCAAGGGGGCCGCCCGCCCTCAAGTTCCTCTGGCGCTTGGCTGGGCAGCCTGGCTTGCGCCCGAGCCCGCCGCCGTCCGGGCTCACCTCGGCCGGAGCTTAAAGGCAGAGACATCCGGCCGGGCCGAGGGAGAATCTGAAGGGCCCGAGCATCGGCTGGTTCCGTTTCTCCAGTTCCGAAACCGAGAATCTCTTGGCCTGCGGGCCGGCTGAAGTGGAAGAAGCCTGCGGGCCGAGAGGGCAGGGCGGCGCACCCAAGAAACCCGGGATATCTGCAGGACTGGCCCGTTCGCCCCACCGCTCTTGAAGCGGAGCCCGCGGGGGACCGAGGGTTCCGCCCAGATCCGCAGCCGGTGGGATGTCAAGGAATCTCTTCTGGAGTCCAAAGGGACCGACCGCATCCTTCCCCGCTGCCCCTCTGTCTACTCGGCAGGACGCACACCCGTCCTCGGAGAAAGAAAAAGGGGTGCAAAATCACAGGAGAACTTCCTTATCGCCTGCGCTGCCTGCGGCCGTTTTCCCACGTTCGACGATTATTATAGGGGGAACCTGGGAAACTGGCCGGCCTAATTATTTATTTGTATTCTTATTATTAACCATACGCGCCCCTTGAATCTCGACCATAGCTGAGAATGATCTTTTTGCCCTGTGCGTTCCTGATCAGGCGAAAATCCGCCCCGTCCTGTGAGCCTCGAAATCCGCAGTCTGCAGGCAGGCATTCAGCCCTAGGGATCTGGCGAGTTTTCTCGCGCCCCGGAGGCCCTGCCTACTGCAGCCCAGCCCCGGGCGGAGAGGAATTTTGGCCCCACGAGCTCCTCTGCTGCTTCGAGAGCGTCCGGGCCTTCGCTTCCTTCCCGCGGCGCTTGCCCCAAGCCTCGACCTGGCAGGGGTAGTTTTCCCTTCGCTCGTCATTTAGTCCATCGCTCCTCCCAGTCCAACCGTGTGCTAGAAGAGCCCCCACCTCGGCCCGGGGCGATGGGACCCTCTTCGCTCCAGGCAGGTGAGCTGGAGTCTTTCGGGAGAGCATCTCCCGACGGTTCCCAGAAGGCGGCACCGCCCCCCGCCGCCCCGTCCCTCCCAGACAGACAGAAACACCCCCACGCAGCCTTGCCTCAAGGGGCTTTCCGGGGGAGCCAGTTGTTCGAGGGGAAAAAGCTGAGCTGGGAGGTAGCGTCCCCAGACTCTCAGGAGCTCCCTGTTCTCCCTTCAAGGCAGCAAGCAGGACCCGCTAAACTCGAGGCAAGATTTGCCCAGATCTGAAATAGATCCGGAACCGTCCAGCCTGACTTCGGCCAAGCTGCCTGCAACCGACAGTCCCTGGAGCTTCTGCCCCGATCCCATTTGGGGGTTGCTGGCGGCTCCGGCCTGCCTCGGCTCCCCTCACGTTTCCAAATTTCAGGTCTTTTCCGCGCTGGCCTCCGATTGGGAGGCAGAAAAGGCGGGCAGGGCGCTCATCCTGACCCCGCTGAAGTGGTCGAACAGCGAGCGAAGGTTGGGCGGGAGGTTTAGGATCCCCGCCTGCCCCTCTCGGAGCCTCCCTCCTCGGGCGCTAGGACAGGACGGGGCTGCCACGACCGCTGCGGTGGCTTCTGGAAGGCGCTGCACGATCCCCGAGCAGAAACGGGGCGCTCTGCACCGGAGCCACGGCCGTTTCGGCTCAGGCGTTTTCTCTGCCCGCCGCTCCAAATCCTTGGGGGGGTCACCGACGTTTCTGGCCCCGAGGCCTCCGCAGTCCACGAGGAGAGGCCGCTCTTCTGGTCTCCCGGCTGCCAGCAGCCCCAGCCCCACAAAAGGAAGTGGGACGGAAGAGAGGAGCCCGGTCCCCGGCCGCGCTGGCAGGTGGAGAAGGAAACCCGCTGAGGAGCGGACCCACCACCTCCGAGGCAGGCCTTGCTTGGAAAAGGGGCCTCCTTCTGCAGAGAAGCTGGGAGGGGGAGAACCCGACGGCCCCGATGTCCCAGTCCCACCTGTTTGGCCTGTACTGGGCGCCGGACGGAGGCTGGAGGAGTCGCTTGCTCAGGCCGGAGGAGAGGGGCGGGAAGGGCAGACCGGAGAGGTGGGCGATTCTTCAGCCCTTGCGCCTACCCCCCTCCTGGCCCTTTTTCCAGGGTCACCAAAACCGCTTTTGCCAAAATCACTTTTCCGACCCTCGAAATCAAAGAACCGTCCAAAGGGCTCCGAACTGCGGTTTCTCTGCACAGCTTAACGTGGGGGGTGCCCGCCGTGCAATGGCCCACCGACGGCTGTTCCACCGAGAAGGCTGGAGACGGTCGCTGCGGCCAAGGTGCCAGACCCAAGTTCAGCGCCAAACCCGCTTCGGCTTCCAAAACGGGAGCGAAGCCCCTCGCGCGGAGGCAGCGGCCCTTCCCTCCCTTGCCGAGCAGAGCGAGGGCGGGGAGATTCCTCGAGGGCTGGAGGCGTAGGGAGAGCCGGGCCAGGCACCAGGCAGTTGGAAGCTGCCTTCGGCGGGCGGCCTTTTGAGGAACCCCGCAAGAGGTTCAGAGGCGCGGGGGGTGGGAACCGTGGGGGGACCGTCCGCAGGCGGGACCATCGACTGCGATCTCGGGGCTGAAAAGAAGCTGGAAGGACGACGGCGGCGGCCGCGGATCCTAAAGGACCGACCCGCCGCCGCCGCCCTCCCCGCAAGACGGCCCGGCCCGTCGGAGGAAAAGATCGGGCAAGCTGTAGCCGCGGTCCCGCCGGCCCTCTCGAGCTATTGACGCCGCCGAGGCCTGCCCAAAGGAGAGTTGCTGGGCCCGGAGGCCCTTCGCTACTGGCGCCCGCTCGGGCTGGTTCCCCGGGCCTCTCACGGCGGATCGGCGGCATTGGGCCACTTCAGGCCCGTCTCCCCGCCCGGCCTTGCGCTGGAGGGAAGGGCAGAGCCCGCCAACGGGGCCTTTTGGCTCCAGGATGTCCCTCGCCAGGAGAGCGGTTTTGTGCGGGGCCAGGCGGGAAGCCTCTCTTCCCATCCCCTCCGCTGGAAACCAAGCACAGCGCCCGCCGCCCGCCGCGAAGAAAGGGCCCAAAAGGGCAGTCCGAAGCGCCGCCCCGTCGGCTCCGGGCGCCTCTTCCCGGCCGAAGCCCCACCCGGGGCCCTGGCTGCCGGTCGCCTCCAATGGGAAGGCAAGAGCCCGCCCCTCGGCGCCGGGATTGGCCACCTGGACCCAAGCGCCGGCCTTTATTAACCGCGCCGCAGGCAAAGGGTCCCGGAGTGCAGCCGCGCGCGGTCTCGGCCCGCGCCGTCGCCCTGGCCCGCTCCATGCGCGCCGCCGCCGCCCTTGCCTGGCCCCCGGGCCCGCCATGACTTCGGTGCAGTGCGGAGCCCGAGGCGAAGAGCCGCCGAGCAAGGCGGTCTCCGGGGACGCCATGCGGGGCCAAGCGGAGGCGGCGGCGGCGGAGGAGGTGGAGGCGGCGGAGGGCCAGAAGCCTCGCGCGGCTCTGCTGCCCTTCAGCGTGGAGGCGCTCATGGCCGAGCCCCACAAAGAAGCCGGAAGCGGGCCCCGCGAGGGCCTGTACGAACGCGGAGGGCAGGCGGCTCGCCTCAGCCCGTTCGCCGTCGGAGCCTTCGCGCAAGTCCCCGAAGAAGCGTCGGTCAAGGCCGAGAGCCCGGAGAAGGCCGACCGCTCGCCCTGGAGGCCCGCTCGCCGCTTCTCCCCGTCGCCGCCGCCGAGTAAGTGGCCCCGCGAAGCGCCCTCCTTTGCCCGCCCCCCCCCGGCCAGCAGCCCTCGGGCGGCGCCGCCTCCACGTAGGAGGCGCCTGTGTCCCGAGACGCTACTTGCACCGCGGCTGCAGGATGCTCGCCGGGCGCCTGGGGGGGAGGGGAGGGGCTCGGCCCGGTCCTTGCCCTGCGGGGTTACCGGGCCGCTTCCAGGCTCCTTAGCGCCTCGGTTTCCCCCGTCTTGCCTGCAGAAGCACAGCCGCCTTTCGGTTCTTTTCCCTAGCTCAGCCCGGGGAGCGCAGTGCCCGGGGAGCTCCCCTGCGGAAGGGCCCAGGCCCGGGGTCCCAGCCAGGTCGGTCCCTTGGGTGGCCTCCCCTCCTTCTCAGGCCTCTCTCCCCAGAAGCGCTGCCTGACCAAGGCCGCCCGTCCCGTTGGGCTCCGAGGGCCCTCCCCCTCCCCCAAAGCTCGGCTCCACCTTGGCAGCGCAGTCTTCCACGGTTTGGGCTGAGGTGGACCCGGCTCTCCCCCCTGGAGCCGGCGGGAGGTTCTGCTGAGGAAAAGGTGCTGTCCAAATGATCTGCCTGGACATGCTGGAGTGGGGTGGGGGCTTTCCTTGTGGCCTCCCAGGCATTGTAAGTGTTAGAAAAGAGGCTCTTCTCCCACAGACCCCCAGGCCCCTTCCAGAGAGGGGGGAGTTCTCCATCCTCCAGCCCAAGGGGGTCCCAACAGGGGTTCTTCCTTGAAGACATTTCAGTTCCCGTCCAAGAAGTTTCTTTGGGATCCTTTGGGGCTCCTAGAGGAAGTGTGCATGGGGCACAATCGCACAATCAAACCGGCTTTTCTCTCCATGGAGGTGGAGTGGGTCTCTCCCCTGCTTAGGAGGAAGGTCCAGAGTGAATCCCGTTTATGTATCTCTGCGGCTGCCCTTGCAATTGGAATGAAGAGAAGGCCAGGGAGACACCCCCCCCCCGCCCTTCCAGGCACATCTTCTGCAGGGAGGGCCTCCAAGTCTGCTCCCCCCCCTTTTGAGCAGCCTTTCGAGGAAGGAGCTCCTTCCCTTCTGGTCTGCCGTGTGGGGCCAGCTGCATCTCCAGAGGAGAAGAGAGGGGGATGGAGGGGGGGGGCTTTCTTTCTTGGTCAGTCGGTTTTGAGACCAAGGGGGTGACAGGGAGCCCCAACCCTCTCAGGGGGCTTCCCTTCTCTGGCAGAGAGGAAGGCAACCTGGGCTTCCTTCCCAAGCCCAACCGGGAGGAGAAGGCCTGGCCACGAAAGGACTCCAGTTGTAAAGCAAGGCCCTTCCCCCGACTGGGGCTTTCTAGAGGGAAAAGAGAACCCACCCAGAAACTCCTCACCTTCATCGCAGAATAAATTCTGACCTCCGTCTTCAGGAAAGGGGATTGTGAGCCAGGCCGGGGGACGCACAAGGGATGTTGAGAAATGCAGGAGCCTTTCAAGCCTGGGAACTTTGCAGAGAAATAAAGTCAGGGTCTGAGACCAGGGAGGGTGGGCGGGAACGGAGAGTGATCCGCACTCCAGACCAACTGTGGGGCGGGGGGGAGGGGAGACAGAGGCACGGTGGAGACGGGCTGGGGGAAAGCAGAGCCAAAGGGCCTTCGGATAGGACGGACTGCCCCTAAACCAGGGGTCTCCAACCTTGGCAACTTTAAACCTGGCAGACTTCAACTCTCAGAATTCCCCAGCCAGGCTTAAAGTTGCCAAGGTTGGAGACCCCTGCCCTAAATGACTGCTCTCGTTCTCTCTCTCTCTCCCCCCCCCAAAAAACCCCTCCCTCGCAGGGCGCTCCAGCCCACCAGCCTGCACGCTCCGCAAGCACAAGACCAACCGCAAGCCCCGGACGCCCTTCACCACGGCTCAGCTCCTGGCGCTGGAGCGCAAGTTTCGCCAGAAGCAGTATCTCTCCATCGCCGAGCGCGCCGAGTTCTCCAGCTCGCTCAGCCTCACTGAGACGCAGGTGAAGATCTGGTTCCAGAACCGACGGGCCAAGGCAAAGCGGCTCCAGGAGGCCGAGCTAGAGAAGCTGAAGATGGCCACCAAGCCGCTCCTGCCGCCCGCCGCCTTCGGCCTCTCCTTCCCACTGGGCAGCCCGGCCATGGCCAGCGCCTCCCTCTATGCCTCCGGAGGCCCCTTCCAACGCAGCGGCTTGCCCGTGGCACCTGTCGGGCTCTACGCGGCTGCGCACGTCGGGTATAGCATGTACCACCTGGCCTAGGCCGGCCGCAGGAGCAGGCCAGACCCTCTGCTGCCCTGAAGGGGCCTGCCTTGGGCAGACAGCTCTTGGGAGGCACCGCAGTCCTTGGCTGCCTCCCCATGAGGAAGGAGCGCGGCACCCCGTGTACAATACTGTACAGTCGAAAAAAGTTGTTATCGTTTATATTAATAGCTATATTTGATAAAATAAATTAATTTTAAACGACAGCAGACTGACCGGGTTGGATGCGCTGCCTTCATATCAGCCGACCGGTGAGACCTCCGCCTTTCTTGCTTCCTTGGCGGTTGGGCCTCCCCCTGGCCCCCTTTAGGGGGGGGGAGAGGAGAGCTTTCGTTCACACGGGCCCGGAGTGGAAAGTGAGACCCAGTCCTCTCCGGTCCGTGGGGGGGGGGAGGGAGGGAGTGATTGGAAGCTCCGACGAAAAGCGGTTTCCGCCACATCATTTTTTCTCCGCCTTTCCGCACACCCGACAGCGCTGATCCATGCGAGTCGGCCCTTTGGGAATGAAGAGATGCGCGCCAAGCTTTCCCTTGCAGAATCCCTACTGATGCGCTGTAGCCCCCAGTCAAGGGAAATTTCGTTCTTCGGAGGACCCGTTTATTTGGAAGCCAATTCGGCCGAATCCAAAGAGACGTTTCTCCCCCACCCCCAGTAACCCTTCAAGCGACCTTCAATTCCCCGGGGAAGATTTGTTCAAGGCAGCGGGGCTTCCGCTTTCAGGGAGGGGTCGGGTGGGCCTAAGAAGTAACTTGCTCCTAGCGCACCTCGGCCCAGGCACAGCCGCTTTGGTCCCTGGAAGGAAAGGCAGGAAGCGGGGAGGAGAGACACCCCAGAAAGCAGCTCTTCCCGCCTCCGTCTCTCCCGGAAAGTCGAACTCGCGGCCGGCCAAGTCTCGGGTTAACTGGGGCGCCCAACCGGCCTGGCCCAAGTGTGCAGGGAGACAGGCGACTCCCAGGCCGCCTAGAGAAGGAAGAAGCCGCCGCAGCCTCACGGCCGGCTTCTCCAAGGGCTCCCAGGCCCATTTCAGCGCCTTAATCGCGGAGGGACTGGTGGTGGTGGTGGGATTAGGGAAGAATCGACGGGGCCGACGAGGGCTGGGGAAGCGTAGCTTGCTTGAGCCACGGCCGGCGAGGGAGACGCCCGGGAACCTCCGCCGGCCCATCCACGACTTCGGAGCCTCCCGGGGAGCGAGGTCCAGAGAGAGACGAAAAGCAGGAACGGCCGCCCGGCAGGTCTCGGCTGAAGGGGGTGGCGGAGCGAAGCGCTGGTGGGAGGCAGCGCTCCGGTTGCGCCGTTGGCAGCGCCTCCCGAGCAGAAGCGCTCGAATTGCGGCCTCCCCGCCACGGGCGCCGAGCTGGAAGGGAGGCCGGCTCTCCTGTTGCGTCCACGGAGAAGGGGAGTTGCGGCTCCCCGGGACTCTGCGATCAGCGGCTGGAGATGCGCCTGCTGAAGCGCTTCCCGTCCAGCCTTTTCGCTTCTGAAACGCCGCTACCTCCGACGCTTCTAAGTGGCGGGGGAATGGGAAGAGAGGCAACCTTAGATTAAAAAGCTGAGCGGGCCAGATCTGGCTGCATTCTGGGATCCGGCCTCCGTTTCCCCCCCACTCCCAACCCTCCCCACCCCCCTTAGGGAATGGACAGCCAAACGGTCAAGCGACCCAACCGAGTGGCCCTTGCTGGATTCAGAGACGGCCAACGAACCGGTTTCGGAGCTGCCTTGGACTCCCCAAGAGCGATCTGGACGTGGCGGGCGGGGGCTCTGCTTAAAGAGAGGAGGGGGCCGCCTCTGAAGGAGGAGACCCCGGGGGGACGCGGGGGGGGGGCGAGATCAGGCCTGACGGTGTTCCGGGTTGCAAAAGGTCCCAAGCAGAGGCCGGACTGCCACTTCAGAGCAGGCTGAGCGGCTCTGCGTTTCTCGGCCGCCTTGGTCAAACCCAGTTGGAATCCTCCCAAATGGTGAGCGGGATCGTTCCTGTCTACCCGGAGAGCTGCTGGTAAGCCCAAACCGGTCAAACCTTGATTGGTTTCGCTTCCTTTTACTCTGGACCTAAACGCAAGAATTACGGTGCAGGACTTGAAAAGCTTTCCTGGACTTTAGGTGGAAACAGCCCACCTGGGACCCAGAGTTATGCCTGAGAAAGGAGGAGGCAAATGGCAGGGATTAGAAACGTGGTCTGGCCCCCAACATAGCTAAAATGGTCCCAGTCTTGTGAGGTGGGAGAGCTGGCCCCAAGCTCCCTGAGACAAAAGTTGAGTGTTAACCTCTCCTGGCCAATTACCTGCTGTGCCTCAGCCACCAAAATTGCTCAACAGCGTCATTCCAGAGTGCAATTTTACAGTATTTAGCATTAGAAACAGAATTTATACAAAATGTTAAATCTGTTCTATTTCCCTGCCTTGGAGCTACCAGTCTCTGGGTGTGGATTATTCCCCCTCCCCCCAAGAACACTTATTCTTGACTTGTCCTTTAATAATGGAATAACAAATGATTCTCTTGAGCTGTGTGTACCTGGTGTGTAAAGATACACAGCAGTGTCGGCCCTGCATCTCTTCCCCCCTCTTTTGCTTCAAAAGCTGGTCTGCACCCAGTCTGCACCTAATACTTCAGGTGCTCAACACCACCAGCCCCCCCCCCCCCCCCGACCTCCACCACATCCTCCAACTTTAGAGAGGGGTCTGCTGTAACCATTTGTTACCGGAGATGGCAAAAGTCCACACCAGCTTGTCCCAACCTGTTTTCCCTCCCTGGCAAGTTAGCCAGCCCTAAACAATCATAAAATACCCTTTGTGTATTTTACAAATCCATATCTAGAAGATACCTTAAGAACATGAAAAACATAAGAGCAACAAATGACGGAGTCTTCTATCTTGCTGCCTTTTAATATATCGAATGAATAAGGCTAAAAAAATTTGGAAGTTTGAAGAACTTAAAGGATTTAACTCTGATTGAACCCTGACATTCTTGTATATATATTTTACCGAGTAATCAAATTCCAACCGTCTTTTAAAGGTACTTGCTTTTGAGCACATGACATTTTACTATGAGCGTTAACAATATTTGAACACTGGAAATATCCGCATCACTGAAAAATAGGGAATCCTCTGAATGTTATCTCAAGGTTAGTGTCTAACTTTGTGGGAACTCCGTTTGAGATCTGGACTTGAAAGAATCGCTTGCAGCTAATTATAAACTGTTTCTTTTACAATCATCTCTGCCAGCCACTCACTGTTGACCTTATGGATAGCATTGGGCAGCTTCATGTAGTTCATGTTGCCATTGTTGGCAACATCTTCATTTTTCTTTATTTTTTGCTCCTTGGGCAAAGATCTCCCTGCTATGCTTTGTGGTTCCAAGGTCTGCAGCAAAATAGTAGCAGCAGCAACAACAACAACCATACTCAAGCAGTTGTGGCTTACAGCAAGATTGCCTTGTGTGTGTCTAACCCTTCCAGAGAAATTTGCTCCTGGGCAGGGAGGGACTTTCGAAAAAGTCCTTAACTGTTACAAAGAGGTCAGGTGTCCCATCGCCCATTGGAAAAAAAAGACCCACCCCCATTTCGCTGTCGGCTTTGCTCTTTCCTGCAGGCTTTGGTTCCTGAGAGAGCAAGGATTAGCACCCCTGATCTAAACAGGGGAGCCCGTGGAAGCCTTGGTCCTACCAAGCCTCTTTCCCAGTTTTCTTCTTGGCCACATCGCAGCCCTCTCCCCCTTCTCGGCATCCCGGACAGCTGAGAGGCTTAAAGGGGTGCTGTGCCCAGCGAGGGCAGATCCCATACTGTATATGCTACTGCGGCCAGTTCCTGCTCCTGAAAATTAAGGATGCTGGATATTAACTCCTTCCTTCCCTCCTTGGAAAAAAAAACACAACCCAGTCAAAGAAAATAGCCAATGGACTTGCCACCCACCACCCCAGGCCTGACTCTGACTAAGGGAAAGGGGTTACGCACTCATCCGGGCAAGAGAAGGTTGGAAACTGGTCTGTGTGAAGCTCTGTCCTTCCAAATCACTTTCCATATTGTAGGCCCAATTTTGAAATTACCTGGGAAAATCTGGAATCACATCCAGGCTCTGTGGATCCCTAATAATGACAGGAAACAGCCTTTCAAATAATTATAGGGATCTTCCCACGGGTAGGAAAGAATTCATGTCTTTTTCCACTTCTGGGCTGAAGCTTGGCTCAGCCCCACTGCCCCCCACCCTTCAAGTCCCCTTGGGCCCTTTCGGCAGATGCTCTGACGGAGATGGCCTTTCTTAAGGTTGCCACAGCTTAGGTGTCCTAGCGGGGAGCCCCAAGCAGGCCTAACGTGTGCCACCACCCAAGCCCTCCCCTCTGCCAGCTGCTCTGGAGTCCAGAGGTCCCTCCAGGCCATGTGGTCAAAAGCCAAAACCAGCCGGAGGTTCCACCAAAAGCTTAGAGGGGGCCTGCCAGAGAGGCCTGCCATGTGCCGCTCCCTTCTCGGGCGATATATGCCCCACTTCGTCGGAGGAAGCACCAACCTGCATTGGTCACCCCCAAGATGAAAAGTCTTTCCTGCCCATCTCCAGGGCTTTGGGTAAATGCATTACCTGGTTGGGCTAAATCCAGAAGAGGCACCTGTAAGTCACAGCTGCAAGTGGCGGATTATCATTTTTCTCTCCTTATCGAGGAATTCCTTCTTTGCCATTATGGTAGAAATAATGTGCAAAGCCCAGCAGAATTTCACAACTTAGAGGAATGGCACAACCAGTCTCCTTTGGCACAATTAGAAAAGAAACCCATTTTTCAGAAGCAGAGAAAGCAGAATGGAAAAAATATGTACAGTTGCATAACGGTTGTGGATCTGAGGATTAAGCTATTTCAGGGACTGAAAGTTGATAGCCTGCTAGCAAAATCGAGAAGCAGCTAAATACTGGAAAAGATCTGCTGACTCGATTTTATTTGATTTAGTTGCTCTGACAAGTTATGGATCTATTCACTGCAGTAGAATTTAAATGTGTGGCTCTATTAACTGGTTAGTTCTGAAGACCAACATGGCATGTATGTCTCTTATTCTTCCTTAAGCCTTTCATTGCCAGGAAAAGCACAGAAAGATTGGCAACTAATAGATGTAGTAATGAAAAGTAGATGTTTATGCAAAATTGTAATTAAACATTTTTATATATAATTTTCATTTTTCCGTTCTGGATTTGGATACTCTGGAAAACTGTTATACGAGAGGGATGCTAACTGAAGATCTCTAACCACTAGGTAAATGCCACCCAAATTGGATTCTACTGAAATACATCAGCCAAAATTTGCAATTCTAATATCTGCTTATTGCTTTCCTTAGAACTCTTGTGTCACACCTGGGAGAGCATCCAGATAAGAAGGCATATTATGGATTAAAAAATAGGAGAGATGTTTATTAGGCCTTGGAATCTTCCAGAACCTCACCCACCGGCCATTTTCTCCAGGACTGAGACTTTATGTGACAGTGGAGCAAACCATGGTTGTTTCTCCTCTTTACCCCACTTTTGGCTTTTGGGTGGAGAGGTTGGAGATCGTTCTCAGAATTCCCTTATGTTTGTGCTCTGACCAAGTCAGGGCTGGGATGCAGATCCCCTTTCTGGGGGGCCTTTGGCCTCTTCTTTCCAAGGTCCCCCCCTCTTGCGCTGGCCCTCTTGCTATTCCCAGACGGAGGTGCTCAGCCCTTGTCAGGATGAGGGACCAGGCCCCACAACTGCCTCTCCTCATTTTCTGACAGTGATAACTGTAGAGTTGTAATTGCAGGAATGTCCTTATCTTGGATGGCAAACCTCAGGTAATGAATGTTTATAAAGCAAATACAACTCAGGCAAACAAAGTCACTAATCTAAAGGAGGATTAGAGAGAGGAAGTAAACATATGTTAGACTTTAACTAGAGATAATTAATTGTGTTGATTACTATGCTAAACAGTAACAAAAGTTAAGCAATAACCAAAATTAACCAATGATGGGGGATAATTAAAAATGTTTATAAATGCAAGACTAGACTCCAATAAAGATCATCATGATGCAGTTGATCATGATCAAGCAACTTGACTTTACAACCGATGACAATCAACCAGTGGAACAATTTGCCTTCCGAAGTTATGGGAGCTTCATCCCTGGAGGTTTTTAAGAAGACCCTAGGCAACCATTTGTCTGGAGTGGTAGAGGGTCTCCTGCTGGAGCATGGGTTGGTTCCCTTCCAACTTTCCTTCCCATGTTCCTCAGGGGCGGGGCTTGCCTTGGGCTGTGGCGGAGAGGGAGAGGGCCTCTCACAGGAGAGCCTTGCAACCCACCCAACAAAGCCCTCCCCCTTCCTCCTCTCCTGCTCTCCTTGGGATGTACAACTGGAGGAGGAGGAGGAATGCATAATTCACCCGATAAAACCTTCATTCTGTGGCAATCTTTCCAACAAATGCAGCAGTATTGCATATTTTCATACATTAATGTCAAGTCCATCAGCATAATCCATAAATAGCTTCCACATGTTTCTGAAGAAATCTCCCCTGTTCTGTGTTTTATTAATCACTCTCCCAAGAGGTGAAATTTGAGTGAAGTCAGCCATCCTTCCTGCCTCTGCAAGGGCACCCGCTCTTCCCGGAAAGTGCCCCTTCGGCTCTCGGCATCTCAGCTGCCTCCCTGGAGGAACAGACCCACCCTCAGCAACAGAGCCATTTGGGGGGGGGGGGCATGAAGTTGGTATTCCTGGGCTGCCATTTAAGAGCCAGGCAGGCCTGATTGCATCCGGATCCCCCACCACCAATGGGCTGCTCCCAGGTTCTGTAGAACTCAAGGTGGGCAGAGTAAAAGATTACAACTACTGCACAAAGAGGAAAAGGGATCTCCTCCCATTGACTCTCAAGGTAAACCCCCCTCCCCAGTTTGCAACCCCCTTGTGGCTTTGAAGTGTGATAGGGCACGAGGATTGACCTTTATGAAAAGAACTTTATTTAGGCAAGGCTTGTATTTGATTTTTCCCACCAGTAACACGAAAAAGAGAAGAGTGAAATCAGGATCCAGCACGAGGGAGAGAAAGCGCTGCCCTTTCCATCTTGGCGTAGACGTAGAGGGTCGCTGGTTGAGCTGGGAAGAGGGTTGCCTCCTCCTCCTCCTCCTCCTGGATCCCTGGAAACCATCCGCCGCCCCCCCCCCCCCGCCCACAGCAGCAGCAGCAGGTGATGCAAAGCATGGAGGCGGGGGCAAGGCCCCCTCTCCTGTAGGGTCTTGGCCTTGCTCTGCCCAGGGGAGGGGCATAGCTGCTTTCATGGAGAAGGGGCCCTCTGTCACGGGCCCCACCTTTCTGATGGGAAAGGGAGAGCAGAGCACAGGGTGCAGTGGGGAAACCGAGACCATCCTTCTTCATAGAACAGAACAGAACAGAAATAATGGAAAGAGAAATGGAAAGAACAGAACAGAACATAGAAAACACAGAACAGAATGCAGAAAATAGAAAAGAATGCAATGAAATGAAATGGAATGGAATTCTTTATTGGCCAAGCATGTTTGGACACACAAGGAATTTATCTCCAGTGCATAAACTCTCAGTGTACATGCAAAGAACAAAACGATACTATAGGTCATAGATCAGAGTTACAATCAATAATCGTCAGATACGACCACAAGGGCTCAATCACAGATACCCAATAGGAGAAGATATTAGAAAAGATGAGAAGACGAGAAAGATAATTTCCATACAGCCTGTTACATGGGTAAAATATCTTTAGGCCTAAGACAGTGCGATGGGAATTAGGCAGAGTGATGGCCTCAGGGGGAAAAAACTACTTTTGCGTCTAATTATTTTGAGCACAAACCTTCTGACCAGGAGGAGCTTTTTCTCGCTTGTGGCCAGTCCTTGTCCAGGCTGCCCTGAGCAGGATCTGGACCGAAGCACCAGATGCGGAAACTTTCTCAAGGGCTCTGAATGGGGGGATATGTTCAAACCCAGCAGAGCCCCAGCCCAGGCACTCTGCCCCCGCCGGAGCCCTGGGGGTGGGCGGAGCTTGTGCAGAGCTTGAGCCACAAGGGCTCCCACCCCAGCAGCTGTTTGCCAGCCACCAGCCAGGCCCAGCTGTGGCAATGGAGCCGTCAGTGTCAGTGAGGCCTGCAGGCATTGGAAAACTGGGTGGATGATTTAATCATAGGTGCTGGTCTTGTAAAAATTACTTGTAAGAATTGAAGGAGAATACAGGGTTTGTTTAAAAACTGTAAGAATTGAACTTTGAATTGAAATCTTGGAGTATTTATTCTACTAGGTAATGTTCCAGAACAATTCCACTGGTATGAAATGAACCAATGGAAATGACTATAAGACCCATGCTGAGAGCTGCAGGAGAGAAATTTGCCTCAGGGTGGGAAAAAGGGCCTCCGCAGGCTGAAAAACCCATAGATCCATCAGGCAGGTTTTCTGATTCATCATTCCTGGGACCGGATGGAAAACCCCATCGCAGCCATGACAAAACAACAGAACAGTGGTTTGGCCAAATTTAAGCCAGAAATTGAATGTATTTCGTGTGTCACAAAGCAAGGGAAACTCCGGCTGTCAGACTATGATTTTAAAGAGGGAAATAATGTGAAGAAAGTAATTGGAAACATGTAAAGGTTTTTTTAAACACGTCGATGCAATCATCAGTTGGGCACAATGGGAGGAAATTTAAAACTAGGCTAATATTTTAGTTGTTATTCAAAACTTCCCTAATATTAGTTCTTGTTGTGGAGTGGTGATTACAAAGGGAGACGGAGCCAGGCTAAAGGCTAACAACTTTATTCTAGCGAATAAAGAGTCGCTGTGGCTGCCGAGGCTATCTGACAGCCAGCTGGCGGCGACAGCTGATGCCGTTTGACAGCTCCCTTTTATAGCCGGCTGTCAAACGGCATCAACCAATGGGAGCGATCGGCGCTCCCACGTTGGTGGCGGACCAGAGGGAGGACTGCTGCTAGTCTTTGAACACAGCACTCCTTCCCCCTGGCCACGAGCATGCGTAGTCCTGTAGCCATGATGGCCGCTTTCGCTTGCGGCCTGATCTTCGAAGATCCTGAGGCTTGTCGGCGGCTGGTGCGTCTTGTTCCTCCTGGGCGGTGACTGGAACCTGCAGAGGGTCGCTGGCCATCCCTGGACTGCTTTCTGGCGACTGCTCGGGTGAGTCTTCCCGCGGTGGTCGGCTGGTTGCGTTGTCGGGCGGCAGTTAGACCGGGTCCTTCGGCGGGTTGGCTGGCGGTAAGTAGACCGGGTCGTCCGGCGGCAGGTAGACCGGGATTTCGGTGGCAGTCTTGTTCCAACACCTCCTCAGCTGGTCTACGTGCCTTCTCCAAATCTGGCCATCTTCCAGAAGGACTCTATATGATCTGGGTCCTACAACAAAGACTATCTGCCCTGGCAGCCATAAGGGGTGCCCCGCATAGTTCCTGGCGTACACCTGGTCTTGCAGGGCGAATTCCCGGCATGGCTGTCAGAGGCTAGTGGTGTGCTGGGAGCGTAGTGGGGGTGCAACCTGTCCAGGGTGGTCCTGCGGCGCCTGCCCATTAACAGTTCAGCAGGGGACTTGATGGTGGAAGGGCACGGGGTGGCATGTTGTGTGAGTAGGTAAGTTGATCGTTTGGCGTGCCAGTCTGCCTGGCCCAGCTTGGCCAGAACTTCCTTGGCAGTCCTGACAGCCCTTTCTGCCATTCCATTACTTGCTGGGTGAAAGGGGGCTGTGAGAGTGTGTCTGATGCCCAGATTAGCTGTGAAGATGGCAAACTCGTTAGAACTGAATTGGGGACCGTTATCTGAAACTAATGTGTCAGGAAGTCCATGAGTAGCAAACAGTCTGGTCAAGGCCCTTGTGACAGCCAGCGTTGTGGTGGAGGGTAACAAGGCTACTTCAGTCCATTTGGAGAATGAATCTACAACCACCAGGAATGTCCTCCCTTGTATGGGACCAGCCAGGTCTACATGCAGCCTGGCCCAAGGGGCCCCCAAATCTTCCCACTTGGTTGGGGCAGCTGCTGGTGGGGCTGCTCTTGTTGCCTGGCAGGGCTGGCACATGTTAACCCAGTTGGCAATCCGGGCATCTAATCCTGGCCACCAGATGTAGCTGCGGGCCAAGGCCTTCATCCTTACGACGCCAGGGTGACCCTTGTACAGTGCCCTTAAAACTGGTTCTTGCAAGGTGGGTGGTATGACCACCCTTGTCCCCCATAACAGATAGCCCTGTAGTGAAGAAAGCTCCTGCCTGCGGGTCTTAAATGGCATGAATTCAGGGGCGAACTGAATGTCAGGCCATCCCCTCCCTACCCAGTCCAGGACTTGGGAAATAACACGGTCCCTCTTGGAGTGTGCAGCAATATCCCCAGCTGAGACTGGTAGGTTAAGTTCATTGCAGTCGAAGATTGCGTGGATGGGAGCTGGGTCCTTGACTGGTGATGGTAGGGGGCATCTGCTGAGGGCATCAGCATGGCACAGGGTCTTCCCCGGGCGATGTACCAGTGTGTAAGAGTAGGCGGCCAGAAATAGAGTCCATCTGGTCATTCTTGGGGATAACACCTGTGGGGTTTGCTTATCCCCAGCTAGCAGTCCTAATAGAGGTTTGTGATCTGTTACAAGTTCAAAACTATGGCCATAAAGGAACTCATGGAATTTTTTTACAGCGGCTACAGCTGCTAAGGCCTCCTTATCGATCTGACTATAGTTCCTCTCTGCAGCGGAGAAAGTTCTTGAAAAATAGGCAATGGGTGCCTCTGATCCATTTGAGAGCCTATGGCTCAATACTGCCCCTATGCCAAAGGGTGAGGCATCAGAGGCTAGCACTAGGGGCAGGTTTGGGTTAAACTGAACTAACACAGAGCTTGAAGTTAAGAGAGACTTCACTGCTTGGAAGGTGTGGGCTTCCCTTTGTCCCCATTGCCATGGGGCTTTCTTATCTAGGAGCCTATGTAGGGGCTCAGCTACAGAGGCTTTGTGAGGCAAAAAGGAAGCATAAAAATTAAGGAGTCCCAAAAAGGCCTGCAATTCAATTTTGTTAGAGGGAGTGGGTGCTTCGTGAATAGCCCTAACTTTACTCTCTATGGGGTGAATTCCAGACGCATCAATTCGATAACCCAGGAAGTCTACCTGTTTGGTGGCAATGGTGCATTTGTCTTTTTTCAATTTAAGCCCGTTTAGCCTGAACCTGTCAAGGACAGATCTCACTCTGAGTAAAAGTTGTGTTTTGTTGGTGGCAGAAACTAAAATGTCATCGAAGTATGGAACCACCCCAGGTAGGCCCTGGAGGATTCTTTCCATGAGTGATTGGAAAATGCCAGGGGCTACACTAACTCCAAATTGCAAACGTTTACATCTAAATGCGCCCCTGTGAGTAACTATAGTTTGTAGGTCAGCAGTGTGTTGGTCAACGGGAAATTGCTGGTATGCCTGGGACATGTCTAACTTTGCAAAAATTATGCCTGGCTCAAAAGAGTGGAGCAGGTGTTGGATTACAGGTACTGGGTATGCGCTAATTTGTAGGAAATGGTTGAGGGACGTCTTATAGTCAGCGCAAATTCTCACGCTGCCATCTTTTTTTAAAGGGGTGACTATGGGGGTTTCCCACATGGCGAAGTCTACCTGTTCTAGTACCCCCCGTTTGATAAGTTTATCCAATTCAGCATCTAACTTAGGCCTAATGGCGAAAGGTACTCTCCGAGGTTTCAAACGAATTGGGGTGGCTTGTGGACCTACATCAAAAGATATGGGGATGCCTGAATAACAGCCTAGTTCACTGCTGAAAACATCAGAGTAGTCCTTAAAAAGGGCATCTACATCAGAATTTTCCACAGAGTGAATTCCTGTAACATTGAGGCCTAGGGCAGGAAACCAATCTAATCCTAGCAAGCTAGGAAGGGCACCATCTACAACCACCAGTGGCAAGTGACCCCTAAAGTTTTGGAATTGAATGAGGAATTTTCCCTTACCCAGGACTGGAATGGTCTTCCCCTGGTAGTCCCGAAGAGTCAGGTGGCAGTTGGTCAACTTCTTTTTTGAGAGCGAAGGCAGCAACTTCTTCAGGGAGGCCCACGAAATGATGGAGAGGGTTGACCCGGTGTCTACTTCCATTCGGCAGGGCTTCTATGAAAAGAGAAATGCTTAATTTGTTAGGCCTAGAGGTGGTGTTGTTCGCGTGGTAACAAGTGTAACAATGTTCCACTTGCCTTTGGTAGGAGGCAGAAACTTGAGGTCTTTGTATGGAGGCCTGCTCAGCATGGCAAACCCTGGCTATGTGCCCTCTCTTCTGGCAGTTCAGACAGATAACGTTTCTGAACCTGCAGGTTGATCTATGGTGGTTGCCCCCACAGCTTATACAAGGGGTTTGCTGTTTGGCTGTCTGATTGTTGTATTTCCTAGGTGGCCCTGGGGGGGGGTCTTGGACGCGTGAGGCGGTTTACCTCCAGAGGTTCTTCTTCCACTTCTTGGGAGACATCATCATAGTGGACTGTAGCCTGCCCTTGCTTAGGGATGTTCCCCTGAATTTCAGCTGCTGATAATTCTGACAATTCAGCAGCCTGAGCTTCCTCAATAGCTGAGGCTAGGGTTAAGTCTTTTTTACCCAGTAACCTCCTTTGCAGCTTTAGGTCCCTTACTCCTCCCACAATTTGATCAAGCAGCATGTCCTCAAGGTAGTCCCTAAAACCGCAGTGTATGGCAGCAGATCTCAATGCTGCCATGTACGGACTCACAGTCTCCCCTTCAACCTGAGTTCTTCTTCTAAAAGCCAGTCTCCTGGCTATCTTAGAGGGTCTGGGGGAGCAGTGATTTGACAAGATTTCTCTCAACTCATCCCAGGGAATAGCCTTTATAGAACGTGGGGACACTAGCGCAGAGGCTGTGTCAAAAACTGTGGCCCCACAGAAACTTAAAAAATAGGCGCTTTTCCTTAGATCCGTGGCTTCAGTTAGATCAATGGCATCTAAAAAGCATTCAAACCTATTCATATATGATTCCCATGTTTCTGCCCCCAGTTGGAAGTGCGGGAATGTCAGATTAGAGGCCATTAGAGTGGCAGCGTTGGTTTCCTCAGCTGAGGAAAAATAGAGTTTTCGTTTTTAGAAAAGCGTTTCTGGCTGCGCCTGTCAGCGGCGTTCGGCTCCTCAGCTGAGAGGGCTTTTAAATTTCGCGCTTTTTCTTGTTGTGACTTCGGCTCAATTTCCTGCCTGGTCATCTTAGCTGTATCCCGCCCTCGTCGCCAGTGTTGTGGAGCGGCGGTTACAAAGGGAGACGGAGCCAGGCTAAAGGCTAACAACTTTATTCTAGCGAATAAAGGGTCGCCGTGGCTGCCGAGGCTATCTGACAGCCAGCTGGTGGTGACAGCTGATGCCGTTTGACAGCTCCCTTTTATAGCCGGCTGTCAAACGGCATCAACCAATGGGAGCGATCGGCGCTCCCACGTTGGCGGCGGACCGGAGGGAGGACTGCTGCTAGTCTTTGAACACAGCAGTTCTTGTTCATTTTATCCTTTTTCTTGGTGGCCTGGTAGCTCCCTGGGGCTGGACGAGGGAGGGGCTCCTCCCATGGGGGGGGCTTCACCTTCATGACCCCCAGACACCGCCTATTCTGCCTGTCCTGTACAACTACTGTACAAAGGCAGATAGTTCAACTCCACAAAACATCCACACAAAGTCTTTTTTATTGGTTCATCAGGCATCCTGTCAACTCACATTTATGATGAGGTTCTCCTTAATGTCCAATCTTTTGCATATCTGACTTGTGGTGTAGGAAGATAATAAAGTCTCATCTCCATGATGATTGAAGCGACTGCATGGTATGGTGGATTCAGGCAAGAGTGAAGAAACCTCCCCCAACCCACCAAAGGTCAATCCAGTGACCAATCAGGGTTACAGATGTGGCCGCATGACATGGACTACATTTCCCAGGATACCTTAACTACATTTACCTTAAGGGGACAGCGCACAAGTCCTAACTAACTATCCCAAATCCTATTAATTCTAAACTGTCTGGACAGCACAGTGCCCAAACAGCAGGTGGGAAGGAGGGGGGGTTGTGGTGTCCGAGATCTGCTGCAGCTGCTGGGGGCCCCTGAGCCTGGGAGAAGGTCCCCTTGAGGGGTCCCCCAAGGAGGGGAAAGATTTCTCTGTCTGTGCCCCATATCATTTCTTCCTGGGGGCAAAGGCTTCTTTTAAAGGGATTGTCTTGCTGGCCCTGGGACTGTCTGTTCCTTTGGCAGGAAGACTCAGGGCCTTTCTGGAGGAGGGGGGAGGAGGGGGGGGGAGGAATTGCCAGGTGTTGCATTGCAAGCAAATTGGGCTGCTCTCCTCTCCCACCCAAGCTCGAAGTGGCTCCAAGGTGCATGGGGGGGGAGGTGCCCCAGCCTCTTTGACCCGCATCTCTAGCAATTGAACTCCTATGCAGATGAGGAGGAAGTGCACCCCAAGAGGGACTCCTTCTGTGGACAAGGCTATTACAGGAGTAAAAAGACTATGCCAGACTGGAATACGGAGCTGGTAAAGCAGAATATTAAAATAAAACCATCCCTGACTAAGCATCATGATTACTCCCCTTGAATGATATGGTGAAAAGTGTTTCTTCAACAAATTAATAACATTCCAACACCTGCTACTGCAATCTTCTTGTTGTGTTCTCATGTGAGGAGCGGAAGGGAGGGAGAAGTTTCTGGAGATCCGGACCGTCCTTGTCTGTCTCGGAAGAAACCTGTAGACCATCAACAAGGGACTTAGCAGGCACAAAAATTCCTTACTAGCTGGAAATGCTGGCTTGATTGTTCTCTTTTAAAAGATAAATATGGTTTTTTTCATTGCTCCTCAGTTGCAGTTTTTACAATTACATTGGCCATTGATTTGTAATTGGGAACAGCAGCATTTTCAGCTTCAAAAACACCTGAATTATTAGAAAGCACCATTAAATCTTATGAGACAAAAAAGCCCACAATCATATCTGTTATTAATAAATCAATTTAATAGGCAAATTTTTAAAAAATGCATGGAGTAAGAAATTGAGGCTCCACTTTTGTCTAAAGTCTAAACAGTGTCAAAAATTTCCGTAGATCTTAGATTAGGGTTTATTCAACCAAAAATAATATTTCAAACTCATTGAACTCATTGTGTTTGAATAGAAAATAAATGGGCAAATCACCAATTTTTTGAAATGCAATTAAAATACCATTTTGTTGGAGATTCATTAAAACATGTCCTAAAGTTATTATACTCTGCGCTGGGAAAGGTGATTAAATCTATTAATTTAACTCTAAGGTGTGATTTAATATTTTTTGGACATCCCTATTCTTTTGAACCGATGACGTGGAAATGGATGGCAGGACCACAGAATGGAGCCCCTGAGCATCTCTCCTTGCCCCAAGAAAGGTCCCTGAATGAGGGGGGGAAGAGATGAATGCGTGCGGGGCTCCCATTACTCAGTGGGGGGAAGCCTGATGTGAGTTGCTCCCAGGCATCGGTTCCACACACAGGATCCCAATGAAATATGCTCATCTCTCCTTGAAATGGTTGCATAAAACTTCCCACATCCATGCATATCTACGAGAAGTCTGTTGCTTTCTTTTTCTCTTGTGGATGTTGTTTTTGTTTTTTTCCCCTCTGTGTTCTGTTTTATTCAGTAAACCAAGCAAAAAATTAGGAAGCTTCGGCTCCATCTTTTCTACAGGCTGGTTTGTATCTCTATAGCTTCAAGTTGGGTGCAAAAGTTCTGCTCTCTGTTCCGGCATCGCCCTCCGCTCTCCCTGCAGGCCTTCCTGGGTGGTGCTCAGGCCGTCTCGCCTGCTGGTCCCTTGGAAGAAAGGGGATGGGGGGGGAGGGAGACTGCGAAGTCCTTGGAACTCACCGCAGATGAGATCATGGGGGTTGGTGGTGACACAGAGGCCGGGAGATACAAGCGAAGGGGAGGCAGTTTGGATTTCTTCAGCCAAGTTAAAATGGACTCTTTTTTAATAGTTAAAACAAAACAGAACAGGTGGTCAAAAGGATAAAGCTGTGAAATCTTTGGGGTTGGATCATGATGGCTCCATCCTCCGATGCCAGGTTCAGCCCAGAGGCTTCCTGGTCCTTCAGACAGAGCACCCTGGGCAGTTTAAGGGTTCTTCTCAGGACAAGGGGAGGGCTGGTGGGAGGAAGGAACCCCCCCCTCCTCAGTTTAGGCCCCAGAGCACCTGGAGACCTTTGTAAGCTCTTTCCCACTTCAGCTCCTGGGTTTCCACAGTGGGCTTTCAATCCGGGTGCAGGTGTGACCTAGACCTGGCTGGGAGGCAGCTGCCTTGGGAAGGGAAGGCATCTGCAGGAGATTCCAGCTGGAGGAGGAGGAGGAGGAGCTGGGAGGGCCACTGAAGGGCCTGTTTTCAAGAAGCCAAAAGCAGCCCTGCACCGGCCGGGACACAGCGATCTGAGCATGCAATCTGGTTTTGTTCTAAGCTGGGGCTGCTGGGATCAATGCGAGCCATTGTCTGGCACGATCCACAGTTATTTGCCCCAAAGAAACAATTAACTACCCATCTCTCTGCCCATCAATCTGTAACCTGAGGGTGGGGCAGGGGACATCACTCAGCAGCCCTGCACGCAAGGCAAGGAGGCCTGGCCGGATCCTAGACAGGGGCCGGGGGGGTGTATAGGAAACCATAGGCCAATGAAGTAGATGCCTCCTTTCTGTTTTTGTTCACAAAAGAGGTTCCCATGGAAGGCCTCAGGGTAGGTGGGGCAGAAGCCACTCAACAGCCATTCCATCCTCAAGAGCCTTCCAGAAGGAGCATTTCATCAGTACGAATAGAGCAGGAAGGGATCCTGGAGGTCTTCTAGTCCAACCCCCTGCTCAAGCAGGAGGCCCTGTACCATTTCAGACAAGCGACTGTCCAGTCTCTTCTTGAAAAGTTCTCTGATGCAATCCTTGCCAATGGTTAATTGTCCTCCCTGTTTGGAAGTTTCTCCTCAATTCTAGGTTGCTCCTCTCCTTGGGTTAGTTTCCATCCATTGTTTCCTGTCCTGTCCTCTGGCGCTTTGGACAATAATTAGACCCCCTCCTCTTTGTGGCAGCCCCTCAAATACTGGAAGACTGCTATCATGCCCCCCATAGAGCCAAATCCTGCAGACGTTTTAGTCTCCAGGCCCTTAATCATCCTAGTTGCTCTTCTCTGAACTTTTTCCAAAGTCTCAACATCTTTTTTTGTAATTTTTTTTTTTTAATCCAAAGCTGGATGCAGCATTCCAGGTGTGGCCTTGATTCTATACTTCTGTTACTGCTAATCTTCTCATCACTCCTTATCACCCCTTCCCTCCCAATTGTGATGTAGGACTGTAACTTTGTCACTTGTATCCTTACAATTTATATTGACTGTTTCCCAGTATGATTTAATTGCTAATTATATCCTGTGACTATCATGAAGTGTTGTACGTTATGACTCTTGATTTTTGCCGAATATATCTTTTTTGTACACTGTCAGCATTTGCACCAAGACAAATTCCTTGGGTGTTCAATCACACTTGGCCAATAAACAATTCTATTCTATTCTATTCTATTCTATTCTATTCTATTCTATTCTATTCTATTCTATTCTATTCCTATCCTATTCCTATCCTATTCCTAACCAATTCTATTCCTATCCTACTTCTATCCTATTCCTATTCCATTCCTGTCCTATTCTAATTCTATTCCTATCCCATTCTTATTCTATTCTATTCTATTCTTTTCTGTTCTGTTCTGTTCTGTCCTATCCTATTCCTATTCTATTCTATTCCTATCCCACTCCTATCCTATTCCTATCCTATTATATTCCTATCCTCTTCCTATCCTATTCTAATTCTATTCCTATCCCATTCCTATTCAATTCTATTCTGTTCTGTTCTGCCCTATCCTATTCCTATCCTATCCCTATTCCTATTCCATCCCTCTCCCTATTCTATCCCCATTCTATCCTATTCTATTCTTATTCTATTCCTATCCTATTCCTATCCTATTCTATTCCTATTCTATTCTATTCCTATCCTATTCCTATTCTATTCTATTCCTATTTTATCCCTATTCTATTCCTATCCTATTCCTATTCTGTTCTGTTCTGTCCTGTCCTGTCCTATCCTATCCCTATTCCATCCCTATCCCTATTCTATCCCTATTCTATCCTATTCTATTCTATTCTTATTCTATTCCTATCCTATTCCTATTCTATTCTATTCCTATTCTATTCTATTCTATTCCTATCCTATTCCTATTCTATTCCTATTTTATCCCTATTCTATTCCTATCCTATTCCTATTCTGTTCTGTTCTGTCCTGTCCTATCCTATCCCTATTTCATCCCTATCCCTATTCTATCCCCATTCTATCCTATTCTATTCTATTCTATTCCTATCCTATTCCTATTCTATTCTATTCCTATTCTATCCCTATTCTATTCCTATCCTATTCCTATTCTATTATATTCCTATCCTATTCTAATTCTAATTCTATTCCTATCCCATTCCTACCCTATTCTATTCCTATTCTATCCCTATTCTATCCTATTCCTATTCTATTATATTCCTATCCTATTCCTACCCAATTCTATTCCTATTCTATCCCTATTCCTATCCTATTCCTATTCTATCTTATTCCTATTCTATCCCTATTCTATTTCTATTCTATTCCTATTATATTTTATTCCTTTCCTATTCCTATTCTATTCCTATCCCATTCCTATTCTATTCTATTTCTATTCTATCCCTCTTCCTATTCCATCCCTATCCTACTCTATTCCTATCCTTTTCCTATTCTATTCTATTCCTATCCTATTCCTATCCTATCCTATTCCTATTCTATCCCTATTGCTATCCTATTCCTATTCTATTCCTATCCTATTCCTCTTCTATTATATTCCTCTTCTATCCCTATTCCTATCCTATCCTATTCTAATTTTATTCCTATCCCATTCTTATCTATTCTGTTCTGTTCTGTCCTATTCCTATTCCTATCCCTATCCCTATTCTATCCCTATTCTATCCCTATTCTATCCTATTCCTATTCTATTATATTCCTATTCTATCGCTATTCCTATTCCATACCTATCCCTATTCTATTCCTATTCTATCCCTATTCCTATTCTATCCCTATCCTATTCCTTTTCTATTCTATTCCTATTCTATCCCTATTCTATCCCTATTCTATTCTATTCCTCTCCTATTAATATCCTATTCTATTCCTATTCTATCCCTATTCCTATTCTACTCTATTCCTATCCTATTCCTATCCTATTCCTATCCTATTCCTATCCTATTCCTATCCTATTCCTATTCTATCCTATTCCTATTCTATCCCTGTTCTATCCCTATTCCTATCCCATTCCTATTCTATTCTATTCCTATTCCTATCCCATTCCTATTCTATTCTGTTTTGTTCTATCCTATTCCTATCCTATCCCTATTCCATCCCTATCCCTATTCTATCCCTTTTCCTATTCATATCCTATTCCTATTATATTATATTCCTATCCTATTCCTATTCTATCCCTATTCCTATCCTATTCCTATTCTATCTCTATCCCTATCCCATTCCTATTCTATTCTATTCTATTCTATTCCTATTCCTATACCTATCCCATTCCTATTCTATTCTGTTTTGTTCTATCCTATTCCTATCCTATCCTTATTCCATCCCTATCCCTATTCTATCCCTATCCCTATCCTATTCTATTATATTCCTATTCTATCCCTATTCCTATTCCATCCCTATTCTATTCCTATCCCATTCCTATTCTATTCTGTTCTGTTCTGTCCTATTCCTATCCCTATTCCTGTTCCATCCCTATCCTATTCCTATTCTATTATATTCCTATCCTATTCCTATCCTATTCTATTCCTATTCTATCCCTATTCTATCCTATTCCTATTCTATTATATTCCTATTCTATCCCTATTCCTATTCCATCCCTATTCTATTCCTATCCCATTCCTATTCTATTCTGCTTTGTCCTATTCCTATCCCTATTCCTATTCCTATTCCACCCCTATTCCTATCCCTATCCCATTCCTATTCTTTTTTTTTTGAAAAAGATTTTATTAATTTTCTACAAACAAACAAGACAAACAAAACATAAAAACATCAACTCTCATTTGTACATCCAGTGTGTCAGTTGGTTCATCATTTTTGTGCATTCATTCTGTAGTCTCAATTACAATTATGTTACATAACAACTCATATTGTCAATCCAAACTTATATATCCTAATATCACTAAAAAAAGAAATTTTTGACAATATTTTTAATCATTCATGCTTTATGAGCTAACAATACCTTAAACCAGTTTACTCTATAACAAATCATATAATCATATCAAATCAATCCTAAAAAACCCTTTATAAATATAATGTCAAATAACAAAATAATAGCAAAATAAAGATATTCCTTACTGTCTAGCATTCTAAATATTCTATTATCGTATTTTATCATCTATCCATTGATAAAAAAAGATCCCAAATTTCATAAAAAATTTTATCCTCTTGCTCTCTAATTTCAAATGTCAATCTACTCATCTCAGCACATTCCAATCTTTTCTTAATAATTTCTTCCTGTAATGGTATTTTCTCATTCTTCCAATTTTTAGCAAATACAATCCTCGCCGCTGTTAATACATTTACAATCAGGTACTTCAAATCTTTACTACATATATCAGATAAAATTCCCAATAAGAAGATCTCTGTTTTCAAGTCTATGTGTTTCTTTGTCATTTTTTCCAAACACATGCGAATTATAGTCCAATATTTTCTCGCGTCCTCACAAGTCTACCACATATGGTAATACGAGCCGGGTATCTGATGACATTTCCAGCATTTTTCAGATTTGTTTTTAAACATTCTTGCTATGCTTTTCGGGGGAAAGTACCACCTGTAAAACATCTTATACAAATTTTCTTTATGTGCTGTTGACATTGTCATTTTATAATTTTGAGACCACAATTTCTGCCATTTCTCTAGATCAATCCCATATCCAAAATTCTTCCCCCAAACAATCATAGTTTCTTTGACTTGTTCTTCCTCTAATTTCATTCCCAGTAAATAACCATATAATTTTTTAATCACCTTCTCCTCAGTGCCCATCAAGATCTTATCTAAATCAGTCTGTTTATCATAGAATCCCTCCGTTTTAGAATCTTTATCATACCTTGAATGTATTTGCGCATATGAAAACCAATTCATCCTTATACCTTGTTCCTCTAAGTTTTGGATCGATTTAAATTCACCCTTTTCATCCAAGAGTTACCCATATCTAACTGTTTGTTCCTTCTTATAAATTATAGAATAGGAAAATGCTCCAATAGTCGATAACCAAACTGGAATTTTCAAATAACATTGTCTTTTTATCTTCTCCCAGTTTAACCACAAAGACTCCCGCATATAATGTCTTCTAAAATAACCCTGTGTTTTAGTTCCCTTATACCATAAAAAAGCATGCCAGCCCAATAGCTAATCATGCCCTTCTAATGTCAACAACCTATGCTTTCTTAATGTTATCAATTCTTTGACCCACATCAAATTTGCAGCTTGATAATACAATTCCCAATTAGGCAGACCAAAACCTCTTCTAATTCTAGCATCTTGCAAAAGCTTTAGCTTTATTCTCGCTTTTTTACCTTGCCATATAAACTTCAACATGATTTTATTTAAATCTTCAAAATAGTCTTTTCCAAGCCTAATTGGTATTGTTTGGAACAAAAATAAAATTCTAGGTAAAATATTCATCTTGATTGTTGAAATTCTCCCTATTAATGACAATTGCAAGTTTTCCCACTTCTTCAAATCTGTAGCTATCTGTTGTTTGAGTTTAATATAATTATTCTCTTTTAATGTGCTACATCTTGCTGTCAAATATATCCCCAGATACTTAACCTTATTTGTAATTTGGATTTTCAAAAGATCTGCCAGTTCTTCTCTTTGTCTCAATAGCATGTTCTTTGTCAAAATCTTTGTTTTATCTTTATTTATTTTCAAACCAGCCATCTCACCATATGTCTCTATCTTTTCCAATAACCTTGGAGCTGTTTCTAACAGGTCTTCCAGAATAAAAGCTAAATCATCAGCAAAAGCTTGTAGTTTAAATTCTTCCTTCTTAATTTTCATTCCTTTTATGCTTTTATCATCCCTAATATTTCTATTCAACGCTTCCAAGGTCAACACAAATAGCAAAGGAGATAGAGGACACCCTTGTCTTGTGCCTTTTCTTATATTAATAAAATCTGTAAGTTCCCCCTCCATCATTACCTTTGCTGTCTGTTTATTATATATGGCTTCGATTGCTTGAATAAATTTTTTAGCAAAACCCATCTGTTCCAATAGTAATAACATAAATCTCCAGTTCACGTTGTCAAATGCCTTTTGAGCATCTAAAAATATCAAAGCCATTTGCTTTTCAGGATGAGCCTCATAATATTCCAAAGTATCCAAGATTACTCTCATATTGTCTCTGATTTGTCTCTTTGGCAGAAATCCATTTTGATCTGGGTGAATAAAATTATTTAAATATTTTTTAAGTCTTTCTGCTAAAATTGAAGCAAAGATTTTATAGTCTGCATTCAATAAGGAGATGGGTCTGTAGTTCTTAATTTGCAGTGGGTCAGCCTCTTCTTTTGGAATAAGTGTGATATAAGCCTCTGACCATGTTTTGGGTATCATCTTCTTTAACATAACTTCATTCATGACTTCTAACAATGGGATACTCAATGATTCTTGAAATATTTTATAGAATTCTGCCGGAAGCCCATCTGGACCCGGTGCTTTCCCATTGTTTTGTCTCTTAAATGCTTCATTTAATTCCATCATTGTTATATTGCTTTCTAACATTTCTTCAGTCTCTTTAGGTATCTTCGGTAAATTAGCATTCTGTAAATATTGTTTGACTTTTTCCTCATCAATATTCTCTTGTTTATATAGTTGCCCATAAAGATCTCGAATAATTTCCTTTTTCTCCTTATTACCATAACAAACTTGGCCTTGATCATCTATTAACTTCAACATTTTTCTTGATTCCTTCTCCTTTCTCAATTTATATGCTAGCCATCTACCTGGTTTATTCGCATCTTCAAAGTAATTCTGTTTAGAATTTCTGATTTTCTGTGCCAATTCTTCTTTCTCTATTAATTCCATTTTATGTTTAATTACATCCAGCTTCAATTTAATATCTTTTTTCTGTGGCGTTTTCTGTAATTCTTTTTCAAGTCTTTTATACTCATCTTCCAAGGCCTTAGAAGCTTGCCTTTTCCTAATATTCTTTTTTCTTGTATAATCTATTATCAGACCTCTAGCATATGCCTTCATTGTATCCCAAACATTCTGCGTTGAAGTATCTTCTTTTTTATTTTCTCTGAAAAAAAAGCCAATTCCTTCTCCATCCATTGTATAAAATCTTTTTCCTTTAAAATAGTATTATTTAATGTCCATCTCGATCTTTTTTTTTGTCCCTTCCATTTAATTGTCATTGGGCTATGATCTGCCCAAGTACTTATTTCAATATTTGTTTCTTGAATATTGGATATTAATTCTGTTGATATCCAAATCATATCTAATCTGGACCATGATAAATGTCTATTTGAATAAAAAGTATATTGTTTAGCTTTAACATTTCTTTCTCTCCAAATATCTTTTAAAGATAGTTCATCTGTCATTTTAAAAAAAGATTTAGGGAGAGCCTTTCTATTTTGCTTTGTTGTTGTTGCTATATAGTCCAATTTATTGTCCGCAATTCCATTAAAGTCTCCCATCATAATTATATTAACATAGTCCAGTCCAGTTATTTTCATGTGTAGCTTTTTATAACACTCTTCTTGTTTTTCATTCGGAGCATAAATTGCAATCAAGAGTATTTTTATATTATTGTCCATTATTTCCACCATTAATACTCTTCCATCTTCATCAGTGTAGATCGGTTTTGCTGGGATAGCCTCTTTAATGAAAAGAACCACTCCTCTTTTCTTACATTGAGTCAAAGAAGTAAATATTTTCCCCAATTTTGGCTGTACTAACAATTGTTCATGTTGTTTTTTAATATGAACTTCTTCCAGACAAATTATATCAAATTTTAATTTCTCTAATTTATGAAAAGTTTTCCTTCTTTTAACAGCTGAATTAAGTCCATTTATATTCATTGTAATCAGTTTTCTTTCTTCCATGATTATGCTTTATATTTAGGTCTAACAGCTCTCGTGGATCTCACTTCACGCTGTTCTTTACTGTCCACCTGTCCACCTACAGCTCCTTTCTCTTTTTCAGTCTCCAGTTGTTCCTCTTGAAACTCAATTAATGAGACCTCTTTCTCTGCCTCCTCTCTTCTTCTTCCAAAAAATTCTGCATGGAAAAGTTCTGCTTTCTCAATTGAATCAATTCTATGTCTCTGCTCTTGCCACGTAAACATTAATCCTTCTGGAATCAGCCATCTATAATTCACTTCGTTTTCCAGTAGCATTTTGGTCAGAAATCGATATTCTCTTCTCATCTCTCTCACTCTTCTGGGTATTTGTTTTAAAACCACAATCTCTTTACCTTTGTATTTCAATGTTTTCTCTCTTACCACTTGTAGTATTTGTGTTTTGATGGATTTTTTGGTAAATCTAATATGGACTTCCTTTGGTAATTTATTTCTCATCGCATATCTTGTATAAACTCGATATACCTCATCTACTCCATCCATCATCTTTTCCTCTGTAATTTCCAAAGCATCTGCCAAAATTTCTATCATTATCGCAGCCAAATTTTCTCCTTTTTCCTCTTCTATATTTTGAAATCTGAGATAAAATTCTGACCTTTCCATCTCCCACCTCAACATCCCATTTTTATCTTGTTCAACCACTGTTAATCTACTGTCAATATTTCCAATCTTCTCCTCTCTTTGTTTTCCTTCTTCCTCAATTTTTTGGAATCTCTCCTCATACTTCCCCATCATTTGTTTAATATTTTCCACTTTTTCATCAGTCTTCTCTATTCTTTGTTCAATGATGTCTGATTTTATCTTGAGATCTTGGATTCCTTGCATAATCATCTGTAAAGTTACTATTTCCTGTTCTTTATTTTGCTTCAACATTGTCTGAATTAAACGTTGTCCTCCAGCTGGTGGGGAAGCAGAGGAAGAAGTAGAAATGCCAACTGGTATTGGTTTCCTGCTCATTTTAATGCCCCCAAAGCTTCAAATTCTTTTTTACTTTTAATCCAACTGGTAGAATAGTCAATTATAATCCAAAATGGAAAAATCCAATAGTAAAAGACCCAAAACCAAAGAAGAAAAAGGAAAAAAGAAAGAAGAAAAATCTTCAGGTTCTTCTTGACCCTAATCCAATTAGAAATTCCTTCAGGTTCTTCACACCTTAATCTCAATAATCAAAAAAGAAAAACAAAGTGGTCCAAAAACATGGATAGAAAAAGCAAAGAAGTCCCAATAAAAATAAAGAGAAAAAAATAAAAATAAAGAAAAAACTCTGAGACTTTCCCTTTAAAATAAAAGGCAAAAATAAGAATATTACTAGAATTGAAATTTACAAAAAGGCTGGCGAATGGGGTATATATATATATATAAGAGAGCACACTGCACTTTATTTATTTATCCAAGGCTCTTATTATGACTCTTTTCTCCAGCAGCTTCAAAGCTAAGCCTCAAGTGTTGAAATATTGATAAGAGTCCAGGAAAACACCTGTAATAATATTTTGCTGTGCTCTCCCTCTATCTTATCATGTTGAAATATCCTTGAGAAGGAGTCTTCTTACAATTCTTTCCAATTCAAATAAAATATTTTCAAGCCTCTAGTTGGCAGTGTTGCAATGTTTCTTAATGCTCTTCCCCCCCCCCAGCCAGAAAAAATGAATAACGTATACAAAACAAAAAGAAAAAGAAAATAGCTAAAGGGAGCCTCTATCCTAGAGAAAATTAAAAAATCAAAAGGAGCATAAGAATATATATAAGAGAGAATTCAATCCAGTTACCTACAAAGTCACACTTAAGTCCCCAGAAAAAAAGTAAGAAAAAGAAAAAAAAATCCAAGCCTCAATTTGACATCACTTTAAAAAACGCCGCTCAAACAGTTTTGGTCAAAAAAAAAAGTCTCACAGGTTTCTTCTTTGTTCAGGATGCCCTTTCAAACCTCAGCGAATTTACAACACAAAAGGAATTTCTCACCCAGCCGACACACTTCTTTCCAGCCACTTTCTTTCCGGAGCTGTCCCGACTTCAGCAGCTATGGAGGCTGCCTCTCCGCCGCCAGCAAAAGGGCTCTTCCTGGATCAAACCAGAGATTTTGCGATATCTCTGGGACCCTGAGACAGTACCCTTCTCAATCCCTGTCTCTACGGGACGGTTTAGGTCCGTTCGGACCGACCAGGGGCGAAAATATCGGCTGCGATCTCAGAGCCCCAATATCGCAGCTGTATCGCTGAAACGAAGCTCCGCCTTCTCCCATTCCTATTCTATTCTGTTCTGTTTGATTCCTATCCTATTCCTATTCTGCTCTATTCCTATTCTATCCCTATTCTATTACTATTCCTATTCCTATCCCATTCCTATTCTATTCTATTCCTATTCTATCCCTATTCCTGTCCCATTCCTCTTCTATTCTGTTTTGTTCTATCCTATTCCTATCCTATCCCTACCCTATTCCATCCCCATCCCTATTCTATCCCTATTCCTATTCTATTCCTATCCTATTCCTATTCTATTATATTCCTATTCTATCCCTCTAACTATTCCATCCCTATCCCTATTCTATTCCTGTCCTATTCCTATCCTATTCTATTCCTATCCTATTCCTATTCTATTCCTATCCTATTCCTATTCCTATTCTATCCCTATTGCTATCCTATTCCTATCCTATTCCTATTCTATTCTATTCCTATTCTATCCCTATTCCTATCCTATCCTATTCTAATTCTATTCCTATCCCATTCCTATTCTATTCTGTTCTGTTCTCTTCTATTTTGTCCTATTCCTATTCCTATCCCTATCCCTATCCCTATTCTATTATATTCCTATTCTATCCCTATCCCTATCCTATCCTATCCTATTCTAATTCTATTCCTATCCCATTCCTATTCTGTTCTGTTCTGTTTTGTCCTATTCCTATTCTTATCCCTATTCTATCCTTTTCCTATTCTATTATATTCCTATTCTATCCCTATTCCTATTCCATACCTCTCCCTATTCTATTCCTATTCTATCCCTATTCCTATCCTATTCCTAACCTATTCCTTTTCTATTCTATTCCTATTCTATCCCTATTCTATTCCTATTCTATCCCTATTCCTATTCCATACCTATCCCTATTCTATTCCTATTCTATCCCTATTCTATCCCTATTCCTATCCTATCCTATTCTAATTCTATTCCTATTTTATTCTGTTCTATTCTGTCCTATTCCTATCCCTATTCCATCCCTATCCTATTCCTATTCTATTATATTCCTATCCTATTCTATTCCTATTCTATCCCTATTGCTATCCTATTCCTATTCTATTCCTATCCTGTTCTTATTCTATTATATTCCTATCCTATTGCTATCCTAATTCTATTCCTATTCCTATTCCTATCCCATTCCTATTCTATTCTGTTCTATTCTGTCCTATTCCTATCCCTATTCCATCCCTATCCTATTCCTATTCTATTATATTCCTATCCTATTCCTATCCTATTCTATTTTTATTCTATCCCTATTCCTATTCCATTCCTATCCCTATTCTCTTCCTATTCTATCCCTATTCCCATCCTATTCCTATTCTATCCTATTCCTATTCTATTCCTATTCTATTCCTATTATATTATATTCCTATCCTATTCCTATCCTATTCTATTCCTTTCCTAATCCTATTCTATTCCTATACTATTCCTGTTCTATTATATTCCTATTCTATCCCTATTGCTATCCTATTCCTATTCTATTCCTATCCTATCCCTATTCTATTATATTCCTATTCTATCCCTCTTCCTATTCCATCCCTATCCCTATTCTATCCTATCCTATTCCATATCTATCTCATTCCTATTCTATTCTGTTCTGTCCTATTCCTATTCCTATCTCTATCCCTATTCCATCCCTATCCCTATTCTATCCTATCCCTATTCTATTCTATTCCTATTCTATTCCTATTCTATCCCTATCCTATTCCTATTCTATTATATTCCTATCCTATTCCTATCCTGTTCTATTCCTATTCTATCCCTATTCTATCCTATTCCTATTCGATTATATTCCTATTCTATCTGTATTCCTATTCTATTCCTATTCTATCCATATTCTATTTCTATTCTATTTCTATTATATTCTATTCCTATCCTATTCCTATCCTATTCCTATTCTATTATATTCCTATCCTATTCCTATCCTGTTCTATTCCTATTCCTATTCCTATTCGATCCCTTTCCCTATTCTATTCCTATTCTATCCCTATTCCTATTCTATTCCTATTCTATCCATATTCTATTTCTATTCTATTTCTATTATATTCTATTCCTATCCTATTCCTATCCTATTCCTATCCTATTCCTATTCTATTCTATTCTATTCCTTTCCTATTCCTATTCTATTCTATTCCTATCCTATCCTATTCCTATTCTATCCCTATTCCTATCCTATCCTATTCTAATTCTATTCCTATCCCATTCCTATTCTATTCTGTTCTGTTCTCTTCTATTTTGTCCTCTTCCTATTCCTATCCCTATCCCTATTCTATTATATTCCTATTCTATCCCTATCCCTATCCTATCCTATTCTAATTTTATTCCTATCCCATTCCTATTCTATTCTTTTCTGTTCTGTTCTGTTTTGTGCTATCCCTATTCCTATCCCTACTCTATCCCTATTCTATCCTTTTCCTTTTCTATTCTATTCCTATTCTATCCCTATTCCTATTCCATACCTATCTCTATTCTATTTCTATTCTATCCCTATTCTATCCCTATTCCTATCCTATCCTATTCTAATTCTATTCCTATTCTATTCTGTTCTATTCTGTCCTATTCCTATCCCTATTTCATCCCTATCCTATTCCTATTCTATTATATTCCAATCCTATTCTATTCCTATTCTATCCCTATTGCTATCCTATTCCTATTCTATTCCTATCCTGTTCTTACTCTATTATATTCCTATCCTATTGCTATCCTATTCTATTCCTATTCCTATTCTATCCCTATTCCTTTCCTATCCTATTCCTTTTCTATTCTATTCTGTCCTATTCCTATTCCTATCCCTATTCCAACCCTATCCTATTCCTATTCTATTATATTCCTATCCTATTCCTATCCTATCCTATTCTTATTCTATCCCTATTCTATCCTATTGCTATTCTATTATATTCCTATTCTATCCCTATTCCTATTCCATCCCTATCCCTATTCTATTCCTATTCTATCCCTATTCCTATCCTATTCTATCCTATTCCTATTCTATTTCTATTCTATTCCTATTATATTATATTCCTATCCTATTCTATTCCTTTCCTATTCCTATTCTATTCCTATCCTATTCCTATTCTATTATATTCCTATTCTATCCCTATTGCTGTCCTATTCCTATTCTATTCCTATCCTATTCTATTATATTCCTATTCTATCCCGATTCCTATTCTATTATATTCCTATTCTATCCCACTTCCTATTCCATCCCTATCCCTATTCTATCCTATCCTATTCTATATCTATCTCATTCTTATTCTATTCTGTTCTGTCCTATTCCTATTTCTATACCTATTCCATCCCTATCCCTATTCTATCCTATTCCTATTCTATTATATTCCTATTCTATCCCTATTCCTATTCCTATTCCATCCCCATCCCTATTCTATCCCTCTTCCTATTCTATTCATATCCTATTCCTATTCTATTATATTCCTATTTTATCCCTCTTCCTATTCCATCCCTATCCATATTCTATTCCTATCCTATTCCTATCCTATCCTATTCCTATCCTATTCCATTCCTATTCTATCGCTATTGCTATCCTATTCCTATTCTACTCCTATCCTATTTCTATTCTATTCTATTCCTATTTTATCCCCATTCCTATCCTATTCTATTCTAATTCTATTCCTATCCCATTCTTATTCTGTTCTGTTTTGTCCTATTCCTATACCTACTCTATCCCTATTCTATCCTTTACCTATTCTATTATATTCCTATTCTATCTCTATACCTATTCCATACCTATCCCTATTCTATTTCTATTCTATCCCTATTCTATTATATTCCTATCTTATTGCTATCCTATTCTATTCCTATTCTATCCCTATTCCTATTCTATCCCTATTCCTATTCTATCCCTATTCCTATCCTATCCTATTCTAATTCTATTCCTATCCCATTCCTATCCCATTCCTATTCTATTCTGTTCTGTTCTGTCCTATTCCTATTCCTATCCCTATTCCATCCCTATCCCATTCCTATTCTATTCTGTTCTGTCCTATTCCTATCCCTATTCCTATTCCATCCCTATTCCTATTCCTATCCCTTTCCCATTCCTATTCTATTCTGTTCTGTTTGATTCCTATTCTATTCCTATTCTGCTCTATTCCTATTCTATCCCTCTTCCTATCCCATTCCGATTCTATTCCTATCCTATTCCTATTCTATTATATTCCTCTTCTATCCATATTCCTATCCTATCCTATTCTAATTCTATTCCTATCCCATTCCTATTCTATTCTGTTCTGTTTGATTCCTATTCTATTCCTATTCTGCTCTATTCCTATTCTATCCCTAATCTATTCCTATTCCTATCCCATTCCTATTCTATTCCTATTATATCCCTATTCCTATCCCATTCCTCTTCTGTTTTGTTCTATCCTATTCCTCTCCTATCCCTATTCCATCCCCATCCCTATTCTGTCCCTATTCTATTCTATTCCTATTCCATTCCTATTCTATTCTGTTCTGTCCTATTCCTATCCCTATTCCTATTCCTATTCCATCCCTATTCCTATCCCTATCCCATTCCTATTCTATTCTGTTCTGTTTGATTCCTATTCTATTCCTATTCTGCTCTATTCCTATTCTATCCCTAATCTATTCCTATTCCTATCCCATTCCTATTCTATTCCTATTATATCCCTATTCCTATCCCATTCCTCTTCTGTTTTGTTCTATCCTATTCCTCTCCTATCCCTATTCCATCCCCATCCCTATTCTGTCCCTATTCTATTCTATTCCTATTCCATTCCTATTCTATTCTGTTCTGTCCTATTCCTATCCCTATTCCTATTCCTATTCCATCCCTATTCCTATCCCTATCCCATTCCTATTCTATTCTGTTCTGTTTGATTCCTATTCTATTCCTATTCTGCTCTATTCCTATTCTATCCCTCTTCCTATCCCATTCCGATTCTATTCCTATCCTATTCCTATTCTATTATATTCCTCTTCTATCCATATTCCTATCCTATCCTATTCTAATTCTATTCCTATCCCATTCCTATTCTATTCTGTTCTGTTTGATTCCTATTCTATTCCTATTCTGCTCTATTCCTATTCTATTCCTAATCTATTCCTATTCCTATCCCATTCCTATTCTATTCCTATTATATCCCTATTCCTATCCCATTCCTCTTCTGTTTTGTTCTATCCTATTCCTCTCCTATCCCTATTCCATCCCCATCCCTATTCTGTCCCTATTCTATTCTATTCCTATTCCATTCCTATTCTATTCTGTTCTGTTTGATTCCTATTCTATTCCTATTCTGCTCTATTCCTATTCTATTCCTAATCTATTCCTATTCCTATTCCTATCCCATTCCTATTCTATTCCTATTATATCCCTATTCCTATCCCATTCCTCTTCTGTTTTGTTCTATCCTATTCCTCTCCTATCCCTATTCCATCCCCATCCCTATTCTGTCCCTATTCTATTCTATTCCTGTTCTATTATATTCCTATTCTATCCCTCTTCCTATCATCCCTATCCCTATACTATTCCTATCCTATTCCTATCCTATTCCTATCCTATTCCTATCCTATCCTATCCTATTCCTATTCTATTCCTATTGCTATCCTATTCCTATTCTATTCCTACCCTATTTCTATTATATTATATTCCTATTCTATTCTATTCCTATTCTATCCCTATTGCTATCCTGTTCCTATTCTATTCCTATTCTGCTCTATTCCTATTCTATCCCTATTCTTTTCCTATTCCTATTCCTATCCCATTCCTATTCTATTCTATTCCTATTCTATCCCTATTCCTATCCCATTCCTCTTCTATTCTGTTTTGTTCTATCCTATTCCTATCCTATTCCTATCGCTATTCCATCCCCATCCCTATTCTATCCCTCTTCCAATTCTATTCCTATCCTATTCCTATTCTATTATATTCCTATTCTATCGGTATTCCTTTTCCATTCCTATCCCTATTCTATTCCTATTCTATCCCTATTCCTATTCTATTCCTATCCTATTCCTTTTCTATTCTATTCCTATTCTATCCCTATTCAATTCCTATTCTATTCTATTCCTCTCCTATTCCTCTCCTATTCTATTCCTATTCTATCCCTATTCCTATTCTGCTCTATTCCTATCCTATTCCTATCCTATTCCTATCCCTATTCCATCCCTATTCTGTTCCTATCCCATTCCTATTCTATTCTCTTCTGTCCTATCCCTATTCCTATTCCATCCCTATTCTATTCCTAACCCATTCCTGTTCTATTCTGTTCTGTTCTGTCCTATTCCTATTCCTATCCCTATCCCTATTCCATCCCTATCCTATTCCTATTCTATTATATTCCTAACCTATTCCTATCCTATTCCTATTCTATCCCTATTCAATCCTATTCCTATTCTATTATATTCCTATTCTATCCCTATTCCTATTCCTATCCCATTCCTTTTCTATTCTGTTCTGTTTGATTCCCATCCTATCCCTATTCCATCCCCATCCCAATTCTCTCCCTATTCTTATTCTATTCCTATTCTATTCCTATTCTATTATATTCCTATTCTATCCCTCTTCCTATTCCATCCCTATCCCTGTTCTATTCCTATCCTATCCTATTCTATTCCTATCCTATTCTATTCCTATTCTATGCCTATTGCTATCCTATTCCTATTCTATTCCTATCCTTTTTCTATTCTATTATATTCCTATTCTATCCCTATTGTTATCCTATCCTATTCTAATTCAATTCCTATCCCATTCCTAATCTATTCTGTTCTGTTTTGTCCTATTCCTATCCCTATCCCTATTCTATTCCTATTCTATCCCTATTCTTATCCTATTCTTATTCTAATTCTATTCCTAACCCATTCCTAATCTATTCTGTTCTGTTTTGTCCTATCCCTATCCCTATTCTATTCCTATTCTATCCCTATTCCTATCCTATTATTCTTTTCCTATCCTATCCCTTTTCTATTCTATTCCTATTCTATCCCTATTCCATTCCTATTCTATTCTATTCCTATCCTATTGCTATCCTATTCTATTCCCATTATATCTCTATTCCTATCCTATCCTATTCTAATTCTATTCCTATCCCATTTCTATTCTGTTCTGTTCTATTCTGTCCTATTCCTATTCCTATTCCATCTCTATCCTATTCCTATTCTATTATATTCCTATTCTATCCCTCTTCCTATTCCATCCGTATCCTATTCTATTCCTATTCTATCCCTATTCCTATCTTATCCTATTCTAATTCTATTCCTATCCCATTCCTATTCTGTTCTGTTCTATTCTGTCCTATTCCTATTCCTATTCCATCCCTATCCTATTCCTATTCTATTATATTCCTATTCTATCCCTCTTCCTATTCCATCCCTATCCTATTCTATTCCTATTCTATCCCTATTCCTATCCTATCCTATTCTAATTCTATTCCTATCCCATTCCTATTCTATTCTCTTCTATTCTGTCCTATTCCTATCCCTATTCCATCCCTATCCTTTTCCTATTCTATTCTATTCCTATCCTATTCCTATCCTATCCCTATTGCTATCCTATTCCTATTCCTATTCGATTCCTATCCTATTCCTATTCTATTATTTTCCTATTCTAACCCTATTCCTATCCTATCCTATTCTAATTCTATTCCTATCCAATTCCTATTCTATTCTGTTCTGTTCTGTTTTGTCCTATTCCTATTCCTATCCCTATTCCTATTCTATTCTATTCCTATTCTATCCCTATTCTATTCCTATCCTATTCCTATTCTATTATATTCCTATCCTATTGCTATCCTATTCTATTCCTATTCTATCCCTATTCCTATCCTATTCTAATTCTATTCCTATCCCATTCCTATTCTATTCTGTTCTATTCTGTCCTATTCCTATCCCTATTCCATCCCTATCCTATTCCTATTCTATTATATTCCTAACCTATTCCTATCCTATTCCTATTCTATCCCTATTCAATGCTATTCCTATTCTATTATATTCCTATTCTATCCCTATTCCTATGCCATCCCTATCCCTGTTCTATTCCTATCCTATTCCTATTCCTATCCTATCCTATTCTATTCTATTCCTATCCTATTCTATTCCTATTCTATGCCTATTGCTATCCTATTCCTATTCTATTCCTATCCTTTTTCTATTCTATTATATTCCTATTCTATCCCTATTGTTATCCTATCCTATTCTAATTCTATTCCTATCCCATTCCTAATCTATTCTGTTCTGTTTTGTCCTATTCCTATTCCTATCCCTATTCTATTCATATTCTACCTATTCCTATCCTGTTCTTATTCTAATTCTATTCCTATCCCATTCCTAATCTATTCTGTTCTGTTTTGTCCTATTCCTATCCCTATTCTATTCCTATTCTATCCCTATCCCTATTCCTATCCTATTATTCTATTCCTATCCTATCCCTTTTCTATTCTATTCCTATTCTATCCCTATTCTATTCCTATTCTATTCTATTCCTATCCTATTGCTATCCTATTCTATTCCCATTCTATCTCTATTCCTATCCTATCCTCTTCTAATTCTATTCCTATCCCATTCCTATTCTGTTCTGTTCTATTCTGTCCTATTCCTATCCCTATTCCATCCCTATCCTATTCCTATTCTATTATATTCCTATTCTATCCCTCTTCCTATTCCATCCATATCCTATTCTATTCCCATTCTATCTCTATTCCTATCCTATCCTATTCTAATTCTATTCCTATCCCATTCCTATTCTGTTCTGTTCTATTCCTATCCCTATTCCATCCCTATCCTATTCCTATTCTATTCTATTCCTATTCTATCCCTCTTCCTATTCCATCCGTATCCTATTCTATTCCTACTCTATCCCTATTCCTATCCTATCCTATTCTAATTCTATTCCTATCCCATTCCTATTCTGTTCTGTTCTATTCTGTCCTATCCCTATCCCTATTCCATTCCTATCCTATTCCTATTCTATTATATTCCTATTCTATCCCTCTTCCTATTCCATCCCTATCCTATTCTATTCCTATTCTATCACTATTCCAATCCTATCCTATCCTAATTCTATTCCTATCCCATTCCTATTCTATTCTCTTCTATTCTGTCCTATTCCTATCCCTATTCCATCCCTATCCTATTCCTATTCTATTATATTCCTATCCTATTGCTATCCTATTCTATTCATATTCTATCCCTATTCCTATCCTATTCTAATTCTATTCCTATCCCATTCCTATTCTATTCTGTTCTATTCTGTCCTATTCCTATCCCTATCCCATCCCTATCCTATTCCTATTCTATTATATTCCTATCCTATTCCTATCCTATTCTATTCTTATTCCATCCCTATTCTATCCTATTCCTATTCTATTATATTCCTATTGCATCCCTATCCCGATTCTATTCCTATTCTATCCCTATTCCTATGCTATTCCTATTCAATACTATTCCTAATCTATCCCTATTCTATTTCTATTCTATTCCTATTATATTATATTCCTATCCTATTCTATTCCTTTCCTATTCCTATTCCTATTCCTATTCTATTCCTATCCTATTCCTATTCTATTATGTTCCTATTCTACCCCTATTGCTATCCTATTCCTATTCTATTCCTATCCGATTCCTCTTCTATTATATTCCTATTCTATTCCTATTCCTTTCCTATATTATTCTATATCTATCCCATTCCTATTCTATTCTGTTCTGTCCTATTCCTATTCCTATCCCTATTCCATCCCTATACCTATTCTCTCCTATTCCTATTCTATTATATTCCTATTCTATCCCTATTCCTATTCCATCCCTATTCTATTCCTATCCCATTCCTATTCTATTCTGTTCTGTCCTATTCCTATCCCTATTCCTATTCCATTCCTATTCCTATTCCTATCCCTATCCCATTCCCATTCTATTCTGTTCTGTTTAATTCCTATTCTATTCCTATTCTGCTCTATTCCTATTCTATCCCTATTCTTTTCCTATTCCTATCCCATTCCTATTCTATTCTATTCCTATCCTATTGCTATCCTATTCTATTCCTATTCTATTCCTATTCCTATCCTATCCTATTCTAATTCTATTCCTATCCCATTCCTATTCTATTCTGTTCTATTCTGTCCTATTCCTATCCCTATTCCATCCCTATCCTATTCCTATTCTATTATATTCCTTTCCTATTCCTATCCTATTCTATTCCTAGTCTATCCTATTCCTATTCTATTATATTTCTATTCTATCCCTATTCCTATTTCATCCCTTTCCCTATTCTATTCCTATTCTATCCCTATTCCTATTCCTATCCTATTCCTATTCTATTCTATTCCTATTCTATCCCTATTCTATTTCTATTCTATTCCTGTTATGTTTCATTCCTGTCCTATTGCTATCCTATCCTATTACTTTCCTATTCCTAGTCTATGCCTATTCTATTCCTATTCTAGTATATTCCTTTTCTATCCCTCTTCCTATTCCATCCCTATCCTATTCTATTCCTATCCTTTTCCTATTCTATTCCATTCCTATCCTATTCCTATCCTATCCTATTCCTATTCTATCCCTATTGCTATCCTACTCCTATTCTATTCCTCTCCAATTCCTATTCTATTATATTCCTATTCTATCCCTATTCCTATCCTGTCCTATTCTAATTTTATTCCTATCCCATTCCTATTCTATTCTGTTCTGTTCTGTCCTATTCCTATTCTTATCCCTATTCCATCCTTATGCCTATTCTATCCTATTCCTATTCTATTATATTCCTATTCTATCGCTATTCCTATTCCATACCTATCGCTATTCTATTCCTATTCTATCCCTATTCCTATTCTATTCCTATCCTATTCCTTTTCTATTCTATTCCTATTCTATCCCTATTCAATTCCTATTCTATTCTATTCCTCTCCTATTCCTCTCCTATTCTATTCCTATTCTATCCCTATTCTTATTCTACTCTATTCGTATCCTATTCCTATCCTATTCCTATGCTATTCCTATTCTGTCCCTATTCCTACTCCATCCCTATCCCTATTCTATTCCTATTCAATCCCTATTCCTATTCCTATCCCATTCCTATTCTATTCTATTCCTATTCTATCGCTATTCCATCCCTATCCCTATTCTATCCCTATCCTATTCTATCCCAATCCTTATTCCATCCCTATTCTATTCCTATCCCTTTCCTATTCTATTCTCTTCTGTCCTATCCCTATTCCTATTCCATCCCTATTCTATTCCTATCCCATTCCTGTTCTATTCTGTTCTGTTCTTTCCTATTCTTTCCTATTCCTATCCCTATTCCATCCCTATCCTATTCCTATTCTATTATATTCCTAACCTATTCCTATCCTATTCCTATTCTATCCCTATTCAATCCTATTCCTATTCTATTATATTCCTATTCTATCCCTATTCCTATGCCATCCCTATTCTATTCCTATCCCATTTCTATTCTATTCTGTTCTGTCCTATTCCTATCCCAATTCCTATTCCATCCCTATTCCTATTCCTATCCCATTCCTTCTCTATTCTGTTCTGTTTGATTCCCATCCTATCCCTATTCCATCCCCATCCCCATTCTCTCCCTATTCTTATTCTATTCCTATCCTATTCCTATTCTATTATATTCCTATTCTATCCCTCTTCCTATTCCATCCCTATCCCTATCCTATTCCTATCCTATTCTTATCCTATTCTATTCCTATCCTATTCTATTCCTATTCTATGCCTATTGCTATCCTATTCCTATTCTATTCCTATCCTTTTTCTATTCTATTATATTCCTATTCTATCCCTTTTCTATTCTATTCCTATTCTATCCCTATTCCTTTCCTATTCTTATTCTATTCCTATCCTATCCCTTTTCTATTCTATTCCTATTCTATCCCTATTCTATTTTTATTCTATTCTATTCCTATCCTATTGCTATCCTATTCTAATCCCATTCTATCCCTATTCCTATCCTATCCTATTGTAATTCTATTCCTATCCCATTCCTATTCTATTCTGTTCTATTCTGTCCTATTCCTATCCCTATTCCATCCCTATCCTATTCCTATTCTATTATATTCCTATTCTATCCCTCTTCCTATTCCATCCCTATCCTATTCTATTCCTATTCTATCCCTATTCCTATCCTATTGCTATCCTATTCTATTCCTATTCTATCCCTATTCCTATCCTATTCTAATTCTATTCCTGTCCCATTCCTATTCTATTCTGTTCTATTCTGTCCTATTCCTATCCCTATTCCATCCCTATCCTATTCCTATTCTATTATATTCCTATTCTATCCCTCTTCCTATTCCATCCCTATCCTATCCTATTCCTATTCTATTCTATTCCTATCCTATTGCTATCCTATTCTATTCCTATTCTATCCCTATTCCTATCCTATTCTAATTCTATTCCTGTCCCATTCCTATTCTATTCTGTTCTATTCTGTCCTATTCCTATCCCTATTCCATCCCTATCCTATTCCTATTCTGTTATATTCCTATCCTACTCCTATTCTATCCTATTCCTATTCTATCCCTATTCTATTTCTATTCTATTCCTATTATGTTATATTCCTATCCTATTCCTATCCTATTCTATTCCTTTCCTGTTCCTATTCTATTCCTCTCCTATTCCTATTCTATTATATTCCTATTCTATCCCTCTTCCTATTCCATCCCTATCCCTATTCTATTCCTATCCTATTCCTATCCTATTCTATTCCTATTCTATCCCTATTGCTATCCTATTCCTATTCTATTCCTCTCCTATTTCTATTTTATTATATTCCTATTCTATCCCTATTCCTATTCCATCCCTATTCTATTCCTATCCCATTCCTATTCTATTCTGTTCTGTCCTATTCCTATTCCTATCCCTATTCGATCCCTATACCTATTCTCTCCTATTCCTATTCTATTATATTCCTATTCTATCCCTATTCCTATTCCATCCCTATTCTATTCCTATCCCATTCCTATTCTATTCTGTTCTGTCCTATTCCTATTCCTAACCCTATTCCTATTCCATCCCTATTCCTATCCCTATCCCATTCCCATTCTATTCTGTTCTGTTTAATTCCTATTCTATTCCTATTCTGCTCTATTCCTATTCTATCCCTATTCTTTTCCTATTCCTATCCCATTCCTATTCTATTCTATTCCTATTCTATCCCTATTCCTATCCCATTCCTCTTCTATTCTGTTTTGTTCTATCCTATTCCTATCGCTATTCCATCCCCATCCCTATTCTATCCCTCTTCCAATTCTATTCCTATGCTATTCCTATTCTATTATATTCCTATTCTATCAGTATTCCTTTTCCATTCCTATCCCTATTCTACTCCTATTCTATCCCTATTCCTATTCTATTCCTATCCTATTCCTTTTCTATCCCTATTCAATCCTATTCCTATTCTATTATATTCCTATTTTATCCCCATTCCTCTCCTATTCTATTCTAATTCTATTCCTATCCCATTCTTATTCTGTTCTGTTCTGTTTTGTCCTATTCCTATTCCTATACCTACTCTATCCCTATTCTATCCTTTACCTATTCTATTATATTCCTATTCTATCTCTATACCTATTCCATACCTATCCCTATTCTATTTCTATTCTATATCTATTCCTATTCTATCCCTATTCTATCCCTATTCTATTCCTTTCCTGTTCCTATTCTATTCCTCTCCTATTCCTATTCTATTATATTCCTATTCTATCCCTCTTCCTATTCCATCCCTATCCCTATTCTATTCCTATCCTATTCCTATCCTATTCTATTCCTATTCTATCCCTATTGCTATCCTATTCCTATTCTATTCCTCTCCTATTTCTATTTTATTATATTCCTATTCTATCCCTATTCCTATCCTATCTTATTCTATATCTATCCCATTCCTATTCTATTCTGTTCTGTCCTATTCCTATTCCTATCCCTATTCCATCCCTATACCTATTCTCTCCTATTCCTATTCTATTATATTCCTATTCTATCCCTATTCCTATTCCATCCCTATTCTATTCCTATCCCATTCCTATTCTATTCTGTTCTGTCCTATTCCTATCCCTATTCCTATTCCATCCCTATTCCTATCCCTATCCCATTCCCATTATATTCTGTTCTGTTTAATTCCTATTCTATTCCTATTCTGCTCTATTCCTATTCTATCCCTATTCTTTTCCTATTCCTATCCCATTCCTATTCTATTCTATTCCTATTCTATCCCTATTCCTATCCCATTCCTCTTTTATTCTGTTTTGTTCTATCCTATTCCTATCGCTATTCCATCCCCATCCCTATTCTATCCCTCTTCCAATTCTATTCCTATGCTATTCCTATTCTATTATATTCCTATTCTATCGGTATTCCTTTTCCATTCCTATCCCTATTCTATTCCTATTCTATCCCTATTCCTATTCTATTCCTATCCTATTCCTATTAAATCCTATTCCTATTCTATTATATTCCTATTCTATCCCAATTCCTATTCTATCCCTATTCCTATTCCTATCCCATTCCTTTTCTATTCTGTTCTGTTTGATTCCCATCCTATCCCTATTCCATTCCATCCCCATTCTCTCCCTATTCTTATTCTATTCCAATCCTATTCCTATTCTATTATATTCCTATTCTATCCCTCTTCCTATTCCATCCCTATCCCTGTTCTATTCCTATCCTATTCCTATCCTATCCTATCCTATTCTATTCCTATCCTATCCTATTCCTATTCTATGCCTATTGCTATCCTATTCCTATTCTATTCCTATCCTTTTTCTATTCTATTATATTCCTATTCTATCTCTATTGTTATCCTATCCTATTCTAATTCTATTCCTATCCCATTCCTAATCTATTCTGTTCTGTTTTTTCCTATTCCTATCCCTATCCCTATTCTATTCTTATTCTATCCCTATTCCTATCCTATTCTTATTCTAATTCTATTCCTATCCCATTCCTAATCTATTCTGTTCTGTTTTGTCCTATCCCTATCCCTATTGTATTCCTATTCTATCCCTATTCCTATCCTATTATTCTATTCCTATCCTATCCCTTTTCTATTCTATTCCTATTCTATCCCTATTCTATTCCTATTCTATTCTATTCCTATCCTATTGCTATCCTATTCTATTCCCATTCTATCTCTATTCCTATCCTATCCTAATTCTATTCCTATCCCATTCCTATTCTGTTCTGTTCTATTCTGTGCTATTCCTATCCCTATTCCATCCCTATCCTATTCCTATTCTATTATATTCCTATTCTATCCCTCTTCCTATTCCATCCCTATCCTATTCTATTCCTATTCTATCCCTATTCCTATCCTATCCTATTCTAATTCTATTCCTATCCCATTCCTATTCTGTTCTGTTCTATTCTGTCCTATTCCTATCCCTATTCCATCCCTATCCTATTCCTATTCTATTCTATTCCTATTCTATCCCTCTTCCTATTCCATCCCTATCCTATTCTATTCCTATTCTATCACTATTCCTATCCTATCCTATCCTAATTCTATTCCTATCCCATTCCTATTCTATTCTCTTCTATTCTGTCCTATTCCTATCCCTATTCCATTCCTATCCTTTTCGTATTCTATTCTATTCCTATCCTATTCCTATCCTATCCTATTCCTATCCCTATTGCTATCCTATTCCTATTCCTATTCTATTATTTTCCTATTCTAACCCTATTCCTATCCTATCCTATTCTAATTCTATTCCTATCCAATTCCTATTCTATTCTGTTCTGTTCTGTTTTGTCCTATTCCTATCCCTATCCTATTGCTATCCTATTCTATTTCTATTCTATCCCTATTCCTATCCTATTCTAATTCTATTCCTATCCCATTCCTATTCTATTCTGTTCTATTCTGTCCTATTCCTATTCCTATCCCGATTCCATCCCTATCCTATTCTTATTCTATTATATTCCTAACCTATTCCTATCCTATTCCTATTCTATCCCTATTCAATCCTATTCCTATTCTATTATATTCCTATTCTATCCCAATTCCTATTCTATCCCTATTCCTATTCCATTCGTATCCTATTCTATTGCCATTCTATCTCTATTCCTATCCTATCCTATTCTAATTCTATTCCTATCCCATTCCTATTCTGTTCTGTTCTATTCTGTCCTATTCCTATCCCTATTCCATCCCTATCCTATTCCTATTCTATTATATTCCTATTCTATCCCTCTTCCTATTCCATCCGTATCCTATTCTATTCCTACTCTATCCCTATTCCTATCCTATCCTATTCTAATTCTATTCCTATCCCATTCCTATTCTGCTCTGTTCTATTCTGTCCTATTCCTATCCCTATTCCATCCCTATCCTATTCCTATTCTATTATATTCCTATTCTATCCCTCTTCCTATTCCATCCCTATCCTATTCTATTCCTATTCTATCACTATTCCAATCCAATCCTATCCTATCCTAATTCTATTCCTATCCCATTCCTATTCTATTCTCTTCTATTCTGTCCTATTCCTATCCCTATTCCATCCCTATCCTTTTCCTATTCTATTCTATTCCTATCCTATTCCTATCCTATCCTATTCCTATCCTATACCTATTGCTATCCTATTCCTATTCCTATTCGATTCCTATCCTATTCCTATTCTATTATTTTCCTATTCTAACCCTATTCCTATCCTATCCTATTCTAATTCTATTCCTATCCAATTCCTATTCTATTCTATTCTATTCTGTTCTGTTCTGTTTTGTCCTATTCCTATTCCTATTCCTATTCTATTCTATTCCTATTCTATCCCTATTCTATTCCTATCCTATTCCTATTCTATTATATTCCTATCCTATTGCTATCCTATTCTATTCCTATTCTATCCCTATTCCTATCCTATTCTAATTCTATTCCTATCCCATTCCTATTCTATTCTGTTCTATTCTGTCCTATCCCTATCCCTATTCCATCCCTATCCTATTCCTATTCTATTATATTCCTATCCTATTCCTATCCTATTCTATTCTTATTCCATCCCTATTCTATTCTATCCTATTCCTATTCTTATATTCCTATTCCATCCCTATCCCGATTCTATTCCTATTCTATCCCTATTCCTATGCTATTCCTATTCTATACTATTCCTAATCTATCCCTATTCTATTTCTATTCTATTCCTATTATATTATATTCCTATCCTATTCTATTCCTTTCCTATTCCTATTCCTATTCCTATTCCTATTCTATTCCTATCCTATTCCTATTCTATTATGTTCCTATTCTACCCCTATTGCTATCCTATTCCTATTCTATTCCTATCTGATTCCTGTCCTATTCTATTCCTATTCTATTCCTATTCCTTTCCTATCCTATTCTATATCTATCCCATTCCTATTCTATTCTGTTCTGTCCTATTCCTATTCCTATCCCTATTCCATCCCTATACCTATTCTCTCCTATTCCTATTCTATTATGTTCCTATTCTACCCCTATTGCTATCCTATTCCTATTCTATTCCTATCCGATTCCTGTTCTATTCTATTCCTATTCTATCCCTATTCCTATTCCATCCCTATTCTATTCCTATCCCATTCCTATTCTATTCTGTTCTGTCCTATTCCTATCCCTATTCCTATTCCTATTCCATTCCTATTCCTATTCCTATTCCTATTCCTATTCCTATCCCATTCCCATTCTATTCTGTTCTGTTTAATTCCTATTCTATTCCTATTCTGCTCTATTCCTATTCTATCCCTATTCTTTTCCTATTCCTATTCCTATCCCATTCCTATTCTATTATATTCCTATCCTATTGCTATCCTATTCTATTCCTATTCTATCCCTATTCCTATCCTATCCTATTTTAATTCTATTCCTATCCCATTCCTATTCTATTCTGTTCTATTCTGTCCTATTCCTATCCCTATTCCATCCCTATCCTATTCCTATTCTATTATATTCCTTTCCTATTCCTATCCTATTCTATACCTATTCTATTCTATCCTATTCCTATTCTATTATATTCCTATTCTATCCCTATTCCTATTTCATCCCTTTCCCTATTCTATTCCTATTCTATCCCTATTCCTATCCTATTCCTATTCTATCCCTATTCTATTTCTATTCTATTCCTGTTATGTTTCATTCCTGTCCTATTCCTATCCTATCCTATTACTTTCCTATTCCCAGTCTATGCCTATTCTATTCCTATTCTATTCCTATTCTAGTATATTCCTTTTCTATCCCTCTTCCTATTCCATCCCTATCCTATTCTATTCCTATCCTTTTCCTATTCTATTCTATTCCTATCCTATTCATATCCTATCCTATTCCTATTCTATCCCTATTGCTATCCTACTCCTATTCTATTCCTCTCCTATTCCTATTCTATTATATTCCTATTCTATCCCTATTCCTATCCTGTCCTATTCTAATTTTATTCCTATCCCATTCCTATTCTATTCTGTTCTGTCCTATTCCTATTCTTATCCCTATTCCATCCTTATCCCTATTCTATCCTATTCCTTTTCTATTCTATTCCTATTCTATCCCTATTCAATTCCTATTCTATTCTATTCCTCTCCTATTCCTCTCCTATTCTATTCCTATTCTATCCCTATTCTTATTCTACTCTATTCGTATCCTATTCCTATCCTATTCCTATCCTATTCCTATTCTATTCCTATTCCTATTCTATTCCTATCCTATTCCTATTCTATTATATTCCTATTCTGTCCCTATTCCTATTCCTATTCCATCCCTATCCCTATTCTATTCCTATTCAATCCCTATTCCTATTCCTATTCCTATCCCATTCCTATTCTATTCTATTCCTATTCTATCGCTATTCCATCCCTATCCCTATTCTATCCCTATCCCTATCCTATTCTATTATATTCCTATTCTATCCCAATCCTTATTCCATCCCTATTCTATTCCTATCCCATTCCTACTCTATTCTCTTCTGTCCTATCCCTATTCCTATTCCATCCCTATTCAATTCCTATCCCATTCCTGTTCTATTCTGTTCTGTTCTTTCCTATTCCTATTCCTATCCCTATTCCATCCCTATCCTATTCCTATTCTATTATATTCCTAACCTATTCCTATCCTATTCCTATTCTATCCCTATTCAATCCTATTCCTATTCTATTGTATTCCTATTCTATCCCTATTCCTATACCATCCCTATTCTATTCCTATCCCATTCCTATTCTATTCTGTTCTGTCCTATTCCTATCCCAATTCCTATTCCATCCCTATTCCTATTCCTATTCCTATCCCATTCCTTCTCTATTCTGTTCTGTTTGATTCCCATCCTATCCCTATTCCATCCCCATCCCCATTCTCTCCCTATTCTTATTCTATTCCTATCCTATTCCTATTCTATTATATTCCTATTCTATCCCTCTTCCTATTCCATCCCTATCCCGATTCTATTCCTATCCTATTCTTATCCTATTCTATTCCTATCCTATTCTATTCCAATTCTATGCCTATTGCTATCCTATTCCTATTCTATTCCTATCCTTTTTCTATTCTATTATATTCCTATTCTATCCCTTTTCCATTCTATTCCTATTCTATCCCTATTCTATCCCTACTCCTATCCTATTCTTATTCTATTCCTATCCTATCCCTTTTCTATTCTATTCCTATTCTATCCCTATTCTATTCCTATTCTATTATATTCCTATCCTATTGCTATCCTATTCTATTACCATTCTATCCATATTCCTATCCTATCCTATTCTAATTCTTTTCCTATCCCATTCCTATTCTATTCTGTCCTATTCCTATCCCTATTCCATCCCTATCCTATTCCTATTCTATTATATTCCTATTCTATCCCTATTCCTATTACATCCCTATCCTATTCTATTCCTATTCTATCCCTATTCCTATCCTATCCGATCCTATCCTAATTCTATTCCAATCCCATTCCTATTCTATTCTGTTCTATTCTGTCCTATTCCTATCCCTATTCCATCCCTATCCTTTTCCTATTCTATTCTATTCCTATCCTATTCCTTTCCTATCCTATTCCTATCCTATGCCTATTGCTAATCTATTCCTATTCCTATTCGATTCCTATCCTATTCCTATTCTATTATTTTCCTATTCTATCCTATCCTATTCTAATTCTTTTCCTATCCCATTCCTATTCTATTCTGTTCTTTTCCATCCTATTCCTATCCCTATTCCATCCCTATCCTTTTCCTATTCTATTCTATTCCTATCCTTTTCCTTTCCTATCCTATTCCTATCCTATCCCTATTGCTATCCTATTCCTATTCCTATTCGATTCCTATCCTATTCCTATTCTATTATATTCCTATTCTATCCCTATCCCTATTCCATACCTATCCCTATTCTATTCCTATTCTATCCCTACTTCTATCCTATTCCTATTCTATCCTATTCCTATTCTATTTCTATTCTATTCCTATCATGTTATATTCCTATCCTATTCCTATTCCTATCCTATTCTATTCCTTTCCTGTTCCTATTCTATTCTATTCCTCTCCTATTCCTATTCTATTATATTCCTATTCTATCACTCTTCCTATTCCATCCCTATCCCTATTCTATTCCTATCCTATTCCTATCCTATTCTATTCCTATTCTATCCCTATTGCTATCCTATTCCTATTCTATTCCTCTCCTATTTCTATTTTATTATATTCCTATTCTATCCCTATTCCTATCCTATCCTATTCGACTTCTATTCCTATCCCATTCCTATTCTATTCTGTTCTATTCTGTCCTATTCCTATCCCTATTTCATCCCTATCGATTCCTATTCTATTATATTCCTATCCTATTCCTATCCTATTCTGTTCTATTCTGTCCTATTCCTATCCCTATTTCATCCCTATCGATTCCTATTCTATTATATTCCTATCCTATTCCTATCCTATTCTATTCTTATTCTATCCCTATTCTATCCTATTCCTATTCTATTATATTCCTATTCTATCCCTATTCCTATTCCATCCCTATTCTATTCCTATCCCATTCCTATTCTATTCTGTCCTATTCCTATCCCTATCTTTATTCCATCCTTATTCCTATCCCTATCCCATTCCCATTCTATTCTGTTCTGTTTAATTCCTATTCTACTCCTATTCTGCTCTATTCCTATTCTATCTCTATTCTTTTCCTATTCCTATCCCATTCCTATTCTATTCTATTCCTATTCTATCCCTATTCCTATCCCATTCCTCTTCTATTCTGTTTTGTTCTATCCTATTCCTATCCTATTCCTATCCCTATTCCATCCCCATGCCTATTCTATCCCTCTTCCTATTCTATTCTTATCCTATTCCTATTCTATTATATTCCTATTCTATCCCTCTTCCTATTCCATTCCTATCCCTATTCTATTCCTATCCTATTCCTATCCTATTCTATTCCTATTCTATCCCTATTGCTATCCTTTTCCTATTCTACTCCTATCCTTTTTCTATTCTATTATATTCCTATCTTATCCCTATTCCTATCCTATCCTATTCTAATTCTATTCCTATCCAATTCCTAATCTATTCTGTTCTGTTTTGTCCTATTCCTATTCCTATCCCTATTCTCTTCCTATTCTATCCCTATTCCTATCCTATTCTGTTGTTTGATTCCTATCCTATCCCTATTCCATCCCCATCCCCATTCTCTCCCTATTCTTATTCTATTACTATCCTATTCCTATTCTATTATATTCCTATTCTATCCCTCTTCCTATTCCATCCCTATCCCTATTCTATTGCTATCCTATTCCTATCCTATTTTATTCCTATCCTATTCCTATTCTATGCCTATTGCTATCCTATTCTGATTCTATTCCTATCCTTTTTCTATTCTATTATATTCCTATTCTATCCCTATTCCTATCCTATCCTATTCTAATTCTATTCCTATCCAATTCCTAATCTATTCTGTTCTGTTTTGTCCTATTCCTATTCCTATCCCTATTCTCTTCCTATTCTATCCCTATTCCTATCCTATTCTTATTCTAATTCTATTCCTATCCCATTCCTATTCTATTCTGTTCTGCTTTGTCCTACTCCTATCCCTATTCCATCCATATCCTATTCCCATTCTATTATATTCCTATTCTATCCCTCTTCCTATTCCATCCCTATCCTATTCTATTCCTTTCCTTTTCCTATTTTATTTTATTCTATTCTTATCCTATTCCTATCTTATCCTATTCTGTTCTGTCCTATTCCTATCCCTATTCCTACCTTATTTCTATTCCTATTCCTATCCCATTCCTTTTCTATTCTGTTCTGTTTGATTCCTATCGTATCTCTATTCCATCCCCATTCTCTCCCTATTCTTATTCTATTCCTTTCCTATTCCTATTCTATTATGTTCCTATTCTATCCCTCTTCCTATTCCATCCCTATCCCAATTCTATTCCTATCCTATTCCTATCCCATTCCTATTCTATTCTGTTTTGTTCTATCCTATTCCTATCCTATCCCTATTCCATCCCTATCCCTATTCTATCCCTTTTCCTATTCATATCCTATTCCTATTATATTATATTCCTATCCTATTCCTATTCTATCCCTATTCCTATCCTATTCCTATTCTATCTCTATCCCTATCCCATTCCTATTCTATTCTATTCTATTCCTATTCCTATACCTATCCCATTCCTATTCTATTCTGTTTTGTTCTATCCTATTCCTATCCTATCCTTATTCCATCCCTATCCCTATTCTATCCCTATCCCTATCCTATTCTATTATATTCCTATTCTATCCCTATTCCTATTCCATCCCTATTCTATTCCTATCCCATTCCTATTCTATTCTGTTCTGTCCTATTCCTATCCCTATTCCTGTTCCATCCCTATCCTATTCCTATTCTATTATATTCCTATCCTATTCCTATCCTATTCTATTCCTATTCTATCCCTATTCTATCCTATTCCTATTCTATTATATTCCTATTCTATCCCTATTCCTATTCCATCCCTATTCTATTCCTATCCCATTCCTATTCTATTCTGCTTTGTTCTATTCCTATCCCTATTCCTATTCCTATTCCACCCCTATTCCTATCCCTATCCCATTCCTATTCTTTTTTTTTTTGAAAAAGATTTTATTAATTTTCTACAAACAAACAAGACAAACAAAACATAAAAACATCAACTCTCATTTGTACATCCAGTGTGTCAGTTGGTTCATCATTTTTGTGCATTCATTCTGTAGTCTCAATTACAATTATGTTACATAACAACTCATATTGTCAATCCAAACTTATATATCCTAATATCACTAAAAAAAGAAATTTTTGACAATATTTTTAATCATTCATGCTTTATGAGCTAACAATACCTTAAACCAGTTTACTCTATAACAAATCATATAATCATATCAAATCAATCCTAAAAAACCCTTTATAAATATAATGTCAAATAACAAAATAATAGCAAAATAAAGATATTCCTTACTGTCTAGCATTCTAAATATTCTATTATCGTATTTTATCATCTATCCATTGATAAAAAAAGATCCCAAATTTCATAAAAAATTTTATCCTCTTGCTCTCTAATTTCAAATGTCAATCTACTCATCTCAGCACATTCCAATCTTTTCTTAATAATTTCTTCCTGTAATGGTATTTTCTCATTCTTCCAATTTTTAGCAAATACAATCCTCGCCGCTGTTAATACATTTACAATCAGGTACTTCAAATCTTTACTACATATATCAGATAAAATTCCCAATAAGAAGATCTCTGTTTTCAAGTCTATGTGTTTCTTTGTCATTTTTTCCAAACACATGCGAATTATAGTCCAATATTTTCTCGCGTCCTCACAAGTCTACCACATATGGTAATACGAGCCGGGTATCTGATGACATTTCCAGCATTTTTCAGATTTGTTTTTAAACATTCTTGCTATGCTTTTCAGGGGAAAGTACCACCTGTAAAACATCTTATACAAATTTTCTTTATGTGCTGTTGACATTGTCATTTTATAATTTTGAGACCACAATTTCTGCCATTTCTCTAGATCAATCCCATATCCAAAATTCTTCCCCCAAACAATCATAGTTTCTTTGACTTGTTCTTCCTCTAATTTCATTCCCAGTAAATAACCATATAATTTTTTAATCACCTTCTCCTCAGTACCCATCAAGATCTTATCTAAATCAGTCTGTTTATCATAGAATCCCTCCGTTTTAGAATCTTCATCATACCTTGAATGTATTTGCGCATATGAAAACCAATTCATCCTTATACCTTGTTCCTCTAAGTTTTGGATCGATTTAAGTTCACCCTTTTCATCCAAGAGTTACCCATATCTAACTGTTTGTTCCTTCTTATAAATTATAGAATAGGAAAATGCTCCAATAGTCGATAACCAAACTGGAATTTTCAAATAACATTGTCTTTTTATCTTCTCCCAGTTTAACCACAAAGACTCCCGCATATAATGTCTTCTAAAATAACCCTGTGTTTTAGTTCCCTTATACCATAAAAAAGCATGCCAGCCCAACAGCTAATCATGCCCTTCTAATGTCAACAACCTATGCTTTCTTAATGTTATCAATTCTTTGACCCACATCAAATTTGCAGCTTGATAATACAATTCCCAATTAGGCAGACCAAAACCTCTTCTAATTCTAGCATCTTGCAAAAGCTTTAGCTTTATTCTCGCTTTTTTACCTTGCCATATAAACTTCAACATGATTTTATTTAAATCTTCAAAATAGTCTTTTCCAAGCCTAATTGGTATTGTTTGGAACAAAAATAAAATTCTAGGTAAAATATTCATCTTGATTGTTGAAATTCTCCCTATTAATGACAATTGCAAGTTTTCCCACTTCTTCAAATCTGTAGCTATCTGTTGTTTGAGTTTAATATAATTATTCTCTTTTAATGTGCTACATCTTGCTGTCAAATATATCCCCAGATACTTAACCTTATTTGTAATTTGGATTTTCAAAAGATCTGCCAGTTCTTCTCTTTGTCTCAATAGCATGTTCTTTGTCAAAATCTTTGTTTTATCTTTATTTATTTTCAAACCAGCCATCTCACCATATGTCTCTATCTTTTCCAATAACCTTGGAGCTGTTTCTAACAGGTCTTCCAGAATAAAAGCTAAATCATCAGCAAAAGCTTGTAGTTTAAATTCTTCCTTCTTAATTTTCATTCCTTTTATGCTTTTATCATCCCTAATATTTCTATTCAACGCTTCCAAGGTCAACACAAATAGCAAAGGAGATAGAGGACACCCTTGTCTTGTGCCTTTTCTTATATTAATAAAATCTGTAAGTTCCCCCTCCATCATTACCTTTGCTGTCTGTTTATTATATATGGCTTCGATTGCTTGAATAAATTTTTTAGCAAAACCCATCTGTTCCAATAGTAATAACATAAATCTCCAGTTCACGTTGTCAAATGCCTTTTGAGCATCTAAAAATATCAAAGCCATTTGCTTTTCAGGATGAGCCTCATAATATTCCAAAGTATCCAAGATTACTCTCATATTGTCTCTGATTTGTCTCTTTGGCAGAAATCCATTTTGATCTGGGTGAATAAAATTATTTAAATATTTTTTAAGTCTTTCTGCTAAAATTGAAGCAAAGATTTTATAGTCTGCATTCAATAAGGAGATGGGTCTGTAGTTCTTAATTTGCAGTGGGTCAGCCTCTTCTTTTGGAATAAGTGTGATATAAGCCTCTGACCATGTTTTGGGTATCATCTTCTTTAACATAACTTCATTCATGACTTCTAACAATGGGATACTCAATGATTCTTGAAATATTTTATAGAATTCTGCCGGAAGCCCATCTGGACCCGGTGCTTTCCCATTGTTTTGTCTCTTAAATGCTTCATTTAATTCCATCATTGTTATATTGCTTTCTAACATTTCTTCAGTCTCTTTAGGTATCTTCGGTAAATTAGCATTCTGTAAATATTGTTTGACTTTTTCCTCATCAATATTCTCTTGTTTATATAGTTGCCCATAAAGATCTCGAATAATTTCCTTTTTCTCCTTATTACCATAACAAACTTGGCCTTGATCATCTATTAACTTCAATATTTTTCTTGATTCCTTCTCCTTTCTCAATTTATATGCTAGCCATCTACCTGGTTTATTCGCATCTTCAAAGTAATTCTGTTTAGAATTTCTGATTTTCTGTGCCAATTCTTCTTTCTCTATTAATTCCATTTTATGTTTAATTACATCCAGCTTCAATTTAATATCTTTTTTCTGTGGCGTTTTCTGTAATTCTTTTTCAAGTCTTTTATACTCATCTTCCAAGGCCTTAGAAGCTTGCCTTTTCCTAATATTCTTTTTTCTTGTATAATCTATTATCAGACCTCTAGCATATGCCTTCATTGTATCCCAAACATTCTGCGTTGAAGTATCTTCTTTTTTATTTTCTCTGAAAAAAAAGCCAATTCCTTCTCCATCCATTGTATAAAATCTTTTTCCTTTAAAATAGTATTATTTAATGTCCATCTCGATCTTTTTTTTTGTCCCTTCCATTTAATTGTCATTGGGCTATGATCTGCCCAAGTACTTATTTCAATATTTGTTTCTTGAATATTGGATATTAATTCTGTTGATATCCAAATCATATCTAATCTGGACCATGATAAATGTCTATTTGAATAAAAAGTATATTGTTTAGCTTTAACATTTCTTTCTCTCCAAATATCTTTTAAAGATAGTTCATCTGTCATTTTAAAAAAAGATTTAGGGAGAGCCTTTCTATTTTGCTTTGTTGTTGTTGCTATATAGTCCAATTTATTGTCCGCAATTCCATTAAAGTCTCCCATCATAATTATATTAACATAGTCCAGTCCAGTTATTTTCATGTGTAGCTTTTTATAAAACTCTTCTTGTTTTTCATTCGGAGCATAAATTGCAATCAAGAGTATTTTTATATTATTGTCCATTATTTCCACCATTAATACTCTTCCATCTTCATCAGTGTAGATCGGTTTTGCTGGGATAGCCTCTTTAATGAAAAGAACCACTCCTCTTTTCTTACATTGAGTCAAAGAAGTAAATATTTTCCCCAATTTTGGCTGTACTAACAATTGTTCATGTTGTTTTTTAATATGAACTTCTTCCAGACAAATTATATCAAATTTTAATTTCTCTAATTTATGAAAAGTTTTCCTTCTTTTAACAGCTGAATTAAGTCCATTTATATTCATTGTAATCAGTTTTCTTTCTTCCATGATTATGCTTTATATTTAGGTCTAACAGCTCTCGTGGATCTCACTTCACGCTGTTCTTTACTGTCCACCTGTCCACCTACAGCTCCTTTCTCTTTTTCAGTCTCCAGTTGTTCCTCTTGAAACTCAATTAATGAGACCTCTTTCTCTGCCTCCTCTCTTCTTCTTCCAAAAAATTCTGCATGGAAAAGTTCTGCTTTCTCAATTGAATCAATTCTATGTCTCTGCTCTTGCCACGTAAACATTAATCCTTCTGGAATCAGCCATCTATAATTCACTTCGTTTTCCAGTAGCATTTTGGTCAGAAATCGATATTCTCTTCTCATCTCTCTCACTCTTCTGGGTATTTGTTTTAAAACCACAATCTCTTTACCTTTGTATTTCAATGTTTTCTCTCTTACCACTTGTAGTATTTGTGTTTTGATGGATTTTTTGGTAAATCTAATATGGACTTCCTTTGGTAATTTATTTCTCATCGCATATCTTGTATAAACTCGATATACCTCATCTACTCCATCCATCATCTTTTCCTCTGTAATTTCCAAAGCATCTGCCAAAATTTCTATCATTATCGCAGCCAAATTTTCTCCTTTTTCCTCTTCTATATTTTGAAATCTGAGATAAAATTCTGACCTTTCCATCTCCCACCTCAACATCCCATTTTTATCTTGTTCAACCACTGTTAATCTACTGTCAATATTTCCAATCTTCTCCTCTCTTTGTTTTCCTTCTTCCTCAATTTTTTGGAATCTCTCCTCATACTTCCCCATCATTTGTTTAATATTTTCCACTTTTTCATCAGTCTTCTCTATTCTTTGTTCAATGATGTCTGATTTTATCTTGAGATCTTGGATTCCTTGCATAATCATCTGTAAAGTTACTATTTCCTGTTCTTTATTTTGCTTCAACATTGTCTGAATTAAACGTTGTCCTCCAGCTGGTGGGGAAGCAGAGGAAGAAGTAGAAATGCCAACTGGTATTGGTTTCCTGCTCATTTTAATGCCCCCAAAGCTTCAAATTCTTTTTTACTTTTAATCCAACTGGTAGAATAGTCAATTATAATCCAAAATGGAAAAATCCAATAGTAAAAGACCCAAAACCAAAGAAGAAAAAGGAAAAAAGAAAGAAGAAAAATCTTCAGGTTCTTCTTGACCCTAATCCAATTAGAAATTCCTTCAGGTTCTTCACACCTTAATCTCAATAATCAAAAAAGAAAAACAAAGTGGTCCAAAAACATGGATAGAAAAAGCAAAGAAGTCCCAATAAAAATAAAGAGAAAAAAATAAAAATAAAGAAAAAACTCTGAGACTTTCCCTTTAAAATAAAAGGCAAAAATAAGAATATTACTAGAATTGAAATTTACAAAAAGGCTGGCGAATGGGGTATATATATATATATAAGAGAGCACACTGCACTTTATTTATTTATCCAAGGCTCTTATTATGACTCTTTTCTCCAGCAGCTTCAAAGCTAAGCCTCAAGTGTTGAAATATTGATAAGAGTCCAGGAAAACACCTGTAATAATATTTTGCTGTGCTCTCCCTCTATCTTATCATGTTGAAATATCCTTGAGAAGGAGTCTTCTTACAATTCTTTCCAATTCAAATAAAATATTTTCAAGCCTCTAGTTGGCAGTGTTGCAATGTTTCTTAATGCTCTTCCCCCCCCCCAGCCAGAAAAAATGAATAACGTATACAAAACAAAAAGAAAAAGAAAATAGCTAAAGGGAGCCTCTATCCTAGAGAAAATTAAAAAATCAAAAGGAGCATAAGAATATATATAAGAGAAAATTCAATCCAGTTACCTACAAAGTCACACTTAAGTCCCCAGAAAAAAAGTAAGAAAAAGAAAAAAAAATCCAAGCCTCAATTTGACATCACTTTAAAAAACGCCGCTCAAACAGTTTTGGTCAAAAAAAAAAGTCTCACAGGTTTCTTCTTTGTTCAGGATGCCCTTTCAAACCTCAGCGAATTTACAACACAAAAGGAATTTCTCACCCAGCCGACACACTTCTTTCCAGCCACTTTCTTTCCGGAGCTGTCCCGACTTCAGCAGCTATGGAGGCTGCCTCTCCGCCGCCAGCAAAAGGGCTCTTCCTGGATCAAACCAGAGATTTTGCGATATCTCTGGGACCCTGAGACAGTACCCTTCTCAATCCCTGTCTCTACGGGACGGTTTAGGTCCGTTCGGACCGACCAGGGGCGAAAATATCGGCTGCGATCTCAGAGCCCCAATATCGCAGCTGTATCGCTGAAACGAAGCTCCGCCTTCTCCCATTCCTATTCTATTCTGTTCTGTTTGATTCCTATCCTATTCCTATTCTGCTCTATTCCTATTCTATCCCTATTCTATTACTATTCCTATTCCTATCCCATTCCTATTCTATTCTATTCCTATTCTATCCCTATTCCTGTCCCATTCCTCTTCTATTCTGTTTTGTTCTATCCTATTCCTATCCTATCCCTACCCTATTCCATCCCCATCCCTATTCTATCCCTATTCCTATTCTATTCCTATCCTATTCCTATTCTATTATATTCCTATTCTATCCCTCTAACTATTCCATCCCTATCCCTATTCTATTCCTGTCCTATTCCTATCCTATTCTATTCCTATCCTATTCCTATCCTATTCCTATTCTATTCCTATCCTATCCTATTCCTATTCTATCCCTATTGCTATCCTATTCCTATCCTATTCCTATTCTATTCTATTCCTATTCTATCCCTATTCCTATCCTATCCTATTCTAATTCTATTCCTATCCCATTCCTATTCTATTCTGTTCTGTTCTCTTCTATATTGTCCTATTCCTATTCCTATCCCTATCCCTATTCTATTATATTCCTATTCTATCCCTATCCTATCCTATCCTATTCTATTCTAATTCTATTCCTATCCCATTCCTATTCTGTTCTGTTCTGTTTTGTCCTATTCCTATTCTTATCCCTATTCTATCCTTTTCCTATTCTATTATATTCCTATTCTATCCCTATTCCTATTCCATACCTCTCCCTATTCTATTCCTATTCTATCCCTATTCCTATCCTATTCCTAACCTATTCCTTTTCTATTCTATTCCTATTCTATCCCTATTCTATTCCTATTCTATCCCTATTCCTATTCCATACCTATCCCTATTCTATTCCTATTCTATCCCTATTCTATCCCTATTCCTATCCTATCCTATTCTAATTCTATTCCTATTTTATTCTGTTCTATTCTGTCCTATTCCTATCCCTATTCCATCCCTATCCTATTCCTATTCTATTATATTCCTATCCTATTCTATTCCTATTCTATCCCTATTGCTATCCTATTCCTATTCTATTCCTATCCTGTTCTTATTCTATTATATTCCTATCCTATTGCTATCCTAATTCTATTCCTATTCCTATCCCATTCCTATTCTATTCTGTTCTATTCTGTCCTATTCCTATCCCTATTCCATCCCTATCCTATTCCTATTCTATTATATTCCTATCCTATTCCTATCCTATTCTATTTTTATTCTATCCCTATTCCTATTCCATTCCTATCCCTATTCTCTTCCTATTCTATCCCTATTCCCATCCTATTCCTATTCTATCCTATTCCTATTCTATTCCTATTCTATTCCTATTATATTATATTCCTATCCTATTCCTATCCTATTCTATTCCTTTCCTAATCCTATTCTATTCCTATACTATTCCTGTTCTATTATATTCCTATTCTATCCCTATTGCTATCCTATTCCTATTCTATCCCTATCCTATCCCTATTCTATTATATTCCTATTCTATCCCTCTTCCTATTCCATCCCTATCCCTATTCTATCCTATCCTATTCCATATCTATCTCATTCCTATTCTATTCTGTTCTGTCCTATTCCTATTCCTATCTCTATCCCTATTCCATCCCTATCCCTATTCTATCCTATCCCTATTCTATTATATTCCTATTCTATTCCTATTCTATCCCTATCCTATTCCTATTCTATTATATTCCTATCCTATTCCTATCCTATTCTATTCCTATTCTATCCCTATTCTATCCTATTCCTATTCGATTATATTCCTATTCTATCTGTATTCCTATTCCTATTCCATCCCTATTCCTATTCCTATTCGATCCCTTTCCCTATTCTATTCCTATTCTATCCCTATTCCTATTCTATTCCTATTCTATCCATATTCTATTTCTATTCTATTTCTATTATATTCTATTCCTATCCTATTCCTATCCTATTCCTATCCTATTCTATTCTATTCCTTTCCTACTCCTATTCCTATTCTATTCTATTCCTATCCTATCCTATTCCTATTCTATCCCTATTCCTATCCTATCCTATTCTAATTCTATTCCTATCCCATTCCTATTCTATTCTGTTCTGTTCTCTTCTATTTTGTCCTCTTCCTATTCCTATCCCTATCCCTATTCTATTATATTCCTATTCTATCCCTATCCCTATCCTATCCTATTCTAATTTTATTCCTATCCCATTCCTATTCTATTCTTTTCTGTTCTGTTCTGTTTTGTCCTATCCCTATTCCTATCCCTATTCTATCCCTATTCTATCCTTTTCCTTTTCTATTCTATTCCTATTCTATCCCTATTCCTATTCCATACCTATCTCTATTCTATTTCTATTCTATCCCTATTCTATCCCTATTCCTATCCTATCCTATTCTAATTCTATTCCTATTCTATTCTGTTCTATTCTGTCCTATTCCTATCCCTATTTCATCCCTATCCTATTCCTATTCTATTATATTCCTATCCTATTCTATTCCTATTCTATCCCTATTGCTATCCTATTCCTATTCTATTCCTATCCTGTTCTTACTCTATTATATTCCTATCCTATTGCTATCCTATTCTATTCCTATTCCTATTCTATCCCTATTCCTTTCCTATCCTATTCCTATTCTATTCTGTCCTATTCCTATTCCTATCCCTATTCCAACCCTATCCTATTCCTATTCTATTATATTCCTATCCTATTCCTATCCTATCCTATTCTTATTCTATCCCTATTCTATCCTATTGCTATTCTATTATATTCCTATTCAATCCCTATTCCTATTCCATCCCTATCCCTATTCTATTCCTATTCTATCCCTATTCCTATCCTATTCTATCCTATTCCTATTCTATTTCTATTCTATTCCTATTATATTATATTCCTATCCTATTCTATTCCTTTCCTATTCCTATTCCTATTCTATTCCTATCCTATTCCTATTCTATTATATTCCTATTCTATCCCTATTGCTGTCCTATTCCTATTCTATTCCTATCCTATTCTATTATATTCCTATTCTATCCCGATTCCTATTCTATTATATTCCTATTCTATCCCACTTCCTATTCCATCCCTATCCCTATTCTATCCTATCCTATTCTATATCTATCTCATTCTTATTCTATTCTGTTCTGTCCTATTCCTATCTCTATACCTATTCCATCCCTATCCCTATTCTATCCTATTCCTATTCTATTATATTCCTATTCTATCCCTATTCCTATTCCATCCCCATCCCTATTCTATTCATATCCTATTCCTATTCTATTATATTCCTATTCTATCCCTCTTCCTATTCCATCCCTATCCATATTCTATTCCTATCCTATTCCTATCCTATTCTATTCCTATCCTATTCCATTCCTATTCTATCGCTATTGCTATCCTATTCCTATTCTACTCCTATCCTATTTCTATTCTATTCTATTCCTATTTTATCCCCATTCCTATCCTATTCTATTCTAATTCTATTCCTATCCCATTCTTATTCTGTTCTGTTCTGTTTTGTCCTATTCCTATTCCTATACCTACTCTATCCCTATTCTATCCTTTACCTATTCTATTATATTCCTATTCTATCTCTATACCTATTCCATACCTATCCCTATTCTATTTCTATTCTATATCTATTCCTATTCTATTCCTATTCTATCCCTATTCTATTATATTCCTATCTTATTGCTATCCTATTCTATTCCTATTCTATCCCTATTCCTATTCTATCCCTATTCCTATTCTATCCCTATTCCTATTCTATCCCTATTCCTATCCTATCCTATTCTAATTCTATTCCTATCCCATTCCTATCCCATTCCTATTCTATTCTGTTCTGTTCTGTCCTATTCCTATTCCTATCCCTATTCCATCCCTATCCCATTCCTATTCTATTCTGTTCTGTCCTATTCCTATCCCTATTCCTATTCCATCCCTATTCCTATCCCTTTCCCATTCCTATTCTATTCTGTTCTGTTTGATTCCTATTCTATTCCTATTCTGCTCTATTCCTATTCTATCCCTCTTCCTATCCCATTCCGATTCTATTCCTATCCTATTCCTATTCTGCTCTATTCCTATTCTATCCATATTCCTATCCTATCCTATTCTAATTCTATTCCTATCCCATTCCTATTCTATTCTGTTCTGTTTGATTCCTATTCTATTCCTATTCTGCTCTATTCCTATTCTATCCCTAATCTATTCCTATTCCTATCCCATTCCTATTCTATTCCTATTATATCCCTATTCCTATCCCATTCCTCTTCTGTTTTGTTCTATCCTATTCCTCTCCTATCCCTATTCCATCCCCATCCCTATTCTGTCCCTATTCTATTCTATTCCTATTCCATTCCTATTCTATTCTGTTCTGTCCTATTCCTATCCCTATTCCTATTCCTATTCCATCCCTATTCCTATCCCTATCCCATTCCTATTCTATTCTGTTCTGTTTGATTCCTATTCTATTCCTATTCTGCTCTATTCCTATTCTATCCCTCTTCCTATCCCATTCCGATTCTATTCCTATCCTATTCCTATTCTATTATATTCCTCTTCTATCCATATTCCTATCCTATCCTATTCTAATTCTATTCCTATCCCATTCCTATTCTATTCTGTTCTGTTTGATTCCTATTCTATTCCTATTCTGCTCTATTCCTATTCTATTCCTAATCTATTCCTATTCCTATCCCATTCCTATTCTGTTTTGTTCTATCCTATTCCTCTCCTATCCCTATTCCATCCCCATCCCTATTCTGTCCCTATTCTATTCTATTCCTATTCCATTCCTATTCTATTCTTTTCTGTTTGATTCCTATTCTATTCCTATTCTGCTCTATTCCTATTCTATTCCTATTCTATTCCTATTCCTATCCCATTCCTATTCTATTCCTATTATATCCCTATTCCTATCCCATTCCTCTTCTGTTTTGTTCTATCCTATTCCTCTCCTATCCCTATTCCATCCCCATCCCTATTCTGTCCCTATTCTATTCTATTCCTATTCTATTATATTCCTATTCTATCCCTCTTCCTATCATCCCTATCCCTATTCTATTCCTATCCTATTCCTATCCTATTCCTATCCTATTCCTATCCTATTCCTATCCTATTCCTATCCTATTCCTATCCTATTTCTATCCTATCCTATCCTATCCTATTCCTATTCTATTCCTATTGCTATCCTATTCCTATTCTATTCCTACCCTATTTCTATTCTATTATATTCCTATTCTATTCTATTCCTATTCTATCCCTATTGCTATCCTGTTCCTATTCTATTCCTATTCTGCTCTATTCCTATTCTATCCCTATTCTTTTCCTATTCCTATCCCATTCCTATTCTATTCTATTCCTATTCTATCCCTATTCCTATCCCATTCCTCTTCTATTCTGTTTTGTTCTATCCTATTCCTATCCTATTCCTATCGCTATTCCATCCCCATCCCTATTCTATCCCTCTTCCAATTCTATTCCTATCCTATTCCTATTCTATTATATTCCTATTCTATCGGTATTCCTTTTCCATTCCTATCCCTATTCTATTCCTATTCTATCCCTATTCCTATTCTATTCCTATCCTATTCCTTTTCTATTCTATTCCTATTCTATCCCTATTCAATTCCTATTCTATTCTATTCCTCTCCTATTCCTCTCCTATTCTATTCCTATTCTATCCCTATTCCTATTCTGCTCTATTCCTATCCTATTCCTATCCTATTCCTATCCCTATTCCATCCCTATTCTGTTCCTATCCCATTCCTATTCTATTCTCTTCTGTCCTATCCCTATTCCTATTCCATCCCTATTCTATTCCTAACCCATTCCTGTTCTATTCTGTTCTGTTCTGTCCTATTCCTATTTCTATCCCTATCCCTATTCCATCCCTATCCTATTCCTATTCTATTATATTCCTAACCTATTCCTATCCTATTCCTATTCTATCCCTATTCAATCCTATTCCTATTCTATTATATTCCTATTCTATCCCAATTCCTATTCTATCCCTATTCCTATTCCTATCCCATTCCTTTTCTATTCTGTTCTGTTTGATTCCCATCCTATCCCTATTCCATCCCCATCCCAATTCTCTCCCTATTCTTATTCTATTCCTATTCTATTCCTATTCTATTATATTCCTATTCTATCCCTCTTCCTATTCCATCCCTATCCCTGTTCTATTCCTATCCTATCCTATTCTATTCTATTCCTATCCTATTCTATTCCTATTCTATGCCTATTGCTATCCTATTCCTATTCTATTCCTATCCTTTTTCTATTCTATTATATTCCTATTCTATCCCTATTGTTATCCTATCCTATTCTAATTCAATTCCTATCCCATTCCTAATCTATTCTGTTCTGTTTTGTCCTATTCCTATCCCTATCCCTATTCTATTCCTATTCTATCCCTATTCTTATCCTATTCTTATTCTAATTCTATTCCTAACCCATTCCTAATCTATTCTGTTCTGTTTTGTCCTATCCCTATCCCTATTCTATTCCTATTCTATCCCTATTCCTATCCTATTATTCTTTTCCTATCCTATCCCTTTTCTATTCTATTCCTATTCTATCCCTATTCCATTCCTATTCTATTCTATTCCTATCCTATTGCTATCCTATTCTATTCCCATTATATCTCTATTCCTATCCTATCCTATTCTAATTCTATTCCTATCCCATTTCTATTCTGTTCTGTTCTATTCTGTCCTATTCCTATTCCTATTCCATCTCTATCCTATTCCTATTCTATTATATTCCTATTCTATCCCTCTTCCTATTCCATCCGTATCCTATTCTATTCCTATTCTATCCCTATTCCTATCTTATCCTATTCTAATTCTATTCCTATCCCATTCCTATTCTGTTCTGTTCTATTCTGTCCTATTCCTATTCCTATTCCATCCCTATCCTATTCCTATTCTATTATATTCCTATTCTATCCCTCTTCCTATTCCATCCCTATCCTATTCTATTCCTATTCTATCCCTATTCCTATCCTATCCTAATTCTATTCCTATCCCATTCCTATTCTATTCTCTTCTATTCTGTCCTATTCCTATCCCTATTCCATCCCTATCCTTTTCCTATTCTATTCTATTCCTATCCTATTCCTATCCTATTCCTATCCTATTCCTATCCTATCCCTATTGCTATCCTATTCCTATTCCTATTCGATTCCTATCCTATTCCTATTCTATTATTTTCCTATTCTAACCCTATTCCTATCCTATCCTATTCTAATTCTATTCCTATCCAATTCCTATTCTATTCTGTTCTGTTCTGTTTTGTCCTATTCCTATTCCTATCCCTATTCCTATTCTATTCTATTCCTATTCTATCCCTATTCTATTCCTATCCTATTCCTATTCTATTATATTCCTATCCTATTGCTATCCTATTCTATTCCTATTCTATCCCTATTCCTATCCTATTCTAATTCTATTCCTATCCCATTCCTATTCTATTCTGTTCTATTCTGTCCTATTCCTATCCCTATTCCATCCCTATCCTATTCCTATTCTATTATATTCCTAACCTATTCCTATCCTATTCCTATTCTATCCCTATTCAATGCTATTCCTATTCTATTATATTCCTATTCTATCCCTATTCCTATGCCATCCCTATCCCTGTTCTATTCCTATCCTATTCCTATTCCTATCCTATCCTATTCTATTCTATTCCTATCCTATTCTATTCCTATTCTATGCCTATTGCTATCCTATTCCTATTCTATTCCTATCCTTTTTCTATTCTATTATATTCCTATTCTATCCCTATTGTTATCCTATCCTATTCTAATTCTATTCCTATCCCATTCCTAATCTATTCTGTTCTGTTTTGTCCTATTCCTATTCCTATCCCTATTCTATTCATATTCTACCTATTCCTATCCTGTTCTTATTCTAATTCTATTCCTATCCCATTCCTAATCTATTCTGTTCTGTTTTGTCCTATTCCTATCCCTATTCTATTCCTATTCTATCCCTATCCCTATTCCTATCCTATTATTCTATTCCTATCCTATCCCTTTTCTATTCTATTCCTATTCTATCCCTATTCTATTCCTATTCTATTCTATTCCTATCCTATTGCTATCCTATTCTATTCCCATTCTATCTCTATTCCTATCCTATCCTCTTCTAATTCTATTCCTATCCCATTCCTATTCTGTTCTGTTCTATTCTGTCCTGTTCCTATCCCTATTCCATCCCTATCCTATTCCTATTCTATTATATTCCTATTCTATCCCTCTTCCTATTCCATCCATATCCTATTCTATTCCCATTCTATCTCTATTCCTATCCTATCCTATTCTAATTCTATTGCTATCCCATTCCTATTCTGTTCTGTTCTATTCCTATCCCTATTCCATCCCTATCCTATTCCTATTCTATTCTATTCCTATTCTATCCCTCTTCCTATTCCATCCGTATCCTATTCTATTCCTACTCTATCCCTATTCCTATCCTATCCTATTCTAATTCTATTCCTATCCCATTCCTATTCTGTTCTGTTCTATTCTGTCCTATCCCTATCCCTATTCCATTCCTATCCTATTCCTATTCTATTATATTCCTATTCTATCCCTCTTCCTATTCCATCCCTATCCTATTCTATTCCTATTCTATCACTATTCCAATCCTATCCTATCCTAATTCTATTCCTATCCCATTCCTATTCTATTCTCTTCTATTCTGTCCTATTCCTATCCCTATTCCATCCCTATCCTATTCCTATTCTATTATATTCCTATCCTATTGCTATCCTATTCTATTCATATTCTATCCCTATCCCTATCCTATTCTAATTCTATTCCTATCCCATTCCTATTCTATTCTGTTCTATTCTGTCCTATTCCTATCCCTATCCCATCCCTATCCTATTCCTATTCTATTATATTCCTATCCTATTCCTATCCTATTCTATTCATATTCTATCCCTATTCCTATCCTATTCTAATTCTATTCCTATCCCATTCCTATTCTATTCTGTTCTATTCTGTCCTATTCCTATCCCTATCCCATCCCTATCCTATTCCTATTCTATTATATTCCTATCCTATTCCTATCCTATTCTATTCTTATTCCATCCCTATTCTATCCTATTCCTATTCTATTATATTCCTATTGCATCCCTATCCCGATTCTATTCCTATTCTATCCCTATTCCTATGCTATTCCTATTCAATACTATTCCTAATCTATCCCTATTCTATTTCTATTCTATTCCTATTATATTATATTCCTATCCTATTCTATTCCTTTCCTATTCCTATTCCTATTCTATTCCTATCCTATTCCTATTCTATTATGTTCCTATTCTACCCCTATTGCTATCCTATTCCTATTCTATTCCTATCCGATTCCTCTTCTATTATATTCCTATTCTATTCCTATTCCTTTCCTATATTATTCTATATCTATCCCATTCCTATTCTATTCTGTTCTGTCCTATTCCTATTCCTATCCCTATTCCATCCCTATACCTATTCTCTCCTATTCCTATTCTATTATATTCCTATTCTATCCCTATTCCTATTCCATCCCTATTCTATTCCTATCCCATTCCTATTCTATTCTGTTCTGTCCTATTCCTATCCCTATTCCTATTCCATTCCTATTCCTATTCCTATCCCATTCCCATTCTATTCTGTTCTGTTTAATTCCTATTCTATTCCTATTCTGCTCTATTCCTATTCTATCCCTATTCTTTTCCTATTCCTATCCCATTCCTATTCTATTATATTCCTATCCTATTGCTATCCTATTCTATTCCTATTCTATTCCTATTCCTATCCTATCCTATTCTAATTCTATTCCTATCCCATTCCTATTCTATTCTGTTCTATTCTGTCCTATTCCTATCCCTATTCCATCCCTATCCTATTCCTATTCTATTATATTCCTTTCCTATTCCTATCCTATTCTATTCCTAGTCTATCCTATTCCTATTCTATTATATTTCTATTCTATCCCTATTCCTATTTCATCCCTTTCCCTATTCTATTCCTATTCTATCCCTATTCCTATTCCTATCCTATTCCTATTCTATTCTATTCCTATTCTATCCCTATTCTATTTCTATTCTATTCCTGTTATGTTTCATTCCTGTCCTATTGCTATCCTATCCTATTACTTTCCTATTCCTAGTCTATGCCTATTCTATTCCTATTCTAGTATATTCCTTTTCTATCCCTCTTCCTATTCCATCCCTATCCTATTCTATTCCTATCCTTTTCCTATTCTATTCTATTCCTATCCTATTCCTATCCTATCCTATTCCTATTCTATCCCTATTGCTATCCTACTCCTATTCTATTCCTCTCCAATTCCTATTCTATTATATTCCTATTCTATCCCTATTCCTATCCTGTCCTATTCTAATTTTATTCCTATCCCATTCCTATTCTATTCTGTTCTGTTCTGTCCTATTCCTATTCTTATCCCTATTCCATCCTTATGCCTATTCTATCCTATTCCTATTCTATTATATTCCTATTCTATCGCTATTCCTATTCCATACCTATCGCTATTCTATTCCTATTCTATCCCTATTCCTATTCTATTCCTATCCTATTCCTTTTCTATTCTATTCCTATTCTATCCCTATTCAATTCCTATTCTATTCTATTCCTCTCCTATTCCTCTCCTATTCTATTCCTATTCTATCCCTATTCTTATTCTACTCTATTCGTATCCTATTCCTATCCTATTCCTATGCTATTCCTATTCTATTCCTATTCCTATACTATTCCTATCCTATTCCTATTCTATTATATTCCTATTCTGTCCCTATTCCTACTCCATCCCTATCCCTATTCTATTCCTATTCAATCCCTATTCCTATTCCTATCCCATTCCTATTCTATTCTATTCCTATTCTATCGCTATTCCATCCCTATCCCTATTCTATCCCTATCCTATTCTATCCCAATCCTTATTCCATCCCTATTCTATTCCTATCCCTTTCCTATTCTATTCTCTTCTGTCCTATCCCTATTCCTATTCCATCCCTATTCTATTCCTATCCCATTCCTGTTCTATTCTGTTCTGTTCTTTCCTATTCTTTCCTATTCCTATCCCTATTCCATCCCTATCCTATTCCTATTCTATTATATTCCTAACCTATTCCTATCCTATTCCTATTCTATCCCTATTCAATCCTATTCCTATTCTATTATATTCCTATTCTATCCCTATTCCTATGCCATCCCTATTCTATTCCTATCCCATTTCTATTCTATTCTGTTCTGTCCTATTCCTATCCCAATTCCTATTCCATCCCTATTCCTATTCCTATCCCATTCCTTCTCTATTCTGTTCTGTTTGATTCCCATCCTATCCCTATTCCATCCCCATCCCCATTCTCTCCCTATTCTTATTCTTATTCTATTCCTATCCTATTCCTATTCTATTATATTCCTATTCTATCCCTCTTCCTATTCCATCCCTATCCCTATCCTATTCCTATCCTATTCTTATCCTATTCTATTCCTATCCTATTCTATTCCTATTCTATGCCTATTGCTATCCTATTCCTATTCTATTCCTATCCTTTTTCTATTCTATTATATTCCTATTCTATCCCTTTTCTATTCTATTCCTATTCTATCCCTATTCCTTTCCTATTCTTATTCTATTCCTATCCTATCCCTTTTCTATTCTATTCCTATTCTATCCCTATTCTATTTTTATTCTATTCTATTCCTATCCTATTGCTATCCTATTCTAATCCCATTCTATCCCTATTCCTATCCTATCCTATTGTAATTCTATTCCTATCCCATTCCTATTCTATTCTGTTCTATTCTGTCCTATTCCTATCCCTATTCCATCCCTATCCTATTCCTATTCTATTATATTCCTATTCTATCCCTCTTCCTATTCCATCCCTATCCTATTCTATTCCTATTCTATCCCTATTCCTATCCTATTGCTATCCTATTCTATTCCTATTCTATCCCTATTCCTATCCTATTCTAATTCTATTCCTGTCCCATTCCTATTCTATTCTGTTCTATTCTGTCCTATTCCTATCCCTATTCCATCCCTATCCTATTCCTATTCTATTATATTCCTATTCTATCCCTCTTCCTATTCCATCCCTATCCTATCCTATTCCTATTCTATTCTATTCCTATCCTATTGCTATCCTATTCTATTCCTATTCTATCCCTATTCCTATCCTATTCTAATTCTATTCCTATCCCATTCCTATTCTATTCTGTTCTATTCTGTCCTATTCCTATCCCTATTCCATCCCTATCCTATTCCTATTCTGTTATATTCCTATCCTACTCCTATTCTATCCTATTCCTATTCTATCCCTATTCTATTTCTATTCTATTCCTATTATGTTATATTCCTATCCTATTCCTATCCTATTCTATTCCTTTCCTGTTCCTATTCTATTCCTCTCCTATTCCTATTCTATTATATTCCTATTCTATCCCTCTTCCTATTCCATCCCTATCCCTATTCTATTCCTATCCTATTCCTATCCTATTCTATTCCTATTCTATCCCTATTGCTATCCTATTCCTATTCTATTCCTCTCCTATTTCTATTTTATTATATTCCTATTCTATCCCTATTCCTATTCCATCCCTATTCTATTCCTATCCCATTCCTATTCTATTCTGTTCTGTCCTATTCCTATTCCTATCCCTATTCGATCCCTATACCTATTCTCTCCTATTCCTATTCTATTCTATTCCTATTCTATCCCTATTCCTATTCCATCCCTATTCTATTCCTATCCCATTCCTATTCTATTCTGTTCTGTCCTATTCCTATTCCTAACCCTATTCCTATTCCATCCCTATTCCTATCCCTATCCCATTCCCATTCTATTCTGTTCTGTTTAATTCCTATTCTATTCCTATTCTGCTCTATTCCTATTCTATCCCTATTCTTTTCCTATTCCTATCCCATTCCTATTCTATTCTATTCCTATTCTATCCCTATTCCTATCCCATTCCTCTTCTATTCTGTTTTGTTCTATCCTATTCCTATCGCTATTCCATCCCCATCCCTATTCTATCCCTCTTCCAATTCTATTCCTATGCTATTCCTATTCTATTATATTCCTATTCTATCAGTATTCCTTTTCCATTCCTATCCCTATTCTACTCCTATTCTATCCCTATTCCTATTCTATTCCTATCCTATTCCTTTTCTATCCCTATTCAATCCTATTCCTATTCTATTATATTCCTATTTTATCCCCATTCCTCTCCTATTCTATTCTAATTCTATTCCTATCCCATTCTTATTCTGTTCTGTTCTGTTTTGTCCTATTCCTATTCCTATACCTACTCTATCCCTATTCTATCCTTTACCTATTCTATTATATTCCTATTCTATCTCTATACCTATTCCATACCTATCCCTATTCTATTTCTATTCTATATCTATTCCTATTCTATCCCTATTCTATCCCTATTCTATTCCTTTCCTGTTCCTATTCTATTCCTCTCCTATTCCTATTCTATTATATTCCTATTCTATCCCTCTTCCTATTCCATCCCTATCCCTATTCTATTCCTATCCTATTCCTATCCTATTCTATTCCTATTCTATCCCTATTGCTATCCTATTCCTATTCTATTCCTCTCCTATTTCTATTTTATTATATTCCTATTCTATCCCTATTCCTATCCTATCTTATTCTATATCTATCCCATTCCTATTCTATTCTGTTCTGTCCTATTCCTATTCCTATTCCATCCCTATACCTATTCTCTCCTATTCCTATTCTATTATATTCCTATTCTATCCCTATTCCTATTCCATCCCTATTCTATTCCTATCCCATTCCTATTCTATTCTGTTCTGTCCTATTCCTATCCCTATTCCTATTCCATCCCTATTCCTATCCCTATCCCATTCCCATTATATTCTGTTCTGTTTAATTCCTATTCTATTCCTATTCTGCTCTATTCCTATTCTATCCCTATTCTTTTCCTATTCCTATCCCATTCCTATTCTATTCTATTCCTATTCTATCCCTATTCCTATCCCATTCCTCTTTTATTCTGTTTTGTTCTATCCTATTCCTATCGCTATTCCATCCCCATCCCTATTCTATCCCTCTTCCAATTCTATTCCTATGCTATTCCTATTCTATTATATTCCTATTCTATCGGTATTCCTTTTCCATTCCTATCCCTATTCTATTCCTATTCTATCCCTATTCCTATTCTATTCCTATCCTATTCCTATTAAATCCTATTCCTATTCTATTATATTCCTATTCTATCCCAATTCCTATTCTATCCCTATTCCTATTCTATCCCTATTCCTATTCCTATCCCATTCCTTTTCTATTCTGTTCTGTTTGATTCCCATCCTATCCCTATTCCATCCCATCCCCATTCTCTCCCTATTCTTATTCTATTCCTATCCTATTCCTATTCTATTATATTCCTATTCTATCCCTCTTCCTATTCCATCCCTATCCCTGTTCTATTCCTATCCTATTCCTATCCTATCCTATCCTATTCTATTCCTATCCTATCCTATTCCTATTCTATGCCTATTGCTATCCTATTCCTATTCTATTCCTATCCTTTTTCTATTCTATTATATTCCTATTCTATCTCTATTGTTATCCTATCCTATTCTAATTCTATTCCTATCCCATTCCTAATCTATTCTGTTCTGTTTTTTCCTATTCCTATCCCTATCCCTATTCTATTCTTATTCTATCCCTATTCCTATCCTATTCTTATTCTAATTCTATTCCTATCCCATTCCTAATCTATTCTGTTCTGTTTTGTCCTATTCCTATCCCTATTGTATTCCTATTCTATCCCTATTCCTATCCTATTATTCTATTCCTATCCTATCCCTTTTCTATTCTATTCCTATTCTATCCCTATTCTATTCCTATTCTATTCTATTCCTATCCTATTGCTATCCTATTCTATTCCCATTCTATCTCTATTCCTATCCTATCCTAATTCTATTCCTATCCCATTCCTATTCTGTTCTGTTCTATTCTGTGCTATTCCTATCCCTATTCCATCCCTATCCTATTCCTATTCTATTATATTCCTATTCTATCCCTCTTCCTATTCCATCCCTATCCTATTCTATTCCTATTCTATCCCTATTCCTATCCTATCCTATTCTAATTCTATTCCTATCCCATTCCTATTCTGTTCTGTTCTATTCTGTCCTATTCCTATCCCTATTCCATCCCTATCCTATTCCTATTCTATTCTATTCCTATTCTATCCCTCTTCCTATTCCATCCCTATCCTATTCTATTCCTATTCTATCACTATTCCTATCCTATCCTATCCTAATTCTATTCCTATCCCATTCCTATTCTATTCTCTTCTATTCTGTCCTATTCCTATCCCTATTCCATTCCTATCCTTTTCCTATTCTATTCTATTCCTATCCTATTCCTATCCTATCCTATTCCTATCCCTATTGCTATCCTATTCCTATTCCTATTCTATTATTTTCCTATTCTAACCCTATTCCTATCCTATCCTATTCTAATTCTATTCCTATCCAATTCCTATTCTATTCTGTTCTGTTCTGTTTTGTCCTATTCCTATCCCTATCCTATTGCTATCCTATTCTATTTCTATTCTATCCCTATTCCTATCCTATTCTAATTCTATTCCTATCCCATTCCTATTCTATTCTGTTCTATTCTGTCCTATTCCTATTCCTATCCCGATTCCATCCCTATCCTATTCTTATTCTATTATATTCCTAACCTATTCCTATCCTATTCCTATTCTATCCCTATTCAATCCTATTCCTATTCTATTATATTCCTATTCTATCCCAATTCCTATTCTATCCCTATTCCTATTCCATTCGTATCCTATTCTATTGCCATTCTATCTCTATTCCTATCCTATCCTATTCTAATTCTATTCCTATCCCATTCCTATTCTGTTCTGTTCTATTCTGTCCTATTCCTATCCCTATTCCATCCCTATCCTATTCCTATTCTATTATATTCCTATTCTATCCCTCTTCCTATTCCATCCGTATCCTATTCTATTCCTACTCTATCCCTATTCCTATCCTATCCTATTCTAATTCTATTCCTATCCCATTCCTATTCTGCTCTGTTCTATTCTGTCCTATTCCTATCCCTATTCCATCCCTATCCTATTCCTATTCTATTATATTCCTATTCTATCCCTCTTCCTATTCCATCCCTATCCTATTCTATTCCTATTCTATCACTATTCCAATCCAATCCTATCCTATCCTAATTCTATTCCTATCCCATTCCTATTCTATTCTCTTCTATTCTGTCCTATTCCTATCCCTATTCCATCCCTATCCTTTTCCTATTCTATTCTATTCCTATCCCATTCCTATCCTATCCTATTCCTATCCTATACCTATTGCTATCCTATTCCTATTCCTATTCGATTCCTATCCTATTCCTATTCTATTATTTTCCTATTCTAACCCTATTCCTATCCTATCCTATTCTAATTCTATTCCTATCCTATTCCTATCCTATCCTATTCCTATCCCTATTGCTATCCTATTCCTATTCCTATTCTATTATTTTCCTATTCTAACCCTATTCCTATCCTATCCTATTCTAATTCTATTCCTATCCAATTCCTATTCTATTCTGTTCTGTTCTGTTTTGTCCTATTCCTATCCCTATCCTATTGCTATCCTATTCTATTTCTATTCTATCCCTATTCCTATCCTATTCTAATTCTATTCCTATCCCATTCCTATTCTATTCTGTTCTATTCTGTCCTATTCCTATTCCTATCCCGATTCCATCCCTATCCTATTCTTATTCTATTATATTCCTAACCTATTCCTATCCTATTCCTATTCTATCCCTATTCAATCCTATTCCTATTCTATTATATTCCTATTCTATCCCAATTCCTATTCTATCCCTATTCCTATTCCATTCGTATCCTATTCTATTGCCATTCTATCTCTATTCCTATCCTATCCTATTCTAATTCTATTCCTATCCCATTCCTATTCTGTTCTGTTCTATTCTGTCCTATTCCTATCCCTATTCCATCCCTATCCTATTCCTATTCTATTATATTCCTATTCTATCCCTCTTCCTATTCCATCCGTATCCTATTCTATTCCTACTCTATCCCTATTCCTATCCTATCCTATTCTAATTCTATTCCTATCCCATTCCTATTCTGCTCTGTTCTATTCTGTCCTATTCCTATCCCTATTCCATCCCTATCCTATTCCTATTCTATTATATTCCTATTCTATCCCTCTTCCTATTCCATCCCTATCCTATCCTATTCCTATTCTATTCTATTCCTATCCTATTGCTATCCTATTCTATTCCTATTCTATCCCTATTCCTATCCTATTCTAATTCTATTCCTATCCCATTCCTATTCTATTCTGTTCTATTCTGTCCTATTCCTATCCCTATTCCATCCCTATCCTATTCCTATTCTGTTATATTCCTATCCTACTCCTATTCTATCCTATTCCTATTCTATCCCTATTCTATTTCTATTCTATTCCTATTATGTTATATTCCTATCCTATTCCTATCCTATTCTATTCCTTTCCTGTTCCTATTCTATTCCTCTCCTATTCCTATTCTATTATATTCCTATTCTATCCCTCTTCCTATTCCATCCCTATCCCTATTCTATTCCTATCCTATTCCTATCCTATTCTATTCCTATTCTATCCCTATTGCTATCCTATTCCTATTCTATTCCTCTCCTATTTCTATTTTATTATATTCCTATTCTATCCCTATTCCTATTCCATCCCTATTCTATTCCTATCCCATTCCTATTCTATTCTGTTCTGTCCTATTCCTATTCCTATCCCTATTCGATCCCTATACCTATTCTCTCCTATTCCTAATCTATTATATTCCTATTCTATCCCTATTCCTATTCCATCCCTATTCTATTCCTATCCCATTCCTATTCTATTCTGTTCTGTCCTATTCCTATTCCTAACCCTATTCCTATTCCATCCCTATTCCTATCCCTATCCCATTCCCATTCTATTCTGTTCTGTTTAATTCCTATTCTATTCCTATTCTGCTCTATTCCTATTCTATCCCTATTCTTTTCCTATTCCTATCCCATTCCTATTCTATTCTATTCCTATTCTATCCCTATTCCTATCCCATTCCTCTTCTATTCTGTTTTGTTCTATCCTATTCCTATCGCTATTCCATCCCCATCCCTATTCTATCCCTCTTCCAATTCTATTCCTATGCTATTCCTATTCTATTATATTCCTATTCTATCAGTATTCCTTTTCCATTCCTATCCCTATTCTACTCCTATTCTATCCCTATTCCTATTCTATTCCTATCCTATTCCTTTTCTATCCCTATTCAATCCTATTCCTATTCTATTATATTCCTATTTTATCCCCATTCCTCTCCTATTCTATTCTAATTCTATTCCTATCCCATTCTTATTCTGTTCTGTTCTGTTTTGTCCTATTCCTATTCCTATACCTACTCTATCCCTATTCTATCCTTTACCTATTCTATTATATTCCTATTCTATCTCTATACCTATTCCATACCTATCCCTATTCTATTTCTATTCTATATCTATTCCTATTCTATCCCTATTCTATCCCTATTCTATTCCTTTCCTGTTCCTATTCTATTCCTCTCCTATTCCTATTCTATTATATTCCTATTCTATCCCTCTTCCTATTCCATCCCTATCCCTATTCTATTCCTATCCTATTCCTATCCTATTCTATTCCTATTCTATCCCTATTGCTATCCTATTCCTATTCTATTCCTCTCCTATTTCTATTTTATTATATTCCTATTCTATCCCTATTCCTATCCTATCTTATTCTATATCTATCCCATTCCTATTCTATTCTGTTCTGTCCTATTCCTATTCCTATTCCATCCCTATACCTATTCTCTCCTATTCCTATTCTATTATATTCCTATTCTATCCCTATTCCTATTCCATCCCTATTCTATTCCTATCCCATTCCTATTCTATTCTGTTCTGTCCTATTCCTATCCCTATTCCTATTCCATCCCTATTCCTATCCCTATCCCATTCCCATTATATTCTGTTCTGTTTAATTCCTATTCTATTCCTATTCTGCTCTATTCCTATTCTATCCCTATTCTTTTCCTATTCCTATCCCATTCCTATTCTATTCTATTCCTATTCTATCCCTATTCCTATCCCATTCCTCTTTTATTCTGTTTTGTTCTATCCTATTCCTATCGCTATTCCATCCCCATCCCTATTCTATCCCTCTTCCAATTCTATTCCTATGCTATTCCTATTCTATTATATTCCTATTCTATCGGTATTCCTTTTCCATTCCTATCCCTATTCTATTCCTATTCTATCCCTATTCCTATTCTATTCCTATCCTATTCCTATTAAATCCTATTCCTATTCTATTATATTCCTATTCTATCCCAATTCCTATTCTATCCCTATTCCTATTCTATCCCTATTCCTATTCCTATCCCATTCCTTTTCTATTCTGTTCTGTTTGATTCCCATCCTATCCCTATTCCATCCCATCCCCATTCTCTCCCTATTCTTATTCTATTCCTATCCTATTCCTATTCTATTATATTCCTATTCTATCCCTCTTCCTATTCCATCCCTATCCCTGTTCTATTCCTATCCTATTCCTATCCTATCCTATCCTATTCTATTCCTATCCTATCCTATTCCTATTCTATGCCTATTGCTATCCTATTCCTATTCTATTCCTATCCTTTTTCTATTCTATTATATTCCTATTCTATCTCTATTGTTATCCTATCCTATTCTAATTCTATTCCTATCCCATTCCTAATCTATTCTGTTCTGTTTTTTCCTATTCCTATCCCTATCCCTATTCTATTCTTATTCTATCCCTATTCCTATCCTATTCTTATTCTAATTCTATTCCTATCCCATTCCTAATCTATTCTGTTCTGTTTTGTCCTATTCCTATCCCTATTGTATTCCTATTCTATCCCTATTCCTATCCTATTATTCTATTCCTATCCTATCCCTTTTCTATTCTATTCCTATTCTATCCCTATTCTATTCCTATTCTATTCTATTCCTATCCTATTGCTATCCTATTCTATTCCCATTCTATCTCTATTCCTATCCTATCCTAATTCTATTCCTATCCCATTCCTATTCTGTTCTGTTCTATTCTGTGCTATTCCTATCCCTATTCCATCCCTATCCTATTCCTATTCTATTATATTCCTATTCTATCCCTCTTCCTATTCCATCCCTATCCTATTCTATTCCTATTCTATCCCTATTCCTATCCTATCCTATTCTAATTCTATTCCTATCCCATTCCTATTCTGTTCTGTTCTATTCTGTCCTATTCCTATCCCTATTCCATCCCTATCCTATTCCTATTCTATTCTATTCCTATTCTATCCCTCTTCCTATTCCATCCCTATCCTATTCTATTCCTATTCTATCACTATTCCTATCCTATCCTATCCTAATTCTATTCCTATCCCATTCCTATTCTATTCTCTTCTATTCTGTCCTATTCCTATCCCTATTCCATTCCTATCCTTTTCCTATTCTATTCTATTCCTATCCTATTCCTATCCTATCCTATTCCTATCCCTATTGCTATCCTATTCCTATTCCTATTCTATTATTTTCCTATTCTAACCCTATTCCTATCCTATCCTATTCTAATTCTATTCCTATCCAATTCCTATTCTATTCTGTTCTGTTCTGTTTTGTCCTATTCCTATCCCTATCCTATTGCTATCCTATTCTATTTCTATTCTATCCCTATTCCTATCCTATTCTAATTCTATTCCTATCCCATTCCTATTCTATTCTGTTCTATTCTGTCCTATTCCTATTCCTATCCCGATTCCATCCCTATCCTATTCTTATTCTATTATATTCCTAACCTATTCCTATCCTATTCCTATTCTATCCCTATTCAATCCTATTCCTATTCTATTATATTCCTATTCTATCCCAATTCCTATTCTATCCCTATTCCTATTCCATTCGTATCCTATTCTATTGCCATTCTATCTCTATTCCTATCCTATCCTATTCTAATTCTATTCCTATCCCATTCCTATTCTGTTCTGTTCTATTCTGTCCTATTCCTATCCCTATTCCATCCCTATCCTATTCCTATTCTATTATATTCCTATTCTATCCCTCTTCCTATTCCATCCGTATCCTATTCTATTCCTACTCTATCCCTATTCCTATCCTATCCTATTCTAATTCTATTCCTATCCCATTCCTATTCTGCTCTGTTCTATTCTGTCCTATTCCTATCCCTATTCCATCCCTATCCTATTCCTATTCTATTATATTCCTATTCTATCCCTCTTCCTATTCCATCCCTATCCTATTCTATTCCTATTCTATCACTATTCCAATCCAATCCTATCCTATCCTAATTCTATTCCTATCCCATTCCTATTCTATTCTCTTCTATTCTGTCCTATTCCTATCCCTATTCCATCCCTATCCTTTTCCTATTCTATTCTATTCCTATCCTATTCCTATCCTATCCTATTCCTATCCTATACCTATTGCTATCCTATTCCTATTCCTATTCGATTCCTATCCTATTCCTATTCTATTATTTTCCTATTCTAACCCTATTCCTATCCTATCCTATTCTAATTCTATTCCTATCCAATTCCTATTCTATTCTATTCTATTCTGTTCTGTTCTGTTTTGTCCTATTCCTATTCCTATTCCTATTCCTATTCCTATTCTATTCTATTCCTATTCTATCCCTATTCTATTCCTATCCTATTCCTATTCTATTATATTCCTATCCTATTGCTATCCTATTCTATTCCTATTCTATCCCTATTCCTATCCTATTCTAATTCTATTCCTATCCCATTCCTATTCTATTCTGTTCTATTCTGTCCTATCCCTATCCCTATTCCATCCCTATCCTATTCCTATTCTATTATATTCCTATCCTATTCCTATCCTATTCTATTCTTATTCCATCCCTATTCTATTCTATCCTATTCCTATTCTTATATTCCTATTCCATCCCTATCCCGATTCTATTCCTATTCTATCCCTATTCCTATGCTATTCCTATTCTATACTATTCCTAATCTATCCCTATTCTATTTCTATTCTATTCCTATTATATTATATTCCTATCCTATTCTATTCCTTTCCTATTCCTATTCCTATTCCTATTCTATTCCTATCCTATTCCTATTCTATTATGTTCCTATTCTACCCCTATTGCTATCCTATTCCTATTCTATTCCTATCTGATTCCTGTCCTATTCTATTCCTATTCTATTCCTATTCCTTTCCTATCCTATTCTATATCTATCCCATTCCTATTCTATTCTGTTCTGTCCTATTCCTATTCCTATCCCTATTCCATCCCTATACCTATTCTCTCCTATTCCTATTCTATTATGTTCCTATTCTACCCCTATTGCTATCCTATTCCTATTCTATTCCTATCCGATTCCTGTTCTATTCTATTCCTATTCTATCCCTATTCCTATTCCATCCCTATTCTATTCCTATCCCATTCCTATTCTATTCTGTTCTGTCCTATTCCTATCCCTATTCCTATTCCATTCCTATTCCTATTCCTATTCCTATTCCTATTCCTATCCCATTCCCATTCTATTCTGTTCTGTTTAATTCCTATTCTATTCCTATTCTGCTCTATTCCTATTCTATCCCTATTCTTTTCCTATTCCTATTCCTATCCCATTCCTATTCTATTATATTCCTATCCTATTGCTATCCTATTCTATTCCTATTCTATCCCTATTCCTATCCTATCCTATTTTAATTCTATTCCTATCCAATTCCTATTCTATTCTGTTCTATTCTGTCCTATTCCTATCCCTATTCCATCCCTATCCTATTCCTATTCTATTATATTCCTTTCCTATTCCTATCCTATTCTATACCTATTCTATTCTATCCTATTCCTATTCTATTATATTCCTATTCTATCCCTATTCCTATTTCATCCCTTTCCCTATTCTATTCCTATTCTATCCCTATTCCTATCCTATTCCTATTCTATCCCTATTCTATTTCTATTCTATTCCTGTTATGTTTCATTCCTGTCCTATTCCTATCCTATCCTATTACTTTCCTATTCCCAGTCTATGCCTATTCTATTCCTATTCTATTCCTATTCTAGTATATTCCTTTTCTATCCCTCTTCCTATTCCATCCCTATCCTATTCTATTCCTATCCTTTTCCTATTCTATTCTATTCCTATCCTATTCCTATCCTATCCTATTCCTATTCTATCCCTATTGCTATCCTACTCCTATTCTATTCCTCTCCTATTCCTATTCTATTATATTCCTATTCTATCCCTATTCCTATCCTGTCCTATTCTAATTTTATTCCTATCCCATTCCTATTCTATTCTGTTCTGTCCTATTCCTATTCATATCCCTATTCCATCCTTATCCCTATTCTATCCTATTCCTTTTCTATTCTATTCCTATTCTATCCCTATTCAATTCCTATTCTATTCTATTCCTCTCCTATTCCTCTCCTATTCTATTCCTATTCTATCCCTATTCTTATTCTACTCTATTCGTATCCTATTCCTATCCTATTCCTATCCTATTCCTATTCTATTCCTATTCCTATTCTATTCCTATCCTATTCCTATTCTATTATATTCCTATTCTGTCCCTATTCCTATTCCTATTCCATCCCTATCCCTATTCTATTCCTATTCAATCCCTATTCCTATTCCTATTCCTATCCCATTCCTATTCTATTCTATTCCTATTCTATCGCTATTCCATCCCTATCCCTATTCTATCCCTATCCCTATCCTATTCTATTATATTCCTATTCTATCCCAATCCTTATTCCATCCCTATTCTATTCCTATCCCATTCCTACTCTATTCTCTTCTGTCCTATCCCTATTCCTATTCCATCCCTATTCAATTCCTATCCCATTCCTGTTCTATTCTGTTCTGTTCTTTCCTATTCCTATCCCTATCCCTATTCCATCCCTATCCTATTCCTATTCTATTATATTCCTAACCTATTCCTATCCTATTCCTATTCTATCCCTATTCAATCCTATTCCTATTCTATTGTATTCCTATTCTATCCCTATTCCTATACCATCCCTATTCTATTCCTATCCCATTCCTATTCTATTCTGTTCTGTCCTATTCCTATCCCAATTCCTATTCCATCCCTATTCCTATTCCTATTCCTATCCCATTCCTTCTCTATTCTGTTCTGTTTGATTCCCATCCTATCCCTATTCCATCCCCATCCCCATTCTCTCCCTATTCTTATTCTATTCCTATCCTATTCCTATTCTATTATATTCCTATTCTATCCCTCTTCCTATTCCATCCCTATCCCGATTCTATTCCTATCCTATTCTTATCCTATTCTATTCCTATCCTATTCTATTCCAATTCTATGCCTATTGCTATCCTATTCCTATTCTATTCCTATCCTTTTTCTATTCTATTATATTCCTATTCTATCCCTTTTCCATTCTATTCCTATTCTATCCCTATTCTATCCCTACTCCTATCCTATTCTTATTCTATTCCTATCCTATCCCTTTTCTATTCTATTCCTATTCTATCCCTATTCTATTCCTATTCTATTATATTCCTATCCTATTGCTATCCTATTCTATTACCATTCTATCCATATTCCTATCCTATCCTATTCTAATTCTTTTCCTATCCCATTCCTATTCTATTCTGTTCTATTCTGTCCTATTCCTATCCCTATTCCATCCCTATCCTATTCCTATTCTATTATATTCCTATTCTATCCCTATTCCTATTACATCCCTATCCTATTCTATTCCTATTCTATCCCTATTCCTATCCTATCCGATCCTATCCTAATTCTATTCCAATCCCATTCCTATTCTATTCTGTTCTATTCTGTCCTATTCCTATCCCTATTCCATCCCTATCCTTTTCCTATTCTATTCTATTCCTATCCTATTCCTTTCCTATCCTATTCCTATCCTATCCCTATTGCTAATCTATTCCTATTCCTATTCGATTCCTATCCTATTCCTATTCTATTATTTTCCTATTCTATCCTATCCTATTCTAATTCTTTTCCTATCCCATTCCTATTCTATTCTGTTCTTTTCCATCCTATTCCTATCCCTATTCCATCCCTATCCTTTTCCTATTCTATTCTATTCCTATCCTTTTCCTTTCCTATCCTATTCCTATCCTATCCCTATTGCTATCCTATTCCTATTCCTATTCGATTCCTATCCTATTCCTATTCTATTATATTCCTATTCTATCCCTATTCCTATTCCATACCTATCCCTATTCTATTCCTATTCTATCCCTACTTCTATCCTATTCCTATTCTATCCTATTCCTATTCTATTTCTATTCTATTCCTATCATGTTATATTCCTATCCTATTCCTATTCCTATCCTATTCTATTCCTTTCCTGTTCCTATTCTATTCTATTCCTCTCCTATTCCTATTCTATTATATTCCTATTCTATCCCTCTTCCTATTCCATCCCTATCCCTATTCTATTCCTATCCTATTCCTATCCTATTCTATTCCTATTCTATCCCTATTGCTATCCTATTCCTATTCTATTCCTCTCCTATTTCTATTTTATTATATTCCTATTCTATCCCTATTCCTATCCTATCCTATTCGACTTCTATTCCTATCCCATTCCTATTCTATTCTGTTCTATTCTGTCCTATTCCTATCCCTATTTCATCCCTATCGATTCCTATTCTATTATATTCCTATCCTATTCCTATCCTATTCTGTTCTATTCTGTCCTATTCCTATCCCTATTTCATCCCTATCGATTCCTATTCTATTATATTCCTATCCTATTCCTATCCTATTCTATTCTTATTCTATCCCTATTCTATCCTATTCCTATTCTATTATATTCCTATTCTATCCCTATTCCTATTCCATCCCTATTCTATTCCTATCCCATTCCTATTCTATTCTGTCCTATTCCTATCCCTATCTTTATTCCATCCTTATTCCTATCCCTATCCCATTCCCATTCTATTCTGTTCTGTTTAATTCCTATTCTACTCCTATTCTGCTCTATTCCTATTCTATCTCTATTCTTTTCCTATTCCTATCCCATTCCTATTCTATTCTATTCCTATTCTATCCCTATTCCTATCCCATTCCTCTTCTATTCTGTTTTGTTCTATCCTATTCCTATCCTATTCCTATCCCTATTCCATCCCCATGCCTATTCTATCCCTCTTCCTATTCTATTCTTATCCTATTCCTATTCTATTATATTCCTATTCTATCCCTCTTCCTATTCCATTCCTATCCCTATTCTATTCCTATCCTATTCCTATCCTATTCTATTCCTATTCTATCCCTATTGCTATCCTTTTCCTATTCTACTCCTATCCTTTTTCTATTCTATTATATTCCTATCTTATTCCTATCCTATCCTATTCTAATTCTATTCCTATCCAATTCCTAATCTATTCTGTTCTGTTTTGTCCTATTCCTATTCCTATCCCTATTCTCTTCCTATTCTATCCCTATTCCTATCCTATTCTGTTGTTTGATTCCTATCCTATCCCTATTCCATCCCCATCCCCATTCTCTCCCTATTCTTATTCTATTACTATCCTATTCCTATTCTATTATATTCCTATTCTATCCCTCTTCCTATTCCATCCCTATCCCTATTCTATTGCTATCCTATTCCTATCCTATTTTATTCCTATCCTATTCCTATTCTATGCCTATTGCTATCCTATTCTGATTCTATTCCTATCCTTTTTCTATTCTATTATATTCCTATTCTATCCCTATTCCTATCCTATCCTATTCTAATTCTATTCCTATCCAATTCCTAATCTATTCTGTTCTGTTTTGTCCTATTCCTATTCCTATCCCTATTCTCTTCCTATTCTATCCCTATTCCTATCCTATTCTTATTCTAATTCTATTCCTATCCCATTCCTATTCTATTCTGTTCTGCTTTGTCCTACTCCTATCCCTATTCCATCCATATCCTATTCCCATTCTATTATATTCCTATTCTATCCCTCTTCCTATTCCATCCCTATCCTATTCTATTCCTTTCCTTTTCCTATTTTATTCTATTCTTATCCTATTCCTATCTTATCCTATTCTGTTCTGTCCTATTCCTATCCCTATTCCTACCTTATTTCTATTCCTATTCCTATCCCATTCCTTTTCTATTCTGTTCTGTTTGATTCCTATCGTATCTCTATTCCATCCCCATTCTCTCCCTATTCTTATTCTATTCCTTTCCTATTCCTATTCTATTATGTTCCTATTCTATCCCTCTTCCTATTCCATCCCTATCCCAATTCTATTCCTATCCTATTCCTATCCCATTCCTATTCTATTCTGTTTTGTTCTATCCTATTCCTATCCTATCCCTATTCCATCCCTATCCCTATTCTATCCCTTTTCCTATTCATATCCTATTCCTATTATATTATATTCCTATCCTATTCCTATTCTATCCCTATTCCTATCCTATTCCTATTCTATCTCTATCCCTATCCCATTCCTATTCTATTCTATTCTATTCCTATTCCTATTCCTATACCTATCCCATTCCTATTCTATTCTGTTTTGTTCTATCCTATTCCTATCCTATCCTTATTCCATCCCTATCCCTATTCTATCCCTATCCCTATCCTATTCTATTATATTCCTATTCTATCCCTATTCCTATTCCATCCCTATTCTATTCCTATCCCATTCCTATTCTATTCTGTTCTGTCCTATTCCTATCCCTATTCCTGTTCCATCCCTATCCTATTCCTATTCTATTATATTCCTATCCTATTCTATTCCTATTCTATCCCTATTCTATCCTATTCCTATTCTATTATATTCCTATTCTATCCCTATTCCTATTCCATCCCTATTCTATTCCTATCCCATTCCTATTCTATTCTGCTTTGTCCTATTCCTATCCCTATTCCTATTCCTATTCCACCCCTATTCCTATCCCTATCCCATTCCTATTCTTTTTTTTTTTGAAAAAGATTTTATTAATTTTCTACAAACAAACAAGACAAACAAAACATAAAAACATCAACTCTCATTTGTACATCCAGTGTGTCAGTTGGTTCATCATTTTTGTGCATTCATTCTGTAGTCTCAATTACAATTATGTTACATAACAACTCATATTGTCAATCCAAACTTATATATCCTAATATCACTAAAAAAAGAAATTTTTGACAATATTTTTAATCATTCATGCTTTATGAGCTAACAATACCTTAAACCAGTTTACTCTATAACAAATCATATAATCATATCAAATCAATCCTAAAAAACCCTTTATAAATATAATGTCAAATAACAAAATAATAGCAAAATAAAGATATTCCTTACTGTCTAGCATTCTAAATATTCTATTATCGTATTTTATCATCTATCCATTGATAAAAAAAGATCCCAAATTTCATAAAAAATTTTATCCTCTTGCTCTCTAATTTCAAATGTCAATCTACTCATCTCAGCACATTCCAATCTTTTCTTAATAATTTCTTCCTGTAATGGTATTTTCTCATTCTTCCAATTTTTAGCAAATACAATCCTCGCCGCTGTTAATACATTTACAATCAGGTACTTCAAATCTTTACTACATATATCAGATAAAATTCCCAATAAGAAGATCTCTGTTTTCAAGTCTATGTGTTTCTTTGTCATTTTTTCCAAACACATGCGAATTATAGTCCAATATTTTCTCGCGTCCTCACAAGTCTACCACATATGGTAATACGAGCCGGGTATCTGATGACATTTCCAGCATTTTTCAGATTTGTTTTTAAACATTCTTGCTATGCTTTTCAGGGGAAAGTACCACCTGTAAAACATCTTATACAAATTTTCTTTATGTGCTGTTGACATTGTCATTTTATAATTTTGAGACCACAATTTCTGCCATTTCTCTAGATCAATCCCATATCCAAAATTCTTCCCCCAAACAATCATAGTTTCTTTGACTTGTTCTTCCTCTAATTTCATTCCCAGTAAATAACCATATAATTTTTTAATCACCTTCTCCTCAGTACCCATCAAGATCTTATCTAAATCAGTCTGTTTATCATAGAATCCCTCCGTTTTAGAATCTTCATCATACCTTGAATGTATTTGCGCATATGAAAACCAATTCATCCTTATACCTTGTTCCTCTAAGTTTTGGATCGATTTAAGTTCACCCTTTTCATCCAAGAGTTACCCATATCTAACTGTTTGTTCCTTCTTATAAATTATAGAATAGGAAAATGCTCCAATAGTCGATAACCAAACTGGAATTTTCAAATAACATTGTATTTTTATCTTCTCCCAGTTTAACCACAAAGACTCCCGCATATAATGTCTTCTAAAATAACCCTGTGTTTTAGTTCCCTTATACCATAAAAAAGCATGCCAGCCCAACAGCTAATCATGCCCTTCTAATGTCAACAACCTATGCTTTCTTAATGTTATCAATTCTTTGACCCACATCAAATTTGCAGCTTGATAATACAATTCCCAATTAGGCAGACCAAAACCTCTTCTAATTCTAGCATCTTGCAAAAGCTTTAGCTTTATTCTCGCTTTTTTACCTTGCCATATAAACTTCAACATGATTTTATTTAAATCTTCAAAATAGTCTTTTCCAAGCCTAATTGGTATTGTTTGGAACAAAAATAAAATTCTAGGTAAAATATTCATCTTGATTGTTGAAATTCTCCCTATTAATGACAATTGCAAGTTTTCCCACTTCTTCAAATCTGTAGCTATCTGTTGTTTGAGTTTAATATAATTATTCTCTTTTAAAGTGCTACATCTTGCTGTCAAATATATCCCCAGATACTTAACCTTATTTGTAATTTGGATTTTCAAAAGATCTGCCAGTTCTTCTCTTTGTCTCAATAGCATGTTCTTTGTCAAAATCTTTGTTTTATCTTTATTTATTTTCAAACCAGCCATCTCACCATATGTCTCTATCTTTTCCAATAACCTTGGAGCTGTTTCTAACAGGTCTTCCAGAATAAAAGCTAAATCATCAGCAAAAGCTTGTAGTTTAAATTCTTCCTTCTTAATTTTCATTCCTTTTATGCTTTTATCATCCCTAATATTTCTATTCAACGCTTCCAAGGTCAACACAAATAGCAAAGGAGATAGAGGACACCCTTGTCTTGTGCCTTTTCTTATATTAATAAAATCTGTAAGTTCCCCCTCCATCATTACCTTTGCTGTCTGTTTATTATATATGGCTTCGATTGCTTGAATAAATTTTTTAGCAAAACCCATCTGTTCCAATAGTAATAACATAAATCTCCAGTTCACGTTGTCAAATGCCTTTTGAGCATCTAAAAATATCAAAGCCATTTGCTTTTCAGGATGAGCCTCATAATATTCCAAAGTATCCAAGATTACTCTCATATTGTCTCTGATTTGTCTCTTTGGCAGAAATCCATTTTGATCTGGGTGAATAAAATTATTTAAATATTTTTTAAGTCTTTCTGCTAAAATTGAAGCAAAGATTTTATAGTCTGCATTCAATAAGGAGATGGGTCTGTAGTTCTTAATTTGCAGTGGGTCAGCCTCTTCTTTTGGAATAAGTGTGATATAAGCCTCTGACCATGTTTTGGGTATCATCTTCTTTAACATAACTTCATTCATGACTTCTAACAATGGGATACTCAATGATTCTTGAAATATTTTATAGAATTCTGCCGGAAGCCCATCTGGACCCGGTGCTTTCCCATTGTTTTGTCTCTTAAATGCTTCATTTAATTCCATCATTGTTATATTGCTTTCTAACATTTCTTCAGTCTCTTTAGGTATCTTCGGTAAATTAGCATTCTGTAAATATTGTTTGACTTTTTCCTCATCAATATTCTCTTGTTTATATAGTTGCCCATAAAGATCTCGAATAATTTCCTTTTTCTCCTTATTACCATAACAAACTTGGCCTTGATCATCTATTAACTTCAATATTTTTCTTGATTCCTTCTCCTTTCTCAATTTATATGCTAGCCATCTACCTGGTTTATTCGCATCTTCAAAGTAATTCTGTTTAGAATTTCTGATTTTCTGTGCCAATTCTTCTTTCTCTATTAATTCCATTTTATGTTTAATTACATCCAGCTTCAATTTAATATCTTTTTTCTGTGGCGTTTTCTGTAATTCTTTTTCAAGTCTTTTATACTCATCTTCCAAGGCCTTAGAAGCTTGCCTTTTCCTAATATTCTTTTTTCTTGTATAATCTATTATCAGACCTCTAGCATATGCCTTCATTGTATCCCAAACATTCTGCGTTGAAGTATCTTCTTTTTTATTTTCTCTGAAAAAAAAGCCAATTCCTTCTCCATCCATTGTATAAAATCTTTTTCCTTTAAAATAGTATTATTTAATGTCCATCTCGATCTTTTTTTTTGTCCCTTCCATTTAATTGTCATTGGGCTATGATCTGCCCAAGTACTTATTTCAATATTTGTTTCTTGAATATTGGATATTAATTCTGTTGATATCCAAATCATATCTAATCTGGACCATGATAAATGTCTATTTGAATAAAAAGTATATTGTTTAGCTTTAACATTTCTTTCTCTCCAAATATCTTTTAAAGATAGTTCATCTGTCATTTTAAAAAAAGATTTAGGGAGAGCCTTTCTATTTTGCTTTGTTGTTGTTGCTATATAGTCCAATTTATTGTCCGCAATTCCATTAAAGTCTCCCATCATAATTATATTAACATAGTCCAGTCCAGTTATTTTCATGTGTAGCTTTTTATAAAACTCTTCTTGTTTTTCATTCGGAGCATAAATTGCAATCAAGAGTATTTTTATATTATTGTCCATTATTTCCACCATTAATACTCTTCCATCTTCATCAGTGTAGATCGGTTTTGCTGGGATAGCCTCTTTAATGAAAAGAACCACTCCTCTTTTCTTACATTGAGTCAAAGAAGTAAATATTTTCCCCAATTTTGGCTGTACTAACAATTGTTCATGTTGTTTTTTAATATGAACTTCTTCCAGACAAATTATATCAAATTTTAATTTCTCTAATTTATGAAAAGTTTTCCTTCTTTTAACAGCTGAATTAAGTCCATTTATATTCATTGTAATCAGTTTTCTTTCTTCCATGATTATGCTTTATATTTAGGTCTAACAGCTCTCGTGGATCTCACTTCACGCTGTTCTTTACTGTCCACCTGTCCACCTACAGCTCCTTTCTCTTTTTCAGTCTCCAGTTGTTCCTCTTGAAACTCAATTAATGAGACCTCTTTCTCTGCCTCCTCTCTTCTTCTTCCAAAAAATTCTGCATGGAAAAGTTCTGCTTTCTCAATTGAATCAATTCTATGTCTCTGCTCTTGCCACGTAAACATTAATCCTTCTGGAATCAGCCATCTATAATTCACTTCGTTTTCCAGTAGCATTTTGGTCAGAAATCGATATTCTCTTCTCATCTCTCTCACTCTTCTGGGTATTTGTTTTAAAACCACAATCTCTTTACCTTTGTATTTCAATGTTTTCTCTCTTACCACTTGTAGTATTTGTGTTTTGATGGATTTTTTGGTAAATCTAATATGGACTTCCTTTGGTAATTTATTTCTCATCGCATATCTTGTATAAACTCGATATACCTCATCTACTCCATCCATCATCTTTTCCTCTGTAATTTCCAAAGCATCTGCCAAAATTTCTATCATTATCGCAGCCAAATTTTCTCCTTTTTCCTCTTCTATATTTTGAAATCTGAGATAAAATTCTGACCTTTCCATCTCCCACCTCAACATCCCATTTTTATCTTGTTCAACCACTGTTAATCTACTGTCAATATTTCCAATCTTCTCCTCTCTTTGTTTTCCTTCTTCCTCAATTTTTTGGAATCTCTCCTCATACTTCCCCATCATTTGTTTAATATTTTCCACTTTTTCATCAGTCTTCTCTATTCTTTGTTCAATGATGTCTGATTTTATCTTGAGATCTTGGATTCCTTGCATAATCATCTGTAAAGTTACTATTTCCTGTTCTTTATTTTGCTTCAACATTGTCTGAATTAAACGTTGTCCTCCAGCTGGTGGGGAAGCAGAGGAAGAAGTAGAAATGCCAACTGGTATTGGTTTCCTGCTCATTTTAATGCCCCCAAAGCTTCAAATTCTTTTTTACTTTTAATCCAACTGGTAGAATAGTCAATTATAATCCAAAATGGAAAAATCCAATAGTAAAAGACCCAAAACCAAAGAAGAAAAAGGAAAAAAGAAAGAAGAAAAATCTTCAGGTTCTTCTTGACCCTAATCCAATTAGAAATTCCTTCAGGTTCTTCACACCTTAATCTCAATAATCAAAAAAGAAAAACAAAGTGGTCCAAAAACATGGATAGAAAAAGCAAAGAAGTCCCAATAAAAATAAAGAGAAAAAAATAAAAATAAAGAAAAAACTCTGAGACTTTCCCTTTAAAATAAAAGGCAAAAATAAGAATATTACTAGAATTGAAATTTACAAAAAGGCTGGCGAATGGGGTATATATATATATATAAGAGAGCACACTGCACTTTATTTATTTATCCAAGGCTCTTATTATGACTCTTTTCTCCAGCAGCTTCAAAGCTAAGCCTCAAGTGTTGAAATATTGATAAGAGTCCAGGAAAACACCTGTAATAATATTTTGCTGTGCTCTCCCTCTATCTTATCATGTTGAAATATCCTTGAGAAGGAGTCTTCTTACAATTCTTTCCAATTCAAATAAAATATTTTCAAGCCTCTAGTTGGCAGTGTTGCAATGTTTCTTAATGCTCTTCCCCCCCCCCAGCCAGAAAAAATGAATAACGTATACAAAACAAAAAGAAAAAGAAAATAGCTAAAGGGAGCCTCTATCCTAGAGAAAATTAAAAAATCAAAAGGAGCATAAGAATATATATAAGAGAAAATTCAATCCAGTTACCTACAAAGTCACACTTAAGTCCCCAGAAAAAAAGTAAGAAAAAGAAAAAAAAATCCAGGCCTCAATTTGACATCACTTTAAAAAACGCCGCTCAAACAGTTTTGGTCAAAAAAAAAAGTCTCACAGGTTTCTTCTTTGTTCAGGATGCCCTTTCAAACCTCAGCGAATTTACAACACAAAAGGAATTTCTCACCCAGCCGACACACTTCTTTCCAGCCACTTTCTTTCCGGAGCTGTCCCGACTTCAGCAGCTATGGAGGCTGCCTCTCCGCCGCCAGCAAAAGGGCTCTTCCTGGATCAAACCAGAGATTTTGCGATATCTCTGGGACCCTGAGACAGTACCCTTCTCAATCCCTGTCTCTACGGGACGGTTTAGGTCCGTTCGGACCGACCAGGGGCGAAAATATCGGCTGCGATCTCAGAGCCCCAATATCGCAGCTGTATCGCTGAAACGAAGCTCCGCCTTCTCCCATTCCTATTCTATTCTGTTCTGTTTGATTCCTATCCTATTCCTATTCTGCTCTATTCCTATTCTATCCCTATTCTATTACTATTCCTATTCCTATCCCATTCCTATTCTATTCTATTCCTATTCTATCCCTATTCCTGTCCCATTCCTCTTCTATTCTGTTTTGTTCTATCCTATTCCTATCCTATCCCTACCCTATTCCATCCCCATCCCTATTCTATCCCTATTCCTATTCTATTCCTATCCTATTCCTATTCTATTATATTCCTATTCTATCCCTCTAACTATTCCATCCCTATCCCTATTCTATTCCTGTCCTATTCCTATCCTATTCTATTCCTATCCTATTCCTATCCTATTCCTATTCTATTCCTATCCTATCCTATTCCTATTCTATCCCTATTGCTATCCTATTCCTATCCTATTCCTATTCTATTCTATTCCTATTCTATCCCTATTCCTATCCTATCCTATTCTAATTCTATTCCTATCCCATTCCTATTCTATTCTGTTCTGTTCTCTTCTATATTGTCCTATTCCTATTCCTATCCCTATCCCTATTCTATTATATTCCTATTCTATCCCTATCCTATCCTATCCTATTCTATTCTAATTCTATTCCTATCCCATTCCTATTCTGTTCTGTTCTGTTTTGTCCTATTCCTATTCTTATCCCTATTCTATCCTTTTCCTATTCTATTATATTCCTATTCTATCCCTATTCCTATTCCATACCTCTCCCTATTCTATTCCTATTCTATCCCTATTCCTATCCTATTCCTAACCTATTCCTTTTCTATTCTATTCCTATTCTATCCCTATTCTATTCCTATTCTATCCCTATTCCTATTCCATACCTATCCCTATTCTATTCCTATTCTATCCCTATTCTATCCCTATTCCTATCCTATCCTATTCTAATTCTATTCCTATTTTATTCTGTTCTATTCTGTCCTATTCCTATCCCTATTCCATCCCTATCCTATTCCTATTCTATTATATTCCTATCCTATTCTATTCCTATTCTATCCCTATTGCTATCCTATTCCTATTCTATTCCTATCCTGTTCTTATTCTATTATATTCCTATCCTATTGCTATCCTAATTCTATTCCTATTCCTATCCCATTCCTATTCTATTCTGTTCTATTCTGTCCTATTCCTATCCCTATTCCATCCCTATCCTATTCCTATTCTATTATATTCCTATCCTATTCCTATCCTATTCTATTTTTATTCTATCCCTATTCCTATTCCATTCCTATCCCTATTCTCTTCCTATTCTATCCCTATTCCCATCCTATTCCTATTCTATCCTATTCCTATTCTATTCCTATTCTATTCCTATTATATTATATTCCTATCCTATTCCTATCCTATTCTATTCCTTTCCTAATCCTATTCTATTCCTATACTATTCCTGTTCTATTATATTCCTATTCTATCCCTATTGCTATCCTATTCCTATTCTATCCCTATCCTATCCCTATTCTATTATATTCCTATTCTATCCCTCTTCCTATTCCATCCCTATCCCTATTCTATCCTATCCTATTCCATATCTATCTCATTCCTATTCTATTCTGTTCTGTCCTATTCCTATTCCTATCTCTATCCCTATTCCATCCCTATCCCTATTCTATCCTATCCCTATTCTATTATATTCCTATTCTATTCCTATTCTATCCCTATCCTATTCCTATTCTATTATATTCCTATCCTATTCCTATCCTATTCTATTCCTATTCTATCCCTATTCTATCCTATTCCTATTCGATTATATTCCTATTCTATCTGTATTCCTATTCCTATTCCATCCCTATTCCTATTCCTATTCGATCCCTTTCCCTATTCTATTCCTATTCTATCCCTATTCCTATTCTATTCCTATTCTATCCATATTCTATTTCTATTCTATTTCTATTATATTCTATTCCTATCCTATTCCTATCCTATTCCTATCCTATTCTATTCTATTCCTTTCCTATTCCTATTCCTATTCCTATTCTATTCTATTCCTATCCTATCCTATTCCTATTCTATCCCTATTCCTATCCTATCCTATTCTAATTCTATTCCTATCCCATTCCTATTCTATTCTGTTCTGTTCTCTTCTATTTTGTCCTCTTCCTATTCCTATTCCTATCCCTATTCTATTATATTCCTATTCTATCCCTATCCCTATCCTATCCTATTCTAATTTTATTCCTATCCCATTCCTATTCTATTCTTTTCTGTTCTGTTCTGTTTTGTCCTATCCCTATTCCTATCCCTATTCTATCCCTATTCTATCCTTTTCCTTTTCTATTCTATTCCTATTCTATCCCTATTCCTATTCCATACCTATCTCTATTCTATTTCTATTCTATCCCTATTCTATCCCTATTCCTATCCTATCCTATTCTAATTCTATTCCTATTCTATTCTGTTCTATTCTGTCCTATTCCTATCCCTATTTCATCCCTATCCTATTCCTATTCTATTATATTCCTATCCTATTCTATTCCTATTCTATCCCTATTGCTATCCTATTCCTATTCTATTCCTATCCTGTTCTTACTCTATTATATTCCTATCCTATTGCTATCCTATTCTATTCCTATTCCTATTCTATCCCTATTCCTTTCCTATCCTATTCCTATTCTATTCTGTCCTATTCCTATTCCTATCCCTATTCCAACCCTATCCTATTCCTATTCTATTATATTCCTATCCTATTCCTATCCTATCCTATTCTTATTCTATCCCTATTCTATCCTATTGCTATTCTATTATATTCCTATTCAATCCCTATTCCTATTCCATCCCTATCCCTATTCTATTCCTATTCTATCCCTATTCCTATCCTATTCTATCCTATTCCTATTCTATTTCTATTCTATTCCTATTATATTATATTCCTATCCTATTCTATTCCTTTCCTATTCCTATTCCTATTCTATTCCTATCCTATTCCTATTCTATTATATTCCTATTCTATCCCTATTGCTGTCCTATTCCTATTCTATTCCTATCCTATTCTATTATATTCCTATTCTATCCCGATTCCTATTCTATTATATTCCTATTCTATCCCACTTCCTATTCCATCCCTATCCCTATTCTATCCTATCCTATTCTATATCTATCTCATTCTTATTCTATTCTGTTCTGTCCTATTCCTATCTCTATACCTATTCCATCCCTATCCCTATTCTATCCTATTCCTATTCTATTATATTCCTATTCTATCCCACTTCCTATTCCATCCCTATCCCTATTCTATCCTATCCTATTCTATATCTATCTCATTCTTATTCTATTCTGTTCTGTCCTATTCCTATCTCTATACCTATTCCATCCCTATCCCTATTCTATCCTATTCCTATTCTATTATATTCCTATTCTATCCCTATTCCTATTCCATCCCCATCCCTATTCTATTCATATCCTATTCCTATTCTATTATATTCCTATTCTATCCCTCTTCCTATTCCATCCCTATCCATATTCTATTCCTATCCTATTCCTATCCTATTCTATTCCTATCCTATTCCATTCCTATTCTATCGCTATTGCTATCCTATTCCTATTCTACTCCTATCCTATTTCTATTCTATTCTATTCCTATTTTATCCCCATTCCTATCCTATTCTATTCTAATTCTATTCCTATCCCATTCTTATTCTGTTCTGTTCTGTTTTGTCCTATTCCTATTCCTATACCTACTCTATCCCTATTCTATCCTTTACCTATTCTATTATATTCCTATTCTATCTCTATACCTATTCCATACCTATCCCTATTCTATTTCTATTCTATATCTATTCCTATTCTATTCCTATTCTATCCCTATTCTATTATATTCCTATCTTATTGCTATCCTATTCTATTCCTATTCTATCCCTATTCCTATTCTATCCCTATTCCTATTCTATCCCTATTCCTATTCTATCCCTATTCCTATCCTATCCTATTCTAATTCTATTCCTATCCCATTCCTATCCCATTCCTATTCTATTCTGTTCTGTTCTGTCCTATTCCTATTCCTATCCCTATTCCATCCCTATCCCATTCCTATTCTATTCTGTTCTGTCCTATTCCTATCCCTATTCCTATTCCATCCCTATTCCTATCCCTTTCCCATTCCTATTCTATTCTGTTCTGTTTGATTCCTATTCTATTCCTATTCTGCTCTATTCCTATTCTATCCCTCTTCCTATCCCATTCCGATTCTATTCCTATCCTATTCCTATTCTGCTCTATTCCTATTCTATCCATATTCCTATCCTATCCTATTCTAATTCTATTCCTATCCCATTCCTATTCTATTCTGTTCTGTTTGATTCCTATTCTATTCCTATTCTGCTCTATTCCTATTCTATCCCTAATCTATTCCTATTCCTATCCCATTCCTATTCTATTCCTATTATATCCCTATTCCTATCCCATTCCTCTTCTGTTTTGTTCTATCCTATTCCTCTCCTATCCCTATTCCATCCCCATCCCTATTCTGTCCCTATTCTATTCTATTCCTATTCCATTCCTATTCTATTCTGTTCTGTCCTATTCCTATCCCTATTCCTATTCCTATTCCATCCCTATTCCTATCCCTATCCCATTCCTATTCTATTCTGTTCTGTTTGATTCCTATTCTATTCCTATTCTGCTCTATTCCTATTCTATCCCTCTTCCTATCCCATTCCGATTCTATTCCTATCCTATTCCTATTCTATTATATTCCTCTTCTATCCATATTCCTATCCTATCCTATTCTAATTCTATTCCTATCCCATTCCTATTCTATTCTGTTCTGTTTGATTCCTATTCTATTCCTATTCTGCTCTATTCCTATTCTATTCCTAATCTATTCCTATTCCTATCCCATTCCTATTCTGTTTTGTTCTATCCTATTCCTCTCCTATCCCTATTCCATCCCCATCCCTATTCTGTCCCTATTCTATTCTATTCCTATTCCATTCCTATTCTATTCTGTTCTGTTTGATTCCTATTCTATTCCTATTCTGCTCTATTCCTATTCTATTCCTATTCTATTCCTATTCTATTCCTATTCCTATCCCATTCCTATTCTATTCCTATTATATCCCTATTCCTATCCCATTCCTCTTCTGTTTTGTTCTATCCTATTCCTCTCCTATCCCTATTCCATCCCCATCCCTATTCTGTCCCTATTCTATTCTATTCCTATTCTATTATATTCCTATTCTATCCCTCTTCCTATCATCCCTATCCCTATTCTATTCCTATCCTATTCCTATCCTATTCCTATCCTATTCCTATCCTATTTCTATCCTATCCTATCCTATCCTATTCCTATTCTATTCCTATTGCTATCCTATTCCTATTCTATTCCTACCCTATTTCTATTCTATTATATTCCTATTCTATTCTATTCCTATTCTATCCCTATTGCTATCCTGTTCCTATTCTATTCCTATTCTGCTCTATTCCTATTCTATCCCTATTCTTTTCCTATTCCTATCCCATTCCTATTCTATTCTATTCCTATTCTATCCCTATTCCTATCCCATTCCTCTTCTATTCTGTTTTGTTCTATCCTATTCCTATCCTATTCCTATCGCTATTCCATCCCCATCCCTATTCTATCCCTCTTCCAATTCTATTCCTATCCTATTCCTATTCTATTATATTCCTATTCTATCGGTATTCCTTTTCCATTCCTATCCCTATTCTATTCCTATTCTATCCCTATTCCTATTCTATTCCTATCCTATTCCTTTTCTATTCTATTCCTATTCTATCCCTATTCAATTCCTATTCTATTCTATTCCTCTCCTATTCCTCTCCTATTCTATTCCTATTCTATCCCTATTCCTATTCTGCTCTATTCCTATCCTATTCCTATCCTATTCCTATCCCTATTCCATCCCTATTCTGTTCCTATCCCATTCCTATTCTATTCTCTTCTGTCCTATCCCTATTCCTATTCCATCCCTATTCTATTCCTAACCCATTCCTGTTCTATTCTGTTCTGTTCTGTCCTATTCCTATTTCTATCCCTATCCCTATTCCATCCCTATCCTATTCCTATTCTATTATATTCCTAACCTATTCCTATCCTATTCCTATTCTATCCCTATTCAATCCTATTCCTATTCTATTATATTCCTATTCTATCCCAATTCCTATTCTATCCCTATTCCTATTCCTATCCCATTCCTTTTCTATTCTGTTCTGTTTGATTCCCATCCTATCCCTATTCCATCCCCATCCCAATTCTCTCCCTATTCTTATTCTATTCCTATTCTATTCCTATTCTATTATATTCCTATTCTATCCCTCTTCCTATTCCATCCCTATCCCTGTTCTATTCCTATCCTATCCTATTCTATTCTATTCCTATCCTATTCTATTCCTATTCTATGCCTATTGCTATCCTATTCCTATTCTATTCCTATCCTTTTTCTATTCTATTATATTCCTATTCTATCCCTATTGTTATCCTATCCTATTCTAATTCAATTCCTATCCCATTCCTAATCTATTCTGTTCTGTTTTGTCCTATTCCTATCCCTATCCCTATTCTATTCCTATTCTATCCCTATTCTTATCCTATTCTTATTCTAATTCTATTCCTAACCCATTCCTAATCTATTCTGTTCTGTTTTGTCCTATCCCTATCCCTATTCTATTCCTATTCTATCCCTATTCCTATCCTATTATTCTTTTCCTATCCTATCCCTTTTCTATTCTATTCCTATTCTATCCCTATTCCATTCCTATTCTATTCTATTCCTATCCTATTGCTATCCTATTCTATTCCCATTATATCTCTATTCCTATCCTATCCTATTCTAATTCTATTCCTATCCCATTTCTATTCTGTTCTGTTCTATTCTGTCCTATTCCTATTCCTATTCCATCTCTATCCTATTCCTATTCTATTATATTCCTATTCTATCCCTCTTCCTATTCCATCCGTATCCTATTCTATTCCTATTCTATCCCTATTCCTATCTTATCCTATTCTAATTCTATTCCTATCCCATTCCTATTCTGTTCTGTTCTATTCTGTCCTATTCCTATCCCTATTCCATCCCTATCCTATTCCTATTCTATTCTATTCCTATTCTATCCCTCTTCCTATTCCATCCGTATCCTATTCTATTCCTACTCTATCCCTATTCCTATCCTATCCTATTCTAATTCTATTCCTATCCCATTCCTATTCTGTTCTGTTCTATTCTGTCCTATCCCTATCCCTATTCCATTCCTATCCTATTCCTATTCTATTATATTCCTATTCTATCCCTCTTCCTATTCCATCCCTATCCTATTCTATTCCTATTCTATCACTATTCCAATCCTATCCTATCCTAATTCTATTCCTATCCCATTCCTATTCTATTCTCTTCTATTCTGTCCTATTCCTATCCCTATTCCATCCCTATCCTATTCCTATTCTATTATATTCCTATCCTATTGCTATCCTATTCTATTCATATTCTATCCCTATTCCTATCCTATTCTAATTCTATTCCTATCCCATTCCTATTCTATTCTGTTCTATTCTGTCCTATTCCTATCCCTATCCCATCCCTATCCTATTCCTATTCTATTATATTCCTATCCTATTCCTATCCTATTCTATTCTTATTCCATCCCTATTCTATCCTATTCCTATTCTATTATATTCCTATTGCATCCCTATCCCGATTCTATTCCTATTCTATCCCTATTCCTATGCTATTCCTATTCAATACTATTCCTAATCTATCCCTATTCTATTTCTATTCTATTCCTATTATATTATATTCCTATCCTATCCTATTCTATTCCTTTCCTATTCCTATTCCTATTCTATTCCTATCCTATTCCTATTCTATTATGTTCCTATTCTACCCCTATTGCTATCCTATTCCTATTCTATTCCTATCCGATTCCTGTTCTATTATATTCCTATTCTATTCCTATTCCTTTCCTATATTATTCTATATCTATCCCATTCCTATTCTATTCTGTTCTGTCCTATTCCTATTCCTATCCCTATTCCATCCCTATACCTATTCTCTCCTATTCCTATTCTATTATATTCCTATTCTATCCCTATTCCTATTCCATCCCTATTCTATTCCTATCCCATTCCTATTCTATTCTGTTCTGTCCTATTCCTATCCCTATTCCTATTCCATTCCTATTCCTATTCCTATCCCTATCCCATTCCCATTCTATTCTGTTCTGTTTAATTCCTATTCTATTCCTATTCTGCTCTATTCCTATTCTATCCCTATTCTTTTCCTATTCCTATCCCATTCCTATTCTATTATATTCCTATCCTATTGCTATCCTATTCTATTCCTATTCTATTCCTATTCCTATCCTATCCTATTCTAATTCTATTCCTATCCCATTCCTATTCTATTCTGTTCTATTCTGTCCTATTCCTATCCCTATTCCATCCCTATCCTATTCCTATTCTATTATATTCCTTTCCTATTCCTATCCTATTCTATTCCTAGTCTATCCTATTCCTATTCTATTATATTTCTATTCTATCCCTATTCCTATTTCATCCCTTTCCCTATTCTATTCCTATTCTATCCCTATTCCTATTCCTATCCTATTCCTATTCTATTCTATTCCTATTCTATCCCTATTCTATTTCTATTCTATTCCTGTTATGTTTCATTCCTGTCCTATTGCTATCCTATCCTATTACTTTCCTATTCCTAGTCTATGCCTATTCTATTCCTATTCTAGTATATTCCTTTTCTATCCCTCTTCCTATTCCATCCCTATCCTATTCTATTCCTATCCTTTTCCTATTCTATTCTATTCCTATCCTATTCCTATCCTATCCTATTCCTATTCTATCCCTATTGCTATCCTACTCCTATTCTATTCCTCTCCAATTCCTATTCTATTATATTCCTATTCTATCCCTATTCCTATCCTGTCCTATTCTAATTTTATTCCTATCCCATTCCTATTCTATTCTGTTCTGTTCTGTCCTATTCCTATTCTATCGCTATTCCTATTCCATACCTATCGCTATTCTATTCCTATTCTATCCCTATTCCTATTCTATTCCTATCCTATTCCTTTTCTATTCTATTCCTATTCTATCCCTATTCAATTCCTATTCTATTCTATTCCTCTCCTATTCCTCTCCTATTCTATTCCTATTCTATCCCTATTCTTATTCTACTCTATTCGTATCCTATTCCTATCCTATTCCTATGCTATTCCTATTCTATTCCTATTCCTATACTATTCCTATCCTATTCCTATTCTATTATATTCCTATTCTGTCCCTATTCCTACTCCATCCCTATCCCTATTCTATTCCTATTCAATCCCTATTCCTATTCCTATCCCATTCCTATTCTATTCTATTCCTATTCTATCGCTATTCCATCCCTATCCCTATTCTATCCCTATCCTATTCTATCCCAATCCTTATTCCATCCCTATTCTATTCCTATCCCTTTCCTATTCTATTCTCTTCTGTCCTATCCCTATTCCTATTCCATCCCTATTCTATTCCTATCCCATTCCTGTTCTATTCTGTTCTGTTCTTTCCTATTCTTTCCTATTCCTATCCCTATTCCATCCCTATCCTATTCCTATTCTATTATATTCCTAACCTATTCCTATCCTATTCCTATTCTATCCCTATTCAATCCTATTCCTATTCTATTATATTCCTATTCTATCCCTATTCCTATGCCATCCCTATTCTATTCCTATCCCATTTCTATTCTATTCTGTTCTGTCCTATTCCTATCCCAATTCCTATTCCATCCCTATTCCTATTCCTATCCCATTCCTTCTCTATTCTGTTCTGTTTGATTCCCATCCTATCCCTATTCCATCCCCATCCCCATTCTCTCCCTATTCTTATTCTATTCCTATCCTATTCCTATTCTATTATATTCCTATTCTATCCCTCTTCCTATTCCATCCCTATCCCTATCCTATTCCTATCCTATTCTTATCCTATTCTATTCCTATCCTATTCTATTCCTATTCTATGCCTATTGCTATCCTATTCCTATTCTATTCCTATCCTTTTTCTATTCTATTATATTCCTATTCTATCCCTTTTCTATTCTATTCCTATTCTATCCCTATTCCTTTCCTATTCTTATTCTATTCCTATCCTATCCCTTTTCTATTCTATTCCTATTCTATCCCTATTCTATTTTTATTCTATTCTATTCCTATCCTATTGCTATCCTATTCTAATCCCATTCTATCCCTATTCCTATCCTATCCTATTGTAATTCTATTCCTATCCCATTCCTATTCTATTCTGTTCTATTCTGTCCTATTCCTATCCCTATTCCATCCCTATCCTATTCCTATTCTATTATATTCCTATTCTATCCCTCTTCCTATTCCATCCCTATCCTATTCTATTCCTATTCTATCCCTATTCCTATCCTATTGCTATCCTATTCTATTCCTATTCTATTCCTATTCTATCCCTATTCCTATCCTATTCTAATTCTATTCCTGTCCCATTCCTATTCTATTCTGTTCTATTCTGTCCTATTCCTATCCCTATTCCATCCCTATCCTATTCCTATTCTATTATATTCCTATTCTATCCCTCTTCCTATTCCATCCCTATCCTATCCTATTCCTATTCTATTCTATTCCTATCCTATTGCTATCCTATTCTATTCCTATTCTATCCCTATTCCTATCCTATTCTAATTCTATTCCTATCCCATTCCTATTCTATTCTGTTCTATTCTGTCCTATTCCTATCCCTATTCCATCCCTATCCTATTCCTATTCTGTTATATTCCTATCCTACTCCTATTCTATCCTATTCCTATTCTATCCCTATTCTATTTCTATTCTATTCCTATTATGTTATATTCCTATCCTATTCCTATCCTATTCTATTCCTTTCCTGTTCCTATTCTATTCCTCTCCTATTCCTATTCTATTATATTCCTATTCTATCCCTCTTCCTATTCCATCCCTATCCCTATTCTATTCCTATCCTATTCCTATCCTATTCTATTCCTATTCTATCCCTATTGCTATCCTATTCCTATTCTATTCCTCTCCTATTTCTATTTTATTATATTCCTATTCTATCCCTATTCCTATTCCATCCCTATTCTATTCCTATCCCATTCCTATTCTATTCTGTTCTGTCCTATTCCTATTCCTATCCCTATTCGATCCCTATACCTATTCTCTCCTATTCCTATTCTATTATATTCCTATTCTATCCCTATTCCTATTCCATCCCTATTCTATTCCTATCCCATTCCTATTCTATTCTGTTCTGTCCTATTCCTATTCCTAACCCTATTCCTATTCCATCCCTATTCCTATCCCTATCCCATTCCCATTCTATTCTGTTCTGTTTAATTCCTATTCTATTCCTATTCTGCTCTATTCCTATTCTATCGCTATTCTTTTCCTATTCCTATCCCATTCCTATTCTATTCTATTCCTATTCTATCCCTATTCCTATCCCATTCCTCTTCTATTCTGTTTTGTTCTATCCTATTCCTATCGCTATTCCATCCCCATCCCTATTCTATCCCTCTTCCAATTCTATTCCTATGCTATTCCTATTCTATTATATTCCTATTCTATCAGTATTCCTTTTCCATTCCTATCCCTATTCTACTCCTATTCTATCCCTATTCCTATTCTATTCCTATCCTATTCCTTTTCTATCCCTATTCAATCCTATTCCTATTCTATTATATTCCTATTTTATCCCCATTCCTCTCCTATTCTATTCTAATTCTATTCCTATCCCATTCTTATTCTGTTCTGTTCTGTTTTGTCCTATTCCTATTCCTATACCTACTCTATCCCTATTCTATCCTTTACCTATTCTATTATATTCCTATTCTATCTCTATACCTATTCCATACCTATCCCTATTCTATTTCTATTCTATATCTATTCCTATTCTATCCCTATTCTATCCCTATTCTATTCCTTTCCTGTTCCTATTCTATTCCTCTCCTATTCCTATTCTATTATATTCCTATTCTATCCCTCTTCCTATTCCATCCCTATCCCTATTCTATTCCTATCCTATTCCTATCCTATTCTATTCCTATTCTATCCCTATTGCTATCCTATTCCTATTCTATTCCTCTCCTATTTCTATTTTATTATATTCCTATTCTATCCCTATTCCTATCCTATCTTATTCTATATCTATCCCATTCCTATTCTATTCTGTTCTGTCCTATTCCTATTCCTATCCCTATTCCATCCCTATACCTATTCTCTCCTATTCCTATTCTATTATATTCCTATTCTATCCCTATTCCTATTCCATCCCTATTCTATTCCTATCCCATTCCTATTCTATTCTGTTCTGTCCTATTCCTATCCCTATTCCTATTCCATCCCTATTCCTATCCCTATCCCATTCCCATTATATTCTGTTCTGTTTAATTCCTATTCTATTCCTATTCTGCTCTATTCCTATTCTATCCCTATTCTTTTCCTATTCCTATCCCATTCCTATTCTATTCTATTCCTATTCTATCCCTATTCCTATCCCATTCCTCTTTTATTCTGTTTTGTTCTATCCTATTCCTATCGCTATTCCATCCCCATCCCTATTCTATCCCTCTTCCAATTCTATTCCTATGCTATTCCTATTCTATTATATTCCTATTCTATCGGTATTCCTTTTCCATTCCTATCCCTATTCTATTCCTATTCTATCCCTATTCCTATTCTATTCCTATCCTATTCCTATTAAATCCTATTCCTATTCTATTATATTCCTATTCTATCCCAATTCCTATTCTATCCCTATTCCTATTCCTATCCCATTCCTTTTCTATTCTGTTCTGTTTGATTCCCATCCTATCCCTATTCCATCCCATCCCCATTCTCTCCCTATTCTTATTCTATTCCTATCCTATTCCTATTCTATTATATTCCTATTCTATCCCTCTTCCTATTCCATCCCTATCCCTGTTCTATTCCTATCCTATTCCTATCCTATCCTATCCTATTCTATTCCTATCCTATCCTATTCCTATTCTATGCCTATTGCTATCCTATTCCTATTCTATTCCTATCCTTTTTCTATTCTATTATATTCCTATTCTATCTCTATTGTTATCCTATCCTATTCTAATTCTATTCCTATCCCATTCCTAATCTATTCTGTTCTGTTTTTTCCTATTCCTATCCCTATCCCTATTCTATTCTTATTCTATCCCTATTCCTATCCTATTCTTATTCTAATTCTATTCCTATCCCATTCCTAATCTATTCTGTTCTGTTTTGTCCTATTCCTATCCCTATTGTATTCCTATTCTATCCCTATTCCTATCCTATTATTCTATTCCTATCCTATCCCTTTTCTATTCTATTCCTATTCTATCCCTATTCTATTCCTATTCTATTCTATTCCTATCCTATTGCTATCCTATTCTATTCCCATTCTATCTCTATTCCTATCCTATCCTAATTCTATTCCTATCCCATTCCTATTCTGTTCTGTTCTATTCTGTGCTATTCCTATCCCTATTCCATCCCTATCCTATTCCTATTCTATTATATTCCTATTCTATCCCTCTTCCTATTCCATCCCTATCCTATTCTATTCCTATTCTATCCCTATTCCTATCCTATCCTATTCTAATTCTATTCCTATCCCATTCCTATTCTGTTCTGTTCTATTCTGTCCTATTCCTATCCCTATTCCATCCCTATCCTATTCCTATTCTATTCTATTCCTATTCTATCCCTCTTCCTATTCTATCCCTATCCTATTCTATTCCTATTCTATCACTATTCCTATCCTATCCTATCCTAATTCTATTCCTATCCCATTCCTATTCTATTCTCTTCTATTCTGTCCTATTCCTATCCCTATTCCATTCCTATCCTTTTCCTATTCTATTCTATTCCTATCCTATTCCTATCCTATCCTATTCCTATCCCTATTGCTATCCTATTCCTATTCCTATTCTATTATTTTCCTATTCTAACCCTATTCCTATCCTATCCTATTCTAATTCTATTCCTATCCAATTCCTATTCTATTCTGTTCTGTTCTGTTTTGTCCTATTCCTATCCCTATCCTATTGCTATCCTATTCTATTTCTATTCTATCCCTATTCCTATCCTATTCTAATTCTATTCCTATCCCATTCCTATTCTATTCTGTTCTATTCTGTCCTATTCCTATTCCTATCCCGATTCCATCCCTATCCTATTCTTATTCTATTATATTCCTAACCTATTCCTATCCTATTCCTATTCTATCCCTATTCAATCCTATTCCTATTCTATTATATTCCTATTCTATCCCAATTCCTATTCTATCCCTATTCCTATTCCATTCGTATCCTATTCTATTGCCATTCTATCTCTATTCCTATCCTATCCTATTCTAATTCTATTCCTATCCCATTCCTATTCTGTTCTGTTCTATTCTGTCCTATTCCTATCCCTATTCCATCCCTATCCTATTCCTATTCTATTATATTCCTATTCTATCCCTCTTCCTATTCCATCCGTATCCTATTCTATTCCTACTCTATCCCTATTCCTATCCTATCCTATTCTAATTCTATTCCTATCCCATTCCTATTCTGCTCTGTTCTATTCTGTCCTATTCCTATCCCTATTCCATCCCTATCCTATTCCTATTCTATTATATTCCTATTCTATCCCTCTTCCTATTCCATCCCTATCCTATTCTATTCCTATTCTATCACTATTCCAATCCAATCCTATCCTATCCTAATTCTATTCCTATCCCATTCCTATTCTATTCTCTTCTATTCTGTCCTATTCCTATCCCTATCCCTATTCCATCCCTATCCTTTTCCTATTCTATTCTATTCCTATCCTATTCCTATCCTATCCTATTCCTATCCTATACCTATTGCTATCCTATTCCTATTCCTATTCGATTCCTATCCTATTCCTATTCTATTATTTTCCTATTCTAACCCTATTCCTATCCTATCCTATTCTAATTCTATTCCTATCCAATTCCTATTCTATTCTATTCTATTCTATTCTGTTCTGTTTTGTCCTATTCCTATTCCTATTCCTATTCCTATTCTATTCTATTCCTATTCTATCCCTATTCTATTCCTATCCTATTCCTATTCTATTATATTCCTATCCTATTGCTATCCTATTCTATTCCTATTCTATCCCTATTCCTATCCTATTCTAATTCTATTCCTATCCCATTCCTATTCTATTCTGTTCTATTCTGTCCTATCCCTATTCCATCCCTATCCTATTCCTATTCTATTATATTCCTATCCTATTCCTATCCTATTCTATTCTTATTCCATCCCTATTCTATTCTATCCTATTCCTATTCTTATATTCCTATTCCATCCCTATCCCGATTCTATTCCTATTCTATCCCTATTCCTATGCTATTCCTATTCTATACTATTCCTAATCTATCCCTATTCTATTTCTATTCTATTCCTATTATATTATATTCCTATCCTATTCTATTCCATTCCTATTCCTATTCCTATTCCTATTCTATTCCTATCCTATTCCTATTCTATTATGTTCCTATTCTACCCCTATTGCTATCCTATTCCTATTCTATTCCTATCTGATTCCTGTCCTATTCTATTCCTATTCTATTCCTATTCCTTTCCTATCCTATTCTATATCTATCCCATTCCTATTCTATTCTGTTCTGTCCTATTCCTATTCCTATCCCTATTCCATCCCTATACCTATTCTCTCCTATTCCTATTCTATTATGTTCCTATTCTACCCCTATTGCTATCCTATTCCTATTCTATTCCTATCCGATTCCTGTTCTATTCTATTCCTATTCTATCCCTATTCCTATTCCATCCCTATTCTATTCCTATCCCATTCCTATTCTATTCTGTTCTGTCCTATTCCTATCCCTATTCCTATTCCTATTCCATTCCTATTCCTATTCCTATTCCTATTCCTATTCCTATCCCATTCCCATTCTATTCTGTTCTGTTTAATTCCTATTCTATTCCTATTCTGCTCTATTCCTATTCTATCCCTATTCTTTTCCTATTCCTATTCCTATCCCATTCCTATTCTATTATATTCCTATCCTATTGCTATCCTATTCTATTCCTATTCTATCCCTATTCCTATCCTATCCTATTTTAATTCTATTCCTATCCCATTCCTATTCTATTCTGTTCTATTCTGTCCTATTCCTATCCCTATTCCATCCCTATCCTATTCCTATTCTATTATATTCCTTTCCTATTCCTATCCTATTCTATACCTATTCTATTCTATCCTATTCCTATTCTATTATATTCCTATTCTATCCCTATTCCTATTTCATCCCTTTCCCTATTCTATTCCTATTCTATCCCTATTCCTATCCTATTCCTATTCTATCCCTATTCTATTTCTATTCTATTCCTGTTATGTTTCATTCCTGTCCTATTCCTATCCTATCCTATTACTTTCCTATTCCCAGTCTATGCCTATTCTATTCCTATTCTATTCCTATTCTAGTATATTCCTTTTCTATCCCTCTTCCTATTCCATCCCTATCCTATTCTATTCCTATCCTTTTCCTATTCTATTCTATTCCTATCCTATTCCTATCCTATCCTATTCCTATTCTATCCCTATTGCTATCCTACTCCTATTCTATTCCTCTCCTATTCCTATTCTATTATATTCCTATTCTATCCCTATTCCTATCCTGTCCTATTCTAATTTTATTCCTATCCCATTCCTATTCTATTCTGTTCTGTCCTATTCCTATTCTTATCCCTATTCCATCCTTATCCCTATTCTATCCTATTCCTTTTCTATTCTATTCCTATTCTATCCCTATTCAATTCCTATTCTATTCTATTCCTCTCCTATTCCTCTCCTATTCTATTCCTATTCTATCCCTATTCTTATTCTACTCTATTCGTATCCTATTCCTATCCTATTCCTATCCTATTCCTATTCTATTCCTATTCCTATTCTATTCCTATCCTATTCCTATTCTATTATATTCCTATTCTGTCCCTATTCCTATTCCTATTCCATCCCTATCCCTATTCTATTCCTATTCAATCCCTATTCCTATTCCTATTCCTATCCCATTCCTATTCTATTCTATTCCTATTCTATCGCTATTCCATCCCTATCCCTATTCTATCCCTATCCCTATCCTATTCTATTATATTCCTATTCTATCCCAATCCTTATTCCATCCCTATTCTATTCCTATCCCATTCCTACTCTATTCTCTTCTGTCCTATCCCTATTCCTATTCCATCCCTATTCAATTCCTATCCCATTCCTGTTCTATTCTGTTCTGTTCTTTCCTATTCCTATTCCTATCCCTATTCCATCCCTATCCTATTCCTATTCTATTATATTCCTAACCTATTCCTATCCTATTCCTATTCTATCCCTATTCAATCCTATTCCTATTCTATTGTATTCCTATTCTATCCCTATTCCTATACCATCCCTATTCTATTCCTATCCCATTCCTATTCTATTCTGTTCTGTCCTATTCCTATCCCAATTCCTATTCCATCCCTATTCCTATTCCTATTCCTATCCCATTCCTTCTCTATTCTGTTCTGTTTGATTCCCATCCTATCCCTATTCCATCCCCATCCCCATTCTCTCCCTATTCTTATTCTATTCCTATCCTATTCCTATTCTATTATATTCCTATTCTATCCCTCTTCCTATTCCATCCCTATCCCGATTCTATTCCTATCCTATTCTTATCCTATTCTATTCCTATCCTATTCTATTCCAATTCTATGCCTATTGCTATCCTATTCCTATTCTATTCCTATCCTTTTTCTATTCTATTATATTCCTATTCTATCCCTTTTCCATTCTATTCCTATTCTATCCCTATTCTATCCCTACTCCTATCCTATTCTTATTCTATTCCTATCCTATCCCTTTTCTATTCTATTCCTATTCTATCCCTATTCTATTCCTATTCTATTATATTCCTATCCTATTGCTATCCTATTCTATTACCATTCTATCCATATTCCTATCCTATCCTATTCTAATTCTTTTCCTATCCCATTCCTATTCTATTCTGTTCTATTCTGTCCTATTCCTATCCCTATTGCATCCCTATCCTATTCCTATTCTATTATATTCCTATTCTATCCCTATTCCTATTACATCCCTATCCTATTCTATTCCTATTCTATCCCTATTCCTATCCTATCCGATCCTATCCTAATTCTATTCCAATCCCATTCCTATTCTATTCTGTTCTATTCTGTCCTATTCCTATCCCTATTCCATCCCTATCCTTTTCCTATTCTATTCTATTCCTATCCTATTCCTTTCCTATCCTATTCCTATCCTATCCCTATTGCTAATCTATTCCTATTCCTATTCGATTCCTATCCTATTCCTATTCTATTATTTTCCTATTCTATCCTATCCTATTCTAATTCTTTTCCTATCCCATTCCTATTCTATTCTGTTCTTTTCCATCCTATTCCTATCCCTATTCCATCCCTATCCTTTTCCTATTCTATTCTATTCCTATCCTTTTCCTTTCCTATCCTATTCCTATCCTATCCCTATTGCTATCCTATTCCTATTCCTATTCGATTCCTATCCTATTCCTATTCTATTATATTCCTATTCTATCCCTATTCCTATTCCATACCTATCCCTATTCTATTCCTATTCTATCCCTACTTCTATCCTATTCCTATTCTATCCTATTCCTATTCTATTTCTATTCTATTCCTATCATGTTATATTCCTATCCTATTCCTATTCCTATCCTATTCTATTCCTTTCCTGTTCCTATTCTATTCTATTCCTCTCCTATTCCTATTCTATTATATTCCTATTCTATCCCTCTTCCTATTCCATCCCTATCCCTATTCTATTCCTATCCTATTCCTATCCTATTCTATTCCTATTCTATCCCTATTGCTATCCTATTCCTATTCTATTCCTCTCCTATTTCTATTTTATTATATTCCTATTCTATCCCTATTCCTATCCTATCCTATTCGACTTCTATTCCTATCCCATTCCTATTCTATTCTGTTCTATTCTGTCCTATTCCTATCCCTATTTCATCCCTATCGATTCCTATTCTATTATATTCCTATCCTATTCCTATCCTATTCTGTTCTATTCTGTCCTATTCCTATCCCTATTTCATCCCTATCGATTCCTATTCTATTGTATTCCTATCCTATTCCTATCCTATTCTATTCTTATTCTATCCCTATTCTATCCTATTCCTATTCTATTATATTCCTATTCTATCCCTATTCCTATTCCATCCCTATTCTATTCCTATCCCATTCCTATTCTATTCTGTCCTATTCCTATCCCTATCTTTATTCCATCCTTATTCCTATCCCTATCCCATTCCCATTCTATTCTGTTCTGTTTAATTCCTATTCTACTCCTATTCTGCTCTATTCCTATTCTATCTCTATTCTTTTCCTATTCCTATCCCATTCCTATTCTATTCTATTCCTATTCTATCCCTATTCCTATCCCATTCCTCTTCTATTCTGTTTTGTTCTATCCTATTCCTATCCTATTCCTATCCCTATTCCATCCCCATGCCTATTCTATCCCTCTTCCTATTCTATTCTTATCCTATTCCTATTCTATTATATTCCTATTCTATCCCTCTTCCTATTCCATTCCTATCCCTATTCTATTCCTATCCTATTCCTATCCTATTCTATTCCTATTCTATCCCTATTGCTATCCTTTTCCTATTCTACTCCTATCCTTTTTCTATTCTATTATATTCCTATCTTATCCCTATTCCTATCCTATCCTATTCTAATTCTATTCCTATCCAATTCCTAATCTATTCTGTTCTGTTTTGTCCTATTCCTATTCCTATCCCTATTCTCTTCCTATTCTATCCCTATTCCTATCCTATTCTGTTGTTTGATTCCTATCCTATCCCTATTCCATCCCCATCCCCATTCTCTCCCTATTCTTATTCTATTACTATCCTATTCCTATTCTATTATATTCCTATTCTATCCCTCTTCCTATTCCATCCCTATCCCTATTCTATTGCTATCCTATTCCTATCCTATTTTATTCCTATCCTATTCCTATTCTATGCCTATTGCTATCCTATTCTGATTCTATTCCTATCCTTTTTCTATTCTATTATATTCCTATTCTATCCCTATTCCTATCCTATCCTATTCTAATTCTATTCCTATCCAATTCCTAATCTATTCTGTTCTGTTTTGTCCTATTCCTATTCCTATTCCTATCCCTATTCTCTTCCTATTCTATCCCTATTCCTATCCTATTCTTATTCTAATTCTATTCCTATCCCATTCCTATTCTATTCTGTTCTGCTTTGTCCTACTCCTATCCCTATTCCATCCATATCCTATTCCCATTCTATTATATTCCTATTCTATCCCTCTTCCTATTCCATCCCTATCCTATTCTATTCCTTTCCTTTTCCTATTTTATTCTATTCTTATCCTATTCCTATCTTATCCTATTCTGTTCTGTCCTATTCCTATCCCTATTCCTACCTTATTTCTATTCCTATTCCTATCCCATTCCTTTTCTATTCTGTTCTGTTTGATTCCTATCGTATCTCTATTCCATCCCCATTCTCTCCCTATTCTTATTCTATTCCTTTCCTATTCCTATTCTATTATGTTCCTATTCTATCCCTCTTCCTATTCCATCCCTATCCCAATTCTATTCCTATCCTATTCCTATCCCATTCCTATTCTATTCTGTTTTGTTCTATCCTATTCCTATCCTATCCCTATTCCATCCCTATCCCTATTCTATCCCTTTTCCTATTCATATCCTATTCCTATTATATTATATTCCTATCCTATTCCTATTCTATCCCTATTCCTATCCTATTCCTATTCTATCTCTATCCCTATCCCATTCCTATTCTATTCTATTCTATTCCTATTCCTATTCCTATACCTATCCCATTCCTATTCTATTCTGTTTTGTTCTATCCTATTCCTATCCTATCCTTATTCCATCCCTATCCCTATTCTATCCCTATCCCTATCCTATTCTATTATATTCCTATTCTATCCCTATTCCTATTCCATCCCTATTCTATTCCTATCCCATTCCTATTCTATTCTGTTCTGTCCTATTCCTATCCCTATTCCTGTTCCATCCCTATCCTATTCCTATTCTATTATATTCCTATCCTATTCCTATCCTATTCCTATCCTATTCTATTCCTATTCTATCCCTATTCTATCCTATTTCTATTCTATTATATTCCTTTTCTATCCCTATTCCTATTCCATCCCTATTCTATTCCTATCCCATTCCTATTCTATTCTGCTTTGTCCTATTCCTATCCCTATTCCTATTCCTATTCCACCCCTATTCCTATCCCTATCCCATTCCTATTCTTTTTTTTTTTGAAAAAGATTTTATTAATTTTCTACAAACAAACAAGACAAACAAAACATAAAAACATCAACTCTCATTTGTAGATCCAGTGTGTCAGTTGGTTCATCATTTTTGTGCATTCATTCTGTAGTCTCAATTACAATTATGTTACATAACAACTCATATTGTCAATCCAAACTTATATATCCTAATATCACTAAAAAAAGAAATTTTTGACAATATTTTTAATCATTCATGCTTTATGAGCTAACAATACCTTAAACCAGTTTACTCTTTAACAAATCATATAATCATATCAAATCAATCCTAAAAAACCCTTTATAAATATAATGTCAAATAACAAAATAATAGCAAAATAAAGATATTCCTTACTGTCTAGCATTCTAAATATTCTATTATCGTATTTTATCATCTATCCATTGATAAAAAAAGATCCCAAATTTCATAAAAAATTTTATCCTCTTGCTCTCTAATTTCAAATGTCAATCTACTCATCTCAGCACATTCCAATCTTTTCTTAATAATTTCTTCCTGTAATGGTATTTTCTCATTCTTCCAATTTTTAGCAAATACAATCCTCGCCGCTGTTAATACATTTACAATCAGGTACTTCAAATCTTTACTACATATATCAGATAAAATTCCCAATAAGAAGATCTCTGTTTTCAAGTCTATGTGTTTCTTTGTCATTTTTTCCAAACACATGCGAATTATAGTCCAATATTTTCTCGCGTCCTCACAAGTCTACCACATATGGTAATACGAGCCGGGTATCTGATGACATTTCCAGCATTTTTCAGATTTGTTTTTAAACATTCTTGCTATGCTTTTCAGGGGAAAGTACCACCTGTAAAACATCTTATACAAATTTTCTTTATGTGCTGTTGACATTGTCATTTTATAATTTTGAGACCACAATTTCTGCCATTTCTCTAGATCAATCCCATATCCAAAATTCTTCCCCCAAACAATCATAGTTTCTTTGACTTGTTCTTCCTCTAATTTCATTCCCAGTAAATAACCATATAATTTTTTAATCACCTTCTCCTCAGTACCCATCAAGATCTTATCTAAATCAGTCTGTTTATCATAGAATCCCTCCGTTTTAGAATCTTCATCATACCTTGAATGTATTTGCGCATATGAAAACCAATTCATCCTTATACCTTGTTCCTCTAAGTTTTGGATCGATTTAAGTTCACCCTTTTCATCCAAGAGTTACCCATATCTAACTGTTTGTTCCTTCTTATAAATTATAGAATAGGAAAATGCTCCAATAGTCGATAACCAAACTGGAATTTTCAAATAACATTGTATTTTTATCTTCTCCCAGTTTAACCACAAAGACTCCCGCATATAATGTCTTCTAAAATAACCCTGTGTTTTAGTTCCCTTATACCATAAAAAAGCATGCCAGCCCAACAGCTAATCATGCCCTTCTAATGTCAACAACCTATGCTTTCTTAATGTTATCAATTCTTTGACCCACATCAAATTTGCAGCTTGATAATACAATTCCCAATTAGGCAGACCAAAACCTCTTCTAATTCTAGCATCTTGCAAAAGCTTTAGCTTTATTCTCGCTTTTTTACCTTGCCATATAAACTTCAACATGATTTTATTTAAATCTTCAAAATAGTCTTTTCCAAGCCTAATTGGTATTGTTTGGAACAAAAATAAAATTCTAGGTAAAATATTCATCTTGATTGTTGAAATTCTCCCTATTAATGACAATTGCAAGTTTTCCCACTTCTTCAAATCTGTAGCTATCTGTTGTTTGAGTTTAATATAATTATTCTCTTTTAATGTGCTACATCTTGCTGTCAAATATATCCCCAGATACTTAACCTTATTTGTAATTTGGATTTTCAAAAGATCTGCCAGTTCTTCTCTTTGTCTCAATAGCATGTTCTTTGTCAAAATCTTTGTTTTATCTTTATTTATTTTCAAACCAGCCATCTCACCATATGTCTCTATCTTTTCCAATAACCTTGGAGCTGTTTCTAACAGGTCTTCCAGAATAAAAGCTAAATCATCAGCAAAAGCTTGTAGTTTAAATTCTTCCTTCTTAATTTTCATTCCTTTTATGCTTTTATCATCCCTAATATTTCTATTCAACGCTTCCAAGGTCAACACAAATAGCAAAGGAGATAGAGGACACCCTTGTCTTGTGCCTTTTCTTATATTAATAAAATCTGTAAGTTCCCCCTCCATCATTACCTTTGCTGTCTGTTTATTATATATGGCTTCGATTGCTTGAATAAATTTTTTAGCAAAACCCATCTGTTCCAATAGTAATAACATAAATCTCCAGTTCACGTTGTCAAATGCCTTTTGAGCATCTAAAAATATCAAAGCCATTTGCTTTTCAGGATGAGCCTCATAATATTCCAAAGTATCCAAGATTACTCTCATATTGTCTCTGATTTGTCTCTTTGGCAGAAATCCATTTTGATCTGGGTGAATAAAATTATTTAAATATTTTTTAAGTCTTTCTGCTAAAATTGAAGCAAAGATTTTATAGTCTGCATTCAATAAGGAGATGGGTCTGTAGTTCTTAATTTGCAGTGGGTCAGCCTCTTCTTTTGGAATAAGTGTGATATAAGCCTCTGACCATGTTTTGGGTATCATCTTCTTTAACATAACTTCATTCATGACTTCTAACAATGGGATACTCAATGATTCTTGAAATATTTTATAGAATTCTGCCGGAAGCCCATCTGGACCCGGTGCTTTCCCATTGTTTTGTCTCTTAAATGCTTCATTTAATTCCATCATTGTTATATTGCTTTCTAACATTTCTTCAGTCTCTTTAGGTATCTTCGGTAAATTAGCATTCTGTAAATATTGTTTGACTTTTTCCTCATCAATATTCTCTTGTTTATATAGTTGCCCATAAAGATCTCGAATAATTTCCTTTTTCTCCTTATTACCATAACAAACTTGGCCTTGATCATCTATTAACTTCAATATTTTTCTTGATTCCTTCTCCTTTCTCAATTTATATGCTAGCCATCTACCTGGTTTATTCGCATCTTCAAAGTAATTCTGTTTAGAATTTCTGATTTTCTGTGCCAATTCTTCTTTCTCTATTAATTCCATTTTATGTTTAATTACATCCAGCTTCAATTTAATATCTTTTTTCTGTGGCGTTTTCTGTAATTCTTTTTCAAGTCTTTTATACTCATCTTCCAAGGCCTTAGAAGCTTGCCTTTTCCTAATATTCTTTTTTCTTGTATAATCTATTATCAGACCTCTAGCATATGCCTTCATTGTATCCCAAACATTCTGCGTTGAAGTATCTTCTTTTTTATTTTCTCTGAAAAAAAAGCCAATTCCTTCTCCATCCATTGTATAAAATCTTTTTCCTTTAAAATAGTATTATTTAATGTCCATCTCGATCTTTTTTTTTGTCCCTTCCATTTAATTGTCATTGGGCTATGATCTGCCCAAGTACTTATTTCAATATTTGTTTCTTGAATATTGGATATTAATTCTGTTGATATCCAAATCATATCTAATCTGGACCATGATAAATGTCTATTTGAATAAAAAGTATATTGTTTAGCTTTAACATTTCTTTCTCTCCAAATATCTTTTAAAGATAGTTCATCTGTCATTTTAAAAAAAGATTTAGGGAGAGCCTTTCTATTTTGCTTTGTTGTTGTTGCTATATAGTCCAATTTATTGTCCGCAATTCCATTAAAGTCTCCCATCATAATTATATTAACATAGTCCAGTCCAGTTATTTTCATGTGTAGCTTTTTATAAAACTCTTCTTGTTTTTCATTCGGAGCATAAATTGCAATCAAGAGTATTTTTATATTATTGTCCATTATTTCCACCATTAATACTCTTCCATCTTCATCAGTGTAGATCGGTTTTGCTGGGATAGCCTCTTTAATGAAAAGAACCACTCCTCTTTTCTTACATTGAGTCAAAGAAGTAAATATTTTCCCCAATTTTGGCTGTACTAACAATTGTTCATGTTGTTTTTTAATATGAACTTCTTCCAGACAAATTATATCAAATTTTAATTTCTCTAATTTATGAAAAGTTTTCCTTCTTTTAACAGCTGAATTAAGTCCATTTATATTCATTGTAATCAGTTTTCTTTCTTCCATGATTATGCTTTATATTTAGGTCTAACAGCTCTCGTGGATCTCACTTCACGCTGTTCTTTACTGTCCACCTGTCCACCTACAGCTCCTTTCTCTTTTTCAGTCTCCAGTTGTTCCTCTTGAAACTCAATTAATGAGACCTCTTTCTCTGCCTCCTCTCTTCTTCTTCCAAAAAATTCTGCATGGAAAAGTTCTGCTTTCTCAATTGAATCAATTCTATGTCTCTGCTCTTGCCACGTAAACATTAATCCTTCTGGAATCAGCCATCTATAATTCACTTCGTTTTCCAGTAGCATTTTGGTCAGAAATCGATATTCTCTTCTCATCTCTCTCACTCTTCTGGGTATTTGTTTTAAAACCACAATCTCTTTACCTTTGTATTTCAATGTTTTCTCTCTTACCACTTGTAGTATTTGTGTTTTGATGGATTTTTTGGTAAATCTAATATGGACTTCCTTTGGTAATTTATTTCTCATCGCATATCTTGTATAAACTCGATATACCTCATCTACTCCATCCATCATCTTTTCCTCTGTAATTTCCAAAGCATCTGCCAAAATTTCTATCATTATCGCAGCCAAATTTTCTCCTTTTTCCTCTTCTATATTTTGAAATCTGAGATAAAATTCTGACCTTTCCATCTCCCACCTCAACATCCCATTTTTATCTTGTTCAACCACTGTTAATCTACTGTCAATATTTCCAATCTTCTCCTCTCTTTGTTTTCCTTCTTCCTCAATTTTTTGGAATCTCTCCTCATACTTCCCCATCATTTGTTTAATATTTTCCACTTTTTCATCAGTCTTCTCTATTCTTTGTTCAATGATGTCTGATTTTATCTTGAGATCTTGGATTCCTTGCATAATCATCTGTAAAGTTACTATTTCCTGTTCTTTATTTTGCTTCAACATTGTCTGAATTAAACGTTGTCCTCCAGCTGGTGGGGAAGCAGAGGAAGAAGTAGAAATGCCAACTGGTATTGGTTTCCTGCTCATTTTAATGCCCCCAAAGCTTCAAATTCTTTTTTACTTTTAATCCAACTGGTAGAATAGTCAATTATAATCCAAAATGGAAAAATCCAATAGTAAAAGACCCAAAACCAAAGAAGAAAAAGGAAAAAAGAAAGAAGAAAAATCTTCAGGTTCTTCTTGACCCTAATCCAATTAGAAATTCCTTCAGGTTCTTCACACCTTAATCTCAATAATCAAAAAAGAAAAACAAAGTGGCCCAAAAACATGGATAGAAAAAGCAAAGAAGTCCCAATAAAAATAAAGAGAAAAAAATAAAAATAAAGAAAAAACTCTGAGACTTTCCCTTTAAAATAAAAGGCAAAAATAAGAATATTACTAGAATTGAAATTTACAAAAAGGCTGGCGAATGGGGTATATATATATATATAAGAGAGCACACTGCACTTTATTTATTTATCCAAGGCTCTTATTATGACTCTTTTCTCCAGCAGCTTCAAAGCTAAGCCTCAAGTGTTGAAATATTGATAAGAGTCCAGGAAAACACCTGTAATAATATTTTGCTGTGCTCTCCCTCTATCTTATCATGTTGAAATATCCTTGAGAAGGAGTCTTCTTACAATTCTTTCCAATTCAAATAAAATATTTTCAAGCCTCTAGTTGGCAGTGTTGCAATGTTTCTTAATGCTCTTCCCCCCCCCCAGCCAGAAAAAATGAATAACGTATACAAAACAAAAAGAAAAAGAAAATAGCTAAAGGGAGCCTCTATCCTAGAGAAAATTAAAAAATCAAAAGGAGCATAAGAATATATATAAGAGAAAATTCAATCCAGTTACCTACAAAGTCACACTTAAGTCCCCAGAAAAAAAGTAAGAAAAAGAAAAAAAAATCCAGGCCTCAATTTGACATCACTTTAAAAAACGCCGCTCAAACAGTTTTGGTCAAAAAAAAAAGTCTCACAGGTTTCTTCTTTGTTCAGGATGCCCTTTCAAACCTCAGCGAATTTACAACACAAAAGGAATTTCTCACCCAGCCGACACACTTCTTTCCAGCCACTTTCTTTCCGGAGCTGTCCCGACTTCAGCAGCTTTGGAGGCTGCCTCTCCGCCGCCAGCAAAAGGGCTCTTCCTGGATCAAACCAGAGATTTTGCGATATCTCTGGGACCCTGAGACAGTACCCTTCTCAATCCCTGTCTCTACGGGACGGTTTAGGTCCGTTCGGACCGACCAGGGGCGAAAATATCGGCTGCGATCTCAGAGCCCCAATATCGCAGCTGTATCGCTGAAACGAAGCTCTGCCTTCTCCCATTCCTATTCTATTCTGTTCTGTTTGATTCCTATCCTATTCCTATTCTGCTCTATTCCTATTCTATCCCTATTCTATTACTATTCCTATTCCTATCCCATTCCTATTCTATTCTATTCCTATTCTATCCCTATTCCTGTCCCATTCCTCTTCTATTCTGTTTTGTTCTATCCTATTCCTATCCTATCCCTACCCTATTCCATCCCCATCCCTATTCTATCCCTATTCCTATTCTATTCCTATCCTATTCCTATTCTATTATATTCCTATTCTATCCCTCTAACTATTCCATCCCTATCCCTATTCTATTCCTGTCCTATTCCTATCCTATTCTATTCCTATCCTATTCCTATCCTATTCCTATTCTATTCCTATCCTATCCTATTCCTATTCTATCCCTATTGCTATCCTATTCCTATCCTATTCCTATTCTATTCTATTCCTATTCTATCCCTATTCCTATCCTATCCTATTCTAATTCTATTCCTATCCCATTCCTATTCTATTCTGTTCTGTTCTCTTCTATATTGTCCTATTCCTATTCCTATCCCTATCCCTATTCTATTATATTCCTATTCTATCCCTATCCCTATCCCTATCCTATCCTATCCTATTCTATTCTAATTCTATTCCTATCCCATTCCTATTCTGTTCTGTTCTGTTTTGTCCTATTCCTATTCTTATCCCTATTCTATCCTTTTCCTATTCTATTATATTCCTATTCTATCCCTATTCCTATTCCATACCTCTCCCTATTCTATTCCTATTCTATCCCTATTCCTATCCTATTCCTAACCTATTCCTTTTCTATTCTATTCCTATTCTATCCCTATTCTATTCCTATTCTATCCCTATTCCTATTCCATACCTATCCCTATTCTATTCCTATTCTATCCCTATTCTATCCCTATTCCTATCCTATCCTATTCTAATTCTATTCCTATTTTATTCTGTTCTATTCTGTCCTATTCCTATCCCTATTCCATCCCTATCCTATTCCTATTCTATTATATTCCTATCCTATTCTATTCCTATTCTATCCCTATTGCTATCCTATTCCTATTCTATTCCTATCCTGTTCTTATTCTATTATATTCCTATCCTATTGCTATCCTAATTCTATTCCTATTCCTATCCCATTCCTATTCTATTCTGTTCTATTCTGTCCTATTCCTATCCCTATTCCATCCCTATCCTATTCCTATTCTATTATATTCCTATCCTATTCCTATCCTATCCTATTTTTATTCTATCCCTATTCCTATTCCATTCCTATCCCTATTCTCTTCCTATTCTATCCCTATTCCCATCCTATTCCTATTCTATCCTATTCCTATTCTATTCCTATTCTATTCCTATTATATTATATTCCTATCCTATTCCTATCCTATTCTATTCCTTTCCTAATCCTATTCTATTCCTATACTATTCCTGTTCTATTATATTCCTATTCTATCCCTATTGCTATCCTATTCCTATTCTATCCCTATCCTATCCCTATTCTATTATATTCCTATTCTATCCCTCTTCCTATTCCATCCCTATCCCTATTCTATCCTATCCTATTCCATATCTATCTCATTCCTATTCTATTCTGTTCTGTCCTATTCCTATTCCTATCTCTATCCCTATTCCATCCCTATCCCTATTCTATCCTATCCCTATTCTATTATATTCCTATTCTATTCCTATTCTATCCCTATCCTATTCCTATTCTATTATATTCCTATCCTATTCCTATCCTATTCTATTCCTATTCTATCCCTATTCTATCCTATTCCTATTCGATTATATTCCTATTCTATCTGTATTCCTATTCCTATTCCATCCCTATTCCTATTCCTATTCGATCCCTTTCCCTATTCTATTCCTATTCTATCCCTATTCCTATTCTATTCCTATTCTATCCATATTCTATTTCTATTCTATTTCTATTATATTCTATTCCTATCCTATTCCTATCCTATTCCTATCCTATTCTATTCTATTCCTTTCCTATTCCTATTCCTATTCTATTCTATTCCTATCCTATCCTATTCCTATTCTATCCCTATTCCTATCCTATCCTATTCTAATTCTATTCCTATCCCATTCCTATTCTATTCTGTTCTGTTCTCTTCTATTTTGTCCTCTTCCTCTTCCTATCCCTATCCCTATTCTATTATATTCCTATTCTATCCCTATCCCTATCCTATCCTATTCTAATTTTATTCCTATCCCATTCCTATTCTATTCTTTTCTGTTCTGTTCTGTTTTGTCCTATCCCTATTCCTATCCCTATTCTATCCCTATTCTATCCTTTTCCTTTTCTATTCTATTCCTATTCTATCCCTATTCCTATTCCATACCTATCTCTATTCTATTTCTATTCTATCCCTATTCTATCCCTATTCCTATCCTATCCTATTCTAATTCTATTCCTATTCTATTCTGTTCTATTCTGTCCTATTCCTATCCCTATTTCATCCCTATCCTATTCCTATTCTATTATATTCCTATCCTATTCTATTCCTATTCTATCCCTATTGCTATCCTATTCCTATTCTATTCCTATCCTGTTCTTACTCTATTATATTCCTATCCTATTGCTATCCTATTCTATTCCTATTCCTATTCTATCCCTATTCCTTTCCTATCCTATTCCTATTCTATTCTGTCCTATTCCTATTCCTATCCCTATTCCAACCCTATCCTATTCCTATTCTATTATATTCCTATCCTATTCCTATCCTATCCTATTCTTATTCTATCCCTATTCTATCCTATTGCTATTCTATTATATTCCTATTCAATCCCTATTCCTATTCCATCCCTATCCCTATTCTATTCCTATTCTATCCCTATTCCTATCCTATTCTATCCTATTCCTATTCTATTTCTATTCTATTCCTATTATATTATATTCCTATCCTATTCTATTCCTTTCCTATTCCTATTCCTATTCTATTCCTATCCTATTCCTATTCTATTATATTCCTATTCTATCCCTATTGCTGTCCTATTCCTATTCTATTCCTATCCTATTCTATTATATTCCTATTCTATCCCGATTCCTATTCTATTATATTCCTATTCTATCCCACTTCCTATTCCATCCCTATCCCTATTCTATCCTATCCTATTCTATATCTATCTCATTCTTATTCTATTCTGTTCTGTCCTATTCCTATCTCTATACCTATTCCATCCCTATCCCTATTCTATCCTATTCCTATTCTATTATATTCCTATTCTATCCCTATTCCTATTCCATCCCCATCCCTATTCTATTCATATCCTATTCCTATTCTATTATATTCCTATTCTATCCCTCTTCCTATTCCATCCCTATCCATATTCTATTCCTATCCTATTCCTATCCTATTCTATTCCTATCCTATTCCATTCCTATTCTATCGCTATTGCTATCCTATTCCTATTCTACTCCTATCCTATTTCTATTCTATTCTATTCCTATTTTATCCCCATTCCTATCCTATTCTATTCTAATTCTATTCCTATCCCATTCTTATTCTGTTCTGTTCTGTTTTGTCCTATTCCTATTCCTATACCTACTCTATCCCTATTCTATCCTTTACCTATTCTATTATATTCCTATTCTATCTCTATACCTATTCCATACCTATCCCTATTCTATTTCTATTCTATATCTATTCCTATTCTATTCCTATTCTATCCCTATTCTATTATATTCCTATCTTATTCCTATTCTATCCCTATTCCTATTCTATCCCTATTCCTATTCTATCCCTATTCCTATTCTATCCCTATTCCTATTCTATCCCTATTCCTATTCTATCCCTATTCCTATTCTATCCCTATTCCTATCCTATTCTAATTCTATTCCTATCCCATTCCTATCCCATTCCTATTCTATTCTGTTCTGTTCTGTCCTATTCCTATTCCTATCCCTATTCCATCCCTATCCCATTCCTATTCTATTCTGTTCTGTCCTATTCCTATCCCTATTCCTATTCCATCCCTATTCCTATCCCTTTCCCATTCCTATTCTATTCTGTTCTGTTTGATTCCTATTCTATTCCTATTCTGCTCTATTCCTATTCTATCCCTCTTCCTATCCCATTCCGATTCTATTCCTATCCTATTCCTATTCTATTATATTCCTCTTCTATCCATATTCCTATCCTATCCTATTCTAATTCTATTCCTATCCCATTCCTATTCTATTCTGTTCTGTTTGATTCCTATTCTATTCCTATTCTGCTCTATTCCTATTCTATCCCTAATCTATTCCTATTCCTATCCCATTCCTATTCTATTCCTATTATATCCCTATTCCTATCCCATTCCTCTTCTGTTTTGTTCTATCCTATTCCTCTCCTATCCCTATTCCATCCCTATTCTGTCCCTATTCTATTCTATTCCTATTCCATTCCTATTCTATTCTGTTCTGTCCTATTCCTATCCCTATTCCTATTCCTATTCCATCCCTATTCCTATCCCTATCCCATTCCTATTCTATTCTGTTCTGTTTGATTCCTATTCTATTCCTATTCTGCTCTATTCCTATTCTATCCCTCTTCCTATCCCATTCCGATTCTATTCCTATCCTATTCCTATTCTATTATATTCCTCTTCTATCCATATTCCTATCCTATCCTATTCTAATTCTATTCCTATCCCATTCCTATTCTATTCTGTTCTGTTTGATTCCTATTCTATTCCTATTCTGCTCTATTCCTATTCTATTCCTAATCTATTCCTATTCCTATCCCATTCCTATTCTGTTTTGTTCTATCCTATTCCTCTCCTATCCCTATTCCATCCCCATCCCTATTCTGTCCCTATTCTATTCTATTCCTATTCCATTCCTATTCTATTCTGTTCTGTTTGATTCCTATTCTATTCCTATTCTGCTCTATTCCTATTCTATTCCTAATCTATTCCTATTCCTATCCCATTCCTATTCTATTCCTATTATATCCCTATTCCTATCCCATTCCTCTTCTGTTTTGTTCTATCCTATTCCTCTCCTATCCCTATTCCATCCCCATTCCTATTCTGTCCCTATTCTATTCTATTCCTATTCTATTATATTCCTATTCTATCCCTCTTCCTATCATCCCTATCCCTATCCTATTCCTATCCTATTCCTATCCTATTCCTATCCTATTCCTATCCTATTCCTATCCTATTCCTATCCTATTTCTATCCTATCCTATCCTATCCTATTCCTATTCTATTCCTATTGCTATCCTATTCCTATTCTATTCCTACCCTATTTCTATTCTATTATATTCCTATTCTATTCTATTCCTATTCTATCCCTATTGCTATCCTGTTCCTATTCTATTCCTATTCTGCTCTATTCCTATTCTATCCCTATTCTTTTCCTATTCCTATCCCATTCCTATTCTATTCTATTCCTATTCTATCCCTATTCCTATCCCATTCCTCTTCTATTCTGTTTTGTTCTATCCTATTCCTATCCTATTCCTATCGCTATTCCATCCCCATCCCTATTCTATCCCTCTTCCAATTCTATTCCTATCCTATTCCTATTCTATTATATTCCTATTCTATCGGTATTCCTTTTCCATTCCTATCCCTATTCTATTCCTATTCTATCCCTATTCCTATTCTATTCCTATCCTATTCCTTTTCTATTCTATTCCTATTCTATCCCTATTCAATTCCTATTCTATTCTATTCCTCTCCTATTCCTCTCCTATTCTATTCCTATTCTATCCCTATTCCTATTCTGCTCTATTCCTATCCTATTCCTATCCTATTCCTATCCCTATTCCATCCCTATTCTGTTCCTATCCCATTCCTATTCTATTCTCTTCTGTCCTATCCCTATTCCTATTCCATCCCTATTCTATTCCTAACCCATTCCTGTTCTATTCTGTTCTGTTCTGTCCTATTCCTATTCCTATCCCTATCCCTATTCCATCCCTATCCTATTCCTATTCTATTATATTCCTAACCTATTCCTATCCTATTCCTATTCTATCCCTATTCAATCCTATTCCTATTCTATTATATTCCTATTCTATCCCAATTCCTATTCTATCCCTATTCCTATTCCTATCCCATTCCTTTTCTATTCTGTTCTGTTTGATTCCCATCCTATCCCTATTCCATCCCCATCCCAATTCTCTCCCTATTCTTATTCTATTCCTATTCTATTCCTATTCTATTATATTCCTATTCTATCCCTCTTCCTATTCCATCCCTATCCCTGTTCTATTCCTATCCTATCCTATTCTATTCTATTCCTATCCTATTCTATTCCTATTCTATGCCTATTGCTATCCTATTCCTATTCTATTCCTATCCTTTTTCTATTCTATTATATTCCTATTCTATCCCTATTGTTATCCTATCCTATTCTAATTCAATTCCTATCCCATTCCTAATCTATTCTGTTCTGTTTTGTCCTATTCCTATCCCTATCCCTATTCTATTCCTATTCTATCCCTATTCTTATCCTATTCTTATTCTAATTCTATTCCTAACCCATTCCTAATCTATTCTGTTCTGTTTTGTCCTATCCCTATCCCTATTCTATTCCTATTCTATCCCTATTCCTATCCTATTATTCTTTTCCTATCCTATCCCTTTTCTATTCTATTCCTATTCTATCCCTATTCCATTCCTATTCTATTCTATTCCTATCCTATTGCTATCCTATTCTATTCCCATTATATCTCTATTCCTATCCTATCCTATTCTAATTCTATTCCTATCCCATTTCTATTCTGTTCTGTTCTATTCTGTCCTATTCCTATTCCTATTCCATCTCTATCCTATTCCTATTCTATTATATTCCTATTCTATCCCTCTTCCTATTCCATCCGTATCCTATTCTATTCCTATTCTATCGCTATTCCTATCCTATCCTATTCTAATTCTATTCCTATCCCATTCCTATTCTGTTCTGTTCTATTCTGTCCTATTCCTATTCCTATTCCATCCCTATCCTATTCCTATTCTATTATATTTCTATTCTATCCCTCTTCCTATTCCATCCCTATCCTATTCTATTCCTATTCTATCCCTATTCCTATCCTATCCTATTCTAATTCTATTCCTATCCCATTCCTATTCTATTCTCTTCTATTCTGTCCTATTCCTATCCCTATTCCATCCCTATCCTTTTCCTATTCTATTCTATTCCTATCCTATTCCTATCCTATCCCTATTGCTATCCTATTCCTATTCCTATTCGATTCCTATCCTATTCCTATTCTATTATTTTCCTATTCTAACCCTATTCCTATCCTATCCTATTCTAATTCTATTCCTATCCAATTCCTATTCTATTCTGTTCTGTTCTGTTTTGTCCTATTCCTATTCCTATCCCTATTCCTATTCTATTCTATTCCTATTCTATCCCTATTCTATTCCTATCCTATTCCTATTCTATTATATTCCTATCCTATTGCTATCCTATTCTATTCCTATTCTATCCCTATTCCTATCCTATTCTAATTCTATTCCTATCCCATTCCTATTCTATTCTGTTCTATTCTGTCCTATTCCTATCCCTATTCCATCCCTATCCTATTCCTATTCTATTATATTCCTAACCTATTCCTATCCTATTCCTATTCTATCCCTATTCAATGCTATTCCTATTCTATTATATTCCTATTCTATCCCTATTCCTATGCCATCCCTATCCCTGTTCTATTCCTATCCTATTCCTATTCCTATCCTATCCTATTCTATTCTATTCCTATCCTATTCTATTCCTATTCTATGCCTATTGCTATCCTATTCCTATTCTATTCCTATCCTTTTTCTATTCTATTATATTCCTATTCTATCCCTATTGTTATCCTATCCTATTCTAATTCTATTCCTATCCCATTCCTAATCTATTCTGTTCTGTTTTGTCCTATTCCTATTCCTATCCCTATTCTATTCATATTCTACCTATTCCTATCCTGTTCTTATTCTAATTCTATTCCTATCCCATTCCTAATCTATTCTGTTCTGTTTTGTCCTATTCCTATTCCTATCCCTATTCTATTCCTATTCTATCCCTATCCCTATTCCTATCCTATTATTCTATTCCTATCCTATCCCTTTTCTATTCTATTCCTATTCTATCCCTATTCTATTCCTATTCTATTCTATTCCTATCCTATTGCTATCCTATTCTATTCCCATTCTATCTCTATTCCTATCCTATCCTCTTCTAATTCTATTCCTATCCCATTCCTATTCTGTTCTGTTCTATTCTGTCCTATTCCTATCCCTATTCCATCCCTATCCTATTCCTATTCTATTATATTCCTATTCTATCCCTCTTCCTATTCCATCCATATCCTATTCTATTCCCATTCTATCTCTATTCCTATCCTATCCTATTCTAATTCTATTCCTATCCCATTCCTATTCTGTTCTGTTCTATTCCTATCCCTATTCCATCCCTATCCTATTCCTATTCTATTCTATTCCTATTCTCTCCCTCTTCCTATTCCATCCGTATCCTATTCTATTCCTACTCTATCCCTATTCCTATCCTATCCTATTCTAATTCTATTCCTATCCCATTCCTATTCTGTTCTGTTCTATTCTGTCCTATCCCTATCCCTATTCCATTCCTATCCTATTCCTATTCTATTATATTCCTATTCTATCCCTCTTCCTATTCCATCCCTATCCTATTCTATTCCTATTCTATCACTATTCCAATCCTATCCTATCCTAATTCTATTCCTATCCCATTCCTATTCTATTCTCTTCTATTCTGTCCTATTCCTATCCCTATTCCATCCCTATCCTATTCCTATTCTATTATATTCCTATCCTATTGCTATCCTATTCTATTCATATTCTATCCCTATTCCTATCCTATTCTAATTCTATTCCTATCCCATTCCTATTCTATTCTGTTCTATTCTGTCCTATTCCTATCCCTATCCCATCCCTATCCTATTCCTATTCTATTATATTCCTATCCTATCCTATTCCTATCCTATTCTATTCTTATTCCATCCCTATTCTATCCTATTCCTATTCTATTATATTCCTATTGCATCCCTATCCCGATTCTATTCCTATTCTATCCCTATTCCTATGCTATTCCTATTCAATACTATTCCTAATCTATCCCTATTCTATTTCTATTCTATTCCTATTATATTATATTCCTATCCTATTCTATTCCTTTCCTATTCCTATTCCTATTCTATTCCTATCCTATTCCTATTCTATTATGTTCCTATTCTACCCCTATTGCTATCCTATTCCTATTCTATTCCTATCCGATTCCTGTTCTATTATATTCCTATTCTATTCCTATTCCTTTCCTATATTATTCTATATCTATCCCATTCCTATTCTATTCTGTTCTGTCCTATTCCTATTCCTATCCCTATTCCATCCCTATCCCTATTCTCTCCTATTCCTATTCTATTATATTCCTATTCTATCCCTATTCCTATTCCATCCCTATTCTATTCCTATCCCATTCCTATTCTATTCTGTTCTGTCCTATTCCTATCCCTATTCCTATTCCATTCCTATTCCTATTCCTATCCCTATCCCATTCCCATTCTATTCTGTTCTGTTTAATTCCTATTCTATTCCTATTCTGCTCTATTCCTATTCTATCCCTATTCTTTTCCTATTCCTATCCCATTCCTATTCTATTATATTCCTATCCTATTGCTATCCTATTCTATTCCTATTCTATTCCTATTCCTATCCTATCCTATTCTAATTCTATTCCTATCCCATTCCTATTCTATTCTGTTCTATTCTGTCCTATTCCTATCCCTATTCCATCCCTATCCTATTCCTATTCTATTATATTCCTTTCCTATTCCTATCCTATTCTATTCCTAGTCTATCCTATTCCTATTCTATTATATTTCTATTCTATCCCTATTCCTATTTCATCCCTTTCCCTATTCTATTCCTATTCTATCCCTATTCCTATTCCTATCCTATTCCTATTCTATTCTATTCCTATTCTATCCCTATTCTATTCTATTCCTGTTATGTTTCATTCCTGTCCTATTGCTATCCTATCCTATTACTTTCCTATTCCTAGTCTATGCCTATTCTATTCCTATTCTAGTATATTCCTTTTCTATCCCTCTTCCTATTCCATCCCTATCCTATTCTATTCCTATCCTTTTCCTATTCTATTCTATTCCTATCCTATTCCTATCCTATCCTATTCCTATTCTATCCCTATTGCTATCCTACTCCTATTCTATTCCTCTCCAATTCCTATTCTATTATATTCCTATTCTATCCCTATTCCTATCCTGTCCTATTCTAATTTTATTCCTATCCCATTCCTATTCTATTCTGTTCTGTTCTGTCCTATTCCTATTCTTATCCCTATTCCATCCTTATGCCTATTCTATCCTATTCCTATTCTATTATATTCCTATTCTATCGCTATTCCTATTCCATACCTATCGCTATTCTATTCCTATTCTATCCCTATTCAATTCCTATTCTATTCTATTCCTCTCCTATTCCTCTCCTATTCTATTCCTATTCTATCCCTATTCTTATTCTACTCTATTCGTATCCTATTCCTATCCTATTCCTATGCTATTCCTATTCTATTCCTATTCCTATACTATTCCTATCCTATTCCTATTCTATTATATTCCTATTCTGTCCCTATTCCTACTCCATCCCTATCCCTATTCTATTCCTATTCAATCCCTATTCCTATTCCTATCCCATTCCTATTCTATTCTATTCCTATTCTATCGCTATTCCATCCCTATCCCTATTCTATCCCTATCCTATTCTATCCCAATCCTTATTCCATCCCTATTCTATTCCTATCCCTTTCCTATTCTATTCTCTTCTGTCCTATCCCTATTCCTATTCCATCCCTATTCTATTCCTATCCCATTCCTGTTCTATTCTGTTCTGTTCTTTCCTATTCTTTCCTATTCCTATCCCTATTCCATCCCTATCCTATTCCTATTCTATTATATTCCTAACCTATTCCTATCCTATTCCTATTCTATCCCTATTCAATCCTATTCCTATTCTATTATATTCCTATTCTATCCCTATTCCTATGCCATCCCTATTCTATTCCTATCCCATTTCTATTCTATTCTGTTCTGTCCTATTCCTATCCCAATTCCTATTCCATCCCTATTCCTATTCCTATCCCATTCCTTCTCTATTCTGTTCTGTTTGATTCCCATCCTATCCCTATTCCATCCCCATCCCCATTCTCTCCCTATTCTTATTCTATTCCTATCCTATTCCTATTCTATTATATTCCTATTCTATCCCTCTTCCTATTCCATCCCTATCCCTATCCTATTCCTATCCTATTCTTATCCTATTCTATTCCTATCCTATTCTATTCCTATTCTATGCCTATTGCTATCCTATTCCTATTCTATTCCTATCCTTTTTCTATTCTATTATATTCCTATTCTATCCCTTTTCTATTCTATTCCTATTCTATCCCTATTCCTTTCCTATTCTTATTCTATTCCTATCCTATCCCTTTTCTATTCTATTCCTATTCTATCCCTATTCTATTTTTATTCTATTCTATTCCTATCCTATTGCTATCCTATTCTATTCCCATTCTATCCCTATTCCTATCCTATCCTATTGTAATTCTATTCCTATCCCATTCCTATTCTATTCTGTTCTATTCTGTCCTATTCCTATCCCTATTCCATCCCTATCCTATTCCTATTCTATTATATTCCTATTCTATCCCTCTTCCTATTCCATCCCTATCCTATTCTATTCCTATTCTATCCCTATTCCTATCCTATTGCTATCCTATTCTATTCCTATTCTATCCCTATTCCTATCCTATTCTAATTCTATTCCTATCCCATTCCTATTCTATTCTGTTCTATTCTGTCCTATTCCTATCCCTATTCCATCCCTATCCTATTCCTATTCTGTTATATTCCTATCCTACTCCTATTCTATCCTATTCCTATTCTATCCCTATTCTATTTCTATTCTATTCCTATTATGTTATATTCCTATCCTATTCCTATCCTATTCTATTCCTTTCCTGTTCCTATTCTATTCCTCTCCTATTCCTATTCTATTATATTCCTATTCTATCCCTCTTCCTATTCCATCCCTATCCCTATTCTATTCCTATCCTATTCCTATCCTATTCTATTCCTATTCTATCCCTATTGCTATCCTATTCCTATTCTATTCCTCTCCTATTTCTATTTTATTATATTCCTATTCTATCCCTATTCCTATCCTATCCTATTCTATATCTATCCCATTCCTATTCTATTCTGTTCTGTCCTATTCCTATTCCTATCCCTATTCGATCCCTATACCTATTCTCTCCTATTCCTATTCTATTATATTCCTATTCTATCCCTATTCCTATTCCATCCCTATTCTATTCCTATTCCATTCCTATTCTATTCTGTTCTGTCCTATTCCTATTCCTAACCCTATTCCTATTCCATCCCTATTCCTATCCCTATCCCATTCCCATTCTATTCTGTTCTGTTTAATTCCTATTCTATTCCTATTCTGCTCTATTCCTATTCTATCCCTATTCTTTTCCTATTCCTATCCCATTCCTATTCTATTCTATTCCTATTCTATCCCTATTCCTATCCCATTCCTCTTCTATTCTGTTTTGTTCTATCCTATTCCTATCGCTATTCCATCCCCATCCCTATTCTATCCCTCTTCCAATTCTATTTCTATGCTATTCCTATTCTATTATATTCCTATTCTATCAGTATTCCTTTTCCATTCCTATCCCTATTCTACTCCTATTCTATCCCTATTCCTATTCTATTCCTATCCTATTCCTTTTCTATCCCTATTCAATCCTATTCCTATTCTATTATATTCCTATTCTATCTCTATACCTATTCCATACCTATCCCTATTCTATTTCTATTCTATATCTATTCCTATTCTATCCCTATTCTATCCCTATTCTATTCCTTTCCTGTTCCTATTCTATTCCTCTCCTATTCCTATTCTATTATATTCCTATTCTATCCCTCTTCCTATTCCATCCCTATCCCTATTCTATTCCTATCCTATTCCTATCCTATCCTATTCCTATTCTATCCCTATTGCTATCCTATTCCTATTCTATTCTATTCCTCTCCTATTTCTATTTTATTATATTCCTATTCTATCCCTATTCCTATCCTATCCTATTCTATATCTATCCCATTCCTATTCTATTCTGTTCTGTCCTATTCCTATTCCTATCCCTATTCCATCCCTATACCTATTCTCTCCTATTCCTATTCTATTATATTCCTATTCTATCCCTATTCCTATTCCATCCCTATTCTATTCCTATCCCATTCCTATTCTATTCTGTTCTGTCCTATTCCTATCCCTATTCCTATTCCATCCCTATTCCTATCCCTATCCCATTCCCATTATATTCTGTTCTGTTTAATTCCTATTCTATTCCTATTCTGCTCTATTCCTATTCTATCCCTATTCTTTTCCTATTCCTATCCCATTCCTATTCTATTCTATTCCTATTCTATCCCTATTCCTATCCCATTCCTCTTCTATTCTGTTTTGTTCTATCCTATTCCTATCGCTATTCCATCCCCATCCCTATTCTATCCCTCTTCCAATTCTATTCCTATGCTATTCCTATTCTATTATATTCCTATTCTATCGGTATTCCTTTTCCATTCCTATCCCTATTCTATTCCTATTCTATCCCTATTCCTATTCTATTCCTATCCTATTCCTATTCTATCCCTATTAAATCCTATTCCTATTCTATTATATTCCTATTCTATCCCAATTCCTATTCTATCCCTATTCCTATTCCTATCCCATTCCTTTTCTATTCTGTTCTGTTTGATTCCCATCCTATCCCTATTCCATCCCATCCCCATTCTCTCCCTATTCTTATTCTATTCCTATCCTATTCCTATTCTATTATATTCCTATTCTATCCCTCTTCCTATTCCATCCCTATCCCTGTTCTATTCCTATCCTATTCCTATCCTATCCTATCCTATTCTATTCCTATCCTATCCTATTCCTATTCTATGCCTATTGCTATCCTATTCCTATTCTATTCCTATCCTTTTTCTATTCTATTATATTCCTATTCTATCCCTATCGTTATCCTATCCTATTCTAATTCTATTCCTATCCCATTCCTAATCTATTCTGTTCTGTTTTTTCCTATTCCTATCCCTATCCCTATTCTATTCTTATTCTATCCCTATTCCTATCCTATTCTTATTCTAATTCTATTCCTATCCCATTCCTAATCTATTCTGTTCTGTTTTGTCCTATTCCTATCCCTATTGTATTCCTATTCTATCCCTATTCCTATCCTATTATTCTATTCCTATCCTATCCCTTTTCTATTCTATTCCTATTCTATCCCTATTCTATTCCTATTCTATTCTATTCCTATCCTATTGCTATCCTATTCTATTCCCATTCTATCTCTATTCCTATCCTATCCTAATTCTATTCCTATCCCATTCCTATTCTGTTCTGTTCTATTCTGTGCTATTCCTATCCCTATTCCATCCCTATCCTATTCCTATTCTATTATATTCCTATTCTATCCCTCTTCCTATTCCATCCCTATCCTATTCTATTCCTATTCTATCCCTATTCCTATCCTATCCTATTCTAATTCTATTCCTATCCCATTCCTATTCTGTTCTGTTCTATTCTGTCCTATTCCTATCCCTATTCCATCCCTATCCTATTCCTATTCTATTCTATTCCTATTCTATCCCTATCCTATTCTATTCCTATTCTATCACTATTCCTATCCTATCCTATCCTAATTCTATTCCTATCCCATTCCTATTCTATTCTCTTCTATTCTGTCCTATTCCTATCCCTATTCCATTCCTATCCTTTTCCTATTCTATTCTATTCCTATCCTATTCCTATCCTATCCTATTCCTATCCCTATTGCTATCCTATTCCTATTCCTATTCTATTATTTTCCTATTCTAACCCTATTCCTATCCTATCCTATTCTAATTCTATTCCTATCCAATTCCTATTCTATTCTGTTCTGTTCTGTTTTGTCCTATTCCTATCCCTATCCTATTGCTATCCTATTCTAATTCTATTCCTATCCCATTCCTATTCTATTCTGTTCTATTCTGTCCTATTCCTATTCCTATCCCGATTCCATCCCTATCCTATTCTTATTCTATTATATTCCTAACCTATTCCTATCCTATTCCTATTCTATCCCTATTCAATCCTATTCCTATTCTATTATATTCCTATTCTATCCCAATTCCTATTCTATCCCTATTCCTATTCCATTCGTATCCTATTCTATTGCCATTCTATCTCTATTCCTATCCTATCCTATTCTAATTCTATTCCTATCCCATTCCTATTCTGTTCTGTTCTATTCTGTCCTATTCCTATCCCTATTCCATCCCTATCCTATTCCTATTCTATTATATTCCTATTCTATCCCTCTTCCTATTCCATCCGTATCCTATTCTATTCCTACTCTATCCCTATTCCTATCCTATCCTATTCTAATTCTATTCCTATCCCATTCCTATTCTGCTCTGTTCTATTCTGTCCTATTCCTATCCCTATTCCATCCCTATCCTATTCCTATTCTATTATATTCCTATTCTATCCCTCTTCCTATTCCATCCCTATCCTATTCTATTCCTATTCTATCACTATTCCAATCCAATCCTATCCTATCCTAATTCTATTCCTATCCCATTCCTATTCTATTCTCTTCTATTCTGTCCTATTCCTATCCCTATTCCATCCCTATCCTTTTCCTATTCTATTCTATTCCTATCCTATTCCTATCCTATCCTATTCCTATCCTATCCCTATTGCTATCCTATTCCTATTCCTATTCCTATTCGATTCCTATCCTATTCCTATTCTATTATTTTCCTATTCTAACCCTATTCCTATCCTATCCTATTCTAATTCTATTCCTATCCAATTCCTATTCTATTCTATTCTATTCTGTTCTGTTCTGTTTTGTCCTATTCCTATTCCTATCCCTATTCCTATTCTATTCTATTCCTATTCTATCCCTATTCTATTCCTATCCTATTCCTATTCTATTATATTCCTATCCTATTGCTATCCTATTCTATTCCTATTCTATCCCTATTCCTATCCTATTCTAATTCTATTCCTATCCCATTCCTATTCTATTCTGTTCTATTCTGTCCTATCCCTATCCCTATTCCATCCCTATCCTATTCCTATTCTATTATATTCCTATCCTATTCCTATCCTATCCTATTCTTATTCCATCCCTATTCTATCCTATTCCTATTCTTATATTCCTATTCCATCCCTATCCCGATTCTATTCCTATTCTATCCCTATTCCTATGCTATTCCTATTCTATACTATTCCTAATCTATCCCTATTCTATTTCTATTCTAATCCTATTATATTATATTCCTATCCTATTCTATTCCTTTCCTATTCCTATTCCTATTCCTATTCCTATTCTATTCCTATCCTATTCCTATTCTATTATGTTCCTATTCTACCCCTATTGCTATCCTATTCCTATCCGATTCCTGTTCTATTCTATTCCTATTCTATTCCTATTCCTTTCCTATCCTATTCTATATCTATCCCATTCCTATTCTATTCTGTTCTGTTTGATTCCTATTCTATTCCTATTCTGCTCTATTCCTATTCTATCCCTCTTCCTATCCCATTCCGATTCTATTCCTATCCTATTCCTATTCTATTATATTCCTCTTCTATCCATATTCCTATCCTATCCTATTCTAATTCTATTCCTATCCCATTCCTATTCTATTCTGTTCTGTTTGATTCCTATTCTATTCCTATTCTGCTCTATTCCTATTCTATTCCTAATCTATTCCTATTCCTATCCCATTCCTATTCTGTTTTGTTCTATCCTATTCCTCTCCTATCCCTATTCCATCCCCATCCCTATTCTGTCCCTATTCTATTCTATTCCTATTCCATTCCTATTCTATTCTGTTCTGTTTGATTCCTATTCTATTCCTATTCTGCTCTATTCCTATTCTATTCCTAATCTATTCCTATTCCTATCCCATTCCTATTCTATTCCTATTATATCCCTATTCCTATCCCATTCCTCTTCTGTTTTGTTCTATCCTATTCCTCTCCTATCCCTATTCCATCCCCATTCCTATTCTGTCCCTATTCTATTCTATTCCTATTCTATTATATTCCTATTCTATCCCTCTTCCTATCATCCCTATCCCTATCCTATTCCTATCCTATTCCTATCCTATTCCTATCCTATTCCTATCCTATTCCTATCCTATTCCTATCCTATTTCTATCCTATCCTATCCTATCCTATTCCTATTCTATTCCTATTGCTATCCTATTCCTATTCTATTCCTACCCTATTTCTATTCTATTCTATTCCTATTCTATTCTATTCCTATTCTATCCCTATTGCTATCCTGTTCCTATTCTATTCCTATTCTGCTCTATTCCTATTCTATCCCTATTCTTTTCCTATTCCTATCCCATTCCTATTCTATTCTATTCCTATTCTATCCCTATTCCTATCCCATTCCTCTTCTATTCTGTTTTGTTCTATCCTATTCCTATCCTATTCCTATCGCTATTCCATCCCCATCCCTATTCTATCCCTCTTCCAATTCTATTCCTATCCTATTCCTATTCTATTATATTCCTATTCTATCGGTATTCCTTTTCCATTCCTATCCCTATTCTATTCCTATTCTATCCCTATTCCTATTCTATTCCTATCCTATTCCTTTTCTATTCTATTCCTATTCTATCCCTATTCAATTCCTATTCTATTCTATTCCTCTCCTATTCCTCTCCTATTCTATTCCTATTCTATCCCTATTCCTATTCTGCTCTATTCCTATCCTATTCCTATCCTATTCCTATCCCTATTCCATCCCTATTCTGTTCCTATCCCATTCCTATTCTATTCTCTTCTGTCCTATCCCTATTCCTATTCCATCCCTATTCTATTCCTAACCCATTCCTGTTCTATTCTGTTCTGTTCTGTCCTATTCCTATTCCTATCCCTATCCCTATTCCATCCCTATCCTATTCCTATTCTATTATATTCCTAACCTATTCCTATCCTATTCCTATTCTATCCCTATTCAATCCTATTCCTATTCTATTATATTCCTATTCTATCCCAATTCCTATTCTATCCCTATTCCTATTCCTATCCCATTCCTTTTCTATTCTGTTCTGTTTGATTCCCATCCTATCCCTATTCCATCCCCATCCCAATTCTCTCCCTATTCTTATTCTATTCCTATTCTATTCCTATTCTATTATATTCCTATTCTATCCCTCTTCCTATTCCATCCCTATCCCTGTTCTATTCCTATCCTATCCTATTCTATTCTATTCCTATCCTATTCTATTCCTATTCTATGCCTATTGCTATCCTATTCCTATTCTATTCCTATCCTTTTTCTATTCTATTATATTCCTATTCTATCCCTATTGTTATCCTATCCTATTCTAATTCAATTCCTATCCCATTCCTAATCTATTCTGTTCTGTTTTGTCCTATTCCTATCCCTATCCCTATTCTATTCCTATTCTATCCCTATTCTTATCCTATTCTTATTCTAATTCTATTCCTAACCCATTCCTAATCTATTCTGTTCTGTTTTGTCCTATCCCTATCCCTATTCTATTCCTATTCTATCCCTATTCCTATCCTATTATTCTTTTCCTATCCTATCCCTTTTCTATTCTATTCCTATTCTATCCCTATTCCATTCCTATTCTATTCTATTCCTATCCTATTGCTATCCTATTCTATTCCCATTATATCTCTATTCCTATCCTATCCTATTCTAATTCTATTCCTATCCCATTTCTATTCTGTTCTGTTCTATTCTGTCCTATTCCTATTCCTATTCCATCTCTATCCTATTCCTATTCTATTATATTCCTATTCTATCCCTCTTCCTATTCCATCCGTATCCTATTCTATTCCTATTCTATCGCTATTCCTATCCTATCCTATTCTAATTCTATTCCTATCCCATTCCTATTCTGTTCTGTTCTATTCTGTCCTATTCCTATTCCTATTCCATCCCTATCCTATTCCTATTCTATTATATTTCTATTCTATCCCTCTTCCTATTCCATCCCTATCCTATTCTATTCCTATTCTATCCCTATTCCTATCCTATCCTATTCTAATTCTATTCCTATCCCATTCCTATTCTATTCTCTTCTATTCTGTCCTATTCCTATCCCTATTCCATCCCTATCCTTTTCCTATTCTATTCTATTCCTATCCTATTCCTATCCTATCCCTATTGCTATCCTATTCCTATTCCTATTCGATTCCTATCCTATTCCTATTCTATTATTTTCCTATTCTAACCCTATTCCTATCCTATCCTATTCTAATTCTATTCCTATCCAATTCCTATTCTATTCTGTTCTGTTCTGTTTTGTCCTATTCCTATTCCTATCCCTATTCCTATTCTATTCTATTCCTATTCTATCCCTATTCTATTCCTATCCTATTCCTATTCTATTATATTCCTATCCTATTGCTATCCTATTCTATTCCTATTCTATCCCTATTCCTATCCTATTCTAATTCTATTCCTATCCCATTCCTATTCTATTCTGTTCTATTCTGTCCTATTCCTATCCCTATTCCATCCCTATCCTATTCCTATTCTATTATATTCCTAACCTATTCCTATCCTATTCCTATTCTATCCCTATTCAATGCTATTCCTATTCTATTATATTCCTATTCTATCCCTATTCCTATGCCATCCCTATCCCTGTTCTATTCCTATCCTATTCCTATTCCTATCCTATCCTATTCTATTCTATTCCTATCCTATTCTATTCCTATTCTATGCCTATTGCTATCCTATTCCTATTCTATTCCTATCCTTTTTCTATTCTATTATATTCCTATTCTATCCCTATTGTTATCCTATCCTATTCTAATTCTATTCCTATCCCATTCCTAATCTATTCTGTTCTGTTTTGTCCTATTCCTATTCCTATTCCTATCCCTATTCTATTCATATTCTACCTATTCCTATCCTGTTCTTATTCTAATTCTATTCCTATCCCATTCCTAATCTATTCTGTTCTGTTTTGTCCTATTCCTATTCCTATCCCTATTCTATTCCTATTCTATCCCTATCCCTATTCCTATCCTATTATTCTATTCCTATCCTATCCCTTTTCTATTCTATTCCTATTCTATCCCTATTCTATTCCTATTCTATTCTATTCCTATCCTATTGCTATCCTATTCTATTCCCATTCTATCTCTATTCCTATCCTATCCTCTTCTAATTCTATTCCTATCCCATTCCTATTCTGTTCTGTTCTATTCTGTCCTATTCCTATCCCTATTCCATCCCTATCCTATTCCTATTCTATTATATTCCTATTCTATCCCTCTTCCTATTCCATCCATATCCTATTCTATTCCCATTCTATCTCTATTCCTATCCTATCCTATTCTAATTCTATTCCTATCCCATTCCTATTCTGTTCTGTTCTATTCCTATCCCTATTCCATCCCTATCCTATTCCTATTCTATTCTATTCCTATTCTCTCCCTCTTCCTATTCCATCCGTATCCTATTCTATTCCTACTCTATCCCTATTCCTATCCTATCCTATCCTAATTCTATTCCTATCCCATTCCTATTCTATTCTCTTCTATTCTGTCCTATTCCTATCCCTATTCCATCCCTATCCTATTCCTATTCTATTATATTCCTATCCTATTGCTATCCTATTCTATTCCTATTCTATCCCTATTCCTATCCTATTCTAATTCTATTCCTATCCCATTCCTATTCTATTCTGTTCTATTCTGTCCTATTCCTATCCCTATTCCATCCCTATCCTATTCCTATTCTATTATATTCCTAACCTATTCCTATCCTATTCCTATTCTATCCCTATTCAATGCTATTCCTATTCTATTATATTCCTATTCTATCCCTATTCCTATGCCATCCCTATCCCTGTTCTATTCCTATCCTATTCCTATTCCTATCCTATCCTATTCTATTCTATTCCTATCCTATTCTATTCCTATTCTATGCCTATTGCTATCCTATTCCTATTCTATTCCTATCCTTTTTCTATTCTATTATATTCCTATTCTATCCCTATTGTTATCCTATCCTATTCTAATTCTATTCCTATCCCATTCCTAATCTATTCTGTTCTGTTTTGTCCTATTCCTATTCCTATCCCTATTCTATTCATATTCTACCTATTCCTATCCTGTTCTTATTCTAATTCTATTCCTATCCCATTCCTAATCTATTCTGTTCTGTTTTGTCCTATTCCTATTCCTATCCCTATTCTATTCCTATTCTATCCCTATCCCTATTCCTATCCTATTATTCTATTCCTATCCTATCCCTTTTCTATTCTATTCCTATTCTATCCCTATTCTATTCCTATTCTATTCTATTCCTATCCTATTGCTATCCTATTCTATTCCCATTCTATCTCTATTCCTATCCTATCCTCTTCTAATTCTATTCCTATCCCATTCCTATTCTGTTCTGTTCTATTCTGTCCTATTCCTATCCCTATTCCATCCCTATCCTATTCCTATTCTATTATATTCCTATTCTATCCCTCTTCCTATTCCATCCGTATCCTATTCTATTCCTACTCTATCCCTATTCCTATCCTATCCTATTCTAATTCTATTCCTATCCCATTCCTATTCTGTTCTGTTCTATTCTGTCCTATCCCTATCCCTATTCCATTCCTATCCTATTCCTATTCTATTATATTCCTATTCTATCCCTCTTCCTATTCCATCCCTATCCTATTCTATTCCTATTCTATCACTATTCCAATCCTATCCTATCCTAATTCTATTCCTATCCCATTCCTATTCTATTCTCTTCTATTCTGTCCTATTCCTATCCCTATTCCATCCCTATCCTATTCCTATTCTATTATATTCCTATCCTATTGCTATCCTATTCTATTCATATTCTATCCCTATTCCTATCCTATTCTAATTCTATTCCTATCCCATTCCTATTCTATTCTGTTCTATTCTGTCCTATTCCTATCCCTATCCCATCCCTATCCTATTCCTATTCTATTATATTCCTATCCTATCCTATTCCTATCCTATTCTATTCTTATTCCATCCCTATTCTATCCTATTCCTATTCTATTATATTCCTATTGCATCCCTATCCCGATTCTATTCCTATTCTATCCCTATTCCTATGCTATTCCTATTCAATACTATTCCTAATCTATCCCTATTCTATTTCTATTCTATTCCTATTATATTATATTCCTATCCTATTCTATTCCTTTCCTATTCCTATTCCTATTCTATTCCTATCCTATTCCTATTCTATTATGTTCCTATTCTACCCCTATTGCTATCCTATTCCTATTCTATTCCTATCCGATTCCTGTTCTATTATATTCCTATTCTATTCCTATTCCTTTCCTATATTATTCTATATCTATCCCATTCCTATTCTATTCTGTTCTGTCCTATTCCTATTCCTATCCCTATTCCATCCCTATCCCTATTCTCTCCTATTCCTATTCTATTATATTCCTATTCTATCCCTATTCCTATTCCATCCCTATTCTATTCCTATCCCATTCCTATTCTATTCTGTTCTGTCCTATTCCTATCCCTATTCCTATTCCATTCCTATTCCTATTCCTATCCCTATCCCATTCCCATTCTATTCTGTTCTGTTTAATTCCTATTCTATTCCTATTCTGCTCTATTCCTATTCTATCCCTATTCTTTTCCTATTCCTATCCCATTCCTATTCTATTATATTCCTATCCTATTGCTATCCTATTCTATTCCTATTCTATTCCTATTCCTATCCTATCCTATTCTAATTCTATTCCTATCCCATTCCTATTCTATTCTGTTCTATTCTGTCCTATTCCTATCCCTATTCCATCCCTATCCTATTCCTATTCTATTATATTCCTTTCCTATTCCTATCCTATTCTATTCCTAGTCTATCCTATTCCTATTCTATTATATTTCTATTCTATCCCTATTCCTATTTCATCCCTTTCCCTATTCTATTCCTATTCTATCCCTATTCCTATTCCTATCCTATTCCTATTCTATTCTATTCCTATTCTATCCCTATTCTATTCTATTCCTGTTATGTTTCATTCCTGTCCTATTGCTATCCTATCCTATTACTTTCCTATTCCTAGTCTATGCCTATTCTATTCCTATTCTAGTATATTCCTTTTCTATCCCTCTTCCTATTCCATCCCTATCCTATTCTATTCCTATCCTTTTCCTATTCTATTCTATTCCTATCCTATTCCTATCCTATCCTATTCCTATTCTATCCCTATTGCTATCCTACTCCTATTCTATTCCTCTCCAATTCCTATTCTATTATATTCCTATTCTATCCCTATTCCTATCCTGTCCTATTCTAATTTTATTCCTATCCCATTCCTATTCTATTCTGTTCTGTTCTGTCCTATTCCTATTCTTATCCCTATTCCATCCTTATGCCTATTCTATCCTATTCCTATTCTATTATATTCCTATTCTATCGCTATTCCTATTCCATACCTATCGCTATTCTATTCCTATTCTATCCCTATTCAATTCCTATTCTATTCTATTCCTCTCCTATTCCTCTCCTATTCTATTCCTATTCTATCCCTATTCTTATTCTACTCTATTCGTATCCTATTCCTATCCTATTCCTATGCTATTCCTATTCTATTCCTATTCCTATACTATTCCTATCCTATTCCTATTCTATTATATTCCTATTCTGTCCCTATTCCTACTCCATCCCTATCACTATTCTATTCCTATTCAATCCCTATTCCTATTCCTATCCCATTCCTATTCTATTCTATTCCTATTCTATCGCTATTCCATCCCTATCCCTATTCTATCCCTATCCTATTCTATCCCAATCCTTATTCCATCCCTATTCTATTCCTATCCCTTTCCTATTCTATTCTCTTCTGTCCTATCCCTATTCCTATTCCATCCCTATTCTATTCCTATCCCATTCCTGTTCTATTCTGTTCTGTTCTTTCCTATTCTTTCCTATTCCTATCCCTATTCCATCCCTATCCTATTCCTATTCTATTATATTCCTAACCTATTCCTATCCTATTCCTATTCTATCCCTATTCAATCCTATTCCTATTCTATTATATTCCTATTCTATCCCTATTCCTATGCCATCCCTATTCTATTCCTATCCCATTTCTATTCTATTCTGTTCTGTCCTATTCCTATCCCAATTCCTATTCCATCCCTATTCCTATTCCTATCCCATTCCTTCTCTATTCTGTTCTGTTTGATTCCCATCCTATCCCTATTCCATCCCCATCCCCATTCTCTCCCTATTCTTATTCTATTCCTATCCTATTCCTATTCTATTATATTCCTATTCTATCCCTCTTCCTATTCCATCCCTATCCCTATCCTATTCCTATCCTATTCTTATCCTATTCTATTCCTATCCTATTCTATTCCTATTCTATGCCTATTGCTATCCTATTCCTATTCTATTCCTATCCTTTTTCTATTCTATTATATTCCTATTCTATCCCTTTTCTATTCTATTCCTATTCTATCCCTATTCCTTTCCTATTCTTATTCTATTCCTATCCTATCCCTTTTCTATTCTATTCCTATTCTATCCCTATTCTATTTTTATTCTATTCTATTCCTATCCTATTGCTATCCTATTCTATTCCCATTCTATCCCTATTCCTATCCTATCCTATTGTAATTCTATTCCTATCCCATTCCTATTCTATTCTGTTCTATTCTGTCCTATTCCTATCCCTATTCCATCCCTATCCTATTCCTATTCTATTATATTCCTATTCTATCCCTCTTCCTATTCCATCCCTATCCTATTCTATTCCTATTCTATCCCTATTCCTATCCTATTGCTATCCTATTCTATTCCTATTCTATCCCTATTCCTATCCTATTCTAATTCTATTCCTATCCCATTCCTATTCTATTCTGTTCTATTCTGTCCTATTCCTATCCCTATTCCATCCCTATCCTATTCCTATTCTGTTATATTCCTATCCTACTCCTATTCTATCCTATTCCTATTCTATCCCTATTCTATTTCTATTCTATTCCTATTATGTTATATTCCTATCCTATTCCTATCCTATTCTATTCCTTTCCTGTTCCTATTCTATTCCTCTCCTATTCCTATTCTATTATATTCCTATTCTATCCCTCTTCCTATTCCATCCCTATCCCTATTCTATTCCTATCCTATTCCTATCCTATTCTATTCCTATTCTATCCCTATTGCTATCCTATTCCTTTTCTATTCCTCTCCTATTTCTATTTTATTATATTCCTATTCTATCCCTATTCCTATCCTATCCTATTCTATATCTATCCCATTCCTATTCTATTCTGTTCTGTCCTATTCCTATTCCTATCCCTATTCGATCCCTATACCTATTCTCTCCTATTCCTATTCTATTATATTCCTATTCTATCCCTATTCCTATTCCATCCCTATTCTATTCCTATTCCATTCCTATTCTATTCTGTTCTGTCCTATTCCTATTCCTAACCCTATTCCTATTCCATCCCTATTCCTATCCCTATCCCATTCCCATTCTATTCTGTTCTGTTTAATTCCTATTCTATTCCTATTCTGCTCTATTCCTATTCTATCCCTATTCTTTTCCTATTCCTATCCCATTCCTATTCTATTCTATTCCTATTCTATCCCTATTCCTATCCCATTCCTCTTCTATTCTGTTTTGTTCTATCCTATTCCTATCGCTATTCCATCCCCATCCCTATTCTATCCCTCTTCCAATTCTATTTCTATGCTATTCCTATTCTATTATATTCCTATTCTATCAGTATTCCTTTTCCATTCCTATCCCTATTCTACTCCTATTCTATCCCTATTCCTATTCTATTCCTATCCTATTCCTTTTCTATCCCTATTCAATCCTATTCCTATTCTATTATATTCCTATTCTATCTCTATACCTATTCCATACCTATCCCTATTCTATTTCTATTCTATATCTATTCCTATTCTATCCCTATTCTATCCCTATTCTATTCCTTTCCTGTTCCTATTCTATTCCTCTCCTATTCCTATTCTATTATATTCCTATTCTATCCCTCTTCCTATTCCATCCCTATCCCTATTCTATTCCTATCCTATTCCTATCCTATCCTATTCCTATTCTATCCCTATTGCTATCCTATTCCTATTCTATTCTATTCCTCTCCTATTTCTATTTTATTATATTCCTATTCTATCCCTATTCCTATCCTATCCTATTCTATATCTATCCCATTCCTATTCTATTCTGTTCTGTCCTATTCCTATTCCTATCCCTATTCCATCCCTATACCTATTCTCTCCTATTCCTATTCTATTATATTCCTATTCTATCCCTATTCCTATTCCATCCCTATTCTATTCCTATCCCATTCCTATTCTATTCTGTTCTGTCCTATTCCTATCCCTATTCCTATTCCATCCCTATTCCTATCCCTATCCCATTCCCATTATATTCTGTTCTGTTTAATTCCTATTCTATTCCTATTCTGCTCTATTCCTATTCTATCCCTATTCTTTTCCTATTCCTATCCCATTCCTATTCTATTCTATTCCTATTCTATCCCTATTCCTATCCCATTCCTCTTCTATTCTGTTTTGTTCTATCCTATTCCTATCGCTATTCCATCCCCATCCCTATTCTATCCCTCTTCCAATTCTATTCCTATGCTATTCCTATTCTATTATATTCCTATTCTATCGGTATTCCTTTTCCATTCCTATCCCTATTCTATTCCTATTCTATCCCTATTCCTATTCTATTCCTATCCTATTCCTATTCTATCCCTATTAAATCCTATTCCTATTCTATTATATTCCTATTCTATCCCAATTCCTATTCTATCCCTATTCCTATTCCTATCCCATTCCTTTTCTATTCTGTTCTGTTTGATTCCCATCCTATCCCTATTCCATCCCATCCCCATTCTCTCCCTATTCTTATTCTATTCCTATCCTATTCCTATTCTATTATATTCCTATTCTATCCCTCTTCCTATTCCATCCCTATCCCTGTTCTATTCCTATCCTATTCCTATCCTATCCTATCCTATTCTATTCCTATCCTATCCTATTCCTATTCTATGCCTATTGCTATCCTATTCCTATTCTATTCCTATCCTTTTTCTATTCTATTATATTCCTATTCTATCCCTATCGTTATCCTATCCTATTCTAATTCTATTCCTATCCCATTCCTAATCTATTCTGTTCTGTTTTTTCCTATTCCTATCCCTATCCCTATTCTATTCTTATTCTATCCCTATTCCTATCCTATTCTTATTCTAATTCTATTCCTATCCCATTCCTAATCTATTCTGTTCTGTTTTGTCCTATTCCTATCCCTATTGTATTCCTATTCTATCCCTATTCCTATCCTATTATTCTATTCCTATCCTATCCCTTTTCTATTCTATTCCTATTCTATCCCTATTCTATTCCTATTCTATTCTATTCCTATCCTATTGCTATCCTATTCTATTCCCATTCTATCTCTATTCCTATCCTATCCTAATTCTATTCCTATCCCATTCCTATTCTGTTCTGTTCTATTCTGTGCTATTCCTATCCCTATTCCATCCCTATCCTATTCCTATTCTATTATATTCCTATTCTATCCCTCTTCCTATTCCATCCCTATCCTATTCTATTCCTATTCTATCCCTATTCCTATCCTATCCTATTCTAATTCTATTCCTATCCCATTCCTATTCTGTTCTGTTCTATTCTGTCCTATTCCTATCCCTATTCCATCCCTATCCTATTCCTATTCTATTCTATTCCTATTCTATCCCTATCCTATTCTATTCCTATTCTATCACTATTCCTATCCTATCCTATCCTAATTCTATTCCTATCCCATTCCTATTCTATTCTCTTCTATTCTGTCCTATTCCTATCCCTATTCCATTCCTATCCTTTTCCTATTCTATTCTATTCCTATCCTATTCCTATCCTATCCTATTCCTATCCCTATTGCTATCCTATTCCTATTCCTATTCTATTATTTTCCTATTCTAACCCTATTCCTATCCTATCCTATTCTAATTCTATTCCTATCCAATTCCTATTCTATTCTGTTCTGTTCTGTTTTGTCCTATTCCTATCCCTATCCTATTGCTATCCTATTCTAATTCTATTCCTATCCCATTCCTATTCTATTCTGTTCTATTCTGTCCTATTCCTATTCCTATCCCGATTCCATCCCTATCCTATTCTTATTCTATTATATTCCTAACCTATTCCTATCCTATTCCTATTCTATCCCTATTCAATCCTATTCCTATTCTATTATATTCCTATTCTATCCCAATTCCTATTCTATCCCTATTCCTATTCCATTCGTATCCTATTCTATTGCCATTCTATCTCTATTCCTATCCTATCCTATTCTAATTCTATTCCTATCCCATTCCTATTCTGTTCTGTTCTATTCTGTCCTATTCCTATCCCTATTCCATCCCTATCCTATTCCTATTCTATTATATTCCTATTCTATCCCTCTTCCTATTCCATCCGTATCCTATTCTATTCCTACTCTATCCCTATTCCTATCCTATCCTATTCTAATTCTATTCCTATCCCATTCCTATTCTGCTCTGTTCTATTCTGTCCTATTCCTATCCCTATTCCATCCCTATCCTATTCCTATTCTATTATATTCCTATTCTATCCCTCTTCCTATTCCATCCCTATCCTATTCTATTCCTATTCTATCACTATTCCAATCCAATCCTATCCTATCCTAATTCTATTCCTATCCCATTCCTATTCTATTCTCTTCTATTCTGTCCTATTCCTATCCCTATTCCATCCCTATCCTTTTCCTATTCTATTCTATTCCTATCCTATTCCTATCCTATCCTATTCCTATCCTATCCCTATTGCTATCCTATTCCTATTCCTATTCCTATTCGATTCCTATCCTATTCCTATTCTATTATTTTCCTATTCTAACCCTATTCCTATCCTATCCTATTCTAATTCTATTCCTATCCAATTCCTATTCTATTCTATTCTATTCTGTTCTGTTCTGTTTTGTCCTATTCCTATTCCTATCCCTATTCCTATTCTATTCTATTCCTATTCTATCCCTATTCTATTCCTATCCTATTCCTATTCTATTATATTCCTATCCTATTGCTATCCTATTCTATTCCTATTCTATCCCTATTCCTATCCTATTCTAATTCTATTCCTATCCCATTCCTATTCTATTCTGTTCTATTCTGTCCTATCCCTATCCCTATTCCATCCCTATCCTATTCCTATTCTATTATATTCCTATCCTATTCCTATCCTATCCTATTCTTATTCCATCCCTATTCTATCCTATTCCTATTCTTATATTCCTATTCCATCCCTATCCCGATTCTATTCCTATTCTATCCCTATTCCTATGCTATTCCTATTCTATACTATTCCTAATCTATCCCTATTCTATTTCTATTCTAATCCTATTATATTATATTCCTATCCTATTCTATTCCTTTCCTATTCCTATTCCTATTCCTATTCCTATTCTATTCCTATCCTATTCCTATTCTATTATGTTCCTATTCTACCCCTATTGCTATCCTATTCCTATCCGATTCCTGTTCTATTCTATTCCTATTCTATTCCTATTCCTTTCCTATCCTATTCTATATCTATCCCATTCCTATTCTATTCTGTTCTGTCCTATTCCTATTCCTATCCCTATTCCATCCCTATACCTATTCTCTCCTATTCCTATTCTATTATGTTCCTATTCTACCCCTATTGCTATCCTATTCCTATTCTATTCCTATCGGATTCCTGTTCTATTCTATTCCTATTCTATCCCTATTCCTATTCCATCCCTATTCTATTCCTATCCCATTCCTATTCTATTCTGTTCTGTCCTATTCCTATCCCTATTCCTATTCCATTCCTATTCCTATTCCTATCCCATTCCCATTCTATTCTGTTCTGTTTAATTCCTATTCTATTCCTATTCTGCTCTATTCCTATTCTATCCCTATTCTTTTCCTATTCCTATCCCATTCCTATTCTATTCTATTCCTATTCTATCCCTATTCCTATCCCATTCCTCTTCTATTCTGTTTTGTTCTATCCTATTCCTATCCTATTCCTATCCCTATTCCATCCCCATGCCTATTCTATCCCTCTTCCTATTCTATTCTTATCCTATTCCTATTCTATTATATTCCTATTCTATCCCTCTTCCTATTCCATTCCTATCCCTATTCTATTCCTATCCTATTCCTATCCTATTCTATTCCTATTCTATCCCTATTGCTATCCTTTTCCTATTCTACTCCTATCCTTTTTCTATTCTATTATATTCCTATCTTATCCCTATTCCTATCCTATCCTATTCTAATTCTAGTCCTATCCAATTCCTAATCTATTCTGTTCTGTTTTGTCCTATTCCTATTCCTATCCCTATTCTCTTCCTATTCTATCCCTATTCCTATCCTATTCTGTTGTTTGATTCCTATCCTATCCCTATTCCATCCCCATCCCCATTCTCTCCCTATTCTTATTCTATTACTATCCTATTCCTATTCTATTATATTCCTATTCTATTCCTCTTCCTATTCCATCCCTATCCCTATTCTATTGCTATCCTATTCCTATCCTATTTTATTCCTATCCTATTCCTATTCTATGCCTATTGCTATCCTATTCTGATTCTATTCCTATCCTTTTTCTATTCTATTATATTCCTATTCTATCCCTATTCCTATCCTATCCTATTCTAATTCTATTCCTATCCAATTCCTAATCTATTCTGTTCTGTTTTGTCCTATTCCTATTCCTATCCCTATTCTCTTCCTATTCTATCCCTATTCCTATCCTATTCTTATTCTAATTCTATTCCTATCCCATTCCTATTCTATTCTGTTCTGCTTTGTCCTACTCCTATCCCTATTCCATCCATATCCTATTCCGATTCTATTCTATTCCTATTCTATCCCTCTTCCTATTCCATCCCTATCCTATTCTATTCCTTTCCTTTTCCTATTTTATTCTATTCTTATCCTATTCCTATCTTATCCTATTCTGTTCTGTCCTATTCCTATCCCTATTCCTACCTTATTTCTATTCCTATTCCTATCCCATTCCTTTTCTATTCTGTTCTGTTTGATTCCTATCCTATCTCTATTCCATCCCCATTCTCTCCCTATTCTTATTCTATTCCTTTCCTATTCCTATTCTATTATGTTCCTATTCTATCCCTCTTCCTATTCCATCCCTATCCCAATTCTATTCCTATCCTATTCCTATCCTATCCTATTCCTATTCTATGCCTATTGCTATCCTATTGCTGTTCTATTCCTATCCTTTTTCTATTCTATTATATTCCTATTCTATCCCTATTCCTATCCTGTCCTATTTTAATTCTATTCCTATCCCATTCTTAATCTATTCTGTTCTGTTTTGTCCTATTCCTATTCCTATTCCTATTCTATTCCTATTCTATCCCTATTCCTTTCCTATTCTTATTCTATTCCTATCCTATCCCTTTTCTATTCTATTCCTATTCTATCCCTATTCTATTCCTATTCTATCCCTATTCCAATCCTATCCTATTCTAATTCTATTCCTATCCCATTACTATTCTATTCTGTTCTATTCTGTCCTATTCCTATCCCTATTCCATCCCTATCCTTTTCCTATTCTATTCTATTCCTATCCTATTCCTATTCTATCCCTATTCTATCCTATTCCTGTTCTATTATAGTCCTATTCTATCCCTATTCCTATTCCATCCCATTCCCTATTCTATTCCTATTCTATCCCTATTCCTATCCTATCCTATTCTAATTCTATTCCTGTCCCATTCCTATTCTATTGTGTTCTATTCTGTCCTATTCCTATCCCTATTCTATCCCTATCCTATTCCTATTCTATTATATTCCTATTCTATTCTTATCCTATTCCTTTCCTATTCCTATCCTATCCTATTCCTATCCTATTCCTATCCTATTCCTATCCTATTCCTATCCTATTCCTATTCTATCCCTATTCCTATCCTATTCCTATTCTATTATATTCCTATTCTATCCCTATTCCTATCTTAATTCTACTCCTTTCCCATTCCTATATTATTCTGTTCTGTTCTCTCCTATTCCTATCCCTATTCCATCCCTATCCCTATTCTATCCCTGTTCTATCCTATTCCTATTCTATCCCTATTCCTATCCCTTTCCTCTTCTATTCTGTTTTGTTCTATCCTATTTCTATCGTATGCCTATTCCATCCCCATCCCTATTCCATCCCTATTCCTATTCCTATTCCATCCCTATCCCTATTCTATTCCTATCCTATTCCTATCCTATTCTATTCCTTTTCTATCCCTATTGCTATCCTATTCCTATTCTATTCCTCTCCTATTTCTATTCTATTATAATCCTATTCTATCCCTATTCCTATCCTATCCTATTCTAACTCTATTCCTATCCCATTCCTATTCTATTCTGTTCTGTTTTGTTCCATTCCTATTCCTATCCCTATTCTATCCTATTCCTATTCTATTATATTCCTATTCTATCCCTATTCCTATTCCATACCTTTCCCTATTCTATTCCTATTCTATCCCTATTCCTTATTCCTATCCTATTCCTTTTCTATTCTATCCCTATTCTATCCCTATTCTATCCTATCCTATTCTAATTCGATTCCTATCCCATTCCTATTTTATTCTGTTCTGTTCTGTTTTGTCCTATTCCTATTCCTATTCCATCCCTATCCCTATTCTATCCTATTCCTATTCTATTATATTCCTATTCTATCCCTATTCCTATTCCATACCTATCCCTATTTTATTCCTATTCTATCCCTATTCCTATCCTATTCCTTTTCTATTTTATTCCTGTTCGATCTCTATTCTATTCCTATCCGATTCCTATTCTACTCTATTCCAATTCTATCCCTATCCTATTCCTATTCTATTCCTATTCTATTCCTATCCTATTCTATCCCTATTCTATTCTATCGTATTCCTATTCTATTATATTCCTATCCTATCCCTATCCCTATTCCATCCCTATCCCTATTCTATTCCTATCCTATTCCTATCCTACTCTATTCCTATCCTATTCCTATTCTATCCCTATTGCTATCCTATTCCTATTCTATTCCTATCCTATTCCTATTCTATTATATTCCTATTCTATTCTATTCTATCCTATTCTAATTATATTCCTATCTCATTCCTATTTTATTCTGTTCTGTTTTGTCCTATTCCTATTCCTATTCCTATCCCTATCCCTATCCCTATCCCTATTCCATCCCTATCCCTATTCTATCCTATTCCTATTCTATTCTATTCCTATTCTATCCCTATTCCTATCCTATTCCTTTTCTATTCTATTCCTGTTCTATCCCTATTCTATTCCTATCCGATTCCTATTTTACGCTATTCCAATTCTATCCCTATCCTATTCCTATTCTATTCCTATCCTATCCTATTCCTATTCTATCCCTATTCTATCCTATTCCTATTCTATTATATTCCTATTCTATCCCTATTCCTATTCCATCCCTATCCCTATTCTATCCCTATTCCTATCCTATTCCTATTCTATTATATTCCTATTCTGTCCCAATTCCTATTACATCCCTATCCCTCATCTATTCCTATTCAATCCCTATTCCTATTCTATCCCTATTCTATCCCTATTCCTATCCCATTCCTATTCTATTCTTTTCCTATTCTATCCCTATTCCTATCCCATTCTTCTATTCTGTTTTGTTCTATCCTATTCCTATCCTATCCCTATCCCTATCCCTATTCCATCCCTATCCCTATTCTATTCCTATTCTATTCCTATCCTATTCCAATCCTATTCCTATTCTATCCCTATTCCTATCCTATTCCTTTTCTATTCTATTCCTGTTCTATCCCTATTCTATTCCTATCCTATACTATTCCTATCCTATTCCTATTCTATCCCTATTCTATCCTATTCCTGTTCTATTATGGTCCTATTCTATCCCTATTCCTATTCCATCCCATTCCCTATTCTATTCCTATTCTATCCCTATTCCTATCCTATCCTATTCTAATTCTATTCCTGTCCCATTCCTATTCTATTGTGTTCTATTCTGTCCTATTCCTATCCCTATTCTATCCCTATCCTATTCCTATTCTATTATATTCCTATTCTATTCTTATCCTATTCCTTTCCTATTCCTATCCTATCCTATTCCTATCCTATTCCTATCCTATTCCTATTCTATCCCTATTCCTATCCTATTCCTATTCTATTATATTCCTATTCTATCCCTATTCCTATCTTAATTCTACTCCTATCCCATTTCTATATTATTCTGTTCTGTTCTCTCCTATTCCTATCCCTATTCCATCCCTATCCCTATTCTATCCCTGTTCTATCCTATTCCTATTCTATCCCTATTCCTATCTCTTTCCTCTTCTATTCTGTTTTGTTCTATCCTATTTCTATCGTATGCCTATTCCATCCCCATCCCTATTCCATCCCTATTCCTATTCCTATTCCATCCCTATCCCTATTCTATTCCTATCCTATTCCTATCCTATTCTATTCCTTTTCTATCCCTATTGCTATCCTGTTCCTATTCTATTCCTCTCCTATTTCTATTCTATTATAATCCTATTCTATCCCTATTCCTATCCTATCCTATTCTAACTCTATTCCTATCCCATTCCTATTCTATTCTGTTCTGTTTTGTTCCATTCCTATTCCTATCCCTATTCTATCCTATTCCTATTCTATTATATTCCTATTCTATCCCTATTCCTATTCCATACCTTTCCCTATTCTATTCCTATTCTATCCCTATTCCTTATTCCTATCCTATTCCTTTTCTATTCTATCCCTATTCTATCCCTATTCTATCCTATCCTATTCTAATTCGATTCCTATCCCATTCCTATTCTGTTCTGTTCTATTCTGTCCTATTCCTATCCCTATTCCATCCCTATCCTATTCCTATTCTATTATATTCCTATTCTATCCCTCTTCCTATTCCATCCGTATCCTATTCTATTCCTACTCTATCCCTATTCCTATCCTATCCTATTCTAATTCTATTCCTATCCCATTCCTATTCTGCTCTGTTCTATTCTGTCCTATTCCTATCCCTATTCCATCCCTATCCTATTCCTATTCTATTATATTCCTATTCTATCCCTCTTCCTATTCCATCCCTATCCTATCCTATTCCTATTCTATTCTATTCCTATCCTATTGCTATCCTATTCTATTCCTATTCTATCCCTATTCCTATCCTATTCTAATTCTATTCCTATCCCATTCCTATTCTATTCTGTTCTATTCTGTCCTATTCCTATCCCTATTCCATCCCTATCCTATTCCTATTCTGTTATATTCCTATCCTACTCCTATTCTATCCTATTCCTATTCTATCCCTATTCTATTTCTATTCTATTCCTATTATGTTATATTCCTATCCTATTCCTATCCTATTCTATTCCTTTCCTGTTCCTATTCTATTCCTCTCCTATTCCTATTCTATTATATTCCTATTCTATCCCTCTTCCTATTCCATCCCTATCCCTATTCTATTCCTATCCTATTCCTATCCTATTCTATTCCTATTCTATCCCTATTGCTATCCTATTCCTATTCTATTCCTCTCCTATTTCTATTTTATTATATTCCTATTCTATCCCTATTCCTATCCTATCCTATTCTATATCTATCCCATTCCTATTCTATTCTGTTCTGTCCTATTCCTATTCCTATCCCTATTCGATCCCTATACCTATTCTCTCCTATTCCTATTCTATTATATTCCTATTCTATCCCTATTCCTATTCCATCCCTATTCTATTCCTATCCCATTCCTATTCTGTTCTGTTCTGTCCTATTCCTATTCCTAACCCTATTCCTATTCCATCCCTATTCCTATCCCTATCCCATTCCCATTCTATTCTGTTCTGTTTAATTCCTATTCTATTCCTATTCTGCTCTATTCCTATTCTATCCCTATTCTTTTCCTATTCCTATCCCATTCCTATTCTATTCTATTCCTATTCTATCCCTATTCCTATCCCATTCCTCTTCTATTCTGTTTTGTTCTATCCTATTCCTATCGCTATTCCATCCCCATCCCTATTCTATCCCTCTTCCAATTCTATTCCTATGCTATTCCTATTCTATTATATTCCTATTCTATCAGTATTCCTTTTCCATTCCTATCCCTATTCTACTCCTATTCTATCCCTATTCCTATTCTATTCCTATCCTATTCCTTTTCTATCCCTATTCAATCCTATTCCTATTCTATTATATTCCTATTTTATCCCCATTCCTCTCCTATTCTATTCTAATTCTATTCCTATCCCATTCTTATTCTGTTCTGTTCTGTTTTGTCCTATTCCTATTCCTATTCCTACTCTATCCCTATTCTATCCTTTACCTATTCTATTATATTCCTATTCTATCTCTATACCTATTCCATACCTATCCCTATTCTATTTCTATTCTATATCTATTCCTATTCTATCCCTATTCTATCCCTATTCTATTCCTTTCCTGTTCCTATTCTATTCCTCTCCTATTCCTATTCTATTATATTCCTATTCTATCCCTCTTCCTATTCCATCCCTATCCCTATTCTATTCCTATCCTATTCCTATCCTATTCTATTCCTATTCTATCCCTATTGCTATCCTATTCCTATTCTATTCCTCTCCTATTTCTATTTTATTATATTCCTATTCTATCCCTATTCCTATCCTATCCTATTCTATATCTATCCCATTCCTATTCTATTCTGTTCTGTCCTATTCCTATTCCTATCCCTATTCCATCCCTATACCTATTCTCTCCTATTCCTATTCTATTATATTCCTATTCTATCCCTATTCCTATTCCATCCCTATTCTATTCCTATCCCATTCCTATTCTATTCTGTTCTGTCCTATTCCTATCCCTATTCCTATTCCATCCCTATTCCTATCCCTATCCCATTCCCATTATATTCTGTTCTGTTTAATTCCTATTCTATTCCTATTCTGCTCTATTCCTATTCTATCCCTATTCTTTTCCTATTCCTATCCCATTCCTATTCTATTCTATTCCTATTCTATCCCTATTCCTATCCCATTCCTCTTCTATTCTGTTTTGTTCTATCCTATTCCTATCGCTATTCCATCCCCATCCCTATTCTATCCCTCTTCCAATTCTATTCCTATGCTATTCCTATTCTATTATATTCCTATTCTATCGGTATTCCTTTTCCATTCCTATTCCTATTCTATCCCTATTCCTATTCTATTCCTATCCTATTCCTATTCTATCCCTATTAAATCCTATTCCTATTCTATTATATTCCTATTCTATCCCAATTCCTATTCTGTCCCTATTCCTATTCCTATCCCATTCCTTTTCTATTCTGTTCTGTTTGATTCTCATCCTATCCCTATTCCATCCCATCCCCATTCTCTCCCTATTCTTATTCTATTCCTATCCTATTCCTATCCTATCCTATCCTATTCTATTCCTATCCTATCCTATCCTATTCCTATTCTATGCCTATTGCTATCCTATTCCTATTCTATTCCTATCCTTTTTCTATTCTATTATATTCCTATTCTATCCCTATCGTTATCCTATCCTATTCTAATTCTATTCCTATCCCATTCCTAATCTATTCTGTTCTGTTTTTTCCTATTCCTATCCCTATCCCTATTCTATTCTTATTCTATCCCTATTCCTATCCTATTCTTATTCTAATTCTATTCCTATCCCATTCCTAATCTATTCTGTTCTGTTTTGTCCTATTCCTATCCCTATTGTATTCCTATTCTATCCCTATTCCTATCCTATTATTCTATTCCTATCCTATCCCTTTTCTATTCTATTCCTATTCTATCCCTATTCTATTCCTATTCTATTCTATTCCTATCCTATTGCTATCCTATTCTATTCCCATTCTATCTCTATTCCTATCCTATCCTAATTCTATTCCTATCCCATTCCTATTCTGTTCTGTTCTATTCTGTGCTATTCCTATCCCTATTCCATCCCTATCCTATTCCTATTCTATTATATTCCTATTCTATCCCTCTTCCTATTCCATCCCTATCCTATTCTATTCCTATTCTATCCCTATTCCTATCCTATCCTATTCTAATTCTATTCCTATCCCATTCCTATTCTGTTCTGTTCTATTCTGTCCTATTCCTATCCCTATTCCATCCCTATCCTATTCCTATTCTATTCTATTCCTATTCTATCCCTATCCTATTCTATTCCTATTCTATCACTATTCCTATCCTATCCTATCCTAATTCTATTCCTATCCCATTCCTATTCTATTCTCTTCTATTCTGTCCTATTCCTATCCCTATTCCATTCCTATCCTTTTCCTATTCTATTCTATTCCTATCCTATTCCTATCCTATCCTATTCCTATCCTATCCCTATTGCTATCCTATTCCTATTCCTATTCTATTATTTTCCTATTCTAACCCTATTCCTATCCTATCCTATTCTAATTCTATTCCTATCCAATTCCTATTCTATTCTGTTCTGTTCTGTTTTGTCCTATTCCTATCCCTATCCTATTGCTATCCTATTCTATTTCTATTCTATCCCTATTCCTATCCTATTCTAATTCTATTCCTATCCCATTCCTATTCTATTCTGTTCTATTCTGTCCTATTCCTATTCCTATCCCGATTCCATCCCTATCCTATTCTTATTCTATTATATTCCTAACCTATTCCTATCCTATTCCTATTCTATCCCTATTCAATCCTATTCCTATTCTATTATATTCCTATTCTATCCCAATTCCTATTCTATCCCTATTCCTATTCCATTCGTATCCTATTCTATTGCCATTCTATCTCTATTCCTATCCTATCCTATTCTAATTCTATTCCTATCCCATTCCTATTCTGTTCTGTTCTATTCTGTCCTATTCCTATCCCTATTCCATCCCTATCCTATTCCTATTCTATTATATTCCTATTCTATCCCTCTTCCTATTCCATCCGTATCCTATTCTATTCCTACTCTATCCCTATTCCTATCCTATCCTATTCTAATTCTATTCCTATCCCATTCCTATTCTGCTCTGTTCTATTCTGTCCTATTCCTATCCCTATTCCATCCCTATCCTATTCCTATTCTATTATATTCCTATTCTATCCCTCTTCCTATTCCATCCCTATCCTATTCTATTCCTATTCTATCACTATTCCAATCCAATCCTATCCTATCCTAATTCTATTCCTATCCCATTCCTATTCTATTCTCTTCTATTCTGTCCTATTCCTATCCCTATTCCATCCCTATCCTTTTCCTATTCTATTCTATTCCTATCCTATTCCTATCCTATCCTATTCCTATCCTATCCCTATTGCTATCCTATTCCTATTCGATTCCTATCCTATTCCTATTCTATTATTTTCCTATTCTAACCCTATTCCTATCCTATCCTATTCTAATTCTATTCCTATCCAATTCCTATTCTATTCTATTCTATTCTATTCTATTCTGTTCTGTTCTGTTTTGTCCTATTCCTATTCCTATCCCTATTCCTATTCTATTCTATTCCTATTCTATCCCTATTCTATTCCTATCCTATTCCTATTCTATTATATTCCTATCCTATTGCTATCCTATTCTATTCCTATTCTATCCCTATTCCTATCCTATTCTAATTCTATTCCTATCCCATTCCTATTCTATTCTGTTCTATTCTGTCCTATCCCTATCCCTATTCCATCCCTATCCTATTCCTATTCTATTATATTCCTATCCTATTCCTATCCTATTCTATTCTTATTCCATCCCTATTCTATCCTATTCCTATTCTTATATTCCTATTCCATCCCTATCCCGATTCTATTCCTATTCTATCCCTATTCCTATGCTATTCCTATTCTATACTATTCCTAATCTATCCCTATTCTATTTCTATTCTAATCCTATTATATTATATTCCTATCCTATTCTATTCCTTTCCTATTCCTATTCCTATTCCTATTCTATTCCTATCCTATTCCTATTCTATTATGTTCCTATTCTACCCCTATTGCTATCCTATTCCTATTCTATTCCTATCCGATTCCTGTTCTATTCTATTCCTATTCCTTTCCTATCCTATTCTATATCTATCCCATTCCTATTCTATTCTGTTCTGTCCTATTCCTATTCCTATCCCTATTCCATCCCTATACCTATTCTCTCCTATTCCTATTCTATTATGTTCCTATTCTACCCCTATTGCTATCCTATTCCTATTCTATTCCTATCCGATTCCTGTTCTATTCTATTCCTATTCTATCCCTATTCCTATTCCATCCCTATTCTATTCCTATCCCATTCCTATTCTATTCTGTTCTGTCCTATTCCTATCCCTATTCCTATTCCATTCCTATTCCTATTCCTATCCCATTCCCATTCTATTCTGTTCTGTTTAATTCCTATTCTATTCCTATTCTGCTCTATTCCTATTCTATCCCTATTCTTTTCCTATTCCTATCCCATTCCTATTCTATTCTATTCCTATTCTATCCCTATTCCTATCCCATTCCTCTTCTATTCTGTTTTGTTCTATCCTATTCCTATCCTATTCCTATCCCTATTCCATCCCCATGCCTATTCTATCCCTCTTCCTATTCTATTCTTATCCTATTCCTATTCTATTATATTCCTATTCTATCCCTCTTCCTATTCCATTCCTATCCCTATTCCATTCCTATCCCTATTCTATTCCTATCCTATTCTATTCCTATTCTATCCCTATTGCTATCCTTTTCCTATTCTACTCCTATCCTTTTTCTATTCTATTATATTCCTATCTTATCCCTATTCCTATCCTATCCTATTCTAATTCTAGTCCTATCCAATTCCTAATCTATTCTGTTCTGTTTTGTCCTATTCCTATTCCTATCCCTATTCTCTTCCTATTCTATCCCTATTCCTATCCTATTCTGTTGTTTGATTCCTATCCTATCCCTATTCCATCCCCATCCCCATTCTCTCCCTATTCTTATTCTATTACTATCCTATTCCTATTCTATTATATTCCTATTCTATCCCTCTTCCTATTCCATCCCTATCCCTATTCTATTGATATCCTATTCCTATCCTATTTTATTCCTATCCTATTCCTATTCTATGCCTATTGCTATCCTATTCTGATTCTATTCCTATCCTTTTTCTATTCTATTATATTCCTATTCTATCCCTATTCCTATCCTATCCTATTCTAATTCTATTCCTATCCAATTCCTAATCTATTCTGTTCTGTTTTGTCCTATTCCTATTCCTATCCCTATTCTCTTCCTATTCTATCCCTATTCCTATCCTATTCTTATTCTAATTCTATTCCTATCCCATTCCTATTCTATTCTGTTCTGCTTTGTCCTACTCCTATCCCTATTCCATCCATATCCTATTCCCATTCTATTATATTCCTATTCTATCCCTCTTCCTATTCCATCCCTATCCTATTCTATTCCTTTCCTTTTCCTATTTTATTCTATTCTTATCCTATTCCTATCTTATCCTATTCTGTTCTGTCCTATTCCTATCCCTATTCCTACCTTATTTCTATTCCTATTCCTATCCCATTCCTTTTCTATTCTGTTCTGTTTGATTCCTATCCTATCTCTATTCCATCCCCATTCTCTCCCTATTCTTATTCTATTCCTTTCCTATTCCTATTCTATTATGTTCCTATTCTATCCCTCTTCCTATTCCATCCCTATCCCAATTCTATTCCTATCCTATTCCTATCCTATTCCTATTTCTATTCTATGCCTATTGCTATCCTATTGCTGTTCTATTCCTATCCTTTTTCTATTCTATTATATTCCTATTCTATCCCTATTCCTATCCTGTCCTATTTTAATTCTATTCCTATCCCATTCTTAATCTATTCTGTTCTGTTTTGTCCTATTCCTATTCCTATTCTATTCCTATTCTATCCCTATTCCTTTCCTATTCTTATTCTATTCCTATCCTATCCCTTTTCTATTCTATTCCTATTCTATCCCTATTCTATTCCTATTCTATCCCTATTCCAATCCTATCCTATTCTAATTCTATTCCTATCCCATTACTATTCTATTCTGTTCTATTCTGTCCTATTCCTATCCCTATTCCATCCCTATCCTTTTCCTATTCTATTCTATTCCTATCCTATTCCTATTCTATCCCTATTCTATCCTATTCCTGTTCTATTATAGTCCTATTCTATCCCTATTCCTATTCCATCCCATTCCCTATTCTATTCCTATTCTATCCCTATTCCTATCCTATCCTATTCTAATTCTATTCCTGTCCCATTCCTATTCTATTGTGTTCTATTCTGTCCTATTCCTATCCCTATTCTATCCCTATCCTATTCCTATTCTATTATATTCCTATTCTATTCTTATCCTATTCCTTTCCTATTCCTATCCTATCCTATTCCTATCCTATTCCTATCCTATTCCTATCCTATTCCTATCCTATTCCTATCCTATTCCTATTCTATCCCTATTCCTATCCTATTCCTATTCTATTATATTCCTATTCTATCCCTATTCCTATCTTAATTCTACTCCTATCCCATTCCTATATTATTCTGTTCTGTTCTCTCCTATTCCTATCCCTATTCCATCCCTATCCCTATTCTATCCCTGTTCTATCCTATTCCTATTCTATCCCTATTCCTATCCCTTTCCTCTTCTATTCTGTTTTGTTCTATCCTATTTCTATCGTATGCCTATTCCATCCCCATCCCTATTCCATCCCTATTCCTATTCCTATTCCATCCCTATCCCTATTCTATTCCTATCCTATTCCTATCCTATTCTATTCCTTTTCTATCCCTATTGCTATCCTATTCCTATTCTATTCCTCTCCTATTTCTATTCTATTATAATCCTATTCTATCCCTATTCCTATCCTATCCTATTCTAACTCTATTCCTATCCCATTCCTATTCTATTCTGTTCTGTTTTGTTCCATTCCTATTCCTATCCCTATTCTATCCTATTCCTATTCTATTATATTCCTATTCTATCCCTATTCCTATTCCATACCTTTCCCTATTCTATTCCTATTCTATCCCTATTCCTTATTCCTATCCTATTCCTTTTCTATTCTATCCCTATTCTATCCCTATTCTATCCTATCCTATTCTAATTCGATTCCTATCCCATTCCTATTTTATTCTGTTCTGTTCTGTTTTGTCCTATTCCTATTCCTATTCCATCCCTATCCCTATTCTATCCTATTCCTATTCTATTCTATTCCTATTCTATCCCTATTCCTATCCTATTCCTTTTCTATTCTATTCCTGTTCTATCCCTATTCTATTCCTATCCGATTCCTATTTTACGCTATTCCAATTCTATCCCTATCCTATTCCTATTCTATTCCTATCCTATCCTATTCCTATTCTATCCCTATTCTATCCTATTCCTATTCTATTATATTCCTATTCTATCCCTATTCCTATTCCATCCCTATCCCTATTCTATCCCTATTCCTATCCTATTCCTATTCTATTATATTCCTATTCTGTCCCAATTCCTATTACATCCCTATCCCTCATCTATTCCTATTCAATCCCTATTCCTATTCTATCCCTATTCTATCCCTATTCCTATCCCATTCCTATTCTATTCTTTTCCTATTCTATCCCTATTCCTATCCCATTCTTCTATTCTGTTTTGTTCTATCCTATTCCTATCCTATCCCTATCCCTATTCCATCCCTATCCCTATTCTATTCCTATTCTATTCCTATCCTATTCCAATCCTATTCCTATTCTATCCCTATTCCTATCCTATTCCTTTTCTATTCTATTCCTGTTCTATCCCTATTCTATTCCTATCCTATACTATTCCTATCCTATCCCTATTCTATCCTATTCCTATTCTATTATTTTCCTATTCTATCCCTATCCCCATCCTATTCCTATTCTATTATATTCCTATTCTGTCCCAATTCCTATTACATCCCTATCCCTCATCTATTCCTATTCAATCCCTATTCTATCCCTATTCTATTCCTATTCCTATCCCATTCCTATTCTATTCTTTTCCTATTCTATCCCTATTCCTATCCCATTCTTCTATTTTGTTTTGTTCTATCCTATTCCTATCCTATCCCTATTCCATCCCTATCCCTATTCTATTCCTATCCTATTCCTATCCTATTCCTATCCTATTCCTATCCTATTCCTATCCTATTCTATTCCTATTCTATCCCTATTGCTATCCTACTCCTATTCTATTCCTCTCCTATTCCTATTCTATCCCTATTCCTCTCCAATCCTATTCCAATTTTATTCCTATCCCATTCCTATTCTATTCTGTTCTGTTCTGTCCTATTCCTATTCCTATCCCTATTCCATCCTTATCCCTATTCTATCCTATTCCTATTCTATCCTATTCCTATTCTATTATATTCCTATTCTATCCCCATTCCTATTCCATACGTATCCCTATTTTATTCCTATTCTATCCCTATCCTATTCCTTTTCTATTCCTGTTCTATCCCTATTCTATTCCTATCCGATTCCTATTCTACTCTATTCCAATTCTATCCCTATCCTATTCCTATTCTATTCCTATCCTATTCCTATTCTATCCGTATTCTATCCGTATTCTATCCTATTCCTATTCTATTATATTCCTATTCTATCCCTATTCCTATTCCATCCCTATCCCTATCCTATTATATTCCTATTCCATCCCTATCCCTATTCTATCCCTATTCCTATCCCATTCCTATTCTATTGTTTTGTTCTATCCTATTCCTATCCTATCCCTATTCCATCCCTATCCCTATTCTATCCCTATTCCTATCCTATTCCTATTCTATTATATTCCTATTCTATCCCTATTTCTGATTCTATCCCTATTTTATACCTATCCCATTCTTATTCTATTCTGTTGTCCTATTCCTATTACATCGTTATTCCTATTCCATCCCTATTCCTATCCCTATCCCATTCCTATCCTGTTCTGTTTGATTCCTATCCTATTCCTATTCTGCTCTATTCCTATTCTATCCCTATTCTATTCCTATCCTATTCCTATTCTAGTGTATTCCTATCCTATTCCTATCCTATTTTATTCCTATTCTATGCCTATCCTATTCCTATTCTATTATATTCCTATTTTATCCCTATTCCTATCCAATCCTATTCTAATTCTTCTTATCCCATTCCTATTCTTTTCTGTTCTGTTCTGTCCTATTCCTATCCCTATCCCTATTCCATCCCTATCCTATCCATATTCTATTATATTCCTATCCTATTCCTATCCTATTCTATCCCTATTCTATACTATTCTTATTCTATTATATTTCTATTCTATCCCTATTCCTATTCCATCCCTATCCCTATTCTATTCGTGTTGTATCCCTATCCCTATCCTATTCTATTCCTATCCTATTCTATTCCTATTCTATCCTTATTCCTATCCCATTCCTATTCTATTCTATTCCTATTCTATCCCTATTCCTATCCCATTCCTATTCTATTCTTTTCCTATTCTATCCCTATTCCTTTCCCATTCCTCTTCTATTCTGTTTTGTTCTATCCTATTCCTATCCTATCCCTATTCCATCCCTATCCTATCCCTATTCCTATCCTATTATATTCCTATTCTATCCCTATTCCTGATTCCATCCCTATTCTATTCCTGTTCCTATTCTATTCCTATCCTATTCCTATTCTATTATATTCCTATTCTATCCCTCTTCCTATTCCATCCCTATCCCTATTCTATTCCTATCCTATTCCTATCCTATTCTATTCCTATCCTATTCTATCCCTATTGCTATCCTATTTCTATTCTATTCCTATCCTATATCCTATTCTATTTTATTCCTGTTCTATTTTATTCCTATTCTATCCCTATTCCTATTCCTATCCTATTCTAATTCTATTCCTATCCCATTCCTATTCTATTCTGTTCCTATTCTATCCCTATCCCATTCCTATTCTATTATATTCCTGTCCTATTCTATTCCTATTCTATCCCTATCCTATCCTATTCTAATTGTATTCCTATCCCATTCGTATGCTATTCTGTTCTGTTCTGTCCTATTCCTATCCCTATTCCATCCCTGTCCTATTCCTATTCTATTCTATTCCTATCCTATCCTATTCCTATCCTATCCCTATTCTATCCTATTCCTATTCTATTATATTCCTAGTCTATCCCTATTCCTATTCCATCCCTATCCCTATTCTATCCCTATTCCTATTCTATCCTATTCGTATTCTATCCCTATTCTATTTCTATTCTATCCCTATTCTATTCCTATTCTATTATATTCCTATCCTTTTCTATTCCTATTCTATCCCTATTCCTATTCTGTTCCTATCCTATTCCTATTCTATTATATTCCTTTTCTGTCCCTATTCCTATTCCATCCCTATCCCTATTCTATTCCTATTCAATCCCTCTTCCTATTCTATTCCTATTCCTATTCCTATCCCATTCCTATTCTATTCTATTCCTATTCTATCCCTATCCCTATTCTATTCTGTTTTGGTCTATCCTATTCCTATCCTATCCCTATTCCTATCCTATTATATTCCTATTCTATCCCTATTCCTGATTCCATCCCTATTCTATTCCTGTTCCTATTCTATTCCTATCCTATTCCTATTCTATTATATTCCTATTCTATCCCTCTTCCTATTCCATCCCTATCCCTATTCTATTCCTATCCTATTCCTATCCTATTCTATTCCTATCCTATTCTATCCCTATTGCTATCCTATTTCTATTCTATTCCTATCCTATATCCTATTCTATTTTATTCCTGTTCTATTTTATTCCTATTCTATCCCTATTCCTATTCCTATCCTATTCTAATTCTATTCCTATCCCATTCCTATTCTATTCTGTTCCTATTCTATCCCTATCCCATTCCTATTCTATTATATTCCTGTCCTATTCTATTCCTATTCTATCCCTATCCTATCCTATTCTAATTGTATTCCTATCCCATTCGTATGCTATTCTGTTCTGTTCTGTCCTATTCCTATCCCTATTCCATCCCTGTCCTATTCCTATTCTATTCTATTCCTATCCTATCCTATTCCTATCCTATCCCTATTCTATCCTATTCCTATTCTATCCTATTCGTATTCTATCCCTATTCTATTTCTATTCTATCCCTATTCTATTCCTATTCTATTATATTCCTATCCTTTTCTATTCCTATTCTATCCCTATTCCTATTCTGTTCCTATCCTATTCCTATTCTATTATATTCCTTTTCTGTCCCTATTCCTATTCCATCCCTATCCCTATTCTATTCCTATTCAATCCCTCTTCCTATTCTATTCCTATTCCTATTCCTATCCCATTCCTATTCTATTCTATTCCTATTCTATCCCTATCCCTATTCTATTCTGTTTTGGTCTATCCTATTCCTATCCTATCCCTATTCCATCCCTATCCCTATGCTATCCCTATCCCTATCCTATTATATTCCTATTCTATCCCTATTCCAATTCCATCCCTATTCTATTCCTATCCCATTCCTATTCTATTCTGTCCTATTCCTATCCCTATTTCTATTCCATCCCTATCCCATTCCTATTCTGTTCTGTTTGATTCCTATTCTATTCCTATTCTGCTCTATTCCTATTCTGCTCTATTCCTATTCTATCCCTATTCCACTCCTATCCTATTCCTATTCTAGTGTATTCCTATCCTATCCCTATCCTATCCCTATTGCTATCTTATTCCTATCCTCTTCCTATCCTATTCTATTCCTATTCTATCCCTATCCCTATCCTAATTCTATTCCTATCCCTATTCCATCCCTATCCTCTTCCTATTCTATTATATTCCTATCCTATTGCTATTCTATTGCTATCCTATTCTATCACTATTCCTATCCTATTCTTATTCTATTATATTCCTATTCTATCCCTATTCCTATTCTATCTTTATTCCTATTCTATCCCTATTCTATTTCTATTCCTATTCTATTATATTCCTATTCTATCCCTGTTCTTATTCCATCCCTATTCTAATTCTATTCAATCCCTATTCCTATTCTATCCCTATCCCATTCCTCTTCTATTCTGTTTTGTTCTATCCTATTCCTATCCTATCCCTATTCCATCCTTATCCCTATTTTATCCCTATTCCTCTTCTATTATATTCCTATTCTATCCCTATTCCTATTGCATCCCTATTCTATTCCTATCCCATTCCTATTCTATTCTGTCCTATTGCTATTCCTATTCCATCCCTATTCCTATTCCATCCGTATCCCATTCCTATTCTGTTCTGTTCTGTTTGATTCCTATCCTATTCCTATTCTATCCCTATTGCTATCTTATTCCTATTCTATTATATTCCTATTCTATCCCTATTCCTTTCCTATCCTATCCTAATTCTATTCCTATCCCATTCCTATTCTATTCTGTTCTGTTATGTCCTATTCCTATCCCTATTCCATCCCTATCCTATTCCTATTCCATTCTATCCGTATTCCTATCCCATTCCTCTTCCCTGGCTAAGGCCTGCTGCTGAACTGTCAGTCCACCAGGGGGCAGCAGCTACCCCTTCCCCAAGTGCACCCATTGGTTTTTTGTGATTGCAGCCAAAGGGCTCTGAGAACATTTCAGCCCCCCCCCCAACTCTCCCTGCTTTTGAAGCCTTCAAGCAAAACCGCGGGGGACTTTTGGCACCCTCAGGTTCACTCGGAGCCCCTCCCAGGCCTAAGAAGGGCCTTCCGAGCCCTCTGCCCCAATTGCCAAGTTGAGGGGAGTGGGGTGCTTCCCCCCTTCAGAGCCCAGGGAAGAAGTGGGAGGGGGCCCTGCTAAGCCCCTAAGCCCAACGTCCCCTGAAGGTCTCTCCCTGCCTCCTCCCCCTCCCCCAGGCCCAGGCTGAGCCGGCCATAGAAGAATGGACAGGGAGCCCTCCGGAAGCAGCAGCCTTGGGGAGCCAGCCTAGCCCCAGGACCAGGGCTGAGGTCCTCCTCCCCTGCCCCCTCCCTCGCCTGCCAGCCTCAGGTGTTTGGAAGGAGCCCTGGAGGCACTCTTGGGTGGGGAGGAGAGGGGGACGCTCCGAGGCAGCAGGGGGTTCAGAGGCCACTCCAGGGAGGCCCTGGATCCCTTGCCAGGAGGCAGAAGCATCCTCCTCCACCGGCTCTTTCAAGCACATCCCTTCCTGGGTTCTCTGGCTGTAAAAGAGAAGCGGCTTTGCTGCCTTTAGGCCAAGCCAGAGCGTTACGGTCTTGTCAACAGCCGACACCAAGCAAAGCCACTCGCTTCACATCATTTCCCTTCCTTCTCCCAAAGCGGCAACCAGGGCCACCTGCCTGTTCCAGAACCAGATCTGACACGGGCCAAAGAGGAGCCGGTTCTGCTGGTGGAAGGGGACTTCTTGGAAGTCTCCCTCAGGCCCAGAGCCACCTCGGGGCAGGCAGGGCTCACGGCACAAGAGGCCGGACAGCAGCAACCCCTGCTGCAACTTCTGGGTAGTGGGGAGTCACCGAACCCCGGACTCTTCCTTCCTGGGCTCCCTAGAGCACAGCTGTTGGATCCTCTCTGCCCTGGAGATGACCTTTTGCAGAGCTCTCTGGGTGTGGCTGCTGCGCTCTCCTCCGCCTCCCTTGCTGGCTCCGTTCCTCCTTACGAGGAGCTGCTTCAGTTTCCACCCGTCGTCGTCGTTGTATCCTCTCTTCAAACGGAAGCCCGGATCCTCCCAGCTTCCCTGAAGCCCCCTAGCGCCGTCTCTGGAGAGCGAGGAAGGCTGGAGGGGGGAGCATGGGGGGGTCACCCCAGGCCTCACGGCAGTGGCACCAAAGCTCTGCCCCTTCTTCGTCTGCTCACGGACTCTGAGCATGTGAAGAGGGCTCCAGGGAGACCCTCTGCCCTCGCAGCTGCCCACTAACCCCATCCCCCCCACCGACCCCGCCTGGCCCAACACAGGGGGGGGAGGAGCCGGATATTCCCGGCCAACTCAGAGGAAGGGGGGGAGGAAGGGAAGCTGCCCTGTGGCTTCTTTTAATGCAGAGCTTTTCTCAGGTTTCATTCTCATTTTATTTGCTATTTGTTGAACCAGAACACCTTATACTTTATATACACACAGGTGAGCATGACTTCTGTTTGTGACAATACATAATATATTATTTAGGTAATACTAGCTGTAAGAAAACACGCGCGCACACAGAGGGAGAGCCTCCCAATCAGCCAACCCTAGAAAGGCGGGTCATTGGGTGAGGCTGGGGGGGGGGATGGCCAGGGGAACCTGCCACGGAGGGAGAGGGGTCAGCCAGGCCCCAGGGGGGCTCCCCAGCTGGGCTACGACTCCCTCCCTCCGGGGGGAATTGGGTCCTTCCGGGAGCTGCAGCCCAATGCCTGACCCTCGCCTGCCGCCTGCCAGGGATCGAAGGAAACCTCGAGGGAGTGGTGTGCCTATGGGGAGCCTGGCCAAGGAGGCCCCCGCTTTCCTTTTTTGAAGAAAGTGCATTTCGTTCGTGGCAGCCTTCCGCCTGATGCCAACGGAGCAGGTCCCTGCTGCTGCTCTGCCAAGGAGATCCAGAGGTGGCCGGGAGCGGAGAAGGGAGGAAACACGGAGAGGCTGCCTGGAAGGGCCTTGCTCACTGAAAAACTACCCACAGGGGAAGCACCAAACCACGGGGGTCACCCAGGACATGCACAGGCGAGAGCCGAGACGACAGCAGCAGCGTGAAGCATTACTGCCCAAGGGGGGAGGGGGAAATGAATCAAGAGTGCCACAGGGGCCAAGCAAAGAAGCTGGTCCAGAGCCATTCTAGCTCGCCAATGGCAGGAGGCGGCAGAGGAGGGAAGGGCAGACCTGCACAAATCCCCAAAAAGACACGAGGGGGAGACACAGAGACACATCTGCCAGAAAGGGCTTCATGGCCCAGTCCTCCCTCCCTGCCTCCCTGGAGGGCACAACACACCAGGTTCAGAAGGGAGCCGGTTGAGGGAGATGCCCGGCTGTCACCCACACAAGAGACGGGAGCACTTGGAGAGCCACTTGGGGGCTGCAGCCACGCCCGACTTGGGAAGTGACCTTTTCTGACAAGAACTGGGCGGGGAGAAAGGAGACCGGGGAAATTGTGAGGCTTCACCAAACACAGAACACACAAATGGATCTGGAAGGCCCCGACTGCCGGCCTTCGAGGGAAGGAGGACGAGGGGAAGCCCAGAGGAGCCGATTCTCCGGAGAGCCGAGATCAGCAGCAGGGGCAGCTCCGGACAGCTGCTCTCTGAGGCCCAGGGGAAAGGAAAGGGAGCCTGGCTGGGAACCCCAAAGGAAAAGCAGCTTCTGCTCAGCCTCCCAGACTTCGGGGACTGACCAGAGGCAGGAAGACGGGTTTCAACCGTCCCCCCTCCCTCGGTCCTCCCTGGCTCGCTCTTCCAAGACTCCCGGAGGGGCGGATTCTGAAGCAGTTCTGCTACGCCAGAGAGGGAATGCAGTGGGGAGCCCAGGGAACAGGCACGCCAACAAAAACGGGGATTGTCTGGAAGTTGGGATTGGGCTAAAGAGCCCAGGTGGGTCCCTCTGCCTCGGCCGTTGGTCCGTTTCCATTTCCTCCCTCTTGCTTCTTCAGAACTGAACCCACTTGGATGGCTGAGCAGGCTGGCTGGGAACTGCACTGAGGGGGAGGGGAGAGAGGCAGGGAAAGGATTAGGAGAGAGCCTGGGGGCCTCAAGGACCAGTCCCCCCCCATCTTCCATTCTCGAAGCAAAGGTCCCTCTGCCCAGGACAGAATCCCAAAAGGAGGAGAACCCGACTATCCCAGAGGCCAAACAGGAGAGAAGAGAAGGAGGAGGAGGAGGAAGAAAAATAAGAGGAAGAAGAGGAAGAAAAAGAAGAGGAGGAAGAGGAAAAAGAAGAAAAAAAAAAGAGGAAAAGAAAGAGAAAGGAGGAAGAGGAAGAAGAGGAGGAAGAGGAAGAGGAGAAAGAGGAAGAGGAGGAGTAGGAGGAAGAGGAGGAGGAAGAGGAGAAAAAGGAAGAGGTGGAGGAGGAAGAGGAAGAGGAGAAAGAAGAAAGAAGGAAGGAGGAGGAGGAGAAAAAGAGAAAAAAAGAAGAGGCAGAGGAAGAGGAGGAAAAGGAAGAGGAGGAGGAAGAGGAAGAGAAAGAGGAGAGAGGAGGAAGAGGAAGAGGAAGAAAAGGAAGAGGAGGAGGAAGAGGAAGAGGAGGAAAAGGAAGAAGAAGAAGAAGAAGAAGAAGAAGAAGAAGAAGAAGAAGAAGAAGAAGAAGAAGAAGAAGAAGAAGAAGAAGAAGAAGAAGAAGAAAGGAAGAAGAGGAAAAGGAGGAAAAGGAAGAGGAGGAAGAGAAAGAGGCAGAGGAGGAGGAGGAAGAGGAAGGAGGAAGAGGAAGAGGAGGAGGAAGAGGAGAAAGAAGGAAGGAGGAGGAGGAGGAAGAAGAAGAAGAAGAAAAGGAAAGGGTCTGTGTGGCTGGGCAAATGAGAGAGGAAGAGAGAGGTAGGTCAACCCGAGAAAAGCCGCCTCTCCGCAGCCTCCCTTTTACCTGGGTGCAGTGCTGAAGTCTCCCCAGAGATCTGCGGTGGCTGGGAGCAGGGCAGGCGGGGGGCCCTTGGAGGCAGCCGAAGGTGACAGGTTGAAGTCTAGGAGGATATCTAGGTGTGGAAGGGGGGGCAGTTCTTGGTTAGGAATATGGAGGGGGAGGGTCTCTTCCAGACCCTCCCAGCCCTCAGAGAGGATCCAAGCCAGCCGGCCAGGCTGCGGCTGTTGCGGCCTCTTCAGGCGTTGCTCTGGCCAAGAGAGGCAGAGGAGGAACCTCCTGGGCTGCATTGCCCCCCGGAACCTCCCAAATATGCCCCCACAATGTGCCCAGGGAGTCCTCGACTTAGGACCACAAGCGAGCCCAAGGTTTAGGTTAAGTGAGACACCCCTTAAGTGAGTTTTGCCTCATTTTACAACATTTCTTGCCACCGTTGTTAAGCAAATCCCTGTGGTTGTTAAGCAAGTAACAATCATTGACTTTGCTGGTCAGTCAGTCGCCAAAGGGGATGGCGAGACCTCCAGGACACAGCAACGGTCCTAAGTGCGAGGCAGCTGCCAAGCCCCTAGGGTCTGGTCACTGCAAAGGTCCTTCACTTGGGAAAAGCGGCCCCAAGTCCCTTTTGGCTGTGCCTTCCTTTGAATGGTCACTAAACGAACCATTGTAAGTCAAGGACTACTTGTGCTTCCTTTGGACTGGTACACAAAAGGGAGGTCACGGGGGGGGGGGGGGATCCTTTCCTTGGGAGTGGCTGCCCAGCCAGGTGGAAGGGGGCCTGCCCAGGGGCTCCTCCTCTTCTTCCTCCCGAGGGAGAACAGGGTCGCCCCATCCCAACTCAGGAAGATCCAAGGGGCCTCTGCTGCCTCCCCCCCCACCTCTCCTGAGCACCTGCTGGGGGAGGGCCTCAGCCCTGGGACCCCCCCCTCAGGAAGCAGGACGTTACCTGTGCTGCCAGCACTGCTGGACTTGGGCATGGGGGGTGGAGTCACGTGGTTGGAAATGGCTGTCGAAGAAAGAGGGGGAACTGGGGGGGGAGTAGGAGCGGCTATTTTGCCCCCCGGGGGTGGGGGCAGAAGGCTGAGTCCGCCTGAGCTGGGGGGGCGGGGCTTCGCTGGCCCACTTTTCTTGGTGGGCATGTTCTGCAAAGGGAGAAAGGCAGCGTTAGGACAGGTCCCCCAGAATCACAGGGCACCCCTGAAACCCCAGCCAGCGGGACGTGGGGGGGGGGGCTCACCCCAATGTTCAGCTTGATGGTCTGCCCTTCCTTGAAGCCCAGGTCGAGCTTAGGCCGGCTGTCCAACTCCTGGGACTCCTGGGAGATCTCCGTCTCTTGCTTCACCCACCTGCGTGCAAGGAGGTTAGGGGCAGGGAAGGCCGGGGAGGAGCAAGGCAAGGCGGTAGTGACAGTAACCCTTGGCTTACAGCAGCCACGGGGACCGGAAGGCCTACTTGTCCCTACAACAAGGCGGTCACAAAGTGTGACTCCATCGCTTGGCGATGGCAATCCCGGGTGCGGTTGCTAACTGAGCCCCGGAGTCGTTGGGGAGGAGATGGCCTCCCCACAAGGGAAGCTGTCCTAGGCCAGCAGGATGCGAAGGGGGAGATGCGGCACTGAGCAAGGACCAGAGCGGGGAGGGGCTGCCCGGGTGGGATAAGCTGCCTTCTCTGGCAGCTGCCCCGACTGACTTTCTGGGGAAGCTGGCAGGTTAAGGTTGCCAATGGCCATCAGATGGTCCGGGGGCCCTGAAGTTGCCCAGGAAGGGCAAATGGGTGGCTAAGCACCCAGGATGGGGATCCCGTGACTGTGAGGATGCAGCAATGCCCAAGATCAGCCCTGGCTACCGTTGGTCAGAACGATGGTTCCCTGGATGGTGGAAGGACACGGCCCAGCCGTACCTTGTCTTCTTTGGCCAGTGATCTTGGCTGAAGGGTTAGCCACAGGAAACACTGGTCGATGGATGGATGGGAGGCTCGCCCTGGGACGTTGTCATGTGTTTTGGTGCAGCCACCCGGCCTTTTTTGTCCTTTTGGGTTTCAGAAAAGCCTCAGGCAATGAAACACCTCCTCCCCTTGACCCCCACCCCCACCCCCGGAAGTGAGCTGAGCCCCCATGCCAGACAGGAGCAGCTCCATTTTCGCAGGCCTTCCCCCTCTCCAGAGTGGCTCCTGCTGCCATTCCCCCCGCCCCATCACTCACTTGAAATGGTCCTGCAGGGCCACGTTGAAGTCGAAGGCATCTCCTCTGTCACCAAAGCCGATGCCAATGAAGGCACTGCGCCCTGGGCAAGAAAGCCAGCAGCCATTGGCCCAGAGCCCGAGAGCTCCTGGGAATGTCCTGCCTCTTTGGCCAATGCAGTGCCTCCCCTTGGGTGGAGGAGGAGCCGACTCAGCCGCCTGATAGAGCTCCTGATCCTCCCGAGGGAAGGCCAGGCTCTGCATCCGCCTCCACCCCGGAGGGAAACCTTTTCTTGGGCGCCTGGCGTTCAGAACCAACCTGGCCACAAGTATCACGCCTCCCCTGGCCAAGAGCCCCAGTGCCTTCAGCCCAGCGGAGGTCCTCAGCCAAGAACCAGCCGGAGAGGGGAGGGCCTTCCCACACCCTCCCTGGAGTCGCTCCCCATGGTCTGCTTCTCTCGCATTTGGTTCAGAATTTTCCTCACCGGGCCCTTGGCTCTGAAGCGCTTTGCTCAGCCTGCTCCCGAGGGGCATTTCTTGGCTCTCTGAGGCCTGGAAGACAGTTCCCAGGGGCCAGATCCTTAGGGTGGCTGGAGGCCCATGCCCGGTAGGGCCGCCATCCTTCATCTCAGCTAAGAAAAAAACATGTGTTGTTGTCCTCCTCCCCCTTACCGTTCCCATCCTGAATCCGGAGGACAAAATATCGGCTGGAGTCATTGACCGTCTCCACTGCGATGCCAGGGTACTGGTCGATCGGAGCCTGTGCGAAAAGCTCCCCTGGGAGGAAACGAAATGGAGAAAGCTGCCTTCAAGGCCCAGCAGGGAAAGTGGGAACCAGGCCCTTTCCAGGACGGCTGCTAGGGAGAGCTGCCCGCTGGCAAAAGGCATCTCCATCCAGCTGGCCAAGAGGTGGATGGGTGCAAACCCCTTGTCTCCTGCCCTCTCAGGAGGCTGCAACCCTGGCTGACCTCTGGGACGAGATCCTTCAGCAGGGCAGCCTCTTTGCAACTAGATTGGATTACTAAACAAGCAGCAACGGCACTTAGACGTCTGTACTGCTTCACAGTGCTTTATAGCCCTCTCTAAGCAGTTCATAAACACCAGCAATTATTTGCCCCCAACAATCTGGGTCCTCTTTTAACAAAGGACGGAAGGCAGATGCAACCTTGAGCGGTCAGGATCGACTTGCTGGCAGTGGGCAGAGTTTGCCTACAATACTGCAGTCTAACCACTGCGCCACCACAGCAAAATATCAATTTATATGATTTATAAAATAATCAAATAACAAAAATCCTATGAACCCAATAAAAATGGATTAATAAGATGCCTTTCTTCAAAGATGCAATTAGAAAACCTTTATGTTTCATAAATTTCAACATTCCATTTCCTGGAGAGAAGTTTGAGCATTTCTTGTAATTTGAAAGTCAACTCTCTGTTTTGGAGGAGCAGCCGGTAGACGGCCAAGAATGAGGTGGGAAGGTTGGGCGGGGTGGGGTGGGGGAGCCCACTTTGGCAAAAAGCTGGGCTGGAACCAAACTAAGAACCAGCCTCCTGCACTCCAGGCATAAAAACACCAAGACCAAACACAAAACAAGCCTCCAAGGGAAGCTGGGAATCCAAGTCAACCTGCACAAAGTCCTCACTTGGAGGAACCCCAGAACCAGCCGGAAGGGATTCCTTATTGCCAGGCAGAGGTGAGGAAGGTGAGGGGGGGACACCTCGCCATAAAACTACCAGTTAGGGCTCACCCCAACCCCCAATCGACGCCTCCTCACTGCTCAGAGATCATTACTGGCCTGAATTGCTCCAGCATTTCACTTCCCACCAGGGGGAGAGGAGGAAGGAGGACTCAGGCGCTTCATTGGCTCCACGGCTGCCTGCAGCCCCATGGAAACTCCCCCAAGCAGAAGCCCCCCCCCATCCCTGTCCCTGCCCCTCACACTTGAGGTGGAGAGGGCTGTTAGAGCAGCGATGGACATAAGGGGGGGACAGAGGTCATCACGGGGACCTGGTCTAAAGCCCATCAAGGCCTTCCCCCTCCCCCATCGCAGGCTGCCAGCTGGCCAGGAGCTGCAACCGGAGGGGCCCCCCTGACCTGAGACCTTGTCCTCCAGCTTCACGTAGGCGACTTTCCCCTTGGAGGTGACCCGCAGGCGCCCCGTCCAGTCCGGCTGGTCCAGCTTCCAGTCGGAGGCCCTGCAAGGCAAATCCTCCGCTTCTAAACCCGACCCTCCAAAACTACAATGGTCCTGGAAAAAAAGGCCTTGGGGCCGTCACCCCCACACTTACGACCGTTGCAGGCGATCCAAGATTGGGGCACCTGGCAACCGACTCAGTTACGATGGTGGTTGCCGTGTCCCGCGGTCCCCCTTTTAACAAGCAAAACCAAAGGGAGGGAAAGGCTGGCTCGCTTAAGGACCACGTCACGAACGCAAACACCGCAACGACTCGCTTAAAAACCTCTGGCCGGGAAGATGGCAGAGCGGGGAGAGATTCACTGAACCGCACAAACTTTGGGCTCCGTTGTGGCCGTAGATCGAGGACTAGCTGTCCGCCCCCTGGAGCAGCCGGGGACCTTCGGCCGGCCTCGCCCCGCCGGACCCCCAGGCCCCGCTCCGGGGGAGGCGCTTGATAGGGAGGGGAGGCGGTCACCGCCCGCAGTGAAGGGCCGGCAGGGTTGGCCCCGGGGAGGAAGCAGCCTTCGGGCGCCCGAGGGACACCCGCTCCGCCCCCACCGGCCAGGGGGGGTCGCGGCCTCGCCCTCCACCCCCCACTCCCAAGAGGCCCGGCGGGGACGCGACCCAGCGAGGTAGGCCGCGGGGGATGAGACGCCGCAGGGCTCGGCCTCCTACCGGTAGCCGCGGTTGGAGGCCCTGGGCGGGATGCGGAAGACGCTGACCTCGGGCTTCACACAGAGCACCGACTCGTACTCCGCCTCGGCCGCCGCCATCGCCCCGCCAGCTGACCCACCTCGCGCCGGAAGGGGAGACCGCTGCCGCTGCCGCCGCTGCCGCCCAGCGTCCTGGCGCGCAGGCGCCGCTCCTGCCTCCCGGCCTCTATGGCCGTCCAGGGGAACGCCGGGCCGGAGAGCCGTGCGGGCCAGAGCGGCCGAGCTGTCTGGGGTGGCGTAGAGCCGCCTTGTCTGCTCCGCCCTGGGGACGGGCGGGGGCGTTCCCGGGGAGGTGGGGAAGAGAGAGAGGCGGGAACGACAGCCTGCCCCTCCGCACGTGCGGGGAGGGGGCTCAAGGCGGCGGCGAAGGAGAAAAGCGGCCACCGGAACCGCCCCGTCCCCGTCCCCCACCCGCGAGGAAAGCGGGTCTCTCTCTCTCCCCCGCTGAGATGCTCCTCAGGGCCCCCTCCCCTGCCAAGTGGCGGGGAGTCCTCCAGGCTCAGCCCTTCCCCGCCCCGCCCGGGAAAAGCGGAACTGGCCGACCGGCTCCGGCCCCCAAAGTGCTGATGGGGCACTTAACTTCCCCCCCCCCCCTGCGTTCTCAGCCTTGTCTCCGCGGAGCAGCAGGCAGGGAGCCCGGCAAGAGCTTCGCCCAGGTAAGGTAGATAGGCAGCGGGGCGGCGGGCGCCACACACCCCGGTCGGCGAGCAAGGAGTCCCGAGATGCCTCCCCCCCCCCCCCGGCCTTCTGGACTGCCAAGCGGCGACTCTCTTCGGAGCAGCTCGTCGCCTGCAGCTCCTGGGCAAAGCGAAATCCGAAGGGGGCCGGCCTGGAGACGCTCCCCCCCCCCCCCGGGTCCTTCGCTCCCTCCGGTTCTCCGGGATGTTGCTAACTCGCGGCCGAGGGGGGCCGGGGAGAGCCCGAAGGGGGGGGCTTTGGCTGGCCTTCCCCCGCCCGCCAGGCCAGGAAAGGAGGTCGACCTCTCCCCCATCCCCTTCCCCCCCCCGCCAGATCCTGCCCGGCAGAGGCTTCTTCCCGCGGTCTCACCCCGTGGCCTTGGGCTGCAAAAGGGTCGGGCTCCCTCCGTTTCCAAGAGCTGCTGCCTAGATGGACTTGTTGGGAGGCTTTGCAGGTCCGGACTTTTCCCTTGCCGCCGCCTGGCAAATACGTTTGCAAGGCTTAAGCAGGACTCGCAGATCCTTTCCTGACCCACCGACCTCCCTTACAGGTGGAGGAAACCTCTCTTGGCACTTTTGTTACTTTCCAAAGGAAATATGGCCCTTTGGTTTGGAAAGCAAAGCAAAAAACGCCCTGGGGCGCGGCAGCAGCATCATCATCTGCTTTCTAAAGAACAGGCTGTAGCCTTAGTGGGGAAAGCCCCCCCCCCCCAAAGCGCTGGCCAAGGAGATCCAGGTCATGATCTGAAAATGTGGCTGGCTAAAGGTCCCTCTGGGATGGGTGGGTGGGGGAAGGAAGGGGGCATCTGCAAAACCCCACATCTGCTTGCACTCCCAGATTCAAAACTTCTTTCAGGTTTCTTCCCTTTGCAGCCGAAGATGGCCCCCCTGCCAGCAAACAGCAGCTTAGATGAAAGTGGCGAGCCTTTCCCGCTGCCTTCCCCCTCGGCCGCCGCTCTGGCCATCTTCTCCATCACCTTTCTCTTGGGCTGTCCCGGAAACAGCCTGGTCATCTGGGTGACTGCACTGAAGATGAAGCAGACGGTGAACACGGTTTGGTTCCTGCACCTGGCCATCGCCGACCTCGTCTGCTGCCTCTCCTTGCCGTTCTCCATTGCTCAGCTGGCCCTCCACGAGCGCTGGCCCTTTGGCTGGCTCCTTTGTAAGGTTCTCCCCTCGGTTATAGTTTTCAACATGTTTGCCAGCGTCTTCCTCCTCACTGCCATCAGCATTGACCGGTGCCTCCTGGTGATGAAACCCGTCTGGTGCCAGAATCACCGGACGGTCAGGCTTGCATTCGTGGTCTGCGGTGTTATCTGGATCCTCGCTTTCCTTTTGTGCGGCCCTTCCCTCTTCTACCGGGAGACCCTGGAAGATGAATTTGGCAATGCCAGGTGCATCTCCAACTGGAAAACAGGGAAGCATGATGATTATGAGTGGTTGGACGATCTGTGGGACATTGAAGGCCCCATCCTTTTGGCCACCGAGAGTGCCTACAACGATGTCTTCCCAGGTGGAAACCTGAGTCCACACCCTTCCTACCCCACCAAAAGAAACACCGCAGGGCCTTTGGGTCTATCGCACCATTACAGAACCGAGATGGAAGCAGATGTATCGAAGAGGACGGTTCCTGTCGCTCCTTCCCTGCTGCACGAGATCCCCGGGGCCCATCCGACTTTACCCACAGCCAGCACTTCCCTGTTCAAGGACCAACCGCCCAGTGCCTTCGTGGCCACCACTGTCACCAGAGCGGTGTTTGGCTTCCTGCTGCCTTTTGTGGTCATGGCCACTTGCTATGCTCTGATTGCCTGGAAGCTGCTGGCCAAGCCCTTTGTGGGGCCTCGCGGGAGGGCCCTGCAGGTGGTCCTGCTGGTGGTGGCCACATTCTTCCTCTGCTGGGCTCCCTACCACATCACCGGGGTGCTCTTCCTTCTGGCTGCCCCCCAGACGCTGCTTCACCAGGCCCTGCTGTGGTGGGACAGCGTGTTCATCGCTCTGGCTTACGCCAACAGCTGCCTCAACCCCCTTCTCTATGTCTTCGTGGGGCAAAACTTCAGGAGGAAGGCCTGCCAGACGGTGCAGGCGGTGTTTGAGGGGGCCTTGGGGGAGCCCTCCTTGCCAGGCTGCTCCCAGGACAAGAGGCAGACGACCATGCTTGACAACGAGGTGGATGCTTCGACTTCCCTCTGACGCGGCTTCTGGGCAGCCAAAGCTCCGGGGGTGGTGCTTGCTTGTCTGCTCCCACCACCTTTTGCCTTCCTTTTATCTGGGCTATTAACGGCTTGTAGCGAGGCATGTTTTTCAAACGTTTTTCTAGAGGTCTTCAAAAAGGATGAGCAGATGCTCTCCCAGAAAGTCCGTCTCTTCAGTTGCCAAGTCCTGCCAGCTGCTTCAGAACCCAGCGCTCTTTGTTTCATCCTCCAGCCCAGCTAGGCAAACCTTGGCACAGAGGAGCCCAAAGCTCTCTCCTCTGGCCCCACCCTGCCAACCTGGGAGCCTCCTACCAGCTGCCCCTCCCCAGGCCTGTGTTCCCACAGGAAAGCCTCCTGCTCGAGGCCCTGGCAGAAGCCAAGGCTGGCGGGGCTGCCCCTTCAGGGCATGAATGCTGGGGGGGGAGGGGGCACTTTGTGTGCATTGGGGACCATTCCTCTTATGGTGCTTCTGGGCCGCCTGTGAAATAAATGACATGGGAGCTCCCCAAGGCTGACTTCTCTTTCCTCAAGGCGTCTCCTGGCAAAGTCCCATCCCAGTTGCTCTGCGGGAGGATGAGGGAATGGGGTTGGGTGGGGTGACAGCCGACCTTTTGCAGTGACCCTCTGGGCCAGCTAACTAAGGCTGCCTCCAGGCTGGCCAGGAACAGAAAGCCAGCCAAGGAAGTCCACGTCCGGCCCCCTCAGGTAGCTTTTCGGCTGAGCTGGTTTGGCGCCCTGTCAGCACTGCAAGGGAAAGGGGAAGTGGGTGAGGAGAAGGCCCAGGCCATTCAGGGAGAGGGGAGGCTATCCAATGGGTGGGGCTGCAGTGGCCAGTCCACAGGGCCACTGGGGGGGTGGCTGTCCAGGGCCTGGAGCAAGGTGGCCGCTTGGCAAGGTAAGCCCCCATCCCCAAGGCAGCCCCCAGCGCCACCCAGACCGGCAGGGCCTTCCTTGGCCCAGAGAGGCCTGCATGCTCAAGGGCCGGATTTAAACTTCTGCTGGCTTTTGTTCCGTAAGGACTAGGAGGGCCCAAAACCCACCAGCCCTGCCATCTGCCACAAATTAAAACAGGCACCAAAACAGTTAAACCATAAACATTCACTTTTTTAATTAAGAAAGCATGCACAAAAATAATTTTTGTGAGGCCACCCGTCCTCTTCCCAGCATCGAGCATTGTGGGCTGCCCAGAGCAAAGGGCAAGCAAGGGATGCCCTTCCATGGCTGGCGGGCAGGCCACCTGGCTGGGCCCTTCTCCCCAGGCAGACCAGGACACTGGCAGGGCTCTGCCTCAGGTCGAATCCTCACCCCAGGACGACAGAGCTCCTTTACACAGAAGGAAAGGGGAGGACAAGACCGATGTGGACACTGATGGGCATCTATTTACATATGCAAAAAGGCGCAACTGTGTGGATGGAGAGCCTGATGGATAATCTCTTGCTTCCCTGAATGACTCTTGGGGGGTGAGGTGGGGCTCCTCCTCAGAAGCCATCCTGCCCAAAACCTGGAGGAGAAACCATCCCTGCATCCTGCCCTGGGCAGCCACCTTCTTCTTGTGACAGGAGAGGAGGTCAGCACTGGAGGCTCCTGCACATCCGACTCAGGGTCTCCCTGAAGACCACTGGACGACACCCCCCTCCCTCCCCTCCCCAGCAGTGAGCTGGGTGCTTCAGGAACCTTCCCTTCCCTCCATGATGGTTCTGCATCCAGCCCGGCTCCCCCCCCATCCCCCCACACACAAAGCAGGCTTGCAGTTGGAGGGGCACGCAGGAGAACCAGAGGCCTGGCCACAGAGCAGCATTCTGGGAAGAGGGAACCTAGCAGCAGGGCACTGGGGTGCCACAGCCAGCTCAACATGGAATCCCAGGTGGGCGCCTTTTGTACAGCAGCCATGCTTGGAAGGGCCTGCCCCCAATCCGTCTGGCCTCTGCTGCTCCCGGCCCTCCCTACAGCAAATGGGGCTGTCCAGCTTCCCTTCCCAATTGGGGGGGGGGGGACACGACTCGTTCGGAGGTTTGCTCCAATCTGCACCCTCCAAGTTCTGCTCGTTTCCATGTTCCTCTTTCTGCCTCCCTTCATCTGCCACAGGAAGCATCGTCCCTTGCTCAGCTATACAAGGCGCGGGGAAACCCTCCTCCTCCTCCTCCTCCTCCACTTTTGCATCACAAGTCACAACACGTTTCCAGAAAAAGGAAAGGAAGAAGAAGTAAAATCCAGAAGTTCTTTTTTTTAAAAAAAAAAAACCCTCGGAGGGGAGGGGAGAAGAGTGCGGTTCCTCTTGATTTGTCTGTCTCATCTGCCGCCTTCCAAGAGGGGAACCAAGGAAGGAAAAGCCCCCGGGAGAGATTGATGGCGTCTTGTCCAGCAGTCCTTGCTGTCCAGCCCACCTGGCATGGAGCAGGCCTGTCCAGCTCTTCTGGCCTGCCAAGGGCTGAAGTACAAAACGGCAGGGAGTCCAACATGGAGACACCCCCACCCTCACTGGCCCTCCTCTCTTGGCAGCAGCCTCCATGTTGCAGGTCGGACAATCTCCTCCTCCTCGCTTCCCGTTCCGGACTCTCTCAGCCTCTCCGAGCTCAGCCTTCCTCCCATCTGGCCACCGTCCTGGCCTCCCTTCCTCCGCTGCTGCTTGCGGGTGCAAAGAAGCAGGCAGATTTCTCCTCCAGAGCAGTCCAACAACTCCTTTCCCCCCCTCACACACATACATACGTCACAACATTTAGGAAGAACATAATTCTTACAGACTCAAGATCCACGGGTGCGTTCACTTCAGCAGCCATCGAGAGAGTCCCTGGCCACCTCTGGGGAAAAGAGGGATTGTACAAGGCAAGAGGTGACGAGGATGAAAGATGCCCTCCGTTCTTTGGAAGTCTCCCCCGGCCCCAGGGCAGCCTTCCAACTTGCATCCAGACAAGGCGCCCAATAAACGTGTGAAGTCCGAAGCTGGCAGATAGAGCAAAAAGGGCTGGGTACAAGGATGAGGAGGATGGTAATAATAATAATAATAATAATATAATAATAAGGGAGAAGAAAAGAAGGTAAAACCAAGGAGCGCAAGGAAGATTATCTTCGGCAGTATCTGGTGGCAGCTTCTCTGACTGAAGAAGAGAATATATATCTATTTACAGGCAAGGAAGGAGGCTGAGCGCTGCTGGCCTGGGACCAGCACGCACGGCTTCTTCCTCCTCCTCCTCCCGCAGGGGGGGCCCTCCGAGAGGGACGGGCTACCAAGTCTCTGGCTTGCTAGGTGATCAAATCCCAGTTGAAGTCATCAGGGATCTCCTCGGGGGCGCCTTGAGGGGGCCGCGAAACCAAATGGTGACCTGAGCAAATGGCACGAAGAGGAAGCAGTTTAAGAAGTTGAATTCCTCCCCATTCTTCCTGTGGCAAACCCTCCCTCCCCTCCCCCAGGAATTTGGTGGGGCCCTCATTGAGTGAAGGTATTTAAGGATGAAAAGAGTGTCAGTGAGGTTGGCCAATCCAAGGCGGGGGGGGGGGGGAGAAAACATCCAGAGAGCCTGCCAGGGAAATCAGGAGGAGGAGTGGCTGCCACCCCAGTTGGGCACCGGTGTGGGCATTGTCTCCTTACCTGGGCGGTTATACCCTGGCGAGTCCTGGGTGGGAATCGGGTACATCACAGAAGGTCCCGAGTAGAGATGGGAGGGTGCCGGCTGGCCATACGAGCTCACTGGGGAGAAGAGGGACAAGGAGGGAGGGTCAGCCCTGAAAATCCATCCCACCTCTGGGAGGTCTCCTTGGATGCGGAGGGGGAGGGGGGCTGTTTTAGGGTGCCTGCCTGCTTCTTCCCCTTCCTGGGAGGAATGTCTGGTTCATGGCAGAGTTGAAAGGGGTTGTGAGGGTCCCCAATCCCCCCCCAAAAAAGACTGAGACAGAACTCTGGGGCCTCCTTTGGGCACAGGCGTTTATAATGTGGCATCCTGAAGAGACCAGAGTCTCCTGGCCTCCTCCTCACCATCCATGGAGCGAGCCCTAAACTCAGGTGCTGTGACCAGGCCCGGACCCTGAGAGCCAGGGGCCATTTTGAGAGGAGGAAGGGGGAGAGGGGGCAGCCAGGATGGGGCACCCACTGCAGGAGGACGGCCTCTTCTCCCCACTGCAAGTGGCTCCCCATAAGAACCCTGTCCAAGGTAGGGTGAAGCAGTGGAGGCCCCCAAGTCTCCCTCCATCTCCTCCTCCCCTGAAAATGCCTCTCCCCGCCTCCCAGAAGGACGGACGCACCGCTCCTTGCCCTCGGCCTCTACCTTGGCTCATGGGCTGCTCCTGCTTGCTGCTGTTCAGGGCACAGGACTCAGAGATGCGGGTGGGGTGCGCCCCCCCCCCCAAGTGAGGGAGCTGCCCGGTCTGGGTGAGAAAGTGGTTGAGGGAGTCGCAGAGGTTGGCAATGTGGTGCTGGTCTAAGGACCAGTTCTTCCGTTCTGCCTGGCGGAGGCTCTCCATTAACTCTGTGGGGGGGAACCGGCGGTCAGTGCTCTGCCTGCACCAGGAACCCCTCCCCCCACCCTCCCCAGGAGGGACACCCCTCCCCTCACCCGAGAACTGGGAGTGTTCAATGCTGGACCAGTTGAGCCGATTGACCATCTTGAAGCTTTCCTTCAGGGAGTCAATGTTGGAGCACCAGTCAGAGGGGAAAGCTGGAGACGGAAGGGAGGGGCAGCGAAAGACAGGCAGGGAAATGAGTGGATTCCTTTGCCCCTCCCCACCCCGAGGCCTTTTCCCTTCTCTCCCCCCCCGGGGGGGCAGGAGATGCGCCCTGGTGTCACGTAGAGGACTGCCCTGTTCATTTATGAGATGGCTGCTCTCTGCTCGGGCGGCCATTTTCCTTTCTGCCTCTCCCTGGGCTTGAACTCACCAAAGCCGGCGTTATTGAGAGGGGCTGCCTGCTGCTGCTGCTGCTGGTGGTGGGCATGGGGATGATGGTGGTGCTGGTGGTACCCTCCGTGCTGCATGGCAGAGGGGTGCAGAGACATCACGGGAGGGGGGCCGTAGCCATCCCCCGCCTGCTGCTTGCTGCCCTGGGACTGGCAGCTCTCTGAAGCTGGAGTGTGGAGGGGCGGTACAGCTCCGACGGATGTGGGCCCCTGAGGCTGCTGGTACATGTAGTAGCTATGGTTGGAGGGCTGCATCTCCCCCAGGAGGGAGGAGAAATCTGAAGGGAAGAGCAGGAGGAAAGCTCTCAGGAGGCGCATGGGGGCCTTCCTGCTCTCCCAACCTGTGGCCGGACTTGTGCCCCCACTGAGCCTTTTCCGGGGGAGGGAAGTGGGGGGCTCTGGTGTTGGGAACTGAACCTATCTCCAACTGGTCCCGGGTCAGAGGTGCCTACAGATTGTGGTCAAAAGAGCCATGGTGGTGGCCACAACGGTGTGATCAAAGCTCTGCCTCTTCTTTATGGGCAACTGGCAACCTTGCAGCTGCCATCTTGGCTTTTCCAATGGCAACTCCTGCTCCCAATGCCCCACCCAGCCCCGCAGGGCCCCTTCACCCCCCCCAAAGGAAAGCCGGTGGGCAAGCAGGAGAGGGTCTGCCCCATAGCCCATGACCCCGTTCAATTTGGCGCCCTGCCAGCGGTGCCCCTCCTGGAGCCAGGGGGCAGTTTCAGAGGGAGGAGAGGGGGCTGCAGTTTGCCCTCCTGGGGCTGACTTTCCCCCACCAGATCTTCTGGGCAGACGCTGCTCCCCCCAAGCCAGCAGGGAAGGGGCGGAGCAGGGGCAGACCAAGTGCTCCCCCAAACTGCGTGGAGGGGCTGCTTCACACCAGCCGCCCCTGCTGGCAAGAGGGTCTCCGAGCATCCGGAGAGCAGCCCAGCCACCCCCGCCTGCGTCAGAGGGGGCAGTCCCGGGTGCAGCCAACCCATCCCACCCCTGGCCCCACTGCTCACCATGCTGAGAAGAAGAGGACTTCTCCAGCATCGATTTGTAGAGGTTTCGGAAGGACCAGCTCAGATCCTGGAAGTTGATTTCGGAGTAGGAGAACTTCAAGTCGTTGCTGGTGCTGTAGTGCGGAGGAGGCCCCTCGGTCCCTTCACGGCCTTGTCCGCCCGCCACCGTGGCAGCCACCTCCACCGGCCCCGTGCTCTGCTGCAGAAGGCAAGGAAGGGAGTGGGGGTGAAACAGGAGCAGACCTCCGGGGCGGGGGAGGCACCAAGGGGCCCTGGACAGGACCAAGGCTCACTGACCCTGCCACCCCCCAGCCCAACCTCTATGGCGCCACTGTCACGCACCTGGCCATAACTGCCCAGAGGGGGAGTGCTTTGCAAGGAGAGCTGCTGGTTGGACTCAGGGGAGAGCGAGGCCTCGGGGCCCAGAGAGACGGAGCCTCGGGGGCTTTTGCTGGCCTCCTGGTCCGGGGAATCCTGGGACAGCTGGAAAACCAAAGGGGGCATCTGAGAGACCTCACGGCAGGGAGGATGAGTGCACCAGGGGCAAGGAGGGCCAGTCCAGCCTCCCAAGGAAGGGGGCTCTGAGGGAAGCCTTCGGGTGTCTTCCCTGGTGGCCAAGGCCAGGTGTCCCTCCAGGGGGCTTCCTCGCAGCTGCAGCCCTGAGAGAGCCTCCAGAGGGCCCCATGTTTCCTGAATACGGTTTGATTGAGGCTGTGCCAGTTTAAGGAAACTGTCAGCCATTAATTAACTCAAGAGGATGATCAAGGCATAGCTCAACCAAGGAAACCTCCTCTGTTTCCTCCTCTTAAGCAAGAGGTTGGTTTTGAGACTGCACCATTGAGCTGCGTGCATGCATGGGAGAAACAGGCTCCTCGGCTATTTTCAAAGCCCTTTTCCAGGTGCTCTCTGGGGAAGAGGGACCTGCTCCCTCCCACTCCAGGGCTCCAACTCACATCGTCATCTGGTGGATGGCGCCTCTTCCGGGAAATATCAGGGCAGGTGTCAATCGTCCAATATGAGCCCTGAAAGGACAAAAGGTGGGTGTGTGAGGGAGGAGATTCAGCCTCTGACTGGGCCGGCCTCCTGTGCCTGTCCTGCCTCCGCCAGGCCCTGGTTTCTCTTCAGTGCCACCGTCCCCAGCGAGTTTCAGCCTCCTGGCAACCCTCTTGGGAGGAACAGGCTGGGCAGGAAGAGCATGCCACCCCCCACCCCCCAAGAGGGAAGGAAGCCTCCCGAGCAAAGCTCCCGCTCAGCATGTCCTCCTGCCTCCAAAGACGGGGAGGTGAAGTGGCCCCAAGCTCCCCACACCTGGCCCGGAGCCCCTTCCACGGGCACAACCGCCTTGCCTCCTTCGGCCCGTCCCATCTCCTTGTGCCTCGCTGGGCCAAAAGAAGGTGAAACTTCACTGGAAGGCTCCCTCCCTGGAGGAAAGCTGGCTCACCTTTCCAGGGTCATCCCGGGGCCGAGGCACTTTCCGGAAGCATTTGTTCAGCGAGAGGTTGTGCCGGATGGAGTTCTAGGGAGAGAACCACAGAAATCACTGCTGCAGTCAAGCAGCTGCCCTGGGCGCCCAAGCCCCCTTCCCTGGCCCCAAGCCCTGCTGCCCTAACAGCCCCTTGGCCTCAGAGACCTCGGTAGGGTTCCACAGCTTCCGCCCAAGGAAGGCAGCTGCGGCCTGAGGCTTCGGAAGCCTTTGGGGCTCCCAGCCCACCCCCACATCCCCCACCTCCCCACATCCTCTACACCGTCAAGCAGCTGAGAAATGACCGGTCAAACTTTGCTGGGAAATGGAGGGCTGCAAGGGGCGGCGGGAGGAACAACAGCAGCTCAACATAAAGCAGGATGGGAGACCCAGATAAAATGACTGTTGCCCAAAGGACCCAGGGAGTCTATTGGTGTCATTGCTCCCCCTCAGTCCATCTTATTCTGTACTGTCATCGTCTTGAATCGGCCCAGAAACGCTCAACAGAGAAAGGAATGACTGTCACCTTTTTACAGCTCCCTGCCCTGCTGGGTTCTTCAGGCCAGTCCAGGGACTCTGAGAAAAGGCCCAAGAAGACCCCAGCGGCCTCTGGGCAGCTCCGCCCTCTCCTGCCTGGCTTCCTTTGAAGAGACCCCCAGCCTCCGGCCAGCGTCCCTTTGGAAAACAGTTCTGGATCCAGACTGGCTTAATCCTCAGAATAGGGTTGCTGCCTGCCAGAAAACCAGGGCCCGGCAGGTATTCTGGCCCAAAACGGGACAGGGTGCTAGCAGTGGAAGCAAACTCACTCAAGCCAAGCAAACTCTTGGTAAAGGAAGACAGGAATTCCACCACTCCCTCACGCGTGGTGAAGCTTCGGCAGGGCCAAAAGAGCCTTGGTGGCATTTCCCCACATAAACGCTCATCCCTGCCTTCCGGGGTGGGGGTCCCCCGGCTCTGCCCCTCCCATCTTTGGTTTGGCCTATAGCAAAACTAGGCCAAAGCCTGGGCTTCCCCAGGACTGAAACCCCCTGGCTCTCTGAGCCAACACCTCCGCTGGAGCCAGTCCTGGGCCTGTGAGGTGTCCAAAGGGCAGCTGGGTCCCTCCTGGCTCCCCAATAGGACAGCATCATCCTTCGCTCTTCCAGCTGCTTTTAACCCCAGCTGTTATTTTCCTTACGATTTCCTTTCCCTTTTTGCCCTGAAACCCAGAGCCCCCCAGCACAATTTGAGCCATAGACTCCATGGGGCAGAAACCAGAGGCTTTGGCTTGACCGAGCCCTCCCTGCCCTGGGGGCTAGTCACAGCCATGAGGACTAGCTTCTTAAGAGCTCAGCAACCCAAAGGGAGCTCCCCCCATGCTCAGGGTCCTCACCTTCCATCCAATGCCCGCGTTCTTGTAATAGGGGAAGTTGTCGCAAATCCAGCGGTAGATCTCGCTGAGGGTCATCTTCTTGGCGGGTGAGGAGTTGATGGCGTAGGTGATCAGGGTGGCGTAGCTGTACCGGGGCTTCCCGTCCTGGTGGACGGCAGCCTCATCCTTACTCAAAGTGGCATTAGGGTCCGTCGGAGAGCCAGGTGGGCACTTCCGGCCAGCTCCCGGGGCGCCCGACTGAGCAGCGCCCCCTAACTTCTCAATGGTGGCCCGAAGGGTGAGCTGAGGGAGCCAGTCGATGGACGTCAGGCTGCTCTCCAGGTCGGAAGCCATAGTGCTGGAAGACAAGACCTGCAGCAGAGGCAGAAGCAAAAGCGGCCAAGATGAACTAGGCGGCCATACATCCTTTCCCAGCTGCATCCCTTCCACTGGGCAGCCTAGGAGCACAATCAGGGGAGCAAAAAAACCACAGCAGCCTCCTTGACCACCCACCTGCTTAAAACGAAGCTCCCACATGGACCTGGAACATCTTTTGCACAGAGGATTCCTCCCCCCCCCCCCCGCATAAGGGAGAGGCGCTAGCCCAACTACAGGTAGTCCTCGACTTACAACTGCAATTAGGGATTGGAACTTCCATTGCTAAGTGATGTGGTTAAACGAGAGACAGCTGATCTCAGAATGCTAATTGTTGAGGTAATTCCCCGTTAGGAGAATGAGCACATACAGGGAGACATATTTGAGAGAAGTGTTTGAATAATACACACACACAGATACACTGTACAAGTACATGTAGGTTTTTACTTCCAAAAAGTTTAAGCAAAGTTCAAAATAAACAGTCCAAAAGTCATTCATAGGTAAATCAATCAGTTTTCAATCCAGGGATAATTCAATAACAAAGTCCAGTGTCAAAAACAGTTCAGTAAAAGACTTACATCAAATCCAATAATAGCAGTCGATTAGGAGGAACGGTAATACTCTCCAACAGGAGGAAACAGACTGACTCACACTCTCTTCTGAGACTAAGACTAAAACAACCCAGGTTTCTGGCTCCATCTTATGGCCGTTTGAGAAACCACACCCAATTACACTTTTATAATTCTCTTGAAGAGACAGTATTAAAATGTTTATTCTGGTTTACCTATTGTCCAACCCAAATCACTGTTAGGTGACTTATATTCCTAACACTAATGCTTATGAAAAAGGGAAACAAAGAAAGAAAGTGGAAGTGGGCAGTCCCTGAATAATTGGCATAATTGGATAAAAGCTAAGGGGGTGGTTAGGGAGTCGGGATGGTGCAGTGATTAAAGTGCAGTATCGCAGGCAAACTCTGCCCAGAGCCAGGAGTTCGATGCTGACCGGCTCAAGGTTTCCATCCTTCCGAGATGGGTAAAATGAGGACCGATTGTTGGTGGCCGTATGCAAATAATGCTGGCATGAAAACTGCTCAGAGAAGGCTATGAAGCACTGAGGAGCGGCATATCCCTCTAAGTGCTATTGTTGTACCACCAAAGACGATACCCGGGGGCTGTGAGCACATTTGCAGCATTAAGAGCACGGATTCATTCACCGATGGGAATTTCTGTATTCCCCACAATCATTTAACAGAGAACCATCTAAACATAAAAACATCATAAATCAGACCATGGAGGGAACACCTAAACTGATGGCCATGGGAAACAGTGGTGGGCCTAGCATGGATTGGTAGACACTTCCCACAATGCCACACTCCTCTTGTGGGAGGAGGCTGGCCATCGGGGCCTCTCAGGCTGGTGCAAAGGGTGCAAAGCCAATGCCCAGCGGATCAAACTAAAAAGGCGCCGTGGGCCAGGCTTGCCACATGTGTCAGGGACTGCTCCTTCATGGTGCCCTCTCTCTTCCTGGGATGGCTCCTTCCCTGGGATGGCGGGTTAGCTGCCCACCCTCAAGAGTCAAGGAGGCCTGCCCCTAAGCATCCAGCTGCACCATGGGCTCCTCCAGCAACTCAAACATGGGTTTTCCAGGGATGACAGAACCACCATGCAATCCCAGGAAAGGAAGCAGCTTCCCTTATGTGGGAAGCGGGGGGGGGCTGACAGGGGTCCTCAGAGTCACCCTGGAAATATTTTTGCAGCTTATATGGATCTGAACTGTCACAATCTTCAGAAGGCTCAAAACCTGGCAGAGATTAGCCAAATTTCCTTTGATTCGAAGGGATGAACAGATTTTCCTGCACAGAGATTCTCTTGCTGACCAGGCCTACCTGCTGCAGGACACACAAAACCTGCCCTGCATATAGGAACGCATTGCCACATGTGGTGGACTTGTACAGAAGCTAAAAGATATTGGACTAAAATCCACACATGGTTGGAAAAAACGATTAAACAACATATAGATTTGAAGCCTGAAATGTCATTAGGAATGGTACCTGAAGGTTATAGTAAAGAAATAACATACATAATTATTCATGTATTAACAGCAGCTATAATTGTATTTGCTCAAAATTGGAAAAGTGATAAGATACCGATAGAGGGAAAAATAATTGAAAAAAATATTTGAATGTGCAGAAATGAATAGATTAACATTAGAAATTAAAGAAAAAGAAGAATATGAATATTATATGATATGGAACTTGTTTTATAAATGGCTAGGAAATTAATTAAAAGGGATTAGGCGTAATTATAAAGCAATAAGAGAAACTAGTGTAATAGATATACTGAATATTAGTTATATATATGGGAATGTGACTATTATTATATGGTTATACTGTTAAAAAAATATTATTAGTAATTATCAAGCACATGAAATATGCACCTAATCAACACATGATTGAAATTGAATGGATTTATTGTACGTTAAAAATAAAATTAAAAAATTGAGAAAAAAAAAAAAAAGAACTGCCCTGCAGGAGGTCAATCTGAAGAGGTGGGGATCTTGCCTCCAGTCAAGTAACTTTTCTAGTCTGGTTGGGTTTGTATGTTGATGATTTAGTTCTTACTGGCTAATTAAAGGAATCCTTGAAGTCAGAAGAACCACAGGAGAAAGAATCTGCCCCCCCCCCATTGCCTACCCTAGATTAGAATTATTTCCTCATCTGTTTTATATCCTTGATGCAAAGAAACTTAATGAGCTAATAATTGTACAGCCCACTGACTCAAGAGAAGTCTAGAAATTAAGAGTTTACATAGCAAGGAACCAGCAGCAAAATATTCTCTGAGGTTCAGTATGCATCTCCCAAACATTCATTTTATGTTCTTTTAGAAATTATATTAACATGCCATAGTAATACTTTTGTTCTTTTAACCACAGGCCATACCATGCTTTGTTTCTCAGCCTTTTAGATAAGATCAAGTGTTAAAAGGGGGGGGGGGAATAAATTCAATTATTTGCCTTTTTCCCACTTGATCAGAAGTTTGAGGGGCAAAAACAAGGGAGGAAAAGGAAAAAACCCAGCAAATCTAGAATATTAACTTCTCTTCAGTTTCACACTCGAAAATTCCGAATGCATTTCACTCATAAACAGGCATAAGTGTGGTGAAAACAGAGCGCACCCCCTTTGGTCTACTATGCAGGCAAAACTGGGCTAGTATGGATGTGGATTAAGTAGCCTGGAATTGTGGCTTCTCTGGTGTTAGGGAACTTGAGAAAGTAGCTACTAGCCATTATAGATTTTTCAACATGGACTTAATTCAAAGACAGTTAGCTAGCTACCCATGAAAAGAATGAACCCAAATTAAGTCAATTATGTTTTAGTCTCATTGACTTATGCAAGTCACCGCTAATTTTATTTATTTCAACTGCACTTAAAAGTGACTGAGCCTAGAATATTCTTCAAACCAAACCCTGGTAGGGCTGGGGGTAGGTTAGGGTGATTTGAACAAAAAAGGAGTGTTCTCTCACTTAGACAGGAAGAGTCTGATGTGCAGAGAACAGGATACAGCAGGGTTTCTCAAACCTGACCACTTTTAAAATGTGTGGACTTAAAACTTCTAGAAATCCCCACCCAAGTTGGCTTGGAGAATTCTGGGAGTTGAAGTCCACACATCTTAAAGTGGTCAAGGTTAAGAAACACTGAGATAGGTGGTGCAGTGGTCATCCTTAGGCAGCCCTCACCTTGAACCTGAGCCAGCAGTGTCCTGCGGCTGCTGAACAGAGCAAATGCAATCCTGGGCTGCATCAATAGAGGTAATCGTGTTCTATTCTACGTCATGCCAATCAGGCAATTCCAGTTCTGGTCATCCTAAAACAAGGAGGATGCTAAAGACCTGCAAAGAGCAAGGATGGAAGCATCCCAAGGATGGAGAGGGGCTTCGTAGGCCGAATTCCACTTAGAAGGGTTAAAAGAGCATCAATGATGTGTAGTTTAAAGAAGAGAAGCCTGGGAGGAGACATGATAACAACCTTCCAAGACTTAGGAAAAAGAAGTAATAAGAAAAAGAACCAGGAAGTAAAGAGATATGGAAATGGAACAAAAATGAAAAAAAATTGTTTATTTAAAAGACATAGAGACAATGGTTAGATAAGGATTAAGAAAGGGGATTCTGAAAAGCAATGTGGTGTATTATAAATGTATTTGAAGTAATAAATTACTTAGAAGGTAAGAAAATATAGACTTTTAAAATAAAAAGATTGGAACTGATGTTTCTTTGTTATTAGAATACTTGTTTTTTGTTAAATTATAGAGATAAGTGGAATAAATGTGAGAAAGAGAAACTATGAGTATATTAACTATGTCTAATGAATTCAAGAATATAGTTGAAATGCATTATGAGGATTATTATAAAAAGATTAACATCAGTTTTTATGATTAATTGAATAGATTAATTTAATTGACATTATTAATGTTTTGATGTAATTGAAGGCAAAAGTGCCATGTGGAATCTGGCCTAAAATGCATATGTGTTATGTAGCTGTTAGGAGATCATTATTTAATTAACAATTAAAAAGTCAGTTATTATTGGGAATTAAAGAGGAGTTAACTAAATGATGTATAAAATAAAGGGGTGGTACACTCAAATTGGTAATTGTGGGGGAAATTTTTTTAATTGTTTGAATCGGGATAGAATTTTTGAAATGATGAAATAAGAATATGCGATGAAATTGCAAACCTGACAGATAAAAGTATAAAGTATAATGAATATGAAGATATGAGAATTATTTAAAGTAAAACGAAATAGGTTAAGAAATGAATAGAAAATATATAAAATAAGTCTGAGAAAAGTATTGGAGAAAATTTATAGAACATGTGTAATAGGATATGAAATCAAATGTGAAAGATGAATATGTAATCAAGGTCATGTTTGTATGGAAATGTGAAAACCTGGAATCATGCTGTTCACTAAAAAAATGTTTTTGAAATGTGAAAAAAATTTAAAAAAAAACTTTTCACAAAAAGAAAACCCTTCCAAGACTTGAAGGGAGGATGTCATAATGCAGAAGGTGGGACTAGAACCAAAGAATGGAAGCCTTACAGGAGGAGGACCAAACTTAAAATAAGGAGGATCCCAGGTGATGGGTCAGCCTATTGCCTGAATGGTAGGGCTTCCATCCCTGGAGGTTTTCAAAACAAATGAATGGACAGTTCACTCGTCTCCTGTGGTCTGCAGATCCCTTCTGGGCAGGGGTCTGGCCTGAAAGACCTGAACCTGGGAGCTCCCTTCCACCTATCAGGGGAGCCTAGAAGCAGCCTGATTGCTCTTCAAGTGCTCTGGGGCCCTCCTGGATGTGGCTCTCCTAGACTAGAAGCGAAGCCACCATCCCATTTGGAGTTTGCTGCTATTATTATGAAACATGTTGCCTCCCTGTCTATTCTTAGTGACTGAACTATTTCAATGTTAACTTTCCAGGTGTGGAGTACCAGGAGATGACCAGGCGAACCCTTTCTAGATCACTTATTCCATTTTCAGCACTCCTTGTGAACTGGCTGCTTGCTAAGGGACAAGGAGTAACCATAAAGGAAAAACCAGACTCCCAGAATGGATAAATTCTTGGGAGGAAAGGGACAGTAGCCCATCAAAAAGTTAATAGAATCAGATACAGTTCCAGCTCCAGGGGAGAACACCAAGAATCTTTGGGTAAAAATGAACCAAATGAACCAAAATAAATGAAACTAGATAAAAATAAACACAAATAGCAGGAAAGGAGGACAAGAGACTAACACAAAGCATTTGATTCATGCTATAAGCAGGTAACAAGCCACTCAATTCAGGGAGGGAGGGAGTTGGGAGGGTGTAAAGTGTCCTGCCGTTTCCTTTGAGATACTAGAAGAGAACTAGACTTCCTTGTTTGGAGAACCTGGAGGGTTGGAACAAACAATTCAATCTGGGGAAGCCCACAAAGACACAATTATCTGGGCCTACTGCAAAGCACATATATATTGAAAAATAATGGCTGCTCTGGTCAAATTTAAAAATGACTTCGGGGACCAAGATATTAACATAAGGAGCCTAACATATTCTACACCGCAAAACCATAACTTCTCACTTCTGTGGGGTGTGCAGTTTTCACCTTAAAAGAAAACAAAACAAAAATCCAAGACTGGCAGCTTGCTACGAACTAAACTGCATTTCCCAGAAGCCCTTGCCCATTGTTAGATGGCTGATGGGAATCATCTGAAGTCACCATATTGCTGTCCTGGTTTTAAAAAATTAAGAGTGATGGCGTTTTCTCACTTTTTAAAAGAAACTAATATAAATTGTCTTACACTAGGACGGTTTGTTTAATTATTCTTTTGCTATTTTTATGTTTCTAAGCTTTACTCTGCACAGATATCTTTGATTTTAGAGTGGATAATAACAAGAACAACATTCAAGCCTGAATATAATTCTCTTCTTTTTATCACTAAAAAGAAGAATGTGACATAAACTGATTCATAATATCTGATTTCAACATAGGACAGCTGCAAGATTTAATGGTAAGATAGCTAAATTGCAACAGTGAAGTTCAAAACTTGTTCACATTTTGATTACTAAGTTTGAAGTCTAGTCTAGCAGTTTAAGCATGGATTTCTCCTCAAAAACCATGTTACAAAAACAGCATCAATCTTTGTGGATGCTGGATACTTTCTGCAATGTCTAGAAGTTTCATAAAATTTGCAATAAAACCTCCTCCGCTCGGCTGCTACCTGGCGACAGCAGAGACCAGGAAGGCCCCTTTAAAGGTCTGGGAACCCACAGCCAGCTCATCATAGCAGGCTAGCTGCTAATATTCCATCTGATTGATTTGTACAAATATAACCAGAGAGAGAAAGACACCTCTATGTATTTCCAGTTATGACAGTGCAGCCCCAATGTGGCTTTTCCTCCTGGAGGGAGGTCCATCATGTGCTGTCCCGTCCCCCCCTCCCCCGTCTCTCTCACACACACACACAATGCTTTCCAGCCAGGTCCATCTAAAGGTGGTGCTGGAGGTGGGCTTCCCTCACCCAGGGCCCAGCGCTTTCTCCTGCTCTCCAGAGAGAGCCCGGCTGCAGCCCAGCAGTTCCTCCCACAGCCTCTGAGGTGGTGCCCTTGGCCCTGCATTTCCAAAGCTATTGCTCATTACATTTATTTAAAGTCTAATTTAGGATATATGCCATGTAAAGTCCTCTCTATGCAAATTTCATGTTAAATGGAGAACAATTGCCATATTTTTGGATATCTGAATATAAACCATGCAAATGACACAAGTCCCTAAGCCAAAAGGGCAGCCTTCACCCAGACCAGAAGCAGCAGCTGTTAAGTTCTGGAATGGGAACCTCCTCCTGCCAGGAAGTGGTGAAATTCTTGGCCCATGGAAGCAAAGAAGGAGCAACTGGGGAATGGCTCTCTGCACATGCCCCTTGCCGTCATTCATAGCAAAATAAGAATTTATTATCGATCCTTCTTAGCAGAAGGCGTGTGGATTTAAAGTACTTGCCCATTTAATGGAACAAGTAAGAAAAAAAAGATGATTACTTTGTAAAACCCCAAAACAATTACAACTGCTTTTGGGTTATATGGAAATGAGCTGGACCCTCTGCTGTAAACAGAAAGATAAATACTTCCTTGAACTGAACTGAAATCTGAAAAGAGATATTTACTCATTTTTAAAAATCCAACGTAATCTTTTATGATCTTTTGTTCTTGTTAAAGCAATTTCTTTGCTGTAATTTAATCATAAGCCATTTGGCAAGAGTCCCAAGTAGATTCTGTGCATAGAACTTGCTTCTAAATAAATATGCAAAGAATTGTATGGTTAAAATGGAAAACAGTGAGTAACTAGCACCAAGAACTAAGGCAAATCAGTCTAGAGACTAAACATCAAACTACTAGACAAAACCAATTGTGAAGAAGTGCATTCTGTTGCATTCCCAGATTGCATTAAGCCATGATACAAGCTGGTTTGCTTTTGGCTTCCGGTGATATGAGAACATAGTGAATAATATACAGACCTAGCCTGAATACATGGCATGTTATGTCACCTATTGTGTTATCACCATTTAGACTGAGGTGTCCATGGGGACTGATGGAGAGCTCCATAGCCCTACCACAGAGTGGTCCGTTTAATTTTGTTTTGGCTTAATGTTGGGCTCTCCAACTTCTGGGGCTGGTGGGCATCAAGCAGTACAGGGAAAAAGTGACTGTGGCCAGTGGTTGGGACAGTTAGCAAGACAAAGAAAGCTGCTGCTTCCATCCATTCCCATTTCAGCTTTTGCCAACAGGCCATTACAAAAAGAAAAGCAATTATTAAGCATGATAGAAAACATGAACTATTTATTAATAATATATTTGACCCTTCCTTAATTAAGGTTTCTCTTCTACCACTTAAGATTTTTCAACTCCTAAAGCCAGAATTTTATGCATGCCGTATGACTTGTGTACATGTCACAGTTTTGTACAGCACAGATAAAAGTCATCAGCTCAGAAGCCACTCCTGGCGAAGTCAAGCAAATAAATTCACCTACATCTGGACTGGGAAGAAGGTTACCTGAAAATAGTGGACCAAGAGCAAAATACACTCCGCCACTTGTAATTAACTTTCTGGGATCAATCAGTCCCTCCCACTTTATTTCCATTAGGAAAGGCAAATTTCTGACGTTGGTGCAGAGGAGGGCAAGTCATTCAAACAGTTGCTTTTTCCCCAAAGTTTGCTGGGACAAACGTTTCCTAGCTCTACCCAGACGTCTGCCAAAGGTGTGGGCAGAACAAGGCAAAGCAGATAAATCTTTGGGGATCACCGAAGCCGATGGGTTTATTATTATTATTATTATTATTATTATTATTATTATTATTATTATTATTATTATTATTATTATTATTATTATTATTATTATGCAGCAGCAGCAGCAGCAGCAGCAGCAGCAGCAGCAGCAGCAGCAGCAACAGTTTCCACCCCAGGCAACTGCAAGGGAGAAAGTTGGGAAACTAGGAAGGGCAGCCCCGGAAGCCAACTGGGCTCCTGAAACAAACTCTTAAGTGGACCAAAGTCAAGTACAAAAAAAATCACAACACACACACACACACACACACACACACATGGGGCAGCACCTCTGCCTGCCTTTTCAGACCACCAGCATCCCTAAACCACTATTCTGGACATAAATCCACTTGCGGGGGTGGGAATCACTCTTCCTGGGACCAGGGACGGATAGGGGGGCACACCCAAGGTCCCATTTCCACCCCCAGCGGACGACCCGAAGGGACCCTAAGGAAGACCGACCCTCCCTCCCTCCGCAACCAGAGCAGGGGGGAGCAGCCAGGGGTCGCCCTCTCTGAAGCCCCTCTGTCGGGAGGGAAGGAATCGGGGGCGAGGCTTCCAACGAGCCCCTCCCCAGCAGGCCCAACGGGCCCCCCTCCCCCCGTCGCCTTCGCCATCCGCCCGCCTCGGGCTCCCGCGCGGCCCAAACCCGCCGCCACCGCCGCCTGGCCAAGGCCGGACGGGGCCCTCAAGGGCATCGGGGCCGGGCCGGGGCGCCAACGGCTCCGGCGGGAAAGGCCGCGGCGGCGTCCAGCCTCCTTCCCCCGCCCCGCTCGCTCGCTCACCCACCGGCCACTCAGGGGGACGCCGTCTCCGTCTCCGTCGTCCCGCGCCCCGGCCTCATGCTCTGCCCGGCCCTCAGCGCCCGCCGATCCCGCATCTCCGTGGGCGGGCGGAGAGGCGCCGGGCCTCGCCTGGACCGACCAGGAAGGGCGCGGCGGAGGCCTCGCGAAGGGCCGCTGCGGACGCCTCTCGCTCGCTCGCTCGCTCTCGCAGGAAAGGCAGGCCGGCCCCGGAGCCTCGCAACAGCGCCCAGCCCGACCCGGCCTTCCCTCGATCCCTTGGTTGCAGCAGGCCCACCGCGGCCTCCCTCGCCGCCGCCTCCGCTCGGGCTCGGTGCGCGCTGGGCCGCGGCTCCACTGCAGGCCCCGGCTCCTCCCAGGCCGCTGCTCCGCCTCCCCCGGGCCGCGTCACCCGCCGCCCTCCCCGCTTTAAGGAGGCTCCCTCGGCGGCGGCATCTCGGCGGCCAAAAGGGGCTCCGCTCCTCCCGCCGCTGCTGGGTCCCTCGGAGCTTTCCCCCGGCGGCGGGGTCGGGGGGTCCTCGGACACGAGGGGCGCTTAGCTGGACCTCGGAGCGTCTCCCCCCCCCCGAGGGAGACCCCGCGCGCTTTCACCCCCCCGCCAGTCCCCCCGTGTCCTTGGCTGGGTGGGGGTCTCGGCGGAGTGTCCCGGTTCCCTCCCGCAGGCGGAAAGCGAAGGCCCAGCGTCGCCCACTCGGGGCTGGGGGGGAGGGAACCATGCCGCTCCTCCCAGGCTCCGCGCCTCCTGCGCCCCCCCGCCCGGCGCTCACCTGCTCCGCCGGCGGAGGGGACGGCTCTCGCTGGCCCGGGGGGACGCGCGCCCAGCAGCAGCCGGGAGGCATCGGCGCCCGGGGAGGACGGTTTTTGCGGGGCTCCCTCGCCCCCCCGGGACCCTGCTCAGCCTCAAGCGGGCGAGGGGCCGGCGTGCCGGCGCCCCGACCCTTCCTCGGGCTGAGTAGGTTATGGCCGCCTCGCCCGCCAGTCGCCGCCTCTTTGGCCTTCCCGGCGGCCGGAGCCCGTCCCGGTAGCCCGAGGAGTCTCGGCGGGAGTGAGGGGCATCTTCTCCCGCGACGGCCGGGCCGAGGTCACCCGGCAAGGCCGCTCAGCTCCAGACGCCGGGGCCACCTTAAGCGCCGTCGACGCCGTCCGGGGGCCGCGCGGGGGGGGGGGCCTCCCAGCCCCGTGCGGCGGTGAGCGCCGGAACGTGTACGGCGGGCACCGGCGGAGACGGGCGCCCCTTCCAGGCAACCTCGGGCGGTGGCCACGGCCGGGCCGTCGCAGAGACCTGCGGGGCCCGAACGGAGAGACCGAGCGTTGCGGGCAGCGGCGCAGGCGTTTGTGTGTGGCTGGGGAGCTTGCTGTGAGGAACTACCCCGGGGTGTTTCGGGGGGACTGGCGACTCTTCCGGGCTGGTGCAGGCTGTGGGGGACGGATTGCTTCCAACAGGTGCGCCCTGCCTGCCTGCCAAGAGGCGCCCCTGCTGCAGGTGTTCCGGTCTTGAAATCCCACAAAAGAAGCGTCCAGTGTGGGTTCTGCCTCTTTTAGTTTCACTCAAAGCCGTTCGCCAAAACGAAAATAAACCCCGGCCTCCCTAAGCGATGCAATGACCCCTGGCGACCACGCGGCCTAGACGTGCCCGGGGGCGTTGCAGTCACGTAGGATCGGGTCCTGCCTGCGGGGCTTTGAGACGGGACATCAATAAGGGGCCCCACGTGGGCCGTTTGTTGGAGGGTGCAGTCCCGGGGGGGGGAGTTACGAGGCGTGTGAGCCCCTCTAGCGTTGCTAGAGGTCCGTGGGGGGAGATGGAAGTGGGGAGGGCGAGATGGGGGAAGGAGCTGGGGGGGGAGCTGCATGGGGCAGGGGGTCGTTCAGGACCGGTGGAGACTTGGCCCCCCGCAAAAAAAAACCTCTACATGCCCTTGAAGCCCCAAATAGCCCCAAGCTACCACAGTCCGCAAAACGCCAACCGTTTCCAGCCACCAACTTCCAAAACTAGGGCGACTGGGCAGAAACCCTCCCGGGGTGGGCCCGCGCTCGCCCTTCTTCCTCCGTTTCTTCTATCGGGAGGAAGGGCCGCAGAGCCCCACTAGAAGGTCCAGAAGCCGCTCCGCTCCCTTCCCCCTAAAGCCCAAAGCCCCGCTGCGCTGCCCAGGCCGCCCCAGAACGGGGAGAGCAGCTTCCGGCGCCAAAGCGGGCTCGGCCGGGCCTTCAGACTGCCGCGTGCCCCGTGGCCGGCGGGGGGCGCCTCGAGCCACTCCGGTCCCTTTAAGCCGGCCGGCCGAGCGCTCGGAGTCTTTAATCAGCCCGCCCGTCGCCAGTAAAGGACGCCTCGGGCCCCGATCCCGGCCGGCTTCCCCTTGCAGGAGAGAAGCGCCGCCTTGAGCCGCCCTGGCAACCCTCGGCTGGAAAGGCAGCGCGCTCACTTCCAAGCGACACCCCTGCGCAGGGCCAGCCCGGGTCGCCTCTTGTGCTTCGGCCGGGCGGAACCTGAGCCCCGAGAGCCGCCGGAGAGACCCCTCTCCCTCCCCCCAGCCCCCGGGCGGGCAAGGCAGGGCGCAGCCAGTCTTCCCAGCCGGGCAGGCGGGTGCCTGGGGCGCAGGGCTTTCTTCGGCCTGCCCAGGGTCCCTCCCTCCTGCGGCTGGCTGGTGCGTCTGCGGGGTGCCTGATCCCGGATTTGGGAATCAGCCTCATCCGGGTTGGTTTAAAAGCGGCCCACCTCCCCCCCCCCCCGTGTCCACCTTATCTGGGACTTTGGGGCCATTTCGATAAAGAGCCGCGGGGGGAGGGGGGGAGAGAGGGGTGGGGGCCCTCCCGAAGTCGTCAGCCAGGGCTGCCTTTGGTCTCTGGGAAACCCAGCTGTACCAGGCTGTTTTGTGCCCCATTTCCCTGCTATTGTTGCCGGTGCTGTTGCGTTTCTTATTTTTATTTATTTTTTAACCACCGGCCATCTTTTAGATCCCATTTTTCTTAGGTGGGCTACTGAGGCTTGTTTGATAGGGTCAACCAATGTATTAATCGAATCGACTTTTTGGCAGAACCCTTTCCTCCCCTTTAATGGATACAGAAACTTGAAAAGGAAGGAAAAAGCCTGCACAATTGGGGTGAAGACCCTGCGGGCAAAAGGGGCTTGTGTGCCACCTTCACCGGCCTCAGAGGGAGGAAGAAGAGCTGGCCGTGGGAGGTCTGGACTTGCCCCCTGCCTGGAAGGTCAGAGCTGCTCCTGCCCCTTGTCCTTCTGCAAGGAGGCGGTTTCTCTTGACCTTCAGTGAGGTCCTTGTTTTCTTAAATGGCACCACAAAATCTTTAGGGGTGGAGTAATAAGGAAGCAAACACAGCCTGTTTGCACACTCTGGTTGGAGGGATCCTTTAAGCCAGAGCCCTGGCTTCCATCCACGTTCCCACTGCTCTTTCACGACTGCCTTTCTGGAAGAAGCTCAGCCAAATCCTCCTGGATGCCTGATGTGAGGGAAGTTATTGAGGGAAGAAGCCTCCTTTCCCCACCAAGGCTGGACAGTTGCGGTGGATCAAGAAGACAAACTAGAAGCTCTCATGCTTGCTTACATCTTCTCACCCAGCACTTTGAGCCCCGGCCGCATGCCAGGGATGAGGCTAAAGTAGCTAGCCCTTAGTGAGGACTGGCCCTTGTTGTGGAAAAGACTTGCTTTGTTGGAAAAATATTTCGGGAAACAAAGAAACTGCAAATATTAATTCTGAATATCAATACTTTCTGTGTCAATAAATAGAAGAACTTCTTGGCAGAGATGGGAGCTCCAGATAATCTGTTTGTTATCAAGAAACAGGCTGCCAAAATGTATGATGTTGAAAAAGAAAAACCAGTGTTTCCACCTGGATTTGTTAGCCTGTTCTCTCAGTCAGTTTGTTTAAGCAAACAGCAGCTAAAGACTGCAAGGGAGCAGAAGGATCTGGCCTCCACCAATAAGGCTTGGGGACCACAAAAGCAGATCAGGGCTCTGGTTCCTGGCAGCAGCAGCTTCAGTTCAGATCCTCGTGAATGTTCCTGCATCAAGACACCAAAATTCAGAAAAAATACTGAACCAAAAAAACCCCAACTTTAAAAAAAAAAGAAAATAGGAAGCAGTCACCATTTGCTGACTGGGATTGTCCCAAGTCTGGGCAGTGCCTGGCAGGCCCCAGGGTTGGTGACTGGCATAGTCCCAAACCTGGGGGTGTGGCTGGGCAGGCCCCCGGTCAGCTGAGGACCATGTCACTGTGTGAGACGCCAGCAAAGGTGGACGTCCCCCCCCTCATAGAACGGAGGCTGTTGTAGGGGAGGGGGGGAAATCCATTTTCCTTAACAATTCCCAATGCCAGTTGCTCACACAATCCTTAAGAGGGAGGGGTCTTTGGGAATTGGATCAGCCCCTCTTGAGTGCTGTAGCGTTTACATCATCTACGCTTGCTTGGCTGTACAATTTCTAAACGTAAAGGTTCATAAACGAACGGATAAAAGTCAGTCCCCTTTGAGCTGTACAACTGAAACCTTTTTGCAAGTGAAGACCAATCCATGTCTGCACAGGGGTCCAGGACAACTCGCTGCAGGACAATTCAACCCTGTATTAATCATTTCATTCAATTACTTTTGTTCTTGGGGACCATGTTTTCTTTGAAACTGTAACTCTTGTATTTCTAGATTGACTGTGTTGTTTGTATTATTACTGGCCCTGGGCGGTTCCCTTGAAATCAATTGAACTTTTGTATTTGTTGAATTGCCCCCTTCCGGTTCCCAAAGTGGGCAACCCAAGGCCACCTGGCTTTAGCCTCTTCCCGGGGCCTCCCTCACATGCTGGCAGGTCCTGGACAGAGAGGTTTTCCAGGGAAGCGGGAGAGAGAGATCACCTCCAAGGGATCCCTAATGATCCACTTCAAACCGGTCTGGCCATCCCTGCCTTCCCCTCAGGCCCTGTCCAGCCTAGGGAAGGAGTTGTCCCTGGGGCTCCTGCAGGCTGGGGCCCTGGGTGGGTGTGGGTAAAGGGCATAGCCTCTGCAGGAGGGAATTGGAGAGAAGTAGCTCTCCCCGCAGGCCGTTTCCATCCAGTTTTTCCTGACTGCAGCCTCTCCCAGCCTCTGGGTGCTCTGACCTCTGACCCAGGCCCCAGGCAGGTTTCTTGCCCAGACCCTGCCCAGGGGATCTCGACTGGTCTACAGGTTCCTGGGCTGGGACCCTCCGTGGAAGGCCTGCTGCCTCAGACCCTGGAGCACCTTGGCCCCGAAGGCCCCCGCCCATGGTGGGACCCATGTTTCTGTGGGGTGGGCTCTCCGGCTGCTTCAGGCGCCCTGGGGGGTCAGATCCTGCCTCTCTGGTCCAGGAAGAGCCACCAGTCTGGCTGTTGAGGGAGGAGAGGAGGAGGAGCAAACTCTATGCTTTGGGGCCACGAGATTTCTGCACAAGAGCAGCCTCAAAGGGAGGAACCAAATTTTGACTCTTCCCCTGCAGAAAATTCCCCTCCCCCCCATCATGGTCTCTGTCGCCACACAGTTTCCTTCCGTTTTCACAATTAACAAGTATTAATCGGTCACACACACCCCACGTTTTTATGCTCAGCATGATGAGCGGCTCTTTTGCCCTGTCCTGGCTGCAACGCCCACCCCACCTGCGTTGCAGACCAGGGCCGCTTCTGCAGCAGCTAGAATGGCAGCCCCCCCTCACGTCCTCCTGCCGCCTCGCTGCGAGCTCCCTCCGCCTCCTGTTGCTGTTACTGTCGCTTGCCGCCCCCTCCTCTCCTCCTTCCCACATTGGATCCCCCTCCCCTCCGTTATTCCATCAAAGTCACTTGTTCCTCTCTGACACCTTCCAGTCGCGTCCCATCCCCGCACCCGCCCATGCTGAGGTCATGCTGGATTTGCAATGAGTTGTTGCAATAAAAGGTTTTGAAAATGCAGCTCAGCTGAGGCTTAAATGTTTTTTCAACTATTTGCTAGCAATTTGGTAACATTTAGCTCCGAGGTTGCGATGTACTCCTCGTTTCTGCTTTCTTTCTCAAAAATGAAATGATTCCTTTTTGGTTGACTTAAGAATTTGCTTCATTGTCTTAATAGTTTACAAGCTTTGATACTTTGGGGCAGGAGCTGAATTGTTTTGCTTTGGTGTTTTTGGAACTTGATAATTCCATCCTCCTCCTCCTCCACACTTTTTTGTGTAAATTTTTCACACCGCCTGGACTGGAAACCCCCCCCCATCGCCCTCTTCCTACTGAGCCGCTTCTCAACTTCCACCCCTTTAAGATGGGCTCCCAGAATCCCCCAAGTGCAAAGCATCAGCGAAGGAAGCCAGCTGGGAGGCAGCTGCAGCTGCTCAGGGTCCCACCCGAACGAAGGAGGGGGTTTGGACGGCCGAGTCCCTCGTGCCTGGCCCTGGGCCGGGCGAGGGGAGGCAGGAAGCGGAGCGTCTTCCTTGGCCGGGATCCTCTCACTCTCGGGGCCCCTCGGGAAAATCTCCCGGCTCTTGGAGCAACTTCCCTCGCAGACCCCGGAGGCTCCAGCCCTTCGCTTGTTGCTGCAAGCCGGGGAGGGAACGGGGGGGGGGCAGCCTTCATCTTCCCGCCTGCCTCCAGGATTCGCCAGCTCAGGTGTTTCGCTTTGTTGTTTCCAGACGCTCGCTCGCTCCCACCCCTCCTATCCATGCAGCCTCAAATGCCCAGGGCGGCCCGGTTTTCCATTGCAAACAGCAGCCTTTCAGGGAGGCCACCGGAGCTCCAAGCAGGAGGAGCAGGCCGAGCACCCCAGCTTCCCTCCAACTTCCCTGAGTCCTGGGAGCTGGGGGCCCGAAGAGGGTAGGAAGCGGGGCCCTCCGTCCTTGGGCTGATCAGTTGATGCTTAAGGACGCCTTCGGTGGGGAGCCTGCAGTGGCTAAAAGGGAAGAGGTTCCGGGCCCTGCAGGAGGGGGGAGCCATCGGAAAGGCACCCCTCCCTTTTGCTCCAACCGGGAGAGCTCCTGGGCATGGGCAGAAATCCTGGCTATTGAGGAAAATGAAGGAAAGCAGCAGCTCTGCTCGGCCAGCGAGCATTCCTAGGAGGTATCTTTCCGGCCCTCCTTGAATAGTAAAATTTCAAATGCCTGTGGCTGCAATCCCAAAACTGGATTGGTTGGGCCTCTCTGGGAAGGTTGCTTCACACACCTATCCTGCTCTCTGCTTAGATTCCTGGCCTGCTCTTTGCATGCACTCCTCGCCCTCCTCTCCTTCCATCTCTCCCCGTCAACAACCAGCCGGCAGGTAGAGGAGCTGTGAAGAGCCAAGGCCCAGGAAGGAAGCTGGGGTCTTTCCCATGGCCCTACCCCACTCTTCGGCTGGCCTGCTCCTCCTGCCCTGAAGCTGAGCTCTGCTGGCCTTGCAGTCAGAATTTGGGCCAAGCCAGGCCCAGAAAAGCCTTGCAGCCTTCAGACTGGCACTTGGGACACTTGAGGCAGCAGCAGGAGGAGGAGGAGGAGGAGGAGGAAATGGTGGGGAGAAGTCGCATTTCGGGAGAGCTGGGCTTCTTTTTTCATTAGTCTCTGCTTTTGTTCCCTGCACAAAACAAACCAGCACTGGTTTTAGGCCTGATGCATCTGGTGGCACTGCAGCTGCTGCCACTTGGCCCTGGTTGGCCACCCCTGTTGGGCTGAGGATGGTGGCATTAAGGTAAGTTTCAGGGGGCAGCTGGGGTGTCACCATGGCTTCAGCCACCTTTGCAGGACCAAGCTTACCTGCTGGGAGGTGGGGTGTTGTAACTGCTATGTCCAAACGCTGCATTTCCCCTCAACGTCTGGAGGTGCTGTTTCTGGGGGGAGGAGCAAAGAGGCCTGGCCAGCTCAGCTTATGGGTCCTTCTGAGGACAATGGCACTGAAGGCAGGAAGTCCCCACTTTGGGGGAGGATCATGGATAATCAGGGTCCAGGATCTGTGAAACTGCCCCCCCCCATTTTTGCATCTTTTTCTGAGGAGATTTGCAAGTTTCCTGCAGTGCTCTTGGGGGGGCTTCCCTCAAACGCCCTTCCTGAGGGGGGGCTCATGAGAATGGTCCCGTTTGGCACTTATACTGGGAGTGTGGGGGGGGGCAGACATTGCATGCTCACTCAAAACACAACCCCACAACAACAAAAGGGGGTGGGAGTGGAGAAAGACTCCTCCTCCTCCTCCTCCCAGTTGATGTGGGAAAGGTCTGTGAGGGAGAAAGTTGTGCTTGGACTCTCTCTGCGCCCTGCTGAACGTGGGAGCCTTTGAGTGGCAGACCTTTGGCAGGCCAACCGTGTAGTCGGGAAGATTCACAAAGCGTGGTTAAAAGCACCAGTAGCCATTGGCCAGGATCGCCAAAACGCTCCCTGTTTTGATGTGGTGGTGGTGAATTTTCCAACCCCATCATTCTGACTTTTTGGACCATCTCCCCCCAGCCCCCCAGAGAGCATACCTTCAGAGTTGTGGCTTCATCTCTTGACTGTCTAAAATCGGAATGACCTTAGAACGTTCTTGGTTATTGAAAAGTTTGTCATGCAGGGTCCATTTCTAGTCTTTCCCCAAGACAAAACCTCTGAACGTGCTCATTCAAAGTGGGAAATTGAAAAAAAAAACAGGTTAAGAACTTTGGGTGACTCCAGCTGCAGCTTCCTGTGGGCTTCTCTCGAACTCCCCCACTTCCTTGGGTGGCTTTGGGTGACTCCACCCTTTCCTGGATCCCACAGCTGCAGCTTCCTGTGAGTTCTCCTGAACTCCCCCACTTCCTCCGGTGGCTTCCTGACATCTCTCTGGCCTGGTCCTTTAGGGTACCTCTTTCCTCTGCTTCACCTGACACGCCTTCTTTTCCTTGGCCTCCCAGCGCAATACACCTGTCGGAAGAGGAGGACAGCAGGACGTTGCAGGTGCCAGGTAGCCTGGCTGCCCATCTCTGCAGGTGGGGGATTGCAGTCTCCCCATTTCCTCTCCTTGGGGGTGCTCCTCTCCTGAGGCAGAAGAGCAAAAGGAGGGTCTCTGGGCCAAGGAGATGGCGGTCAAGGCAGGGAAGGCGTGAAGGAGCGCTCTGCTCCCTGCCATGGGGGGGGAGAGGTTGGCCCTCCTCAGAGGCCTCTCTCCTCCCAGGACAGCTCCTGGGACTCCCAACTTGCCCTCCCCCCAGGCCTGCTCTCCTCTTCCTCGGCAGCATCCACTTTGGCCTTCTTATTGATGGTTGGACCCTCCCCAGCTGCCTGCGGAGCCGGCTCTGCAGGCCTTTCCAAGGCTTTCCGAGAGGGGCGGAGAAGGACACCTTTACAGGCAGTCCCTGACTCGTGACCACAATTGAGCCCAACATTTATGTTAAGTAAGAAATCTGTTAAGTGAAATTTACCCCATTTTACAGTTTTTCTTGCCTCAGTTGCTAAGTGAATCATTACAACTGCTAAGTTAGCCCTACGGTCCTTAAGTGAATCCGATTCTCCCATTGACTTTGCTTGCCAGAAGGTTGCAAAAAGCGGATCACGTGCTCCCACACACTGCAACCATCATAAATGTGAGTCAGTTGTCAAGCATCCGAACGAGAACCACATGACCCAGTTGTAAGTTGAGGACCAGCTGTGTTTTTCAGGGTGGTTTTGCACCTGAGCCTCCTTGCCAGGCAGAATCTTGCATGTGATATTCACTCCTTGACAATCTATTTAGCCTGGTGATTTCTGGCTCTTCTGTGGGTCCCCAGTTGGGGCAAGAAATTTCAGCCACCAAATCGGATGAAGGAGACCCAAAAGCCCCACTAAGGAGGAAGGAAGGAAGCGGGGGGGGGGAGGTCATAGGGCTGGGTGGATCCCTGCCGATCCCTGATTCCTAAGCATATTCAACCTCCCCCAGCAACAGCAGCTGTTGTTTTCTCTTGCCCTGGCAAAGACAAATCACACAGCCAGGAAAGGTCTTGAAACCCTGTCAGGACACGATGGATCCTTGCACAGAATTTTAGGCCTTGGAGCATGGACATCTGCTGAGGATATTTGGTAAGGAAAGAGAAAAAGGAACGAAAGTAAACCCCACCCAGCGCTCTCCATCTGTGCAGGAACGCAGAAATTGCCATGGAGGACTTTCTGCATCAAATACAAGTCCATTAAACAGGCATGCAGTAATGACTGTGCAGGATTTCAATTGTCCCGTGACCTGCTGAGAATTGGCCTTTGTCAGGAGACCCACAAATTCTTGCCTTGTATGGCTGACGCTTCTATTTGTGTCTGAAGGTGGAAGAATGAGAGATCTGCTATTCTGGATCTCATCTTCATCAATCTCTCTTCTTCAATAAGGAATTGGTTGAAGGAACATGAGCCTTGTAGGAAAGAGATGGGGTGATCCTTGAATTTGTGGTCTCCACGAGAAGGAACTAAAAAGATTCAGACCTGCGTACTATAATCCGAAAGACCAGATTTTGATGAACATCAAAGCAAGCTAAGTTGCATGCAAAGACTTGAAATCTCGAAGGAAAACTGTAGAAGAATGGGAAATTTTACAAAACATTATGTGGTGGACACAGTTTCAAATAATCCTGGTAAGAAAGATTATGGGAAACGATAGTACCAATTCAGGCCATGCCTGGAATCCTGTATCCAGCTTTAATTGCTACAGTAAAAAAAGGATGCTAAGGAATTGGAACAAAAGAATTTGCTAAAAAGGAGCTGGTTTCGCTGGGCCTTAAGGAAGAGGAGTCAGGAAAGCAATCTTCCCATATGGAAAAAAGAGCTGACCCCGGAAAGAGGGTGCGAATTTCTTCTCTTCTTCTCTGCAGGCAGGACAAGAACCAAGAGCTGGAAGCTTCACAGAGGCATCTCGATTGTGAGGCTTTCAAGAAAAGACGGACAGCCCTTTGTCTGGAGTACTCTGAAGCTTCCCGCAGGATTTGGATGAAAACTTGCTTCTAAGGCCCCTTTCAGCCCCATGGATTGTACGAAGAATATGAGAACATGTTTGCAGTCCATCCTTCAAAGAATTAATATGGAAACAAGGCCAGCTCACAGTGTGGTTTCTCTAAGAAATCTGATACCACAATTTGTCTAAAACACAATTTGTTACCCAAATCACAACTGCCAAAAAGTGTCTGGTTTAGAATGACACAATCTTTTCACCTGGATGCAATTCAGTATAATGCTTTTAAAAGCAATAAAATTACTGAAAGTGTGAAGCATGATGCAATCCGCCATTCCTAGCAAGCATCTGACCATTTCTTCTATTCAATGTTTCTGCTCCCAGATTCAGTTGGCAACTCAGTGAATCGGTGTTTCCACAAGTCGCAATCATTGCTAATAATCCAACTGTGGCATCTCCACTTGGGCACCACTGGGTGCCCCACTCAGCCCCCCCACGAGGGAGGCTGGGCTGATTTCTCTGGCTGCATCTCCCACAGGCAATGACATTCCAAGAGAGAGAGAGAGAAGCACAGGGGAAAACCTACACATGGCTCAGGTCTGTTGCCTCTTGAGCAATAATAAAAGACCTCAGAGGTTTGTCCCTGTTTACAGGTGCAGTTTTGGCTTCATCACCAAATAATAATAAAAACCACAACCACCAACAGCTTCTCTGATTTCTTGGGAAACTATTTATAGAATGATTTTAGATGAATAAGGACAATTTTTGTGCATAGGCAAAAGAAAAATAAAAAAAAATTTCTGCCTGAGTAGACATGTCATGTCTATTTTTTTCCCTTTTTGAACGTTACCTACTTGGGGCAAAATGGAGCCTCCTTTATCTTTCCTGTTTTTAATTTTTCCATTTCTGCCACGCAGTCTGAGACCCGAAGCATTTGGTGCTGTCTTTTTCCAGCTGCTCCAAAGCTTGGAAGTGAACCTCATTCATCACGACTTACATCCTGTACAGTGAAATGCAGCAAGTGAAGCCAAATGCTGTCTTTTCCAGGGTTGGAGTGCCATTTGTACCAGGTGTGCCCAAAATATCACCGGGATTTGCCAGAAGTTGAGGGAAATAATAGCCCTGGCTCCACAGGTCTCCTTGACCAGATTGTGGATGTCCGTTAGTCTTTTCACAATAAGCCCAAGGCAGCTGATTCGTCCAGAATGTCAGGCTCTCAATCACAGCCTCTTTCCAAGCCCCCTGCCCATCACTTTTGTGATTAATGAAATGTTGGGCTGATGTTTCTGACAATTGCAGTTTGCCTTAGAAAGCATCACAGGGCAAAAACTTTTATAAACAACATTAATATTTATTAACCATAGTTCCAGAAAAGGAAAACCACCAGTATTTTTTAAATTATGATTTTCATACAATGATGAGCCTTTTAACCTTCAGTTTTATCCTTGGCCATTCATGGTCACTTCCATTTTTTTCAAGGAGTGCAACAGATAATTAAATGATCTGCCCGATATTATAGAAACAATTGAGCCACAATTTTAGCAGTAGTTCCATTGCATTTCCTGCATTGAAAATCTGCAACATATGTCCGGAGGGTGTCGAGTAGACTTTTGACCCTCACATAATAAGCTAACACTCCAGACCAATCCCACTTGCAAAATTGCGTCCTTTCCCCAAGTGACTTTGATTCAGTTTATCATTCATCATTTTAAGTGAGTTGTTGCAAGAAGAATTTAGATTGGCCCACATTGAAACAAGGCAGCACGTTCAATTGGACGGCAGCATGGAATTTGCAACATCAACGTCTATTTAATGGAGGGAGGGGATGGCCCTTTCTTCCAAGAAGATCCATTGAATGCTGCATCTTCACCAAAACGCGAAGAAACAACGGGAGGCCAGGACAAGATGAGAGTGTCAGAGATCCTGGGCACAGCGAATGTTTTGGGGGAACCTCATTGGAGCATCTCATTCTATAGCGCCTTAGTCTGCAAAAAGTAGCCAAACAGGATTGGAGACTGGCAACCGGCAATACCAGCCCGGCTTGCTTTAGGCCTACAATAAAACACTGAGCAGAACATCTGGGATGGTTGGTCAGAGGGAGCGAAACTTTGTCACACACACACACACCCCCAGGCACATTGCTTTCCTGGCATCCCTTGGACATACCCTGAGGTAGTTTTGTAAAGTTCTGCATAGGCCACAGTGAAGGCCCCCGGTGGTATAGCCCCCATTCCAGCCCAGGGAGTTTGGCTCCCCCAAGACCCTTATCACCTATGGGTGCACTTGCCCAGAGAGGCACCTTCTTCCCCCCCCCCCCCCCCCGCAAAGGCCTGAGCCCCTGGTGCCCAGCGAGAAGGAGCCGCTGCTGTTACCAGCAGGGCGTCCTCCTTTGGATGCCAGGCCTGGTTGCCATGGCAACTGAGGAAGGCAGCGCGCGTGTGTTGGTGATGCTGAACCCGATCTTTCCACAACGAGGCGGAGAGGGGGAGGGAGGGCGCCTGGGAAGGCGGCACGTCGCCCTCGTAAGCAGGCCGGCCCCGGAGCCAGGAAGCCCCCACGCGTTCTGCTCGGTGCCTTTTTGCTTCCTGAGGGGGAAAAGCGCCGCCAGCCACCCACCCCCAGCCCCGAGCAGAAACGGGCAGAACCAAAAGCCAAGCGGGGAAGTCCCGAGGAAGCCGTGGCCGTGCCAGGCGGCAAGCAGCTCTGCCGGAGGCAGCCCCGCTCGGCGTCCCTTCTCCGGGATCCCTCCCTCCTAGCGGCTTTTCGCGCGGGCTGAGGCCGGGGGCGTAGGCCCGAGCGCTTCTCGCAGCTTCCGACCGCCGCGGGTGCCTGGAAGGGAGTCCGAGAGGCCGCTCGGGTCCGGCTTCTGTCGGGGGGGGGGTGTCTCTCGGGCGGGTCCGGCTGCTCGCCCTGCTCCCCCTTCGCGGGGCTCGGTCTGGCGGCTCCCTCCACGGTGGGCTCAGGAGGGGCTGGGGGAGCGCTGCCTGCCGCTGGACTGAGGGTCCCCTGGCTGCCTTTGCCGCCCGGCTGAGGGAGGGGAAGGGAGGGGAGGCTCGAAGCCGCCCCCGCCCGTTTCGGGGCCCGCCCCGCTCTCGTCATGGGGGGGGGCGCGAGGTAGCCGCGCCTCTCCCGACTGGCCCCCCTCCCCGCCCGGCAGCCCCAACAGTTTATAAGGGCGGCGGCGGGCAGAAGTAGGCAAGTTCGCGGAAAGCATCTGGGCGGGCGTGGAGCCGGCGTATCTGCAGCAGACCTTCCGACGGACGGACGGACAAATGGAGGCGACCGGGCCCGCGGAGCAGGGGAAGGTCAGCGCTGGTGGCGTCGCTTGGCGGAAAGAGGCGCGCGGAGTTGAGGCTGCCTGGCTCGGGCGGGCGCAGCGCGGATCCCAGGAGGATATGCGGAGCCCGGCCAAGAGCGCTCTGGGCGACCCAGCAGGGAAAGCGGGGTGGGGGCAGCCTGGGAGGCTTCGAAATCCCGCGGAGGGCCGGGGCCATCGCTTCTCCAGCTACGGTGGGTGTAAGCCGCCATGGTCGCAGCAGCGAGGACTCCGCCCGGACTGCCTCCGGCTACCTCGGTCCGGCTGCTTGACCGGGGTCCGTTCGGAGGAGAACCGACGTGAGTGAGTGTGTGTGTGTGTGTATGAGAGAGAGAGAGGTCGAAGCCCGGCTGGTTTGGAGCTCCGGAGGGCTGCCGACAGCAGAGTGGGCTCGGCTAGGGTTGCTCCCCATCCGAAGTCTTCCCGAAGACCCTCAGCAGGTGTCAAGGTCACCTGGAGGTAGGAGGGAAGAAGCCCCCCGCCCGACCTCCAAAGGGGGACAAGATCCACCCAAACCTCCCTCCCTCCGTCCTTGCAAATGCTGGCACTGCCAAGGGGAAGACAAGATGTGAACAAGGCGCTTTTGCAGATTTCCTGCCATTTTGCTGCCTCTTCTACCCCCCACCCCTTCCTCCCGCCATTTGTACTGTGTGTGGCTGCAAAGGGTGCTGGGTGGAACAGACCCTCCATCCGTTGAGGGTGGCAGGCAGAAGGGTTGGGGGGCAGGGGAGTTTGCTAGCAAATGGCTCCCAGGGCTAGGACCTCAGAAGCGAAGGAAGGCCAGCCCCTGCCCTTCAAGGCCGTCCCAGGGTTTCAGAAGCAGAAAGCCACATGGTCTGTTGAAAGAAATTGCAGCTGGAAGGCCAGAGAGGCCCAGCCAGCACCCCAGCTTGCCCCATCGCTAAAAGGTTGTCCTGCAAAGCCATCCAGCTCCCCCTCTGCCTCTCCACACTGCACAGGAGTTGGCAAAATGGCCTCTTCCCACCTCACTGCTGTTGCCTTGAGTCCTTCAGACCCTGGACCTTGTTTGTGCCTCTGCAGCCAGACGTGCAATTGGGTCAGCCCATAGGGTTCCCCCTCAGCCCTTCAGCCTTGGGGGATAACTTGCATACCTGCCTTGGGCTGTTGGGGGGTTTTCACTGTGTTTGAGAGTATTTAAGAGTGATAGCTGAGGAGGTGCTAAGAAGCCTTAGCTGAACATTTGTTGGAGGTTCAAGACACAACCTCAGTCATGTAAGTGGGCACTAAATCCCTTCCCAACACACACGTCCCCTTGAATTTATTTGTGCAACCGTACAAGAACCAGTTCTCTACCTCTGATATCTTTTAGCATCACAAAAATTAAAAAGCAAACCTGGCCAATAAAGCTGTTAAAATGCAAACAAAAATGGGGAAGAGATAGCAAAGTGAACATCACTTCACTGGGAGCAAAGATTCCTCTCTGGACCAGGAGAAGATTTGGGATAACCCACAGATTTGGGATAGCTCCAGACAGTTGCTCCTAAAGGGGAGACAGCAATCTGCAGTGACTTTAGGACTCTGGGTGATGAGGAAAGAGGCGACTTGCTCAAACCACATTTGCTGCCTTCAAAAAGACACTGCAACTTTCTTTTCTATTGCTTGGTTGGTGTTGTTTTTTTGTTTGTTTTTAGATTTTAGGAACATTCAGAAACAAGTTTTTACAATACTTGTTGAATTTCTTTCAATCTTTAGTGAAAGAAGTTTTAAACCCAAGTTTAAGGATATTTTTGTGGAATAAAGAGCAAAAAGGTGATTACAGTGTTGATTTTAGAAAGTTGCAAACTGATTAAGAGTCCATATATGAAATATAATGTTGAAATTAATTATATGACTACTTTCGGTGGAAAAATGCTGTTATAAATCCTTTAAAAAGAAGATAGGATGGAAGTTTAAAGGTTGGACACTAGAGGGAACCAGAAAGAACTAAACAGTACAATTAAAGGAGGACCCTTAGAATGGAGCAGAACACGTTAACCTTGGATGTATTGAAAGATACTTTTGAACAGTGAAACCAGACACTAACTTTAAAAGAGCCTGCCATTATAGATTCTTTTTAAAAGATGTGATGCAAGAGGTTTTATTAAACAAGGCTGACCTGAAAGCAGATTTTAAAATGGCATGCCATAAGAATGATATGGCAAAGTCCTACACTGGATATATAAATGAAACCAGTTGATGTCCTAATAATTAAAAGGTATATATCAACCAAGTGACCAGTGTAGTTATTTTATACTGGATTTACAAAACGCATTAAAATTTTGAAGAATTTTGAGAGAAGGACCAAAGGAAAAATGAAATCAAGCTATCAAGATTAAGATTGTTAAAAATAAGGAATTTAAGATTGGTTTATTTGACCAAGGTTAAAGTAGATATATTGTTAACTCTGGTAACTCTTAATGTAAGATGAGGGAAAGGCGGCATCATCTTAATATTAGTATCTTAGTATTTTAATAGAAGGTAAAAAGTAAATATATACATTCTTTATACTTTTTGGTGGTGAAGAACGAAGCCATTTATTTTTATCATCTATATTATTTTTACTGTATTATTTTTATTTTATTTTTAATTATTGCACCATTTTTAAATTTTTATTCTTTCAGTTTCTATTCATTTTTATATTTTTAATTGTAATAGTTAATGGAATTATCACATATACAAAGAACTCCCTAATTCTGGAAGCGCAAGGGGATGGCTACCTGTTGCAGGAACCCAGTTTTCTTTCCATTGGCAGCCTGAAATCTGGGCCTCCCACGTGGCTTGACTCCCTCCGACCCAAAGGGGACCCAGGAGTCGGGCAAGGGGGGGTGTCAGCTGGGGGAAGGAATCAGATCCACTGGGGGCAGCAAACGATTTCCCACCTGTCTTTTCATTTTGCCTATTGCTATGGAAACATGGACTTGGCTGGGCGGAGAGCCCATCTGCCGGGGAAAGGATAGTGAGGGGGCGTGGGGGGTTTTTACCTTAGGATTTGGTTGTGGGGTGCAGCAGCCCTGTGGGAAAATGGGCACCCAGAGATGTTTGGCAAGAGGCAGAGCATGAAGCCGGCCTGGAGTCTCTCAGCCACCCTCAGGACAAGAGGTTGCCCCAAATGTTGCACCTAATGGGGTGTGGAGAGCCAGCTGGAGCCCTGACTTCTGGCCCGGAGACCCTGGGCCGCTGCTCCCTGCCCAGCCCTAGGAAGAAGCCGGTAAGGCAGGCCCTCTGAAATCTTGCCCAGGAATCTGCAGGGACTGGGGGGGGGGGGGAAATGACCTCTAATGAAGGATGAGAAAATGGGCTTTGAAGGATCCGACGGAGGAGGAGCTGCCATGAAGCCCTTTGCCTTGTGGGGGGGGGAGGGAAACGTGAACCGTAACCCTGCTGTCTTTCCAGAAGATCACCTGCTCCCTCCTCGCTGCTGTGTCTGTGGCGGCCATCGGATCCCTCCAGTTCGGGTACAACACAGGGGTCATCAATGCCCCTGAGGAGGTAAGGCGGCGGGACGAGGCCTGGGGGTGAGAGGTTCCCAGCGGTCTTCTGCTCCTGGAGGATCTGCTGGAGCAGCAAAGGTGGGGAGGAATGGGGGCCGACCCAGAGACAGAATGGGAGCCTTGTGGCCTGGCGCGAGCGGGAAGAGCTCCTCTCTGTTCTGAGGCCTTTCAGAAAAGGGTAGACGGAGGAGCCCCTGCTGCTTTTGTGGGAGCCGAAGGAGCCTCTTGGAGGGGGGGTTGCCACCAATGGAGGCCGGCTCAGAGAAGTGGCGGCAGGAAGGAGACCGGTCCAGCATTTCCCTTCCCAGCCCTGAGAGCCAAATGGCTCAACTTCTGGGCTGAGTCAGAGGCCTCCCAAACGGCTGGGCTCCTTTCCCCACAGAGGGCCCTTTCTGTGGAAGGGCCGGCCTTCCTGGCAACTGCCACCCACCCAGGCAGGGCCTGGCTCTGGCCTCTGTTTCTCAGCAGTTGGCCTCCCCCCCTCTCCTCGGGAAGGACCAGTGAGAGAACAGCAGCCGAGGAGGCCTTGAGAGTGGGGAATGGGGGAGGTGTAGCCCCCCCCCCAATCTCCATCTCCTGGCTCCAGGCCTCAGAATGAAGCCTGGTGCTACTGGGGGTTGGTTGTTTCTGCAGAGGGTCAGCGTGGTTGGGGGTAGAGCACTCCCCTCCAAGGCTCCTGGGGGTATCTTGGGGTTGTCTCAGCCGCTGACCCTCCCCTGCCTAAAGGGAAGAGCCAAGGCCAGGAGCCCCCTTCAGGTGATCTCGGGGGCTGCTGGCTGTGTGGAAGAGCTGCCTCTTTGCGCTAGGAGAGTCACCCTCCCTTCTGCAGGACTTGGCCAAGATACAACGTTTTTGGACGTGGTTGGGCATTTTTAATTAGGGTCACTCTAGCTCCTTTTTTCTTTGGTAAATAATCCCCTTTATTCAGGATCTGGAACTGAAGAACAAGGAACCCTCCCCTCAACACACACACACATCCCCAACGGAGATGCAGGAGCAGCATAAGTGGGGAGTGGAGAACCTTCAGCTTGAGATTCAGTGGATTTCTTGGATTCTAGGTCTTTGGAAAGACACCCCACCCCCACTAGCCCTGCGAGGCAGTCCGGGCACGAAAGGCAGTCCGGTTTTTATTGTAAGGAGGCCTTAACCAAAGCTTGCAAAGCTGAAAATATTCTCCTCCCCTTCCTCTCCTTTAAGTCTCTGACAAGCTAGGAAGGTCTGTGGGCTGAGGCATCTTTGCAAACCCTTCTCCCACCCGCCCACCCACCTGCCTCCCAAGAACTCTCCCAGGAAGGAGGGCACCGTGCCAGCCAGAGGGGCTGGGTGTTCCTTCTCAGCATGGCCAGGCCGGGCCCAGCCGTGAAACCTCCTTGGGGGCCTGCGGAGGGGAGGAGCAGGCATTTGCTGAGTCACAGAAGGGGGCAGGAGGACCAAGGATGTGTGACAGTGGCTGAAATCTCCCCAGCCCCTTCCTCCAGCCAGCCTCCTCAGCTCTTTCCCAATGGATGGGGAGGAAAATGACTCAGGGAATTCCGAAATTGTCTCTCAATTAGGCCACTTAATGGGGAGGGCAAGATGTGGTGCAGGAGGAGGAGGAGGAGGAAATACGTGGGTTTCGCTCCCCCTGAGGATGACTCATGTGCCACATCCTGCCATCTATGCTCATGATGGTGGGGGGGAGGCAGGATAACAGCTAGACAGGCTCCTCTCCTGATTCCCCCCTGCCGGCCAGTCTCTGAGCTGGTCTCCTGCTGCTCCCTGGTGTCCACGCAGAGGATCCCTTGCCTGGCTGCCCCCTGCAGTTCAGAGGGGTGCGTGGGTACAGGGCCTCCCCGAAAGGACCGGCTGGATCCAGCCCAGAGTGGGAAGGGAGCTGCTGGTGGCAGCAGAGGGGCTTCTCCCCACCACCACACCCCCGTTTTAACAAAGACCCAATGCCCCTTTTAGGAAGGAAGTCTTTTACATCCCTGTTAACCATTTGGGACCGTGGGGGCACACTTAAAAGAGTTACAAGTAATTAAAACGTAGCTTTTTAGATCTACCAGCCCATGTTTCATGGAACAGATTTGGTGGGTATCAGAGAAGCATTTGATCTTCCCCTGTTGCCTGATGAAAATACAAGCACACTTGTAACACAAAAGTCAAAGCCGTTTTTCATGATGATTGAGGGGAAAAACCGGCCTTGCAGAATCTACTCAAGGAATGTCCTGGTTTTTCAAATCTTGGATGCCTTGATTGTTGTCTTCTGCTTGCCCATATTTATTTAATCCTGGGAACCTCTACACTCTGATGGCTGTTTCTTTGAGGCCTGCTCTTCTCCAAAAAGGATCCTTTTGGAGGATTTTCTCAAAGCGGCAGAAAATATGGCTCTGATTTTGTGGTTGTTCAGTTTAACCAGAATGAGAAGCCATTAATATCATGGAATGAGGAGCACAAAGAGCTCTTTGAAAATGTGATCCTGCTAGATACTTTGGGAGAGAGAATTTGGTCCCAACTTAGCCAAAAAATATCCCCAGCCAGTGTGCTGGTTCAGTCCAAGTATTGGAGGACGTTGTATTGGCAAGGAATGCTTTTTATTTGAGTAGATTGGCTTGCTTCCTCCTCGGTGTCTCTGGGCCCCCATCATTCGCCCCTGATGTGGCCTTGTTCTTTGGAGGAGGAGGAGGAGGAGGAGGGTGGCCAGCAGGCCAACACCTTCTGGGTCAAATTGTGGGAATACAGCCCCAGAGCTAATAATGGGCAGCCGCCCCACTGGCTGGCTTTTCTTCAGGTGGGGGGGCCTTGGCTTGGGCAGAAGCCCCTCCTCTGCAGGAGGCCCTCGGGGGGGGGCAGTGGCTCAGACCTTTTGGACGTCTGCCCTGTGAGGCCTCCTGGGTTGGTGGGTGGGTTGGCTCCCCTCTTCTGGCCGTCCTGCTCCTCGACTTCCCCACGTTTTTGCTGTCTTCTTCTGGTTCAGAAACTCTGAACTTCCCTTCCTGTCCTTGCAGATCATCAAGGGCTTTTTCAACAACACGTCGCTAGAGCGGACTGGACACTTCATCTCCGAGGGCCTCCTGACCGCTCTGTGGTCCCTTTCGGTGGCCATTTTCTCAATTGGAGGGATGATTGGCTCTTTCTGTGTCGGGTTTTTGGTCAACCGGTTTGGCAGGTGAGTGAAGAATGGCATGGGGGGGCATGAGAGGGAAAGCGGGCGAGAAGCCCCCAGTCTAAAGGGGCCCTTGAGATTAAGCTCCTGGGCCTGTGTGTGGTTCCCCCCGAGGGCCATCTCTACAGGGCCAGGGCCTCCAGCACTGGGCGCTAATGCCAGGCGCCTCCTTGCCACGAACAGCAGAGCATCGCTGGCCCAGAGATTGGAGGAGAGTGAAGCCCCGAGAAGTGGCCATTGAAGGCTATGCTGGAGCCCCAGAGATCTCCCTCTGCCCCCCCTCCTCTCGGCCCTTTTCTAAGGCTTCTTTCAATTCTCTCTCTCTGTCTGGGCCTCCCCCTCCCTCCCCAGGCGAAACTCCATACTGCTGGTGAACATTCTGGCCATTGTGGCTGGCCTCCTGATGGGCTTCTCCAAGCTGGCCTCGGCAATGGAGATGCTGATCCTCGGGCGCTTCATCATTGGGGTCTTTTGTGGCCTCTGCACCGGCCTGGTGCCCTTGTACATCAGCGAAGTCTCCCCAACTTCCTTGCGGGGGGCTTTTGGCACCCTGAACCAGCTTGGCATTGTGGTGGGCATCTTGGTGGCCCAGGTGAGCGAGCCCTTGTCAGCTGGGGGGGGGGCGGATGCTTGGGGAAGAGATCAGTGCTCCATGAGGAGAGGATTCCTCAGCTCAATCTGAGCCATGGGATTTGGGGGGGGGGCCCTTCCCCTGGACCTTCTGGGTCTGCTCCGGGTCGAGGAAGGCCAGGGAGCCCCTGAGGCTCAGCAGCCCCCAGGAAGAAGCCCTGCAGAGGCCGGGAGGAAATCCTCAAGCCCAGCTGACTGGCTCCCTCCTGGCACTTCGGTTTTTGAGGAGGGGGCCTGACCCTCGCACCTCCCTTTTCTTGCCCCCCCCCCCAGATCTTTGGCCTGGATGTCATCCTGGGGACAGAAAGGCTCTGGCCAGTCCTGCTGGGGCTCACCATCATCCCAGCCCTCCTGCAGCTGGCAACCCTCCCCTTCTGCCCTGAGAGCCCCCGTTTCCTGCTGATTAACAAAATGGAAGAGGAGAAGGCCACCAAAGGTATCACATCTGCAGGTGCCTGTTTTAGCAAAATGTCTTGCCAGGCAGCTGTTAACCCCAAAAATGTTTTAGCCGTAAGTGGAAGGATCAGTAAAAAGGGAGGCTTTGGGGAAGCAATGCCTGCTGGGAAAGAGGGTTCCTGGGAAGGGCTCGGCGGACTTCGAAGCCTGCCTCTCCTTCCCTCCCTGTTGAAAGAAAGAAAGGCTGCCAAGTCCTCACAGAGTTCATGGCTGCTCCAGCTGCTCCCTCCAGATCCTGGACGGCTCAGGGCAGGAGGCCTCTCTGTGAGACCCTCTTCTGAACCGGCAGGCACAATTCTCCGTTTGTTCTGCGGATCAGATTCTGGCCTGCTGGAAGGTAGCACAGCACAAAAGCCCATCTGTGCGCAGAGGCCTCTCCTTCCTGGCCAAGGAAGGTGGACTCGCAGCCGTCCGTCATCTCTCTTCGGCTTCTCTCTTTGCCGCCTTGCCTGAGCAGAAGGAAGAATCCTTTGGGTACAAAGCCAACAGGAGCTCTCCTGCCAGAGTGAGGTGGCCCAAGGGCTGACTCGGCCCGTGTCCTTCTCCCCTAAGTGCTTCAGAACCTCCGTGGCGTCCAGGATGTGTCCAGTGACATCAAGGAGATGAAAGAGGAAAGCGCCAAGATGTCCCAGGAGAAGAAAGTCACCATCCCAGAACTCTTCCGCTCCCCCAGCTACCGCCAGGCCATCCTCATCGCCATCGCCTTGCAACTCTCGCAGCAGCTCTCAGGCATTAATGCGGTGGGTGGTTCCTCCGAGGGCCGGCCGTCTCCGCATGGGGGTGGAGGGAAGCCATATCTCTGGCAGAAGGGAGAGGAGCTGGGTCCACCAGCAGGCAGGAGAACAGCCATCAGAGGGGCACCCAAAAGGCAGGATGCCCATTGCAGCCATTCAGTGGAAGCCACCCCTCTGCTGCAGGGATCAAGAGGGGCTGGGGGTCAGTGGCGCAGTGACTCCATGGGAGCTTCCTCTGGGTGCCCCTCTGGGCGCTTTTGCTTGGCTTCGTCTTTCTGGTTTTAAAGACATTGCGCTCACCAAGGAGATGCGAGAGGGCCCACCTCCCTTCCTCCCCTGCCCTCCTGGCGGGTGCTGTGCTAGGAGAGGCCCCAATGGTCCCCCCCCCATTCTAAGTGCTGCTGTCTCTTCTCGGCCCCTTTCCAGGTGTTCTACTATTCCACTGGGATCTTCAAAGATGCCGGAGTGAAGCAACCCGTTTACGCCACCATCGGGGCCGGCGTGGTCAATACCGTCTTCACTGTGGTGTCGGTAGGTGGTGGCAGTGGATGGGAGCTCCCTGCGTTGGGTGAGTGGGTGGGTGGAGGGCCTGAGGTGGGAGACCCTCCTGGAAATCGGGATGGACTTGTGAGAAAAAACATCAGGGGGGGGATCAGCTTGGGGTGGATGGTGGGGAGCCATGACGCTCAAGGAAAATGGGGCCTAGATGACTCAAGTGTGACCGAGAGGTTGACCTGGAGTGGTGGACATTCCACCCCCTGGTGCCCATTGGATGAGCTCTGGAGGTCCACATGAGCGTTGCCTTTAAAGTGTGACGCTCCACTGGATCCAGTGGGGTGCTGTAAAATAAGTCAAGGGTGGTGATCTCCACCACAGGATCCCACTTGACTCCCCTGAAGGAGAGTTTTTGGGACCATTCCTCGTCCCTCTCTGTGGCAGGGAGGTCTGCTGCTGCTCCCGGCAACCCTCGGCCTCCTCTTCCTCTTCTGCAGCTCTTCCTTGTGGAGCGGGCAGGGCGTCGGACCCTCCACCTGGTTGGCTTAGGGGGCATGGCTGTCTGCGCGACCATCATGACTCTGGCCCTGGCCCTGAAGGTAGGCAGCAGTGTTTCCGCTCCGTGGTGGTCCCCCCCCTCCCAAATGGGACTGAAGCTCCACCCCCGAAGAGGCAGAATGGCCGTTTCCTGCCTGGAGTGGGATCTCCCAGGGGTCTCGCCTCCCCCTTCCCCACCACCATGCATGGAACCCTCATCCAGTAGCCCAATCTAGCGTAGACATAAGAGAGTCAAGGCCACTTTGCAAAGCTGCCTCTGGGAGATAAGAGCCTCTCTTCTCCGTGGTTCATGGGAGGACGGGGAGTCCTTGAAAAAGTCTTCCTCCCACGCGGTTTGGGAGCGCAGGAATCAAAACCAAGGTCATGATTCACACACACACACACACACACACACAGTCCCATATATCCCAATGGTGAAGTGCCCAACGAGATTGCAACAAAACGGATGCAACACAAGAGTGCCACCAACCTGGCATAAAGTTGCTTGGAAAGATAGAAAGTGGAGAAAGTGTGAGAGATTTCTGCAGGTACTTTTCCAGTTTTAGGCATCTCCTTGACTAAAATATTTTGCCCAAAATAAGGCCCGAAATAAGAATGAGCTGGGAGCTGCTTATCTCTGCTCTCCAATGAAATCTGGAGTTGTGCAATCTCTGCTTGGACTATCTGACCCAAGAAAGGTTCCTGGTTGATTGATTCCTAGGTGAGCAGATGCTAAAACTTGTAGTCTCCCTGGGATCACAAGGGGTTAACTCTGCACCTCTGTTCTTGCAGAACATACTGCCTTGGATCAGCTACATCAGTATTTTTGGCACTTTTGCCTTTGTGGCTCTCTTTGAAATTGGACCTGGACCAATCCCGTGGTTCATTGTGTCTGAACTCTTCAGCCAGGGCCCTCGTCCTGCAGCTGTGGCCGTGGCTGGGTTCTGCAACTGGGCCTCCAACTTCCTGGTGGGCATGCTCTTTCCCTATGCAGAGGTAAGGACTCCATCTTGGACCTTCTCTGTGGGCTTAGTTGTGAACACAGTGAAGTCAGCTCCTTTCCCCTGAGGTTGGCTGTTAAAAATATCTCCACAGGTGGGAAAGAGGAGGAGGAGGAGGAAAACACAAGCCCTGACAAGGGGCCAAGAACTGCCGGCTGCTGCTGTTGTCAGAAGGGCTGTTGAGGGGGAGAACGGGAAGGGTGGGCTTCCCTGCAGTCCATGGCTCAGTTGACACCCAAGTAGAAGAGGGGTTGCGTCAACATTCACTTTTAGCAAGGCTCTTGCTTCTGCTGCTCATGAAGAACCAAACCATGGAAGGTCCTTATTCTTCTGACTCCTGCTCCTGGGATGACCTCGGGTGACCCTGAGTACGAGATGTTCCTTCTGATGGCCGCCATCCATCTAGTCTGGCCATATGAGAGGGGATACGATGGAAGGGATGGTTCAGTTTGATAGGGGAGGAAATGGGCTGTTGACTAAAGGACTTGGCTGGGCTCCTTGCAGGCCAGAGCTGCTGTACGCTTGAACTTCCATCGTCTCAGAGCAAAGATAACGTTTTCCTTCTCTTCCTTGCAGAAATTGTTGGGGCCTTACGTTTTCCTGATCTTCGTTGCCTTCCTTCTTTTCTTCTTTTTCTTCACCTTCTTCAAAGTCCCTGAGACAAAAGGCAGGACTTTTGAAGACATCTCCAGTGGGTTTGAGAGGCAAACCGTGAATGGTTTTGCTCCAGCCAATGGCAACAAGAGCTCAGCGGTGGAATTAACTAGCATTCAGCCTAAGGAAGATGCCTAATTCCCCTGCCCCCCTATCCTTGCTTGTCTCCAAAAGGAGCGGCCCCCCTGCCCCTGTGTGCCTGTTACTGTTTCTTCATGTGTCCCCTGTGATTTCCGGTCCTTGCCGTGGCTTCAGGGCTCCACTAGGACAAGAGAAAGGCAGCGCTTCTTCCTGCCACCAGACCTCCTCTGGAGGATGGAGGAATGGCCCCGAGAACTCCTTGAATCGCTTGTTACGTGACGTGGAGGCTGAGCCATTTTTGTGGCTGGCTGTTCCTGCCTCCGAGGCCAGTTCCTTGTCTGTCCGTGAGTTGACCATCCCTTCCTTCCTCCTGATGTTTTGCAGTGTTTTCTACAGGGTGAAGAAGTGCAACACACTGGAATTTATCTAAAGGCGAGGGGGAGTTTTGCTCTTCCACTCCGTCAAATGAGGGCAGGGGTCTTCCAAGTTTGGGAAAAGTCAGATCAAACCTACTATTTGTTTACTAGACTTAATTCATTCCTTGTATCATTTTGCTTGGAAATATTTATTTTTATGCAATACTCCACTCCTCTGAGTCGGAGGACTAGAAATAAGCATGACTTTCTTTTTAAAGAAAGAAACCCGGTGATGGGTGGTGGGACTCCAGAGAGACCCGGGGGGGGGGGGGATGAGCCCGGAGACCCTCCAGTTGGTGAGGCTTAGAAGAAGCAGGCCCTGAGGGTTGCTCAAAGGGGGGGGAATTGGAAGGCATCACGTGAGGCACACAGGTGGAATCAGGCTGCTGGAGACCCCTGCCCTCCCCAGGGAGGACCCCAGGAGGGTGAGAGGGGGGTGAGGAGGAGGAGCCTTGGGGTCTGCACCCCTCCCATAAGTGCTTCCTTCAGTGGGCTCTGATGCCAGGGAGGGAGCTGGCCCTCTGCCTGGAAGGTCTCGCTTGGGACATCTGGAGGACTCCTGGGTGGGGCCCGAGGGATGGCGGAGGCTGAGGCTGCTTTCTGGGACCTCAAGAGGGCATCCTAAAGGGGCAAAGCTTTAGCTGCAGCTGCCATCTGGACCTCCCCCCCCCCCCAAGACATCCCCAAGGAAGCCATTTATCTTGTAAAGGAGGCAATAGAGTATTTTTGCTGTGGACTCACTGATTCTGGTGACGGGTTTAATTTCCTCCTTTATGATATGATTACATGAAAAAAAAATCAGCCATTATTTGCTTAAGGGTATTTTTGCAATCTTTGGTGGTTCAATGAAATCAAAAGAAATTTTGAGGATGACGAATAGGCAGCTAAGACTTCAGATGAAGGAACTTGAGACCAAAGCTAAATAAAAGAAGAAAACTATAGGGGTTTTTTTTCTTCTCCTAATCTATTTATTTATTGGAAAGAGTGTAAATAGTTGTGTCTTGCTTTACGGTCTATATTTATATCACACAAAGAGACTTTGCTGGTTGCTCTTCCTATGTCCGGGGACAAAGTCCTGGGAGCCACCAGGGCTGCAAGCTTCCCTTGGTCCCCCTGCCCCGCAAGACCCTGTGGGGACCCAGCTTCTTCTCCTAGCCAGAGAAGGGCCCACCTTGCCCAACCCAATCTCTCTCTGGGTGGAGGATGCGAGAGGGAGGCTAGAAGGATCATGTGCAGAAGTTGTGGTCGTCTTCCTGGGTGTGTTTTAACTGGAAGGTGGTCAAAGGGAGCGCTGGGCAGGGGGGTGCTGGCTTGGCTACCTGTCTAAGCTTGGAATAGTTTGCATTCTCAACTGTCCTCCACCCCACCTTCCTTCAAAACCATGTACCTCATCTCCACTCTGCCTTGTTTTTCTGAATTCTTTTTTTAAAATCCTGATTTAGCTCATTGAACGTTCATTTATCTCCTCTCTTCCAACAGACATTGTGGGAGTGCAAAATATTCCACATTCGAAATATGTTTGTAAGTTTTGGCTTGTGTGGTGAAGATTTCCAAAGAGTTTTATAAATGTTATTCTGAATGTGTCATTTTTAAAACAAAACAAAACAAAACAAAATAAAATGAAACTTTTGGCTGGCTATGGACATGGGCCTCTCTCTCTCTCTCTGTCTTTATTGACCCACATCTAACTTTACCCTCCCTCCTGCACCTGTAACCAGTGTATTTTTGGGAAGGCCCAGGCTTTACACCGCTGGTTAACACCTGTCCAGGTTAATATGGCCCCACTCAGGGTAGGAGTCCCCCCTTCGCCAGAGCCCCCCACTCCCTGCAGGTCTGTTCCCCTCCCTCCATCAGTGCCAATGACCCCTCCCGCCTCCTTTTCCCCTGGTCTGCTCCGAATAGCCCCAGCAGGCAGTGGGGAAAATCGGCCACAAGGAGAGAAAGAGAAGAGGTCACAGCTTTGCACCCTTTAGAAAGGAGCGGGGGGCAGGGAGATGCATGGATTCCTAAATGCCAGACTCAGACAATGCAACTCAACACAAGGGCCCCAAGCAGAATATGCCCCCGTGTGTGCCAGCCAAGACCCAGGGAACGGAACTGGAGGACGGAAAGGAGGCTCTGAAGCATTTGGCGCTGATTCTGGTTCTCCACAAAGACCTTCAGTTTCTCTGGCGTTTCAGCTTTGAAGAAGCTCAAGTGGAAAAGGAACCTTGTTGATTATGGTAAAAGGCTTGTCAACTCATCAAATACTTCTCTGGCCTTTTAAGAGTTGCCAACAGAAAGTGGAGGGAGGGGAAGTAGTGTATTCCTTAAATGCTTTCATAGATAATTTCTAGGAACTGAAGTTTCTGCCAAGCAAAATTCTAACTGGAGAGCCTGGTATAAATCATCTTTTTACTATTCTGTACAGATGCAGATAGATAACTCCACAAAACATCCATAACGTACTTCTATTGGGTCATCAGGTATCCTCAACTCACATTTGTGACGAAGTTCTTTAATGACCAATCCTTTGTATATCTGTCTTGTAGGTAAAAATATGATTTATCTTCTCTCCTTTTCCCCCCATGTTGTAGCCATAGAAATAGAAGAGTTACCATGAGTCCATGAGTTCAGCCAAGAATGAGGAAAACCTACCCCAACTCCGAGGGTCAGGACGATAGATGTGGTCACGTGATATGGGACTACATTTCCCAGGATACTTTTAATTACATTTACCATGATGCATTCACTTAAGGGGACAGCTCATAATTCCCAAGTAACTATCCAATTCCCATAGACTGGCTGGGACAGCACACTGATTGATATGGGATTGACACTGGGATATGGAGGTGTCCCATTGGAGAATATGAATTATGATACACCCAGGGGGGTGGGGAAAAACCAGGGTCAAGGGTGACAATGAATTACGTGTCTCGGAGTCAGCTACACCCAGGAAGCACCGGCATGTTCGCTCCTAATAAATCATCTTCAAGCTCTGAACGACCTGGCTGGAGGCTCATGATTTAAATGGGGGTGAATACCAGAGCCCCGCTCCAATGCAGGATTGACCTCCCATCCAGGATGGCCTCATTTCTACTTTGTCTCCGATGTCCTTGCTTGCGGTCTTTTTCGCTCCTACAGTATATTGGCCTCCTAAGATGTTTTCTCTTGGGGGAAGGGCCAGGATGTTCACTCCCTCAACTTCTGAGAATTCATCCGCATTTGGGCAGCTGCATCTCCAGGCCTTCCCTTCACACAGCAACCCCTCTCTGGCACTGGGCTTTCATGCTCCCTCTAGAGCAACCTCTCCCAAAGTGACAAGAATCACACCTGCTTGATGAAAAAAGATTTCGAAAGAACTCAAAGCGAAAATAAAACCCTGCATTTGCTGGCCTTGAGCATGTTTAACCTCCTCAGCGGAACCTTCTTTGCAAGCATTTCCCCCTCCCGCGAAATCCCCTGGGAGGAAAGACTGCGTTCCCATCTCCCTCTGGATCTGCAGAGTCAGGTGGGCCATTTCCAGCCCCCCCCAGATGAGACCCCCCCCAGCTCCATACCACAGAGGGACCCAGGTCACCAAGCAGACTTGTTCCTTTGCGACAAACGTTGAATCTCCATCTTCCAACAGTTGTTTTTCAATCAGGTGCACTGAGCCTCCTCCGTTCAGTGCCTTTCAGGCCACCCACTCTGGATTTTAACCTCCCCCTTTCACAAAGGCCCTTCTGAGCATCTGGGCCATGTTGATTCAGCCCTCCCAGCTGGGTCCAAGTCCTCGCCGAGAGGCAGGCAGGCGGGCGAGGGGTTTGAGGGCCCCTGGTTCTCGGTCCCTGAGACCCTCCCAGCTACCATCCATCCTTCCAAGGATCCACCCGGGCTCCGTCTTCACCGTCACAGTAAGGCAGGACATAAAAATATATTAATTTTAGAGCAATAATGATACAAGTTTTATAGATAGTGAAATATGTGGCATCAGCAAGAGAAAGAACAAGGAAGTGTGAAATGCCAAACCACAAGGATCATCATTCGGTTACAAAAATCATATTTGCCAAAATACCTTATCTCATAACAAAACCACAAGCTAGGGAGTTTAGCAAGATAGATTTGTGACATCCAGCCAGCTAGCAACAGGGGAGGGGGAAAGCTGTGTTTCAAGTAACAAGTTATATTTCTGTGTTTTGCCCCTTCTGAAGAAGTATATAGGCATGTGCTGTTCAATAAGAAAGTTGTTCAGAAGTGACTACCGGTTTGCAGGGCTTCGGCGGCAGGCAGGAATCTGCGATCGTGCACGGTTTCTGCCTGAACTCGCCGCTGGAGTGCCCTGAGCCAGCTGGCTTAGGGGCTAAGCCACCCCGTAGAGATGGTGGGGGGAGATCACCAGCAGGGTTGAGGAGAGCCGCATCTCTCCTCCTCAGCTGGTCAAACTCCCTTTCCTGAAGGCGGTAGGAGCGGCGGTCAGAAATGGCCACCTCAAAGAAGCACTCAACCGGAAAAGAAAGTGCAGGAGGAAGATAAGAAGTGAAAGTTTTGGCTGACCGGGATAAAAAGCAACAACTAAGGTACCCTAGAATTTAAATTTTATAAAAGATAACATTGCTCCCAAAGAAGAGTCGGAAGCAGCGAAAGAAAGTGAAAAGGGAAAGGTTTTTTTTCTTCACTCTCCTTCTTCACATTGATAGCGAAGAGAGCTGAATAAGAAATCGGAAAAATCCATTTTGGCACCAATAGGTAATTAAACTGAAAATATAATTAAATGCCAAGGGGACAATAAAGATTTCTGTACATTAAAAATCCTTTTTTCTGCTATAAGTGGGAAGGGAGAGTAAAAGAATAAGGGCAGGATTTGGAAGGAGGAGACTGCCTGGAATTCAAAAGAATCTAAAGTTAAATCTCAATAAGACTTCTAAAAGATACATTTTAACTGGAACTTTGTAACTGAATAGTAACCCCAGGAAGAGAAAGTGAAAAAAGAAGAAAGTGTAAAAAGAAAGAGTTTGTGTGTATTTCGATTGCTTGGTGACTTTGGGATTTCTGGAAATTATATTTGAATGATTAAAAACAATTAAAAAATTCTACAATGGCATCACTTCTGGATGAACTGAAAATGGAATTTAAAAAATATAAAGAAGAGACACAAAAAGGGAAGGGCTCCTTTGGCTGTTTTTCAATTCTTAGAAATGGTGATCTGCATCTACAAGAAATAACAAGACTGCACAACAAGAAGATTGGGACAAAGAAGAAGCCATCTTTAATGAACAAGTAACTCTATCTGGGGAAGAAAGGGGAAAAAGGAGGGAAAGAGAATGGAGAAGTTAAGACTTAAAAAAACAGCCAAAAAAAGAAAAATAATTTGAAAAGTGGATATAATGTTGGAAAGCAACAGAAAAGAGGAATACAGAAGAGGGAAATGGAGGTGGAGAGGCAGAGGGGTAAAAAGGGGAGAAAGAAGAAAGGGAAGAAGGAAAGGAAGTTACAAAGGTTTGGAGCAAGATGTAAAGAAACAACTTATTCAGAGATAATGGGTGAAAATTTAACTGAAAAAGGGATTCTGTAAAAGTACATAAGATTGTATTGTTACATTTGTAATAGAAATAACGTTAGAAAATTGGAAACAACATATGATTAAAAAGTGGGATAAAATAGTCAGTGTAATTTAGTGAAACTTTTGTGAAAAAAATAAATGAAATAAAATAAATGAGAGAATTGAATTAGAAGGAATGGGAACTTTTTAATTACTCAATGTTTTATAAAATATAAGTGAAGTGGGGGGGAAATTAACTGGAAAGTTTATAAGTGTTCCCATAGAAGTATGATACTTATTTGAAAAGTAATGTGTAAAATGTTAAGATTTAAATGAATATTAGTATTAATGATAGAACTGAATTGGTATGGATTGTTGTTATATATATATATATTCTTTTTAAAATACAGTGTGTAGTTTTAGAATGTACCAAGCAGAATCCGAACGGAAGTTATGTATTATATTGTTATAATTTTAGGGGAAAGATATAAAGGCATCATACTCCAGTGATTATAGGATAAATTTTGTTTAATGAGAAGATAGTAGACAGTTGAAACAGGACAGACAAAGAATACAAGTACAATGATTTGAATTGAGATGAAATAAATGAAATAAAATTAAGAAAGTTAAAAGAGGGGAGAAGCTATATAGAAAAGGTAGAATAGTAATAAGATATGGAATGGAATATAAAAATAAGCATGAACTTGAATTTGTGTCTGTACGAAGAGATGTAACCCGGAATTATGCTGCTTTCAAAAAAGATGTTTTATGTTTTTGTTTTGTTTGTTTATGTTTGTTTTTAAAAATCAAAAAAATTTAAAAAAAAAAGTTGTTCAGAAGTGACTCTCACTAAAATACTCTGAACCTGTTTGCGCAAATGAAACCAACTTATTTCTGGATTCCAAAGTCTGAGTCTCGTAATTCCCTGCAACAACAGAGAATGTGGCATAACGTCTCCCCCGGCAGGGTTGGAGCTCTGGCTACCTTCCTGCGGCTGCCTCTGGGCTTTGAGCGGGGGCGATGTTTCGCAGGCTGCCCTCCCTGCTGGTCCCCCAAGACAATCCGGATGCTACTTTTGCCCCTACAGCCCCGCTCTCTCCCCCAAGGGAAGGGCAGAGAAATGGGGGTGAAGGCAGCCCAGCCACAAAGGGGGGGGGAGTTTGCCCCATGCAGGGGTGGGGGGTGCAGTCCCAGTTTCCCCCTTTCTTGCCCAGAGTAAATTCTCCTCCAGTGGCTCACAAGGAGGAGGAGCCTTTCCAACTGGCCTCCACACAGCAGCGGGATTAGCCAGGTCAACTGGGCTGCATTGGCACCACTTTCATTGCACTTAAGTTTTACCTCTTGATTTCTGAGGCAAATAGCTCAAGGTGGCAAATGCAGCCGATGCTCCTCCTCCCTCTTGCGATGCTCCTCACAACCGCAGCCCTGTGAGGTGGGTTGGGCTGAGGGGGGGGAAGGGTGGCCCAAGCTCACCAAGCTGGAAGGAGCCTGGAAATGAGGAATGCCCCCCCCTCAAACCCCCACCCCAACCCTGCCAGGCACAAGTGCCTCCTGCGGGGAGACGGAGACTCCGAAGCAGCCCTCCCGCAAGGCTACCAGGTGGGTGGGGGGCTCCTTTTGCTGCCCAGAGCCACCAGGAGGCAAGGGGAAGGCGGCCCCGGAGAGCGGTCAATGAAGAAACAAGGCATCATTTAATGATGATGCCAACAGGTGCATCGGAAGGTTACACGTTTTAGGTAGGTGGGTGTGAAATGGTGGAGGAAAATAGGACACAGCCGCGAGGTGGTTTTTTCCACAGTAGAATGCACTATTTTTTGTAAATGCAGAATTTCTAAATAATCCCTAGAATTAAAATTGAGGAGAATCTCCTTCCACAAATGTAAACATTTCACATGTTTTAAATAAAATTCCATCAGCTAAGATGAATTGTACTTTGCCAATCTGGACATGCTTAAGTTACGCTCTAGTTGTAATAAAAAATAAAAATGTTTTATAACCATTTTTCATCATTCAGGACTTGGTGTCTGAAATGCCAGTTGGCATGTGAGAATATTAGATCTCAACACGTTACAGGGTAGGTTTGCTCTCATTTTATTTCTAAAAAGGTGCCATACACAACCATTGCCCATGTGAGTTTCTGACATGCTTTTCTTTGACCTTTTTCAAACTGGCTTTCTTCTATTTTGCTCCTGGGGGAAGTCCCCCCCCCACTTCCGTCCACTCTGACTTGGTATTCAAGGCCAAAAATGTAGAGGCCAAACAGTAGCTGAGCATTTGACTTTGGTTGGAATGACTGTGGTTCCTTTCCTATCTGAGGTTTCCGGGCCTGGTTCTGCCTTTGCAACAAGCAATGGATAAAGCGAGTAAGTGGAAGCGAGACGGGTCACACCCTTTCATGACCTGGCAGAGGGTGGGGTGAGAGGGTCCCGGACCTCCCGTGGGGTCTATTCTTCTGCCCAAATACAGTGAAGCGACAGGAGATCAGCGGCAGGTGGACACAGGTGGTAGGAGGAAGAAAGGACGGAGCTGGCTGACTGTCAAGCACGTTGCTCTTCGTTTTGGGAAGGCTAGAAAAGCAAAGACTTTTTCTTCAGCTCGTTGCGTTTCCAAAGTGCAAGCCGTTCAAACTGCTCCATGCTCATTTTGAAGACCTCCTGGAACTCCTCGGGGGAGAGGTGGTGCTGGAAGAGAGGGAACATGGCACATGGCGAGGGCTTCAGAAAGAGGCAGAACCCCACCCTGAGCAGGAGACCAGGAACCAAGAGGGGCAGAAGTTGTGGATCAATCCACTTTACAGAGCAACAATGGCACATCCGGTTAAGGAGGCTTTCTTAGGCGGGGGGGGGGAGAAGGGCACTGGGAAGGTTTCCCCCCACCCCAAGAGCTCTGGAGGAAACTGTGGATAGAAGTGGGCCACTCTGGGGTAGGTGGAAGGGAGGGAAACTTCTTGGCTCACAAACAGGAGGACTGATCTGAATCTGCCTCTGGAAGCATCCATATGAAAGCACACACACACACACACACACACACTTTAGTCCATCCCTCACTGGCTGTAATGCAATCTCTCTTTTCCCCATTTCCTCCCCACTTCTGCAGGAGCATCACACCCTCAAAGGACATTTTTCCAAGTCAAATGAAGATTATTCCCTGGAGAGATTGTCACCTAATTCTATAGCTTACGTGCAAGGACCCCTCGCTCTATTTTAACTAGAATTGTAGAATTAAGAGAAAAACACAAGCTGGAGCAAACCACCCGTGAAGGTTTCTGCCTAGCAAACTCACAATGTTGAAACCTGAAAAGGGAGGGGAGACTTTTTCCATCCCACGAGGGCTCTCTCGGTTGGGTCTAATTTAGCTACGTTCGTCAACAGTGTCACCCAGTTCTAGTAACAACTTCAAGATGAGGGTGCGTTCTTGAATTATGTATTGGAATTTTCACTCATAGGTTCCCCCAGTCTCATCCTCCATCCTCTGGAAGGCTCAAGCCAGGAGCCGAACCAATTCATTAATTCAGCAACAGGGGAGCTGTAGGAGCTGCCTGGCACTGGGTGCTGTGAGGGAAGAAGCTTCTAGGAATGCTCTGCCCTTCACCACCTCCCTCCTCCTCCTCCTCCTCCGCTCTCAGGGCACAAGACTGAGCCCACCATGCCCAGGGTACTAGAAACTGGGGACGGGACACCAGTACAAGCAGTGGATTTACAGAGCAGCTAAAAAGAAGGCCCCACCTTCTCTTGATGGAGCAGAAAGTCCGATCAACAGTATTTTCTGTGGTCAAAATTAGTGCTTTCAAAAGTTATACTGAATGCTTATTAAGTGGACTGTGGTTTTGTTGCTTTCTTTTTCTATTTCTCTTTTTTCATTTTGCAACAAATAAATTAAAAAATAGGCATGGGCCCTTGTAGAATTTAATATCACTACAGTCCATACATCTTTTTTTTTGTTAAGCTTGCAGATAAATCTCATTCATCTGTTGCAAGTTGAGCGCTTCATTCTGCTTTTTTAGTCTACTTGTGTGTGTGTGAGAGAGAGAGAGAGAGAGAGAAAAGAGAAAGAAAGGAGGGAGGGAGAGAGACATTTACAAAATATGGAGTTTGGGGTTCATTGGAATTTTAATCATTTAGTCAGTTTTCACAGTTCCTCAAATTAACGAATTGTTAACAGGCAATAGTAAACCTCAACAGGGGCAGAGCTCAAGGCTATTAGCATCCGTAACTGCGCAGCATATGAAATTACACCATTATTAACATTTACAAGCATAGAGTCTTGAAATCCTAGTAAAAAAGTTATCCAGCCATAATTTCTTTTTTAGCAAGTTTAAAATGACTAAACAGGAGAGGCCATCAAAATGTGTGGTTATCCTTTTTCCAGGATTTTAGATCATATGCAAGCTCTCAAATCACGCAAAAGACTCTTTTCTAATCTGGCCCTCCACAGTTGTTCCAGTGAGGAAAAAAACAAAACGAAACCTATCAATCTAAAACCAATCTTGGAGCTTCTGAGGGGAGCTCCTTCATATTTGCAATTAATTGCCAGTGTGCTGTCCCAGCCAGTCTATGGGAATTGGATAGTTAGTTAGGAATTATGAGCTGTCCCCTTAAGGGAATACATCATGGTAAATGTAGTTAAAGGTATCCTGGGAAATGTAGTTCATCTCATGTGGCCATATCTGTAATCCTGATTAGTCACTAAATTGACCCTCGAGGGGTTAGGGGAGGTTTCCCTCCATTCTTGCCTGGATTCATGAATTGATAGTAGCTTTTTTTCTACCGCTACGAGATGGGTTAGGAGATAACCATCTTTTACCTGCAAGGCTGATATACAAAGGATTGGTAATTATAGAAGAACTTTGTCACAAATGTGAGTTATGAAGATACCTGATGTACCAATAAATGTGCTTTGTTACGGATGTTTTGTGGAATTGATCTATCTGCATCTGCACAGCTACAAATCCACCTCTGACCGGAAAGCCAGAGTAGCTGCATCATCTTTCCTTACCTCCAGTCTGGTTCTGTCCACATCCTTTGGTAGCTTTACTCGAATTCTGTTGGTGACAATGAGGGCTTCGTACGGATAGACCTGAGAGAAAAGGGGAAAGACCAACTCCTGGGAAAACGAGGTCCCTGCGGCCCTTTTGAGAGAGGGAGCCATACTTGCTCAGTTTTTACACGGGGTAAAGGAGGAAGGCAAGACACTTTGGCATGAGAAGCCTGGATTTCAACATGCCTTCATGTCCTGAAATAGCTTCCCTTACCTTGTATTCTGCAAAAGAGAAAGAAAGAAAACAAGTCAGGCAGATTCCATTAGGAGAGGTTTTTCTCTTGGGAGGGGGGGGGGGAAGAGAAAGCAAGGAGGGCTTCCCAGCTTTACCGCCATTGCACAGAGGGAGCCCATGGGGAAGTGGCACTTTGGGGGGCATCAACGAGGGAAAAAGGGGGGGGTGTGTCTCTCCTTGTTTGTCTGGGGGCAGGACAGCTGCTGCAGCCCCCTGGAGGAACAGAGCAAGGGCTGGTCCTGCACTGGGCAGGGAGGCCAAGGACCCACCACAGTGGGCAGGCTGGGCAGGTGCACAGGGACCTCCGGGGACAGGCCAGATTAGCCAGGCCAAGGGACACCAGCTGCCTTCTGGTCCCAAGGTGCCCAGGGCTAAGAAACTTTGGTGGGGAAGGCTGGACACTACAAGAGGGCAGGTGGGGCGAGACGGGGAAAGGGGCCCCAGGGTGGCACCGCAGCCCAGGTGCCAGGGGAGGGAGGAGGGGGGGAAGAGCATCTTTCAGAGCCAGAGGGACAGGGCTGGGTGGGAGAGGGGCAGCCCATTTGGCCAGAGAGGGGGCTAGTCCGGAGCCAGGGGCCAGCCTGGACTGACCCACAAAGCAGGGCTGTTCGGATTGAGCCCTCCAAGCCTGTTCTGAGGGTGGCTAGGGGAGCCTCATTTGTGGGTTGGGGCAGATTTGGTTAGGAGAAGCCCCATTTCCCACCCATGCCGCTTCCCCAGGGGGGGGCTGGGCAGTACCTCTCTTTCCCCAAGCAGCCTCCTGGTCATCCGGGGGGGCCCCTGTGGCCTAGGAGAGGAAGAAAGGCTGGGTGTGAGGGGAGGGCTGCGTGGGAGTCAATTCCTAGGCAAGTTCACATGCCCAGCGGGCATCCCAGGGCAAGCACCTGTCGAGCACCTTCGGAGGCGGTTAGGGACCCAGCCCCTTTAGGGACTGGCATGGGGGCAGGTCCTCGGCTAACTAACGGTAGAATTCGCTTCATGACAGACACAGGGAGTGCTGGGCTACGGAACATCTTCTTTTCCCTCAAAAAAATCAGTCCGGCTGCCTTTTTAAAACTGAGAACCGCTTTGGATTCACTCTGGCCCCACATGGGGGCGTAACTCAGGGACCATCCGCAAGTGAAACTCTGCTTAGCTCTTACTTCAAGGGGGGCTCATAAAATAAAATCCTTTGTGATGGTGAATGAAATCAAGGACAATCCGAATGCTGCCACCTGGGGAGGGGCCTTCTGGAGGGCAAGCTTCTTCCGGGAGATCCCGCACCCAACTCCCAATTGGGAGATGGGCAGGGGGTGCAACACAAAGCGATGCTTGCAAAACCTCCTCATGCTGCTGAAAACTTTGGGGAGGGGGAAGGGGGGGAGAAGAGCCAGAGGCCCCCGACAATGGCAGCCAAGGGCCCCGGATGGGCCGTGCGAGAAAAGGGCTGCGGGGACTTGGTCGGTGGTGCATCCCGAAGTGGCCCAGCCTTTCACATCTACCTACGTGCTGCAGCCCTTGCTTTCCGTAGTCGGGGAGAGAGGCCGACTTGGAGTACGGGAATCCTGCAAAGACACAGAAGGGGAGAGAGTGTCTCATGAAGGCAGTTGCTTCCTGCAGCAGAGGAGCTCGCGCTCAGCTAGGGAAGCGGCAGGAAACAAAGAGGCCTTAGAGCAAAGGGCCTCCAGGGAGGCCGACTCTCCCACCTGCACAAGCTACCATGTTGTTATGCCACAGTTTGGGTTTGTGTCATTGTTGCTTTGTGGCAAAAGCGTCCAGAGAGGAAGCTGCCAATCCAGCAACAAGGAGAGCTGGGAAGAGGGGCGGCCCAGGTGACGGGGGCTGAGCCACGCAGCTACCTGATGTCCCACTTTCTGGCCACTCTGCTTAGCAGTGGAAATACCGACTGCAGTTGTGGCTGTGTCGAGGACGACTGAAGGCCGAGGGGACGGGAAGCCCTTTCCGGCATGCAAGGGTCGCTCCCTGTAACCCCACAGGCCGGGCCGGGTGAGCGAGCAAGAGCTCTTCTGGTCTCCTGGCCAAGACCTCCCGGAAGGGCAGGCAGCTTCCAACCCCACAGCAGGCCTGGCAGCAGCAGCTGGAGACTTACGCAGGTAGGTGCAGTTGGTGTTGCCTTGCAGCCGCTGGAGTTGCCGGTCTGTCCCAGGACTCTGAGGCAGCGACTGAGTGTCCAAATCAGGAGAGTCCGTCCGAAAGTCCCCGTCCCCCTTCAGAGTCAGCCAGCTGGACTTTAACTAGGAGAAACAACCGCCAGCACTCAATGCCTTGCACTTCCTCAAAGCCCCACAGGGATTGGGCGGCTCTTTAGGTGAACCAGGGAAACTGTGTTTCTCCTCCCCCTTTCCAGCAGTTTCTACCAAGGGGGCCATCAGTTCCCCTTTGATCAGAAGGGGGGGGCGGCTGCTCTCAATTTCAGAAGCCCCCCCACTGCTGCCAGGCTGGCCTCATCCATTGAGGGAGTTTGCAGAGAAAAAAGCACCCTTCCCCCTTGGGGCTGCTGGGGGGGGCAGCAGGGATGGCACCGGGGGCTAAACGAAGGGACCCCCCAGGAACCCACAAGAGGGCGGAGGACACGTTATCCCTTCCTCATCGCCCCCAGGACATTGGGACATGGATTGCATCCTTTGCATGAGGCTGTCACGGACAGGTGTGTCCCCACGTGGACCCGGTTGTGGGTTGCAAAGGAGGCCCATGGTGGAGCCGGAGCCCTGCCAAGGGGTCATCCTGCCAGAGGGGGGGCAGGGCCCAGCGGGAGAGGGGTGAAGGACTGGGCTGAGCCCTGGAGAAGAAAGATTCAGGGCCCCTCTGAGGCTCCACGGACAGAGGCCTTGCACTTTGGTTGGGCTAAAGGCTCTGCTTTGGCTTCGGCTGCAGGATGACCCTCGGCTGACTGGGTGGGCTGGATGTCATCACAGGACTTCCAGAATGGACTGACCTGTCTGGTGGTGGGAAGCGTCCACTGGCTGGCTTCCAGCCTCGGGCTCCATAAAGGGGCCTGCAGCCCTCCAGCTGGGAACTGCTCACCGGACAGCTCAGCCCTCACCTGCCTGGAACAGATCGGCTAGCTAAAGGGGTCAGGGAGAGCCAGTTTGGTGTGGTGGGTCAAGGCCTGAAGCGTCAGGGGAGCGGAGGGCCAGACAGACTCCAAGCCAGCCTCACCCTCTTGGCCCGAGGCAAACTGTGGCTGAAACTTTGGAGGAGAAAATTGCAGGAAAAAGTTGCTAAGAACCGACACTGACTTGAAGGCATGAAAGGCAACAACCCACCTGCGTTGCGTCTGGACCTAATTCATGTTCAGATTGATAATTAGGAGGACCAAACTCTAATCACTTTGGAGACTGAGCAGACGCACCGTCCCATCAGATTCCAGGCATCCCCATCTGTCTCACTCGGCCTGTGGTGCCTTGGCCCAAAGGGCCTTTCTTCAGGAAAGGCTGCTTTGAAAGCGGGCTCCCCTTTAGGCGAGCTTTGAACACAACCACAGTCAAGTACAAGCTCCGCTGCTTTCACACAGCACCAGACTGCAAAACAGGGCTGTCTTTTGCCACCAGGGAGCCTCCCGGGAGGCCACCGGAATTTACCTTCATGCTGTCTTGGTCAGAACTCCCGTCGCTGCCATCTGGTTTCCTTGAGGCTGGATGATAAAAAAAAGGCCCCAGGTAAAAACAAAAAGCTGTGGTTTTAAATCTCTCCCTGCCCCCAAATGCAGAAGGGGGGCAAAGGGATTCAGGAAGGGGTGAGTAGGTGGGGGGTCACTGCCGAAACCACCGGTTGGGTCCCCTGCAGGGGGGGGGGAGGCAACGGCCTGCGAGTTGAGATGGCCAGAAGGAGCAATGCAGGGAGGGAGGGAGGCGTCGCTACTCTCGGCAGCTCCGGGCCTCCTCATCCTACTCCCAGCCCCAACCTCCCTCTCCCCTGCATGGAGCAGGTGGAGGGGAGAGAGAGCCAGAAGGGCTCCCAGCTCTCCAGCCAGAGGAGCCCTGGCACGGGGCAGCGGCCAACGCGCTCTCCCTCCGCATGAGTCAGGCTCACCTTGGGGCAGCCGTGCTCCCATGGAGGGCTACCCCGGAGCTCAACTCTGCCGCCTGGTTTCATCACTCAGCCTCCCTCTGCAGTGCCTGCCATGGGGACCCCACCGGCTCTTGCAAAGCAGGGCTGTTTACCCCCCCCCCACTCTGAAGGGGGTCCCTGGTCACTAGGTGGGATCATGAGGGTTGGGAGGGCTGGAGCCTTGGGGCATAAAACCTGGACTCCAAGGCTCTGAATGCACCGGGGGGGGGGGCGGGGGGGGCGGAGCAAAGACAGGGCTGGACCTCCGGCCATGCAATGCTCTGGGAGAGAGAGAGAGAGAGAGAGAGAGAGAGAGAGAGAGCCCTCCGGGTGCCTGTGGGGATGGGCGGTATTTGGCCCTGGAGGAAGGAGGGCGGTGGAGTCCCACGAAGCTGGCAGGGTCATTTTCTAAGCACTACAAAGCAGCCGTGGCTTATTGGTTCTCTAGGCTGAACAGAGGAAAAACCATAAGTGTCCATCTCTCAAATGAGGAGGGCCAATTCCAGCTTGACAGGCACCATCTGACCTGGCAGCTCAGAGCTAGTTTGACCCAGAAACTGAAATGGGGGGAGGGAGGGGGAGGAGGATCATAAGCCAGCAAGGTCATCTGGGACCACCACCACCACCACCAGCAGCAGCAGCAGCAGCAGCAGCAGCAGCAGAGCGTTTCGATTCTCGGCAGACAAAACATTCTTGGTGTTGCCCTGTTGAGCATGCAATCCAATGGCGCTTCCCCCCTCCCTTTAAAACACTTGAGGGGCCGCCCAGCCAAAGCCAAAGGCCTTTGATGAGACCTTCCCTGGCCTATACAAGCAACCCTCTGCACAAGGACACTCAGACATTCTCCGAAGGCTGCAGAGCAACTACAAACTCCTTGAAGAAGCCAGCTCTACATGCATCGCCACGTCTTCCGAACACAAATGTTTTCCTGCAGAAGACCTCTTGATGCCCCCCCGGGATCCCTTGAAAAGAGGAAGCAGCAGCCAGCATGGCAACTGCTTCCCTTGCAAGGGATCCTGGGTGGGATCCAGGGCGTCTGCTGGGTCTGGTTAAGAAACAAGGGGAGCGGCCTCTTCCCCCTTTGGGCCCACTAGGAGGCCCAGTACCTGGTCCCAGCCGAGGTGCCACTTCCAGCTGCCTCAATAACTCACCTAAGCTCCTTCCAGAAGGGAACGGAAGAGAAAACTCATTACGCACCAAGGATGCTCTTCTTGCCCCCCCAAATCTCAGAGCCCTGCAAGAGCCTCTGCCGGTGTCTCCCCCCCTGAAGAGGGAGAAGCCCCCAAGGCTTCCTCCAGGCTGCAGAGGGCAGGTCCCCACGGGCTCCCTGGCCCTCCCTCTTAAGGGGGAAGGATAAGGGGGCGCATCCACAGTGCCAGCCACTGCTGAGAGGCCGCTTTCACAGGGGAGGCCTTCCCTCACGAAGGGAGGGCAGCCTGTTCGCGGGGCAGGAGAGCTGTGCTGCAGCTGGGCCTCCAAGCCGCAGCCCTGCCAGGCCTGGGAAGCCTTCTCGGGGGGGGGGGGGGGGTCCAGGAAGGGAGGCTGCAGAGCCAAGCCCCCCATCCCCAGGCAGCTCTCCAGGGGGCCCTGATGAGAGGGGGTGCCTGGATCAAGGGGCCCTGTGTAATCTGGAGACCCTTCCTAGGAAGCAGGCCGGAGGGCCACCATGTCTGTGTGTGTGTAGACAAAGTGCCCCCATGGCATCCCAGAACTGACCCCAGGAGCAGAACGCAGCAACCCCCATGCCCTGGGGGGGGTGAGGGGGGGGAGCAAAGCAGACTGTACCATGCTGTCGGTAGATGGGGGGTTTCCTATAGATGTTATCTTTTACTCCAGTTTCTGAGGAAAAGAAAAGGAAAAAAGGGGGGGAAAAGAAAGAAACAAGCAATGGAAACAGGATTTCTCTGTTTTGGAGCCCTCCTGCCCCGTTTCCCAGAAGTCTCAAGCAAGGTCATTAAATTGGACTCCGCAGTTTACTGGGGGACAATGGCGCTTTCCCCCCAAGGGAAGCACCAACTTCCTTGTGAGCCCCTTCAGGGAGGAAAATATTGGGATCCAAGCCAACGTGAAGCTCACAACTCTTCAACACATGTTCCTATTAAAGGATGGATTTCTTAGATTAATCGTCATGTCTTTTATCATGAAGGACAATTTTTCAAACTAGACTCCAGAAGTTTCCCTCATTCCTCGAAGGATTGCATTCAAATTGTCTGAGCTGAAATTGGTGATGTGTACTCAAATCTTGTCTGTTTCTTTCTTCAAAAATAGTCAGGTTACCAAAATCTCAGTTATGAGTCAAACCAAAACAGACGAGAGGACAAATCTCTGATGACTTCCCTGCAACCCCTAAGCCTACCTTCCTTCCTTCTTTCCTTCTCTTCTTTCCTTCCTTCTCTTCTTTCCTTTTCTTCTTTACTTCCTTCTCTTCTTTCCTTCCTTGCAACCCCTAGGTCTACCTTCCTTCCTTCTCTTCTTCCCTTCCTTCCTTCCTTCTTCCCTTCCCTGCAACCCCTAGGCCTACCTTCCTTCCTTCCTTCTTTCCTTCCTTCTCTTCTTTCCTTCCCTGCAACCCCTAGGCCTACCTACCTTCCTTCTCTTCTTCCCTTCCTTCCTTCTCTTCTTTCCTTCCTTTTCTTCCCTTCCTTCCTTTTCTTCCCTTCCTTCTCTTCTTTCCTTCCTTCCTTCTCTTCTTTCCTTCCTTTTCTTCTCTTCCTTCTCTTCTTCCCTTCCTTGCAACCCCTAGGCCTACTTTCCTTCCTTCCTTCTCTTCTTCCCTTCCTTCCTTCTCTTCTTCCCTTCCTTCCTTTTCTTTCCTTCCTTCTATTCTTTCCTTCCCTGCAACCCCTTGACCTACCTACCTACCTTCCTTCCTTCCTTCTCTTCTTCCCTTCCTTCCTTCTCTTCTTTCCTTCCTTTTCTTCCCTTCCTTCTCTTCTTCCCTTCCTTCCTTCCTCTTCCTTCCTTCTCTTCTTCCCTTCCTTCCCTTCCTCCCTTCCTATCTTGGTCCTGCCAATGTCCAACTTTTGTTCATTCTGCCTCACAGGACTGGAGAGCCCCCGATGGCCCCGATGGAAGGTGGGAACGGCATCATGGGTCCTACCTGGAATATGAAAATGTTTGGGTGCCTGCTGATAGAGGGAGGATGCAGACTTGCTGTCTGAGCAGAGAGAGATGCTTGGGGTGCTCCGGCCACTTTCACTGCCTCCAAAGGGGAAAAGCACAAAAATGGAAAAGAAAAGAAATAGCATATAAAGGAAAAAATGGCAAGCAAAATAGGTAAAATTCAATGGAAGGAAGCTTCTTTTGGATAATTGGCTAATCCATCCCACCTTTAACATAGTCCAGGACTCCCGTCCCATCCTGTGGGCATCGCGGCTGGAGACTTGAGTCAGTCTCAGAATTATATCTCCAGCTCATGAAGATGCTGGATGATCTAATCATGGACTCAGAAGGCCGCAGCCGAAACAGCTTCCCCAGAAGATGCTCTTTTTACTGGTTTATCTCGGACACCTGAAAGGGGCCCATCACTCTGGGCCACGAGGAGGGCCCATCGCTCTTCCGATCGGGATCATCGGTTTTACCAGGAAAAATCTGGAGCTGAAGCCCCCCGGCATTTGCTCACCCTGGAGAACGGCCAAAGGTCTCCCTCCACCTCTCCCAAGGCCCCCGAGCCACCCTGAGCCTCCGGCTGCTCGGCCGGCCTCTCGGGCACCCTAGCCCACCGCTCAGTCGCACAACCCAATGCCACCCCTCCAACGGGACAAGTGCCGGCCTGCGCTTCATCCCCTGGCTCTTGCCAGATGTGGGGGGGGGCAAGGGGCCCCCAGGGCCTGCCAAGGCCTCTCCTGCTGGCTGCAGAATACAAACTGGGAGGAGGTGGGGCAAAAAAAGGCACCCAGCGCAGCAGCATCTAAGTTGCTTTTCTGTGTGCGAAAGAACTTGTGACGCTGGAGAAGAAGGGAAGAGACCGGCAGCGGATTGTGCGTCTGTGCTTTCCCTCTGCAATTCCATGGCTGCCAAAGCCTCAGGAATTGCCCCCCCCCCCCGGAACCAGGCCCCTGTGCATGCATGGGTGGTGGGCGAGGGAATATAATGCTTGGAAGGACCTTCAGTAAAGTTTCCACTCTCTCCCCAATCTCTGTTTCGCTCGCTCCCTTCCAAGGCCTAGGAAATGCTTCTGGCCTGGTCCAAAAGATGCCTGGTTGGGGGGGGGGCACATATCTCTGCCTGTGGGCACACCCACCACCCTGTTGCCAGGTCCACGGGCACCTGAGTGGCAAGAAGGAGCCCTGAAGGAGGCACAAACGTGGGTTGCCCGGTGGGAGAAGGGTGCTTGGGTGCGCCTCGGAGAGAAAGGGCTGCGGGGCAGCGATCCTCTTGGCGGAAGGAGAAGGTCCCTGGCAGACCCGGTGCAGGGATCACAGGAACAGCCACCGCCTACCGGCACATGCAGGCACACCCACAGCAGGAAGCGCACACCGGGAGATGTCTCTACAGGCAGCACATCACGGGGGACAGGGTAGGCATTCCTGAGCCTTACCTTGGAAGAAAGGGATGCAATGATGCCTGTGTGCAGAGGGAAGACTTGGGTAGTTGGGCAGGGAGATGCAGCTACTGGTACCAGGAGTCCCAGTACCAGCTGGGGGCAACAGAAAGTTCAGTGAAAACAAGCTCACTCACTCACTTGCTAGAAAGTTCTCACAGCAAGAGCATCTTTGAAAGTCCCGTGACAAATGCAAACATGGTTTGCACGGGATCTGAAACTCCCCAGCATCCCAGCCAGATGGTGGCACCAGCCCTTCTGCTAGCAGGCAGCGCCCCAGAGGGAACCCCTCTGCTCTAAGCCCCTTCCTTTCAGGAGGACGTGTGCCCCAGAGACAAGGGGGTGCTCTGCGTCCTGCCCCCTTGGATTTCCTGAGCTGGAACCTCCTCCCGTCCAGGGCAGGACTTCCCATGATCAGTGAGGGGCTCCATAATTTAATCTTAAATTATTCGGTGATGCCTTGGTTCAAATCACAGAGAGCAATGCTTACTTGAACAAGCCGCAGGGGCATAGTTCATTGTGAGGGTCTGCACCCCAAAAGTCATTTGGAAATCGGCCTATGGGTCTCATGGGCACACAGCACCTCTGGGATGACCCAAAGGGGCGTGGCACAATGGCAACACAGTCACGTAAGTAAGAAGAGTCCCTTTAATACTCCAACTTTGCTCCCAATGTCCAGTTAGTTACCTTCGGCTGGAGAAAAAAAAACTCTCCCAGCAATTAACTGGATAGGGCAGGATAAGGAATTGCAGACTTGAAAGGCCAACAAAACACACACAGTTGGGAAGATGCCAGGAACCCAGATAAGCCTTGACAAAACAAGATAATGCACAATTTGTTTCAAACAAATTGCTGTGCGCAAATTCCCTTTTTAAACACTGTACTCCCAGCTGTGGCTAATGAAGGGTGTTAAGAATGTAAGTCACCTAACAGCTATTTGGGTTGGAAATATATAAACTAGGATAGGTATTTTAATAATTTTAAGGGAATGCTAAAATTGTAATTAGGTGTGGTTTCTCAAATGGCCATAAGATGGAGTCAGAAACCTGGATTGTTTTAGTCTCAGAAGAGAGTGTGAATCAGTCTCTGTTTCCTTCTGTTGGGAAAGTTTTGCCGTTCCTCCTATTTGACTGCTATTCTTGGATTTGATGTAAGTCTGAAACTGACCTGTTTTTGATACTGGACTTTGTTATTGGATTATCCCTGGACTGAAAACTGACTGATTTTACCTGTGAATGACTTTGGACTGCTTATTTTGAACTTTGCCTAAAATGTTTATTGAAAGTAAAAACCTACATTTACTGTACAGTGTATCTGTGTGCTGTGTGTGTATTATTCAACACTTCTCTCACTACGTCTCCCTGTATGCGCTCATTCTCCTAACGGGGAATAACCTCAACAAAGGGAATCCAGGCCCTTTCCTCCCCCGTAAGCCATGCAACCCACAGTACTCCCTTCTCCATTACTCTCTGCGTGCCCTAGGATGAAGAGGGAGTAGGAGTGGGCCTGGGTCTTCCTCTGAAGGCCCAGCCGGACTCTGTCCTTCCCCAGTTTCTTCCACAGCCAACGGAGCCACACTCCCACTCTCTGTCAACTGCTCCGCCTCCCCTTCGGAATCAGATTCCAACAGAGGCATGACACCTCTTGCCTAATCAATAAAACAGCCATGTTTTTTCCCTGCACTTTCATGAGCCTGAAAAAAAGATGTGGCTGCTTTAAGGAGGAATCTCCTTAAACTAAAGCAAGTCTTAAAGCACCCAGAAGCCTGAAAAGAGGGCCTGCTTTAACAAGGAGCAGCTGCTGCCCACCCCAGGCAGCCTGTCACAGAAATGCCCCATTAGCCATAAGCCAAGTCTTCTCATCACAGTCCCTGTGGTGATACATCACCCTCACCAACAAGCCATGTCAAAGGGAAACAAAATCTAAATGCATGGAAGTCCCACCCCATGGATAAAGTCATACATTATTCAGCAAACCTGGGAAAAAGGAAAAACCTGGGGGTAAAAACCTGAGAAGGAAAGGATCAGGGTGCAACAGGCACAGCAGGGCCCTCTTAACACCTATCAGGCCACTCGGGTTTGAATGTGAAATAATTTGATCAAAGGCTCTTTACTAGCCACAAGGAAGCCGTAACTGAACTGTTTTCTGCCTTTAGGACTTAGAAGGAAGACGGCTTATCCCCAACCGGGGTCTCTCAGCATCCCGGCTACCAAGTCCAAGAACACAGTTAAGTCATGGCTTGTTTTCTGGTCACACCAGCTCCTCTGCCCCCAGGAGCAGCGCAGGTGGCACCATAATCCCAGAAAGGCCCACAGGTGATGTGCCCACAAAAGCCCAAGCTGAGTGCTGGGAATGGGTCTCCTCTGACCAAGTGGGGGAGGGGGGAGGAAGTGAGATGCCGAGGAGGCCGTGCAGGTCATTCAAGGAACAAGCAAGGAGACACAGCGATGGAGGAGGCTGTGGGTGGGAGAGCTACCTGACTTTTCAGGTCTCCCTGCCTCTCCAGAGGAGAAGCCAGGCCCAACATGGGGGGGGGGGGAGATGACACACATACACACATCCAGCATGGCTCTGGCGGCCCCATACCAGCATTCCTTCGGGCCGTGTGCTCCCTGAACCTGCCCATTGCATCCCCATGCCACCCCAGGAGAGCGGATGGGACAGGACTCTTGCCAATCCCAGCAGGTTAAACACAAAAACATGCAGACATGCAGACAAACCAAAGAAGCATAGCCCAAAGACCGGCTCCTTCCTTTGGCTGCCCCATCAGTGAACTGCATGCGCCACTCTGTGGGTGCTAAACACAGGAATAAAATGGCCCCGGAGGTAGCCAGAGAGCATTACTGTGGCATGCCGCAGAGGGAAGACGTTGGCCTACAAGGACTTTTTTACTTTGTGTGTTGGTGGCTTTAGAAACCCCATTTGCTGCCCAAACCAGACAGCTGGACCTGAGAGAGACCCAAGTCAGAAGACACGTGTTGCTGCATGGCAGGAAAAAATGAGTGGCAACTGCCTCCCCGGAGGGCTGGCTAAGGGGAGGAGGACCACGCCCCACATCCCTGCCTTGGAGGAATGGTGACTGGCATGGAGAAGCCAACTTGGAAAAGCTGGCTGTGCCAATCGGTGCTCCAGCTCAACGATGGTTGCTGGTGGGATTAGACCCCTCGAGCCCCCCCCCACTGCAGACAATGAGGGGAGCACCTGGCTGGGAAGCTGACTTCATGCTCAGGTGCTGCAGGGAGGGTCTGTCCCCCAGGACCCTCCCCGTCTCTATGGCGTATGGCTTCTAGTCAACCTTGTGGGCTGGAAAAGGTGCCACCAAACTCCTTTCAGTTTTTTTTTTTTCCAATTACAGAAAAGAGGCAAAAGCCGCACTCCAAACGCACTTCAGGAAGTCTACTTGCATATAAAAGGATGTGCCCCCCTCCGGGCCTCGAAGACAGATCCTCCTGCAGAAAGGGAGTCGGCTGGCAAGGGGGGGGTTGTTCCTCATTGGCAAGGTGCTCTCTGCGCCCCCCCACCAAGGCCCTCCACTCTGCTGGGAGAACTGGGAGTCCCTCCCTCCCCCCCGTGTGTCCCAGGGTCTCCTCCTTCCCCCCCCCCCCGTGGGACCTGCCTGCCTCCCACCCTGAGAGGCCTGGCCTGCCTCAAAAGATGGCCGCCTTTTCTGCCTCTGACAGGACTTCCTGGGCTTTTCCCAGCCTTCGCAATGAGCCAGCGCTTCCCCAAGGGCTCTGAGCCAGAGAAGGCGGTTCACCCCTCACACCCACCACAAAATAACTTCCACTTCCACAAAACAACACGAAACAAACAACAAACTTTCAAGGCACAAGGATGCCTCCTGGAACACACTCGTCTTATTGAAAACACCCATCACAATTGTCTCCCATAAAGAAAGGAAATTGGCCTCGAGGGCCTCCTTCCTCACAAAGGCTGGAAAGTATAGAGAGCGGGTTTCCCTTCGAAAGTTTCTAGGCACACAAACACAGGAACACACACACACACACACACACACACACACACACACACACAGAGCAGGAAAAACACAGGGCTTGGTAAAAATATTGACCCTCTGCCTTTCCCCTGAAAACCACTGTGGGTGGGCAATACAGTCAGTGCCCGGCCTACACAAAGTGGGTCCTGGGCCAGTCAGCCCAGGTGTGTTCCTCCACAGCTGACCCCTGGGAGGGACCTCACCTGAACCGCCTGGGGGTTGTGGAAGAGAGCAGCCGAGGGAACCCCTCGCCCCACCTGCCAGCAAAGCCGGGGCCAGGGCAGAAGGGTGGCTCTCTTTCACCAAGGGGCTCTCCTCCTTCTGTGGGGGGTGGGGGGTGGATTTGGGCTGCTGGAGGGCTCCCTCTCAGGGCAGTCTATCTGACCCACTTCAACGCCCCTTCGGGAAGGGAGAGTGGTGCTTCTTCTGGGGGAGGAAGGAAGACCAGCTGAGCCTGCCCAGCCCCTTACCTGCTCGGCTGAAATTCGGAGGTGAAGTGCAAAGAGGCGTGGTGCGGCCATAGCCCAGCGAGCTGGTGGAACTGGGGCTGGAAATCCGGCACGGCTTGAGGGGCTGGTCCTCCTGGTCGCCCCCCTGTGAAGAGGACAGGGAAGGGGGGGCGTTTTTATGCCACCAAGAAAGAAAAAGGGACCCTGGCAGCCAGCAGCAGCTGTCGCAGCCGTCCTGCTCTCATGGGACTATTTCCCCCAAGCGTCTGTTCGGTCTACGTGAGCCAGGGAGCCTCCTCCCCGATGGCCCTGGTGGAATGTCTGCTGACAGGGATGGAGGGCGGGGGGAGATCGACCCCTTGGACCAAGAAGAAAAAGTGAGAAGGCCCGGGAGCAGCACCTCAGGCCTGAAAATGTCAGGAGACAGTCGGGCGGAAAACAGAGGAAAAAAAGGAAGCAGTCTCTCCAAGTGAACGGTGCCAAATAGGCCTCATCCACCCACGGTCCAAACAACAGAATAACAGAGTTGGAAGGGACCCTGGAGGTCTTCTAGCCAACCCCCTGCAGGAGGCCCGGCCAAAATCATTCCAGACAAATGGCTGTCCGATCTCCTCTTCAAAAGTTCCAGGGTGGGAGCACCCACGACTCCTGGAATCAAGAACCTGTCAGGAAATTCCTCCTCGTTGCTCGGTCGGTTTTATCTCAGCCCTCTCTGCTCAGCCCGGGGACAGACAGCTGTGGCAGGTTTTACCCCCAGCCTCAGGGGTTTCGAAAGCGACACCATGAAGGACTCAGAAATGCAACTATCGCTAGAATGAAAGAGTCCAATAAACTGAATTGGACAGAAGAGACTGAGAGACAATTCGCAAACCCTGGATTTAGAAACTTCTCTTCTCCAAGCCTTAAAAATAAGCTGAAGACGGAACCATCTCCAAATGTGCAGGAGCAACTCTGCAGCCTCGACCAGCGCTTTTCGCTGTTGACAAAATGCCAAACTCAGAATACTAGCTGACTTTCCTTCAAGCTGAACGCAAGATCCGGGTTAAGAGCACTCCTTTGATGTGAAGGCCCCAAGGACAAACCGCCCAACCTTGGAGAGCGAAACGCCGTCCACACCAGGACAACAGCCTCTGGATTTCAGTGTCCCAGCAGTCCTGGGGTGGGGGTGGCAGTGAGAGGGAGGAGAAATGAAATGAAGGGAATGCTAGGCTGGGCAGGTTTTTGGTGATCATTTCTTCCCTGCAACAGATTTGGGAGGTTCTCTGATCACTTAAATATGAGTCAGCTGAGTGTGGCAGTCACCAAAAAAGCCAATACAATCCTGGGTTCATTACCAGAGTGATAGGATTCAGATCACGTGACGTTCTAGTACCGCTCCATAAAGCCATACTTGGAATCCTGCACCCAGTTTTGGTCCCCATATTATAAAAAGAGGTTGAAACTCTAGAAAGGGTGCAGAGAAGAGCAACGAAGGTAATTAGGAGGCTGGGGGTTAAACCATACAAAGAATGGTTAGAGGAGTTGGGTATAGTGTCTAGTTTAGTGAAAAGGAGGACCAGGGTGATAGGACAGCAGTCTTCCAATACGTGAGGGGCTGCCCCAGAGAAAAGGAGGGGGTCCACTTATTCTCCAAAGCCCCTGAAAGCAGGACAAGAAGCAACGGATGGAAACTCTTCAAGCAGAGAAGCAACCTGGAATTAAGGAGGAATTTCCTAACAGGGAGGACAATTAACCCCAGTGGAAGGGAAGTTGTGTCCAGAAGTTGTGGTTTCTCCATCACTGGAATTTTTCAAGAAGAGCCTGGACAGGAGGGAGTCTAGCGTCTCCTACTTGAGCAGGGGGTTGGACTAGAAGACCTCCAAGGTCCCTTCCAACTCTGCTATTCTGATCCCCTGGCTTCTTAGACGAAGCCAGTCTTCCTCATACGTTCAGGCAGAAGCTAGACAATGGAGCCCTGAGGATATCTTCATAGGGGTGATTGCAGCACTGAGCAGGAGGCTGGATTCCATGGCCACGATGGCTGTCCAACCTCAACATTTTGTGAGTTTACATAGGAAAGGAACGTGACAGGTAGACCTGACTGTGGGGTGACAGACAGGGCTTTGCCCAGAACCTGAGTGTTCACCTGCCCCAGGAAAGAGAGTGAACACCTGAGCAGGAGAGGACACCGAAGCTGGAGCCCCAGGGCAACGGTGACTTCTCCGGCTCCGCAGAAACAGGCAGTACCTCGGCATAGCCGGGCCGGTCGCTGACCGAGTGGCTGATGTAGGGGGAGTAGGAGATCATGTCTGGCCGGTCGATGTTGTAGATGGCCTTGTTCTTAGGGAGGGCAGCCAAGTCTCGGTAGTCAAGGATTTCCTCCCCGAGTTTCGCCTGCAATGAGAAGAAGGAAAAGTGGAAGGGAAACAGCTTCCTTGAAGAAGTGCTCATCACCATCATCATCATATCCTCCTGACTCCATACAATGGATGATCCCCCAGAGATTTTAGAGAACTTACAAAGTGAAATTGTTGAATTAACAAGAGAAAAGAAAATGCAACTTCTCCCTAAAATAGCATCTATTCCTAAGAAGAGGGAAATAGCTAATTGTAGCTTCCGTTTTAAAAAGGAATTGCAGGGCCTTACTGGAAATTATCACCAGCTTGCTTGAGATCCTTTCCAGCCCAAATGGTGGGAAATGCGATGAAAGAAGCCAAATGCGGAAGGGCGGCCCTTCGGGTGGTGGTATCAGCCACACACCAGGCCAGAAACTGAAGGCCAGGGAAGGCCACAGCATGGGCTTCATTGCGACGGGCTCTAAGGAGAGAGTCTCGCAAGCGGTATGACATTGTGCCTTCCTCCTTCTCCTCATGGCCCAGTGAACGAGGGAGGCAGTTGCCTGAGCTGCTTCCTGGCTCTTGAAGGATGGAGAAAGGTTGCCAAGGATGCTCCCCAAGGGGCCCCTCACCCACCCACAGGCTCCCCCGTTTGCAGTCCTCTGAATTGAGGCCATCTGAGGGGACCAAGAGGGTCAGCCTGGCCGGCCTCTAATGCATAGCTGACTCAGAGACTGTTGGCCACCAGGAGGACAATGAGCCCTGGGCAGGAGAGGTGAGGGTGACGGCAGTATCCTTGCCAGGGTAGGCGTGAGGCCTGTTTGCATTCCCCGCTGCTTCTTGTTGCTCTGGTTTTAACTACCATTGTTCCTTCTGCTCTTTTCATTTTCTTGTTCCAGCCAGAACCGCAACAATCCCGAGTTCTCAGCCACACAAGTCTCTTAATAAATACAAATCCTCCAGCCCACAAAACCCAGATGCTCTTTCCGAAGAACTGCACCAGGTAATGACAATCTCTTACAAATAAATGGCCATCAGAATCATATTCTGAACAATTCTACTTTCCCATTCATTTTAGAATTTCACCATGGATACATACATAGATTATTCGACTTGGGGAGCATGATGTACTTGAAGGGGGCACCGAAATTATGCTTTCAGACGATGTTCGAGTTTCCTGAAACTGAAAACAAATACAGATATGAATTTCCTTACACGTTTATTCTTGGAAAATATTTTAAAAGCCTCTTGCTTACAGATAAAATTTCCCCTAAAATTAGCAAGCAAAAGCTCAATTACTTCAAAACTGGGATTTTTGTAACCAACTGGTTTTATAATCCACTATTTCTCGTTAAGAGCAACATGAGGAAAATAAGAATTTCACCCCTTCCCTTCCCCACTTCACTTCTGTTATTATTTCTCAAGTCCAGGATCACACAGGGAGCAAAGGAGGAGAGCTGCATCACTAGATCTATGAAGCCAAAAATCAAAAAAGAAATATGAAAAAGTTCTCCATCCTGAGGGAAAAGGCTTCCAGGTCCAATGCCAACATGCCGCCACGGTCCATTTGCTGATTCTGGGCTCCAGGAGTCCCTGGGAGAGGCCCAAAGCGGCTTTTCCAAAAGGCAACTGGACTTTTTTTCTCTTTTTCTTTGAAAATGTTTCTCTTCTAATCCATAAAGCTTCTTCACTTCAGAACTAAAGAATTGAATGAGAAGCGAAACGCTTTTGAAGGGAAAAAAAAAACCCCAAGAAAGCCCAGGTGCTTTTGGGGAAAACCTCAGCAGACACAGTCCCCGCTGCCCTTCATCTTCTGGAGCCTGGTCTTCTCTTCTCTTTCCTAACTCCTGCCTTTTATTCAAAGGGAGACTTATAATATGCCTACAGCGTACTGGCAGCGACTCCTAGCTTCTCACCAGCATGAGAGCCACTGGGCCCCCCCTCGTCTCCAAATCCATCAAAGGAACATTTTTCCCTCTCATCATTATCTCATCTGCAGAGTTGCACAACTTCCTCTGACTAGTTGGATGTGGTCTTAGAAACGAGACTGCCGCCCTGGGAGACCAGACAGGAAGCCATGAGACGAGCTGATTCGACTCCACCGTAAGGCCAGAGGGACAGAATCTGGCACGTCAGACGTCCTGTCACCATTTTTCACTTCCCGATGCATGAAGGCAGGTCCTTCCCAAGTTTCTTCCTCTGACCTTTGTTTTGACTGTTTCCTAGGCAACAAATCTTTCCCTCGTCCTCCAAGGTCATCGGCCTGACGTCCCCTTAACAAAATGCCCCCACGCTCCATTTCCTTGTCTAAATCCGTAATTGCCTTTCTCTCGTTTGACCAGCTCTCTGCCCATCTGTTCCTGCATGGAAAAAAGAAAGCAACCCCCCTCCATTCACTCCTGTGTCCCAGTCTGGGCGCAGAGGCTGCCCCCTTTCTTCTTAACATTTCATGGCCTGCTGAGTCCCTCTCCTTCTTCCCCTCTGGGGGGCGCTCTTCCCCTTCGCCTCCCGAGGGGCATCTGTCCAATGGTTGGGGAGGGTGGGCTCCGGTTTCCCTTCCACCTGCCACTCCTTCCAAATACGCCTTGGCTGTGCCGGTGGGAGAGGGGAGGGGACGAGGCCCATCCTGGGTACAAAGTGAGGTCTGCCGTGAGGGTTTAACTCGGTTTATGCCAGTTACGGTCACAACATGCCAAAGGAAGAGACAGAGAGACGGGAGGCGTGTCTTCTGGGTAAAATACGTCTTTAAAGCCACGTTTTCTTTTTTTAAAAAGGGGAAATTAAGAGTCTTCCTTGGGAAATCCTATTTCTCTTGCTGGGTCAGAATTCGATTGCTGATCCTGAACATGGCAGAGCCAAATCCAGCCCCCACCAGCCACGTGTGTAGCTCCCACCCCCTGGGATGCCCCCTAGGCCCACAGCTGCAGAACACACCCGTTTGCAGCATCTCTGCAGAAAGGGCCGTGGACTGGGATGCGGAGAGGCCAGGGCATTCCAGGTGCAGGAGGGGGACCCCAATGGGCAAAGGGTCCCAGAGAGCCAGCAGGGAGGCTCAGGGCCTCCAACCGCTTCCCCACACGGGAGCAGAGCTGCCTGAAAAGGGGCCCCTGAGCAGGGAGGCCGAGGCCACTGGCTGCTCTAAGCCCTCCAGGGAAGGCCTCGCTCGGGGCTGCCTGACTCTGGGGTGGCCTCCCAAGAGCTCCACAAGCTCCCCCAGAGGAAGGGAGGGAGGGTGGGTTGCAGGGACTGGCGGACACAGGGGGCCTCTGCCAGTCCAACCGGATGAAGCATTTTTGGGCCCAGCAGGAGGAAGGCCTGGCTCCCCACGGCCTTTGCAGAGCAGCTGAGTTTGGGGCAATGGGAAGGGGTCCGAATGGCACGTTTATGGGGGGCAATGTAGACTATGGTTGGGCCTCCAAAGAGGCCCAGTTGCAGAACAACCCAGTTTAACCTCCATGCAACAGTTGGGGAAACACCTTGAATGGCTCCGGAAAGGGGGGAAAAAGCACCCCGGCTTGAGAGGGGTGAGTTCTGGGGATGGTAGTCCCAGAAGTAGAGCCTGGGGATCCCCGGGAGGCTTCTCGGTGGCTTCCTTGGAAGGAAATGGAACGATTTGCACCAGGGAGGGTGTCCTTTTAAGCTCCCAGCCAAGGGCTGTGGGATTCCCGGGTCGCCAGGAAGAAGCGCCTGGATGCTGTGAAAGTGCTCTGACAAAGCCATCCGGCAGGACACAGAATGGAATGGAAGCATTTCACAGGCATGTCTCACCTTGGCCTTTTCTTCCACTTTGGCTGCCTGTCTACAAGCTGGGTGCCAAATAGAAGACCCTGAAAACAGAGAGAGTCGCGGTCAGTCCTTGGTCCAAGTTTTTTCTGCAGTTTTGTTCTGCATACAGATGACAGACTAACCTCCTTACTGGAAGGTTGTGCCCGGCCATTTATGAAGGAGGACTTTGGGATGCTACCTCTGCAAGCATTCCCACAGCCTTCCCTCCAACTCCTGGCTGGGCCTGGCTGTCCAGCACTCGCACAGGTGCTGCCATCTAGCTGGGCAGCCAGGAATAACATGGGGACTGTTTCATTTATTTGGAGTGAGGTTGAACAGGCTGCACACAAGCTGCTAAGTCAAGTCCAGAGGAAAGGGTGATGTATCTCCATGCGTGACTTAAGAATTATCTGCGTGGTTCCAAGTTTGGATCCTTTTAATATTACTGTAGCTGAGAACACAAAGGCTCCTGGGGCGCGAGGAAGCCAACAGCAGCAGCAGCCACTGTATAGAAATGGGATGGGACAGGTCAACAGGTGGGGGGCCATCATGGTTTGTGTATCCAGTATTTTTTTGTTTTTCCCTCTATCCTCCAGGTAAATTATCCAAGCAGAAGTTCTGTCTGGCGTTGCCTGCTGAATGGAAACCTTGCAACCCGGCTCTCCTTCCTGTGAAGAGGCCCTTCGGGCTCAGGGCCAGCTGTTTGCAGCTGTTCTGGCCACCCCAGAAATGGACACCTCTTTTTTGCTGCTGGGATTGTTGAAACCCATTTCTCAAGGGGGCTTTTTTCAAAGGGCAACTGGGCTAAGGTTTTTTCCTTGAGGAAGAAGACATTTTGCTTCTTATTCAAGAAGCTTCATCAGTTCTGAAGCTTCCTCAATCAGAACTGGTGAAGCTTCGTAGATAAAAAGCAAAATGTCTTCTTCCTCAAGGAAAAAAAACTTAGCCCAGTTGCCCTTTGAGACAACCATGGCCTGGCTGACTGAGAACCACCACCGACATATAGCCTCAAACACAAACCAGCTCCACTCTCAAAGTTGGGATATTTGGATTGGAAGCACCTGCCCACCCCAAACACTGGCAATTCACAGGCCCGTCTGCCTGGCTGGTTGGTTTACCTTGGAGGTACATCTCTTCTCCTTCGGCGAACATCTGATGGCACTTATCACAGCAGGCACACGTGGGGTGGTAGTGCTTTTCTCCAGCCTGGGGAGGGGCGAAGGGGAGGAATGAGGGAGGACCTTATCAGAGAGGGCCCGATCCCTTCCTGTCCCCTGAAAGGCCAGTTGCATTAGAAGAGCTGACTCCAAAGGAAGACATAAAAATGCTCCCACAGGGCTTCAGGGAAGAGGCAGCTTAAAAGTACGTTAGAAGATTGAAAAGAATCCCCATTCACTTCACAGCCTTCCTTTACAAAAGAAAATAAAGAGGCCGTAACAAGAAATTTATCCAACATGTAAAAAAACATGCTTTGCTGCCTTTTGAAACGACGCTTTTCTTTCTTCTCCTTCCCCTGCCTCTCCTGGAAGGACTTCCTAAGACCCCTGGGGATCTCCCGGAGCAGGTGTGCCTGGCCAAGGCCTTTCCACAGCGTGCCCAGTTGCTTCCATCGGTTGCAATAACCCTTCTGCCCGAGATTTATCCCTCGGCTTTAAATAGCAGGCTGAATTTAGCCTGAGCCTTAGAGAGGCCCTCTCGGTCTGCCAAGGTTTGCTGTGGCTGAAACAGCCTCCCTCCCTCCCTCCCAGAGCTAAAAGCCACCAGGGATACATGAAATCACCCAACCCTGGTTGGGGGCATTTCCTTTCCAGGGCAGGGAGCCTGCTGCTGCCATGACCAGGTGCCACTTTTCAAGGTCTGTCTCGTCTCCAATTCTCTGCTCCAAGTTTTTAAAAAATGGGTTTTTCAAGTTCTATCCTGGATTTAAAAAGTGAGAAAAAGGACCATGTGTGTGTGTGTGTGAGTCCCGGGCGAGGGGAGTCCCGTCCCTGGGCCCTCTTCCATTGCTCGCCTCCCTTGAAGCCCTGCTGGGTCCAAGGAGGAGGCCTGGCAGGAGAAGGAAGAGCAAGAGAACGATCCGAATCAAGGCACCCTGGATTCCCTTCCCATCTTTAACGGATGCTGGACAGAACCTCTGGTGCTGTGATGGGAGTGTGGACTGCATTCCCAGCTGCCTCCCAGCAGCAGCGGAGCTCGGACACTTTGGATGGCAGGAAGAGCATGAAAAAGGCTCCTTTCCTCTAGCAAGACTCTGTCTGCAGGCAGAGAACCAGAAGGGGAGCGACTCCAAAGGAACTTCCTGGGCCGTTCCTGCCGCCTGCCAGGCACCTCCCGAGTCACGGCCTGCCCCGTTGGGCCTTCCTCCTTCCAGCCTCGCCTTACCTCCAAAACTCTCCCTGTGATAAACTTCCCACAACGGTCGCACTGGATCCCAAACGTCGCATGATAGTCTCTTTCACAATAGGGAACGCCATCCCTGCAGGCAAGGAAGGACAACCTGCCTCAAGGCCGGCTCTCCGGACAGGCAGACCCTCCGCCGGGGGCAGAGTCAGAAGAAGAACCCCCCCCCGCATCCTTCCAGCGCAAACGGGTCCAAGGGCGACGGAAGACAACGCCTCACCTAACGGATACCTAGTAAACCCAAAACTTTCTGGGCTTTGGGGCCCCCTAGGTCTTTGAAGCGCCGTCCCTGGGGAGGCAGAGTGGTTCCCAAGGAGGCTGGACTTTCCCTTCCGGAAGGAGCCCTAGGCTCTCTGGGTTCTGGTTCCCCCCCACAGGACCAACCGATTGCCCTGTCCCGTCCTCCCCTACTCCAGCTCCCATGCTCCAGCCCTCTCCCTGCTGTGGGGTCCAGAGGGGCGGCCTCTGCCCTCCACCCATGACCTAGGACCATGTGGTGAAGCACCGGGCAGGGTATGGTGTCCGTAGCCTTGTGGCCCTTTAGAGGAGCGGCCGGCTCCTCACAAACCCCCACCTTCCCAATCCACCTTCCCTGCAGGTGACCTACTTGCTGATGTATTCCCCCGTGAGCAGCTTCCCACAAATCTTGCACTTAAAGCAGGTCAGGTGCCAATGCTTGTCCAACGCCACCAGTGACTGGCCGTTCTTGATGTCGGAGCCACAGTTCCCGCAACCTGCAAAGACAAGGACAAACCCCGGGAAGTTGCACCTGCGCCTCCCCTCTGGCCTTTGGGGACCAGCCAGGACCGGCCAGGCAGCCCCACAGCTGGACCATTAAGAGCCCCCTTGGCAAAATCTGTAGGTTGCCTGCGAGCGCAACCGGAACTGCAATTTCAGGCCCATCGGGAGGCTTCAGGGTTGCCCTCATTGCAGCCAATAAGCTGACCATATTGGCCATTAAGCACATGGTCATTAACTCAACCCAGCTTTCCTAATTGGCATTGCCTGTTGGATAACTTGCTGGGAAGGTTGCTAATCTCGATCACGTGACTGCATGGAAGGTGCAATCCACCGCAGCCTTGGAGATAGGCCATAAATCAGCCCCTCTGGCCATTGGGACTGTGAACCACCATTAAACCAAAGGTCCTAAGCTGACCATGCACTGCTCTGCTCAGCCAGGGATCTGCTCGGGGTTCAGCCAAGCCACTTCGTAGCCCCAAGGGAATACATGCGTTTTGTGTCTGAAACTGCCCTCGTGGCCCAACAGTAGCCACACCCAATGGGGCAGGGGCCAACTGAGCCACAAGGGGAAGAGGGGGAGGGCTGCCCCATGTCCTATGGGCCTCTCTGGAGGGGGGGGTCTTTAGCTCAAAGAGGCAGGCTGAGTGGGGGTCCCCGGGCAGGCACCAGCAGGCACCACTTCCTGCCTATCCACAGGCTGAAAAGTTGCTCCGCGCATCATTTGCTTAACCTCCACCAGGGGGCTGTGGACGAGGCAAACGCCCACAGAGGATATTTCCCTTCGGCTGCTAAAAATAGCCACTTCTCAAAAACTGCGACTTACTTTGGAGGACTGGACAACCAGCACCAGCAAGGGGCAGAGAACATTTCTGGCAGACGCACTCCTTCCCATTGAAAGTCACCCGGTCCCCAGGAGGAAACGGCTGCCTGCAGAAAGAGGAGGCAGGAGCGGTATCACTAAGTGGGCCTCCTGGCCCCCTTCCCCCCTCCCCCACCCAGGGAAATCCTCTGCAAAAGGGACCCTTTTCTCTCCAGGGACCATTTCCTTTCTTGGCCACCCAAAGGACTCCTCCTTGCGGTCGCCCTTCAGATCAGACCAACATTTGAGCGTCTTTGCAGACATACCCGCCCACCGAAGGACCAACGTTCCCTTTCTGAAGGTGCACACTTGGCATATCAGCTGGGAGGAGAGAGAGCTACCAATGGCCCTTCGTTGAGAATCTAAACACGGGCTGAGCGCCTCCTGCTTAGCGCCCACTTTCTCCAGAACTCTCCCCTGTATTATCCAAAGCAGAGATGGGGAACAACACAAGAAATCCACCCCACTCCCACCCCCAAAGTGGCCTGGAGGGCTGACACCCGTCAGTCACAGGTGGGAAAGCAAAGCTTCTCCTCCTCCTCTGGGGAGATCGGTAAGGCTGGGGCCAAGTGGACACATTTTCAGAGGAGGAAGAAAGAGAGAGAGAGAGAGAGAGAGAAAGGGAGCACCTCAAAAGCTGACAAACAAGAGCAGAAAAAAAGTTTCAGCCAAAGATCACCGAGACCTTCAGACCTTTTACAAACCTGGGAGGAAAAAGGGCAAGCGATCCAGAGAGACAGTCTCTGTCCTGGTCTCTGCCCAACCCCTTCTGCCCCCTCCTCTCTTTTTCTCCTGGCCGCTGCAGGGGACCGATGGCTTGACAAGGAGGCCTGGGGCTTCCAGGCTGGCTCTTTCCCTTCTTCTAGTGGGGGTAGAGGGCTCTGGGATTACAGGGACAAACAAATTTTGGGGGGTGGAAGGGTGCTAGGAAGGCCGTGGAGGCTCACAGCCCTCGGGAGCCGAGTTGGGCTACTGGATGGAGGTTTGGGGCCATCAGGTTTTCTATCAGCAGAGAATCTTAACGGAAGGAGAGCCAGTTCTTGGATGGAGCTCCAAGTTCTTCTCCGCTGACCTGGACTCCTCGGAGCAGCCCCAGGGGAAACCAGAGGGAACCGGGCCTGTTTTGCAGTCGCCCATAGCTCTTCCTTCCTCCCCCCCTTGCCCAGGTCTCCAGAGGAGAGAGGCGAGCCAAGAGCTTACCTGCAGAGCACACACACAAAGCAATTTGGATGGTAGGTCTTGCCCAGGGCGGAGATCACCTCGCCCTCAATGAACTCATCACAGCTGAAGCAGCGGGTGCCATAGAGCCGCTGGTAGTCCGACGTGCAGACGTAATCCCCTTGCCTGACAAAGAAGCCCCCCTGGGCCAAGTCGCAGCCGCACGCTGTAATCAAAGCAGACCGGGAGGGGGGGGGGGCTTAAGCAGGAGGCCCCCGTCTCTGAGGCCCAGTGCCAGGCAGGGGGAGCTACAGAGGAGGAACGGGCTGAATCTCGGACCATCTGGGGACCAAACCACAGGAGGCCAGAGGAGGTTTGAGGGAGGGCACAAATGAACCCTTGGCTCTGGCCGGAAGGGCCAGGAATCGTCGCTTCCCCCATTCTCTCCCCATTGGCTTGGGGGGGGGGGGCGGTCTTCAGGTGGCCAGGACTGGCTTCCAGCAGGTGTCAGTCAGGTGAAGAGCCTACCAGTGCCCTTCGCAAGCGTTGGTTGGGCTAGAAGACCTAGAACAGGGGCCTCTCACTCACGTCCTCACGGCGGCATCACCTGGCGTATCGGGACTTTCCCCCCTTCGCTAAACCGGGCCTGTGCCTGGCCAGCACGTGACACATCCGACCCGCAGGTCCCTTCCGACTCTACATTCTGCTAGGTGGCAAGTTGGATGGCCCAGGCATCGGTACCTTTTTTCACATTCGTATTTCATGATGATTTTAATTGAGGAGAAGGATTAATCCACAGCGTAAGCCCATGTATGTTATGCCCTTCTCTGCACCAATAAATTGCAACTGCAATGTGCCGGGAGCCAACTGAGCACCAGAGGCCTGGACAGGACTGGATGCTTTCCTCAAAGCAGGAGAAGCAGCCGTGGGCTCTGCTCCTGACACATTGGACACCAGGGTGTGGGCCCCACAGGGGCGGAGTTTGCATCGGGGCAGCTGCTTTCACCACTGGTGTCACCACCACCACACAGGCCCCTCTGGCTGAGCCAGCCTCAAGGCTTCCTCCCCGCAAGGCCCCAGTGGGACAAAGTTTCAGGGAAGGCATGGAGGGGAGGAAAACCTCCACTGACCCAGAAACCCCCAAGGCCTTCAAGGGGGAAGAGGTCAGGCCTCCTGAGTGCTCGGCTGGGGCTCATGCGGCCACCAACCTCCAAAGGGCTTCTCCTTCTCCCCAGGTTCCCCCAGCGCCAGCAGTTGGAGGGAACAGCCGGCAATGAGTCCCAAGACACACACCTGTGCTGCCTTGCCTGTTCTGAATGGGGGCCATGGCCTAGACCTTCTCCTTAAGGCGCCTCCCTTGTCCGAGCCAAAGCCAGCAGCTTGCATTGCACTGAACGGGAAGCCTGGGAGAGGCACCGGGGCTTCGCAGGCCAGCCCCGGCCAGGGCACGGCTCCTGCTGCTGTTCTCTGCAGTGCCCCTCCTGGTTGGCCCTCGGGCAGCCGAGAGAAGGCGGGGGTCGCCCTTGTGCCAGCTTTCATCACCCAGCAACTGTTCCCAGCCAAGCCCGGGAGCCTCCTTCCCACCCTGCGCCAGGCTCTCCAGGGTGACATTCCGTTCTCTGGGAGGACCCTATTTATAGACTTGTCCGGGGGGGGGGTTTGCTCTGGGGCCCCCAACCCCTCCCAAGTGATGGGTGGCCTTGGGCTCACGGTGAGGTTAACCCTCAACCCTGCAGTCTCCCCCCTCGGCCACCATCCTGAACACGTCGTTCGCCTTCCTTTCCTATCCGACCCCTCCTTCCCCTAGAAGCCCCCAGGCCCATTTCTCCCAGGGCCAAAGCTCAAAGGCCACGAAGAGGAGGTTACTCTTCCCCTCACGGCCCAATTAGCCCCACCCAGGTGAAAAAGAGGGGGGTCTCCTAGAGGGGAAATGGGGGAGATGCTTTCTAGGGGAAAGGGGAGGGCAAAAAAGTCAAGATGGCAGCTGAATCCCCGTTGCTTTTTTTTTTTTTTTAACAGGTGATGCATGCAGGAATCACTCTCACAGCCAACCTCTGGACACTTTTGACACAAACCCATGCAAACCCTCCCCCTCACCCGACTACACACTGGTCCCACGAGGCTGCCAGGCCTTATTTTAATCCTTATTGCTGAACAGAGGCTCAGAGAACTGAATTATACCCCAGAGCTGAAACTTAACTGGGGGAAATACAATTTGCACGTGGAAAAATGGGACAGTCCAATTTGGGTGGGGCGAGCCTGTGCAGCTGGATTTTGATGACCCCCTCTAATGGAATTGCCCTCTTTCCCCAGGTGCAAATTTCAGCAAGAAGTGCAAATTTCAGGACGCAACATCTGGCCTCACTGTGGCAAAACGATAGAAAGGCTCAGGAGCGTTCAGTTCACTTCCCCACCACGCAGGTCACGGCACGTACCTTTGCAGATGAAACATTTAATGTGGAAGTACTTCTTCTGCACTCTCAGCACTTCTCCTTTGCATGGACTCCCACAGTTGTGGCAAAGGATGGCTGCTCCAGAAGGCGCCTCCAAATGGCTGTGCACAGCCTGTCGCTGGGAAGCTGTGGGAAAGGGAAACTGCCTTGATCAGAGGGTGGAGGGGGGTGGAAAAGGCTTCCATGTTCCCTGCTTTTGCTTCTGCCGGAAGGAGGCGGCTGTGCTCGTGTCAGAACAGGGCTCTCCAACCAGTGGACTTCAACTCCCAGAATTCCCCAGCCAGCAAGAACCTTCCCTTATTGGTTCTTGCTTGCTGGGGAATTCTGGGAGTTGTTTTCTGCTTGAAAATAGGGCAAAAAGAGAGAGGAGAATTTAGGGAGCACAGACCACTCACCGACTCCACCCCCCAGGAGACTCAAGTAAACCATAAAACGATCCACAAAAACAAGGGAGAGAGACCATTTCTGGAATGTTCAGAGATGGGTTGAGAGGACTTTGCACAAAGTTCATTTACCACAGTACTTTCTTCAACTCAATAGTTATCATCAGATAATTTAGTTCTTTTTATGACCCAGTAATCCCTTTTTATTGGGGGGGGGGTCAGGACAACTGAATGGAGCTGAGCATTTACTGGCCGGATGCCCTCCCTGACACCCACGTGGAGTTCACAGCAGATATTTTTTTCTTTGCCCCAAGAGAGAAAAATATCAGTTGCCGCCAGGATTGAATTCTCAACTTCCCGAGTGAGAGGTGAGCATCTTCCCCTTTAGGCCACCAAACCCCTCTAGTTATCATCAGATAATTATCGTAAACGAATTAAGATCAATGAGATCATTTCCGACAGGGTGTGTAAAGTAAGGAATTTTATATGGAATGAAAAAAAATGCAAAAAAATCAACATTACTGAAGTGACTAGGAAAGAATTCCAGCAGTGGCTACGTATCAAACCCAACTCCAAGTCCAGATTCAAGTTTTGTGCTCCACTCTGGCGCTATGATGGGCCAGGAGCCCCTCTCTACTTGTCCCCTGTGATTATGGAGATTCAAGTATGAGGCTGCTTGCTTGTGAACGTGCTCACACGCCCAGCACGTTGCCTTCCTAGTCACGCTGGATCCTGGCTAATGCTTGAGCTGCGTCTCTCCTACCCATCCAACCCTTCATCGGATGGCTGCCCTCCTTGGGTGCAAATGCTGTGGATTCAGGTCCAGCAGGACCCCAGGGAAAGGATGTCCTTCTCCTGGGCTAAAAGGACGCTGGATATTATGCAGCAGAAAGTCACTTTAAAGAGAACAGAAATGCTTAAAAATAGTTACCTTGGAGACTCAGCCTGCGTTTCAGAAAATGGCAGCAGATGTTCCTTACGCAGCAGCATTTGAAGAAAAGTTCCGTTGGTTAAGAAACATGTAGACTAGGAAAGTTTCCCTTCTAACTGGGCTACTAGAGGAAGAGAGGGAAGCTGCGGAGAGGGAAGCAAGCAGGAGACAAAGAAATGGAAAGGCCCTCTGGCCCTTATGCAAACGGAGTCCTTCCGGTAACCGGAGACTGGCTGAAAGGCAAGACACCTGGATGGACAGAGGCAGGTGGTTCTCCCCTTGATTTACCTCCCAGCGGTGACCTTCGTGGCCCAAGCAGAGCAGAAGAAGACCTTCCTCCTTTACCCCCACCCCCATGTTCTTGTCTTTTTGTCCGAGTCACCTGGAGTTCATCTCAGGGTCAGAGGATCAGCCACCAACGGCTTTTGGGCTCCCGTCCTGCAGACCGAGGCGCCTTCCTTTGGTCAATCCAGAACTCGGGATGCTTGGCATCAGCGCGGTCCCCTCTTCACAGTCAGTCATTCTTTCTTCCTGAGAGAACTGAATAGCACCTTTGTCTCTCCTAAAATGAGCACAATCTTGAGCTCAGTCACTCCAAAGATGGTAGCCAAAAATCAGCAAGAGGCTGGCAGCCCCTTTGCCGACTTCTATTAAAAGGCAGAAGCTTCTGTTCCGGCTGGCCCTCTAGTGATGTGTAAATAACTGGCCGGACAAAACCTCTTCAGCCGGGGTTTCCTGCCGATTGATGCACTGATGTCCACTTGCAGAGTATCCTCAGCTCAGTCTGAGTCCAGGTGGCCAGATGGTTCAGGTAGCTGCCGACTGGTGAATTCCATTTTAATTCAATTCATCCTCTAGGAAGGAGTGAAGCCCCCTGCACAGCCTCTTGACTGCCGTCCAGTCTTGGCACTTATTTTTCTCGTTCGGTTCTTGTGACCATATCTCTGGTCTAGTCTGTGGTGCCTCCAGGAGGCCCCCAACTCTGGTTCTCTGGTTCCTGTTCCCAGCTTCCTTGTTCAATCTTCCCTTTGGAAATTTGGCTTCTTCAAGGATGGGGACTGGATGAGCCTCCAGGCACTCTAACCTCAATGTCTGTTTCCATTGAGGCAGTAACTTCTTTCTTCACCTCTTTCAGCCTCCAAAATCCCAAGAGGCTTTTCACCTGGATTCCTTTATTCAGAAGCTCCCGTCCCTCTCTTGGTCATCCTTGCATATAACTCTGTGCTTAGCTTCAGGGCCCAAGCGGGCTGGGCGAAGGGGCCTCGCTCCTAATTAGGTGGGTGGCTGTGGATTTTCTTAGCTGCTTTTAATTTTTTCCTATGAACCTGTTTTTATTTGTATAATAAAATAATTGGTTTCCTGCCCAGAGTTGTCATTAAGATGAGCAGCTAAATGAATGGATTACTTTGGTCGCCACAATGTAAAAAAGAGGTTGAGACTCCAGAAAGAGAACAGAGAAGAGCAACAAAGAGGATTAGAGGATTGGAGACTAAAAACATACGAAGAACGGTCGCTGGAACTGGGCAGGGCTACTTTAATGAAATGAAGAGTTAAGGTGGGGCATGATAAGAAATGTTTCAGTATCTGAGGGGTTGCCACAAGGAAAGGGCAGTCAGGCTATTCTCCAAAACAACTGAAACTTACCAAATTTGCAGATGACACTAAGCTGGCAGGAATAGCTAACACCCAAGAAGATCCAGATGCTTCCCTTGACAGACTAGAACACTGGGCCCTATCTAATAAAATGAAATTCAATATAGAGAAAAGGAAAGTCCTACACTTAGGCAAGAAAAACCAAAAGGACCCATATAGACTGGGTGAAACCAGGCTCAATAGCAGGAACTGTGAGAGGGATCTTGGAGTCTTAGTGGACAACCAGTTAAATAGGAGCCAGCAGTGTGTAGCAGCCGCCGCCAAAAAAGCTAATGCAATCCTAAGTTGTATTAACAGAAAGATACAATCAAGATCAAGGGAAGTACTAATACCACTCAATAAAGCCTTAGTAAGGACACACCTAGAGTCCTGCATCTAGTTTTGGTCACCACACTATAAAAAAGATGTTGAGACTCTAGAAAAAGTACAGAGAAGAGCAACCAGGAGGATTAGAGGACTGGAGGCTGAAACATACAACAAACAGTTGCAGGAACTGGGCCTGGCTAGTCTAGTAAAGAGAAGGTCCAGGGAGACATGACAGTGGTCTTCCAAGATTTGAGGGGCTGCCCCAGAGAGGAGGAAGGGGTCAAGCTATTTTCTAAAGCGCCTGTAGGCCAGACAAGGAACAATGGATGGAAACTGATCAAGGAGAGATTCAACCTGGAAATAAGGAGAAACTTTCTGACAGTGAGAACAATCAACCCATGGAACAGAAGTTGCCCTTAGAAGTTGTGGGAGCACCATTGCTTGAGACTTTCAAGAAGAGATTGGACTGCCATTTGTCAGAAATGGTGCAGGGTCTCCCACTTGGGTGGTGGGTTGGACTAGATGAACTCTAAGGTCCCTTCCAACTCTGATTATCTGTTATCTGTCTGTTATGAACTGAAACTCATCAAGGAGAGAAGCAGCCTAGAACTAAGGAGGAATTTTCTGACAGTTAGAACAAGTAACCAGTGGAACAAGTTGCCTCCAGAAGTTGTGAATGTTCCAACACTGGAAATTTTAAAGAAGAGCCTGGACAACCATTGGTGCGAAACATTACAGGGTTTCCTGCCTGAGCAGGGGGTTGGATTAGAAGACCTCCAGGGTCCCTTCCAACTCTGTTATTCCATTAAACAAATGAATGAATCAATAAAACAAACCACGGCATTATCTCCCTCTAATTCTTCCAAGGTCTTTGTGTCCAGATCTGGAACTTCTGTGCCTCTGGCTGCCACTGGCATTTCCACCCCAGCAGAAGGGATGGTTTCATCAGAGTCCTGGCCAGTTCCCGGGCCTTGTGCAATGCCAGACCTCTGCCTGGTGAGTCTCCTCTGGGAGACCCACCTTTTCCTTTCTCGGGGCAGGAAGACCCCCAAAGCCCCAAGTGCTCAGCCTTTGTGGCTTCTTTCCCAAACTGACAACTTTTGAGCATTTCCCCAGGTCCCTGGATCTTATGCCCATTATGCTGACTGGTATGGGGCATATGCAGGGAGGACGGGTTAGGTTTTGGCAATCGTCTGCCCCGTACAAGAGCTGCCCTGGGGCAGGCATGAGGGGACAATGGAGGGAGAATTGACTGCTGGGGGGAATCTGGTCTCTCTGCTGGCTCTGGCTCTGCTCGCTCGCCTTTTCATCCTCTGAGAGGCTGGTGGTACACGGGTGTGTGTGTGTGTGTTTGTGTGATCCTGGGCGCCAGTTGTAGATCCAGTCCTTCTCCCATTAAAGGAACCTGAGAAAAAGCTCCCTTAAGCAGAGACATGGAGGGGAGGACGGGACTAGCAGTGGGCCAAGCAGAAGGAAACCAGGCACAGCATGTGGAGACCTTCCTCTCCAAGGTTCCCCGGAGCAAAGGCCTCCAGCGCTCGGCTCCTGCCCAGAGGGGCCTGCTCTGGTCCAGGCAGGAGACCGGGCGGCTGTGTAAACCCCGCAAATCAACCCCCCCCACCTGCCCTCCTCCTCTTCTGAAGGCAAATGGCTCCAACACCTGACCAGGCCACAGGGAGAGATTCTGACCCACTTGCCCCCTTCCCCTCCGGCTCCTTTCCAGGGGGCCCCTAGCTCTGCTCAAGGCTAGGGAAGCCTCTCCTTTCCTTCGGGCATCCCCTGTTCCAGGCCTGGTGCTCTCCTCCCTAAGGACTCCTGCTTCTCTGGGCCCTCAGGCCAGATCCTAACCCCGTTCAAGCGGAGGGGTCCTTTTCTCCTTGGGAAAGAAGGCCTGGGAGAGGCGTCCTGCAACCCTCTGCCCCACCAGGCCGAGGAATCGCCTTCAGCCAAGCGGCTCTCGCTGGCGAATCCCAGCGGACACGCCCCCCCCCCGGCTCTCCCCTCCTGGCCCCCTCTGCAGCCAGAACGAGGGGCGGCTGCTGGAAGGCAGCGCAGGGGCTGGGTTGGGGGGTCCTCCCGGGGGCAGAAGGCGGCCTTCCCTTTCCATTCTCGGTCAGGGAGAACTCCGGCGCCGTCCGCCTTCCTCCTGCTGCTGCTGCTGCTGCTATTATTATTAGCGGCCATTCCCGGCGCGGCGTTTGCTGCAGCCAAGCAGCCCGCAAGCGGCATCGGGGCTCGAGGTGAGGCGCAGCGCAGCTCCGCTCTCCTAGGCCGAGGACCGCTCCGTCCTGAGGGATGCCGGGAGTTGTAGTCCAGGAGCCGCTGGAGGGCCACAGACGCCTCGCACCTGCAAGACGGTGTCCCTCCCGGGCCGGGGATGGAGCTGCGGCGCTGGCCGGAGGGAAACGCCAAGTGGGGCGCTGGTTGCGGCCGGGCAGGGCGGGGGGGGGGGCGCCGCAGAAGAGCAGCCGGGCTTCCCAAACGCTGCGGCACCTGCTCCCCGCAACGCCCCGCCGGGAAGCGGCGCCCGGACAGACTCGCCTCCACGCGGAGCCTCCCGAGCCCGGCCCGGTTCCACGGGGGGGGGGGGGGAGAGGAAGAGGCAGCGGCCGGCGAGGGAGAGCGGGATGAGCCGGAGGGGCTTCGGGCGCGCCCTCAGCCTGCCTCGCTTTCCCGGGGTCCCGGCGCTGCCGCTACCCGCCCTGCCGCTGCCCCCGGGCCCAGGATGGGCGCGGGCGGAGGAGGACGCCCTGCCTGTCTTCCCGGAGGGGCGGCGGCAGGGAACCGCAGTGGGATGTGGCCGCCCGGCCAACCCCGCCCGCGCTTACCTGCCGTGCCTGAGCTCATCCTGCCCGGCTTGGGCCGCACCGGGGCTGCCCCTTGCGCCGGCCGGCGGGGCGCTCATCCCCCGGCAACCTGTTGCGCGGCGGCGACTCCTCTGCGGAGCTCCTGCGGGCTCCCGCCTCCTCCCTGCGGCTGGCCAGCCGGGCGCGCCGCGGCGCTTGTGCGCGGCTGCGGCTCCTCCGCGCTGTCGATCTCCGGCGCAGAAGGTGGGGCGAGCGGGCAGGCGGGCGGCGGCGGCGGCGGCGGGGCAAGGCGGGTCCGTGCCAGCAGTCAGCCGCGGTCACGTTCCGCCAAACACCGGCGCCTCTGCGGAGCTTCTGGGCTCCCCGCCAGCTGGACCCGCCTCAGACGGCTCTGTGACGGGGAACATTGCGGTGCCCTCCCGCCGTCCTGGCTGGAGGGGGCGGTGGGGAAGCTCCCCGCGGGCTTCGCAGGGCGGTGGGGGCTTTCTTGAGGGGCGGCCAGGCGGGCTCTGTGAGGCGGACTGAGAGCACCGCGGTCCGGGCTGAGAGCGGAGGCGGCTTTCGGAAGGCTCTTTCCCGGGCTCAGCCAGAGATCGCGGACGGGGAGAAACGGAGAGCGGCCCCGCCAGCCGCCCCGGCCCGGGTCTCCAGGCTGCTCCGGCCCTCGGGGGAGACTCACTCCCGCGGAAACGGCCACGTGAGGCGGTCCCCCCCCCTAAAAAAACGAGGGTGGAAGTAGGCCCAGAGTAGGCTCGTTGGAGTAGCGAAGCCCCTCCGGCCCCCTCCGAAGAGCCCCGGGGTCTCTCCCTCCCTCCCTGCCGCTCTGCTGCCCCCGGGGTTTTTTAGTGGCCTGGAGGGGTTGGGCCCGCCTGTCCCAGAGGTTGGGGGCTTGTTTGGGATTTCCCCCCTCCTGGCACCTATGGGGGCAGGGGTGGGGGGCTCAGCCACCTGGGACCTTTTTTTAGGGCTCAGTCTTAGTTGATGGTTAGTATTCAAATAATGCAGAAACTCATCAAAAGGAAGAAAACCGCAGGTCTTAATATCAATGGGAATTACCACAGCAGTAAAGCTGTTATTATTTTCCCATAATTTATATAATAAAAATAGTAGTCCTTGACTTACAGCTGTTCACTTAGCCACCATTTGAAGTTGTGATATTACCTTACGTGTGGTTCCCCCCCCCCTGATGTTACCCCATTTTGAGAGTGGGGGATCCGGGCTGCGTTTTGGGGGGGGGCATTTCCAGCATCATGGGGCGTAACTGTATTACATGACAGTTTTGTCAAAAAACGGGGTGGTTGTTTTTTTCAGCAAAACCGGCTTATAAGGAACCCTTGGTTTGCTTAATGACTGTGGCCTTTTGCATAACAACTATGGTGGTTGCTTTACAACCACCTCAAAAAAGGTTGTAAAATCGGATTGGTGGCTGATTCGATTCAGGAGTTATGACCGATGTGCATTGTGTTCACAATCCGAGGACTCCTCAGAGTTGCAGAATGGAATTCTATGCGTTCCTGCTGTGTTTCTTCACCCAGGCAGAGGATTTCAGCTTCCCAGATTCCAGGAACTGAAGTCCAGAGTCTGAACGTCACCAAGGTTGAGAAACTTTCCTACAAAAATGCAAAAAGAATAATAAACAGTCTAGTGGAGGCCACACTTCATCCCAATTCAAAAGGCCAGGTAAAAATCCAATTGCAGCATATCCAACCCTTTCAACAGTCAAGCACCACACTTTTTATTACAGGGGGGAAAAAAGAATAGTTTCCCATTTGCTAAACCCACGTTCCTCGTGTCTTAATTATTTTTCATGTAGCACTCAAAGGTCTAAAGGGTGGCAAGTCACTCCTTGAGGAAGGATTCATGCACTTCATTTTTTGGCCTGAGAAGTCCAGAGCCCCCTCAAGCGTGCCCTCAAAGCCCCCATCCACCATTTTTACACATACCATAAAAAAAATTCAGTCTTGTGAGATCCATTGGGAGCCTTTGACTCCTCACCCACCCTGACCAGTTCCTGTAAACGATGACATTATGGTCCTTAAATGAACTTGCTCACCAAATTAAAACAAGAAAGGGGAAAAAAAAGTAGAAATAACTCCCCTTTTACAACTCTCGTCCCTTAAGTACTTTGGGATAAAGTTGGGCGACTGGATGGAGCTGAGCGCTTACTGGCCGGATGCCCTTCCTGACACCAGGTGGAGTTCATAGCAGATATTTCTTTCTTTGTGCGGGGGGGAGGGGAGGAGGAGAAATACCTGCCTCTACTTAGGATTGAACTCTCAACCTTCCCAAAGAAAGGCTATCAGTTTCATCCCTAGGCCACCACGCCGCTCCAAAGAAGATAGAAATGGAATATTTAAAATTAACAGGCAGCTGAATTATTGCTGAGAAAAGCCCCAAACCCATATTTCGGCTTCGTTGTCAGCTGGATTTTCTTATTCCATTCCTGGGGCTTTCATTGAGTTCCAGATTGAAGTCAAAAATGTCAGAATGGCAGAGCCACAACCACAGAATTGAAACCCGGTCTCTGTTTTCGGGGAGTGGTATAATTTTATTAAACACTTTATGAAGAAATCAATTCAAATCGATATAAAAAGTGAGAAAAAAGGCAGAAGAAACCAAAGAGAAAGCTAAATAGGCAAGAAAAGGGAACAAGAAACAAATTATTTGTCTTCTCACCTTTCCTTGCAAATCCCTTTGGCGCCAACCGAGCTGGGCTTTCACTCGCTCCCCGGAAGGAATCCTTTGGTTGCGGTTTTCCATCTTGGGTCAGGGCCAGGACCATAAAGGGAAGCCAGAGTTAAACTACCAAATTTGCCCCGTCCTCTCGGCTGTAACAGAGGAGGAGCAGACGGAACACACGGCTCCCATCCTCCCAGCTGCCTCTGGCAAATGACCGGACTTCCTCCAGACACCTGGTGGGTGAGGTTCCCTGGTTGAGGGTGCACGAAGGAGCCCAGGGCCTGATTAGCCAGTGGGATCCCTGCTTGGATGGGGGAGGAGGTGCGGCCGGCTTCCTTGGCCACTTCTGCTTCTCAGAGGAACCATCAGAAGTGAGGGGGCAGAGAAGGCCAGGAAAAGAGCTGTGGGAAGCTGGGCAGGGGCTGAATCCAGGGAAATGCTGAGCTCGCTCCAGGAAGAAAATGCAGGGGGGGGGGCAGGACTGGCCTTTTGGAGGACCCCCGCCTGGCCCTTTAAATCAAGACTTCCTGCCCTCTATTGGCTGAAACCACCCATAACCCCTTCTCTGCTCTTAAATTGCTCTACTCCCCCAGCCCTGAATCTCATTGTCCCTCCTCCTGCAAGGTTCCTGCTTTGTTTCTGGAGGGGGGGGGTTTCGAGTGGTGAAACTGCTCACGGCTCCAAAAGAGGCATCCAAGTCTTCCAAGGTAAGAGGCTCTGGCACTTCTCAGCGACTCTTTTTCAGGTGCGGTTGAGTTCACACTTTTCCTGACTCTGCGGACTTGTTTTTCAAATTGTAGCTATTATGACCTAGAAGTTGAGGTGTTTTTTTTCTTCTTCCCTGTTTTGAAATTATTTTTACTTTGTAGCATCTTTCTGCCAGGAAAATAAAATACAGAGGAATTAAAACAAGCTAACACTGGTGGAAAAATTGAAGAAATATTTCTGTTACACTTTTTTATCATTTGGGAGGCAAAAGCCTTAAACTTGGTGATTAAATTATGTTTTACCTGCTTTTCTAATTCAAACAATTGTGTATTGGCGAAGAACAGGGACAAAAATGAGACCATCCAACCCATAAGCATGATAGTTCTGGGTGGACCTGCATTCTAATTCTGGGTTATTTGTAGCAATGCCAGCCCCTTGCTTTTCTTCAGGTGTGGCTCTTGTGAGTTTCTGATCCTTGGGTGTTGTTCATTTGATTGTGGACAGCAGAGAGCCTCCAAACTTTTACTAAGTGAGAAAAAGTACATTTTCTTGCTACCTTCTGTTCGGCTGGAAAGATTTGTGAACTGTCAGAACGACAGTTTATAAAATGACACAGGGAGCTTCTTACTACCAAATGAGAGAGATTAAAAACACTGCTTTAAATCCCAATGCAGTTAAACCTGAGCTAATACTGATGACTCGTTGTACCCAAAGCAAAATTGGGTTTGCTAATTAAATTGGCCTGCTGGGACCATAAACCCCGGTCAACCACTTTGATTTGGCTCCAGGCTACCTAACTGACATTGGCTCTGAGCCACCACCACATAGATTCATTCCTCTGAGACGGTCCGTTCCCAGCCAGGCTGCTGGGGGTCTCAGAGGCGGCTTTTGGAGCAGCTGGGATCTGCCTCACAGACCTGCTTTCTGGCACGTATCTCTCCCCAGTTTGCTAGTGAGTGTCTTTGAGCGGCTCCTCCTTTCTTCTGCAGAATAATTTACAATCTCCATGCCTGAATGGGGAAGGAGAGCCCTAATGGACTCTGTCCCAAAGCACGTCCACCGCCAAAGTTTGTGCAGAGGTACGACTTAAATGCTCTCCAAGGGCTGCTCTTTGAAGTAGAGAGCAAGGAGCTGCATTTTAACAAGAGGAGGAGGAGGAGAAGAGCCACAATCCACTCGAACCCTGGCACCGTTCGGATGTGCTTCAGAAGGTGGTGTAGAAACTGGAGGGGAACCAGCCAAGTGGGCAGCGTAATACAGCAGGAAAGGGGCCAGTCCCTACAGGAAACAATGAGAGGAAGTGCTGTAGTCCCATCACCCCAACAGTCCTGGATCCACAGCTTCCTGTCAGAAAAATTCCAAACATCAGATTCACCGAAAAGGAATCTGGGAAGGGAGGGGATTATATTTTGGGTTTTCACGTGCAGGAAAATCAAATCTGGGCATCTGGAAAGAGAAAGTTGTGCACCATCAAAGGATCTAATAAAAAAGGTCTATTTTAAAAAACCGCTGTAGCACTTTTCTATTCCAGAAATGCTTTTCAAATTAAGACGGATTTAGAACTCCATCCACATAGAAAACAAACAGTAGACATGACAGTAAGAGAACCTGTTGGAAAACCCCTGAAGATGTGACAAGCAGGTGTGAAAATGCAGAGAGGAGGGTCTTGGTGAGCCTGAGGCGGTAAAGAACAAACAGGAGAAGCCATGGACAAGTTGGGCTTCTTCATAGTTGCTTGTGATCTCTTGGTCTTAGGGTCAACCTCCGTGCCTGGTGGCTGCTCTCGGGGAGCATCGCAAGAGGCTCTTCAGATGGTTGGGGTTGAATTTGCAGCCAGTTCAGCAGTTGCCTCTCCGCTCACTGGCGGAGACTCTCTTGGTCCTCTGGGTGCAAGAGCGGCTGACTGCCTGGTCTCGGAAGGCCTCCCCGGCTAGCATCAAGGAGGGCTGAGATCTGGGGCTGGGAAGAAAAGGGGGGATTATTTCAGGTCTTGGAGTTCTAGGGGGAAAGAGGTTCTGGACTCCCACGGACCCAGGAGTTTGGCTAGCAAGACCTTGGAGCAAGAGGCTGTGAAGATTAACGGAGCCTGTTAAAGGTCAACCTGCTGAGTTTGCAAAAAGGGCCGATTAGCCCACAGCCAACAGGAAAAGAAAGCACGTGTGTGTGTGTGTGTGTGTGAGAGAGAGAGAGAGAGAGAGAATTGGGTGGGGGACGAGGTGGGAGCTTGAACAGGAAGGGAAGGATCAGCATTTTTGGAGTGGCAGAGCGAAAATCTGGGAGAGAGCAAGACAAGAAGGAGGTAGGTGCCCGCTAAGTTGGCCCTTTGGGTGTTTCTGGTTTTATTTCACACCCTGGACAACGAGCAAGACTTTCGGGGCGATCCTGAGCAAGGAGGGGAGAGCAGCCTCTCACAGGGAGGCCAGGAAGGCTGCAGGCGCAGCTGCCCACTCTTGGACCTGGGGGGGGGCAGGGCCATGGGGGGAAGAGGGGCCCTGCAGCAGTACCAGCCCTCTCCCAACCCCCCCCATTTGAGTGGGGCCTTTTGTGAGGAGGGGAGGGGCCTTGGCCACCTTCCCTGCCCTTTCCTCCCAGCTGGCCCTCAAGGTACCCCTGGCAAGGCTGAGGCTGAAGCACCAGCTGGGTCAGACCATGCGGGCATCTGGGAGGCATGACACTGCCCGTCTCCACCTGGCAATCACCCCACTGGACCAGCATGCCTCCCAAGGCAACCAACAGGCAAGGAGGAACCTGGGTCTGTGCTGGGCCCGGCTGAGAAGGCCCCCTCCCTCCCGACTCCGTCTGCAGCAGCTGCCAAAGTCTGGCTGCTCTGGGAGAATCTCCCACCTTCCCAGAAGGTCAATCCAGAGGCAGCCTTGGCCCACACTGTCCTCAAGACTCAGGCTCTCCCTTCCAGTGCTAGGTTGGTTCCTTCATCAGAGAGAAACAGAGAGCTGTCCAGGGGGATCTGGCAGAACCGCTAAAGGGGAGTGAAGGAGCTGAACTCCCTTCCTGGTTCAGTTGATGGATTTCAGATGCTCCAGAAACACCCCAGGTGCAGCAGTGGCCGCCTCCTCCTCCTCCTCTTAGTCCTGACAGCTGATGAGGCAGCTGGGGGTGAAGTGGGGCTGGGAAGGAAGGCCGAGGCCCACCCGGTGTGGGGGTTGCCATGGAGGCCTTGGGCGACCAGATGTTTCTGCTGCCCACCTAGAGACCATGGAGCCCTCGGGAGCAGCAGCAGCAGAAAAAGAAGCTGAGAGGAGCCTTGAAGCCGCCCCATCTAACTTCGTCCCCCAGGAAGAGCCTTTCCTCGGCCCTCCCCTCGGCCCTCCCCTCGGCCCCGGAGCAGGGCAGGCCCCGCACTGGGGAGAAGGAGGACCTGAGTTCCTGGGACAGCCGGACCCCGCCCAGTTGGCTCCACCAGCCCCCTCAAAGGCCCTGCCATCTCCAGCTGGGAAGGAGGGAGTTATATGGCAACAGCCGCAGAAAGGTAACACACACACACACACACACACACAGCCACCACACTTCTCCCTCCGCCCTCATTTCTCAACTTTCCTTTGACTTTTGCCTGGGTTTCTTCTCTGGACTGCAAAGATCAGGATGAACTTTGGGGTTGCTCCCTCCACGCCCCGCTTCCCCTAATACAATCCCTGGCCGGCCCGAGTGGAAGTTTGTGGTCTCATTTTTCTGACACTGAATAAGCATTTACTAGTTTGAGATGCTTTTGTGATTCAGCAAACCACCATCTGCTGAATGAGAATCTGTCCCAGGCTGCACAATTCCCCATGGCTTGCAGCAAAGAAAGGAGGCTAAAGCTACACATAAAATCACATAAAAATAATATATAGATAAATACTTTTATCCTATGTGACGGGAATGGTGCTTAAATGTTTACTAATGTTGGTGCTTTGTTTTGGGGTGGATTCCCTGTCTTTCTACCCTGGAAGCCCTCAAGGCTCCCCATGAGATTTATGACAAAAGGAGAAAATTGAATTAAACAGGCAGAAGGGAATAAATTCTGCAGTGGAGATTAAGTTCCTCCAAGGATGGGAAAGGAAGCTCGAACATGCAGGAGGGGGTCAGGCAGTCCTCCGGGAGGGGTGGGAACGTTATTCAGAGCTTGGGGGGGAAGGTCCTTATCCCTCTTGCTGGGCAGCCTTAGCCAGGCTGGGTCCCTTGGAGGAGGAGGAGGAGGAGGAGGAGGAGGAGGAGGAGGAGGATCTTCCTCAGTGGGGGGATTCAAAATGTTTTTATTACCAGTTCTGTGGGCGTGGCTTGGTGGGTGTGGCAGGGGAAGGATATACTGCAAAATCCCCCTTCTCTTCCCACCCCACTAACCTGCTTTCCAGCTCCGTTCTCCTGGGCAGGGCAGCCAAAGGAGACCAGCAGATCAGTTGGGACTCGATGGGAGGTAGAGAAGAGATGGGGTTGGCGGAGCCAGTCAAAGGAGGCACTCGCCGGTTCTCCCAACGTCTCCAAATTTCCACGACCGGTTCTGCAGAGCCAGTCAGAGCCGGTCAGATTCCCACCTCTGCTCCTCTTGATCTCCTTTGCAGAGGAGATTCTACTGGATGACTAGTTTCAGGAAAAAAAATAATGGTTATTATTTCACTTGCTTGTTTTCTGACATTTTGCAATGCAAAGTGACATTTCCTTGCTCACACCGGAGCCCCACAGCTGCCCCAAAGAAGAAGAGACATTTTGGAAAGCACCGTTGCCCTCAATGGGGGAGGGGGCTGTCCCTGGGGACATTTCCACCACCCGTCACCCTGTCTTTCCCAGCTCTCTTCCTGAAGGTGACCCTGGCCAGACGGAGGACGGGCCTTACCGATCCTCAGCTGCAGGCATATCTGCAGGGAAGACTCCGTCTCCTGGAGAACGACAGCCAACGGGCCGTGGCGGTTCTTAGTGTAAGTTCGTGAAGGTGGGGTCATAGAGGTCGGCCTTTGTCCTATCGTGGATCCAGGGTAAAGGGGAATGGAACACGTGGCAACTCTGCCACGGTTTTCCTCCTCGGGACAGGTGGTGCCCCAGTGGCCTCTTCTGCCATGAAGAGCCTGAAGGTTCTCCTGAAGGGGGGCAGCAGCTGCAGGCGGTGTGGGGGGGGGCGGTGGAAGCCCTCCCCCTTGGTGGGGGCTTGGCAAGAGCCTTCAGGGAAACCCCTGGAGCCAAGGACCCTCCCCAAATTTGGGGTCCTGGAACCTTTGGCCGTGAGATCAGTGGCTGTGGATCTCCTGAACGGTGAGCCTCCCCCCTTTCTTCTTGCCCCCCCCCCAGATCCCCTCTTCTCTCTTCTCTCCCAAAGAGAATTAGAGGAGGTTTTGTTGTCCCACAAGATTCTGTGGAGGGCCTTATGTGGAGATTGGTCTCCGTTTCTACACATGGGCCGTAACCCATTCAGAAAATAAACAGAATAATTTTTTAATGTATAACATAATGGAGTAATGATTACTAAACTTAAATATTTTTAAGAAGAGATGTAACCAGGCCAGTGAAAGGCAGGACTTAGCTGCATCAGTCTTATTTCCACTTTTGGACAGTCGTATTTGTGGTCTTTTCAAGAGAGAACAAAGGTGTAATGCAGAATTAGGCTGCCACTATGAGTTTCTTTTGTTTAAACTCAAAGATTTACTACTTTTGTTGCCTTCCTTAGGAATTGTCGGCCAGATTGCTGTCCATCCACAGTGAAGATCATCTCATTGCCATCACATTTTGGACCTTGGAGGAAACCTGGAAGTTTATGACTTACTACTCTCTTGGTAAAGCAACACATAAAAAGATTTAGTATTTTGGTTGGCTGTTGGTGCTCTGGAAATTAAGACATTGCTTTAAGAAATACAAATGTGAAGATCCTGTTTTTAATGTTGTGTCCAATAGTGCTTCAGTTAATTTCATGCTACTAACTAAGAGTTTTCGTGAGAAGAGTTTTGGAATCCAAAACTATTCAGACAGGATCCACCTCCCTGAGTCCAAGATCTGACGGTGGCTCCACTGCACTGGCTGCTGCCCTTCCTCTTTTCTAGCTTCCCAACTTCTGAGCCAAGAAAAATGATGGATAAAATTCCCAGGGTTTTAAAAGCCAGTTTGCCCGGCACTGATTCCTTCCCTATCCAAGAACAAGAATGTATAAAATCTGTCTCGTTCCACTGCAAGGCAAATAACTGGCGTGCTGGTGCTGGTGGTGGTGGAATGCAACACGGCCCTATAGCCAACACCTGCCAGTTCCATCCTTGGGGAGCTTTTGCTGCTTGAAGGGCCAGAAAAGGGAGCTTCTGTTCAGAGGCCGGGAAGGGCCCCAGTTGAGGGACTGAGACCCTCAGGGCCTCCCTGAAATTTTGCAGTATTCAGGTTGAAATGGTCAGAATCAGAAATGGCAGCAATTGTCAAAGCAAGGAAGCCTGTAGTGGAGACCGAAGAATCCTTTTTGCTCCATAAGGCAGGGCTGCCCCACTGCTCTGCCTCTCCTTCGCTTCTTGAAGCTGGGATGGGTTGGAAACTCTCTGGAGGTCAAAGAGTTTTGGGTCCCTTGTCAAAATCTGTGGTCCTTCTAGGAAAGATGTGCTCCAGATGAATGCTACTCATTCCTAAAGAATAGACCCTGTTGGATAACAGGAACATTGCCTTTGACAGGTTTTTTAAGCCCCTGCCTGGAGACCCTGTTGCTGGACGGCTCTTTCTGGCTCTCTTCACGTGAAGAAGCTGCTGGAATTGAGGTCCTCTTAGATGAAAGTGGCCTCCATAGGCTCTACAGAGGACTCTTAATTCAGGAAGGTACCTGGGGTTTTACCTGCACTTGCAAAACAGGGTTTTACACCTGCTGAACTGAATGAGATGCGAGCAGCAGCTTTGAGTCCTGCCGCCTCCATTCAGTGACATTGTGAGGAAAAGGTGACGTCAAATAAAGTCAAATAAGAGGGTCTGTTGGTCGGAAGGGAACTGGATTTGGACATGGAGGTGCCTCTGCTCTGGCTAGGATCATACCTCTCTCTCTCTCTCTCTCTCTCTCTCAAGACTTGGAACTGGTGTTTGTGTGGAGAGGCATTTTTGAGGAGTTGCATTTACACGTGGTTGGATTTGGCAACCATTACCTGCCGCTTAGTTACACTCTGTCTTAACCATGAGAGCATGCTCTCTGCGAGGCTAACCTCAAAAAAATGTCTCCAGAAATTGTAATTAGCGCAAAATGTAGAAGGGCTGCTAATCCATGAAAAGTACAGGGAAAAGTACTGGATTGGGGTGTCGATCTGCCTTCATCCTCTCCTCCCAGCCACATATTCCACTGGGAAGAAAAAGCCTTGAGTTATCCAAGATTCTCTCCTCTTTGACTTCCATCTCGCAAGGGAGGCCAGTCTTTCTGGCTAAAAAAACTGACGGAATGGGGTAGGAGATGTTTCTGCTTTCTCTGGGGAGAAAGCGCTACTTCAGTCACTCCCTCCTCCCTTCTCCGACTGAGCACAGGGTTATTCTTTGATGAACGACAACCTCACCCACAATGGCAGAATGCGCCCCCTGTTTCATGTGGTGCTCCCCCCCCTTCAGGTGCCTATTTTGGGTTTTGTCCGGAGGGCATCAATGCAGCTGATCCAAGAGCCATTTGCCAGGTAGAATCGGCAGCTCCAGAGCAAGTCCGGGACGGCCGCCCCACAGATGCCTTGGAGCCCCCTGTGCCTTTCCATCAGTAGGTCCCCACCTGGGTCCCTTTGCAGGCCTTCCCTCTGGCCTGGAGGAGAGCTCCAGGGGTTGGGCTCCTCTCCAGCGCAGGGTGGCAGTGGGGCCACTTGTGGTTGGCTGAACATGACTTTCTTGAATTTGTAGATGGTTCCTGAAAGCAAACGCAGCATCGGACGGGTTGGCCTGCCTAACTGCGCTTCCAGCCACAGATCAAGCGGGTGAGGAGCGATAAGTAAAGTAGGGGTTTTAATTTCTGCGTCTGTGACTTGAAGAGGCCCCTGCAACATAACATGTAAATGCTGTCCATTTACTCAACCTCCTGGTGCTGTGACGGGGTTCCCTTTGCATCCTCCTCCTCCTCCTTCAAACCCTCTGATGCCAGAGCTGTTTGTGGGGAAATTCTGCTTAAAATATTGGCTCGGACAGGTGAATGAGAGAGAGAGAGAGAGAGAGAGATGGTTTCTAGGAGGACATTAGCCAGCAGGAGAACTCAAAGGGGCTCCTTAGGCCATGGATACAGAGCATCAGGATGATAAATGAGGAGGTTCAAAGCTCCCTGTGGGGGAGAGAGAGGGGCTTCCAGGAACAGAGAAGGAGCTGGAGAGACAAACTCCAAATCAGCTGAGAAGTAAGATGAGTGTTCTCATCCCCATCCTGGGGGTCATTGGGTGAGGCCCCTTCCCTGGCTCCAGGTGGATGGTAAACAGCCTTAAGGGGAGCCTGCAGACCCTCAGGGCCCCCCCTTCTGCCTTGCCACATTAAAGATCTACTGCACGGTTGTGTACTCTCCCATCCTTTGTGGTGACTCTGAAAGATCCTACGGTTAATAGTATCCAGAGCATCAGGTAGCATCAGAACTGCCCTGTGGAACTTCCTCTTCCGGTCCCACCAAAGAGCCTCCAGGGGCCTGATTGGAGAAGCCCTGTGGGTGACCTCAGGCCTAAACTGAGGCTGGGAAAGGCCTAGATACCTTCACAGTTTCCTCCTGGGCCCCTTGTGCAAACACCCGCACCGTCACAAAGAGAAGTTTGGAGACCAGCCTCCATCCATCCAGTTTAATGGCTGTGCTGGTGGTTGGTGGTATTGTGGATGGGGGCACAAAACAGCTGACCTCCCACCCCCCCAAAAAAAATCTCAGGAAGAGACACGTCAGCTGGGGACCCATTGCAACCAGAAGCTCTAGCTGTTTTGCCTGGAAAAAATTACTTCAATCTGCTCTTATTTCTGGTTATTGCCAGGGATATCATAGGCTGAGAAATAAGCTCAGCTTTTAAGCTGGGTGGGTTGAATGACCTCTTATTTCTAATAAGTCCTCTCTGTGAAACGTGTAACATTAAGATTAACATCCCTGGCAAGTTATGGACTTATTTGATGTCTTCTGAATTCCGTATCGTCCAGCCACAGGATTCTCTGTTGCGGTCGTCAGCCACGAAGGTGCTCTGCCAGATGAGATCAGTTTCCAAAAAGGAGATAAAATTGAAATCATTGGCTATTTCATGAAATGCATGCCTTGGTTTGTGGGGAGGCGTCTCTCTTCAGGCCAGGTTGGCTTCGTGCAGAGCAGCTGTGTGGAGCCTGAAGGCTTCCTGGCCATTGCCACAGAGTAAGTGCCATTCGAGTCAATAAGGGCTTGTCAGGTGTCCCATCAGGTGAGGCAGAGAAGGCCTTTCCTGACTTGTGTTGGGGATAATGAAGCAGATCTCCTGGCCACCATCTGCATCTCCTTCCCTGCCTCAAGGAAGGTGGGGGGAGGGACCCCCAGGTGGGCCCTCAAGACAAGAACTTTTTGATGGATCAGCAGACTTTCCTTCAAAATAATGTCGCCGACGCTTTTATCTTCTCACCTCCCATTTTTGTTCCTACTTTTTAGATTGCTTCCTTGCTCTTCCTCCTCCTCATTTTTTGGTAAGGATGACTTGCCCTGGAAAGCCATGCAAGTCCTAAAGTTGCCTTATCATGTTTCCCTTTCTCAGACTTCCATGCATGGATTTCTTCAAGGAAGATGGTGACTCTTTCGTGAAGGAAGAATCCCTTTTGGATAACCTGACCAGGCTCTTGACCCAAATTTCCCAGGAGAGCATCTGCAGCATCTATCAAATTGGTGAGCAGGGTTTGCAGCTCCCTCTCTGTGTAGAACTAGGGTGCAAAGCTTCTGGGCATCTCTTGGACTTTGCAGTTTGATAAAAAGAAAAATACAAACTGTCGTATGAACTGGCAAGTTATATGTTACTTACATTTCATTAGCCTCCAACGCAAGGAACTGAATGAGCATGAATTTAAAGATTTGATCATTTGAATGCTTCCGCAGTGTGAAGCTCAAATGAGAATAAATGCAGATGGAATATGAATTTCTTCCATTTCAAAGGATTTAATGGGTCATTTAAGAGAGAGAGGGAGGGAGGGAGGAAAGGAGAGAGAGAGAGGGAAGGAGAACAAAAGCATAGCCTACATGATATTTGGCGACATAAAGTTCTGATCTCCAGTTGAAACCATACTTGGAAATTTGTCATCACCAACCCAACAAATCTGTGTGTGTCCAGGCCTAAATTTGGCACCCTCTGGTGAAGTCACCAGAGTGTTGCAGAGTTCCCAGGATGGGAGTTCGAGTCTCTCTACAGTATTAGGCCTCCCAATTAGTAGGCATCCAATAAGCAAAACATGGCCTGAACGATGATCTCATTTGTCTCATCTTACAGATGCCCAGGATGACACCGGCCTTCAGAAACCTTGTGGGCCAGGTAAAAGGTGTAAATATTCAAAACGGAGGGAACATTTTTGTTCTTTTTTAAAGTGTAAAACAAGGTGGAGGAGGAAACACTGGGCTGGCATGATGCGTGATGGTAGCTTTACTTGGTTCCTTTTATATCTGTATCTAATGAAGGTATTTAATGCAGGCATCTAATGAAGGTATCTTTTATATCTAGTCTAAGCAAGAGAAGGACGTGGGGTGACATGATAGCAGTGTCCCAATGTCTGAGGGAGGAGGGGGGGGTCAACCTATTCGCTACAGCCCCTGAAGGCAGGGCACGAAGCAACGGATGGAAACTCACCCAGGAGAGAAGCAACCTGGCACCAGTCCTGGGACTTGCAGCCTTCCTCTTTCTGTGTCTTTCAGAAATGGCCCCTTCCTCCCTTCAGGAAAAGGAGAGTCCAACTCCATGCAGAGCAGTGAGGTCACTGATGAAGATGAAGGACCTTCAACCCACCAAAGATAAAAAGCAGCAGCTTCCCACTTGCCACAGGCAGGAGCCCCCCCTTTTGCAGAAGCCGTGTTTCTCCATGCGCCAGCGGGGCACTTTGGGGCCAGAAGTTCCTGATTCACTGTTGTCGTTTTTGAATCAGGAAGGCTATGAAGACAGCTTCAGGGGCCTCTATGACCCTCCATTGTCCTTTCTCAAGACGTCCATCCGTGGCGATGCCACAGAGGATGAGCTGCTGAATTACTTGGCTCAAGCTCGGGCAGCAGCCAAGCAAGCCGACCTGCCCTGGGCCACGACGCGGCTCTGCTACCTGCTGGGAAGAATGAGTCTCCAGAGGTTCAAGCTGTCTCAAGCTCGGGTGTATTTTGAAGAAGCTCTGGCAACCCTACGGGGGGGTTTTCAAGACCTCCACTTGGTAGCCACTCTGTACACCCATCTGACGGGCATTTACCTGAAACAGAAGATTATGGAGAAAAGCGCTTCCTTCCTAGACAAAGCTGCCTCTTTGCTGATGGGCCTGGCCAGCGACACAGACGGGGCAGAGATGGCCCTGGAGGTCTTGAACTACGCCTTGAAAAGAGCTGTGCTCAGCCGGAGTAGAAACGCCGAGGCCAGAGCCTGCTTCCTGTTGGCGAAGCACTGCCTGCGTTTCAAGCAGGGGCAGGAACCAGCCCCCTTCCTGGAAAGGCTGCAGCAGCTGCTGAATGCAGGCCAGGGGCTGCCCAGTGGCAGAGGGTCCGTGGACTGCTACTTGAAGCTTGGCCAACTCTACAGCCAGCAGTGCCTGCCCCGCCTTGCACTCAGCTGCGCCAAGGTTGTGTCTTCCCGCAGCTCCTGTTCTCTGCTGGAGCTCTTCAGAGGCATCGAGTTGGTGCTAAGGAACGCCTCCAAAGTCCTCAGTCCCACACCTGGAGGACAAACACACCCTCCACTCATGGCCTTTTACCTCCGAGAACTGCTTCATGCACTGGAAGGGAGCAGGGGCAGCCAGAAGCTGCGCAGCATCATTTACTACGAACTTTCTCAGCTGCACAGCCGATACAAGCAGTATGAGAAAGCCATCGGCTACATGGAGGAGGTTCTAGAGCTGAACACAAGTGCACGAGTGGCGGAAGACACCATTCACCACTTTGTTTTCCTCAGCTGGCTCTACATCCTCCATCAGCAGGACGACACGGCTCTGTGCATTTTAAGCGCCGTTGCAGAGTTCCCCTGGAGCACCCGCCAGCAGTTGGGCGTCATCCATAACATGGCGGCCATTAGTCTGAGACGGAGGGATCAGCCCAAGCGAGCTGCAGAGAGCTACTTCAGAGCGCTGAGCATTTCCAGAGAGACGGGCAGTGTGGTTAATGAGGCAGTGGCTTTGGCCAACCTGGGCATCTTGTGCCTGCACTCGTCTGCCCAAAGCCTGGGGGAGCATTTCTTGGTCAAAGCCATCCAGCTCTTCTCTGGGCTCCCCAGTGGAGAATGTGGGGGGAACTTTGTGGCCATCCTCCTCCGGCTGGGGCACCATTATGCCCATGGGGCCCAGAAGGAGAAGGGGAGGAATTGCTATGAGTGGGCCTTTCTGGTGGCGATGGAACACGAGGATGTGGAAGGTAAATTCATTTCCCACGTTCACAATTAGGATAAACGATGCCATGCAGCTTTTCCCCAGCTATCAAGGCGAAGTGCCCAGAGGAGCTAAGATGGATATCTTAGGGTTTGAGGGAGTTGATCAGGTTTCTTTTGTCCACTATTTCGAAGCAAATCTGCTACCTTTGCTTCTCCCTGTGCTATGACCTGGAACCATCAAGGGACAGAAGATGCAGAAAGCTTCTGCCTCTGCTGCCTCCTCCTCCTCCTCCTCCTCCTCCTCCTCCTCCTCCCTATTCAATACCCAAATACTTTGCAAACTTTTCTCTGGATGATGGTTTGAGTAGGGCTCTGCATAGAGTAAGACTGAGTTTTACATGCCTTCTTCCTTCTTATGTTCAAAATTAAAATTTGCTTTTAAAAAATGGTGACCTTTCACGAGCTGCCTAGGACAACAGACTAAGAAGCCCAAATGCTCTTTGGGGATGCCCTAATAAAGAGCATTTCCTGCCCACTCCTGTTGATGTGGTTCACTGCAAGGAAAGTGGTGGCCACCTCCCACACGTAAAGGGCTGCTCTCCAGCTGGTGAAAAGCTGGTGGGGGCCGAGGGCATCTTGCTGTTGGAAGATTTTCTGGCATTAATGGGCCAAGCGCTCCTCCTTTCTAGGGCAACTCCAGGCTGTCCAGCATCTGTGTCATTTCCACAGCACGGTTGTCCCAGATCCAGCTCAGTGTGTCTTCTACAACGAGTATCAGCTCACCCTGGTAAAGAAAATGTCTGACAAGGTCATGGAAGGGCAGGTGCTAGAGACCCTCAGCCAGCTCTACCTGTCTCTGGGGACAGAAAGGTAGGCACTGCAACGCAGGAGCTTCCAGCGAAGAGGGTTTTGTCCCTTACAAAAGTGGCCCTCTGCAGGCAGGAGGGGCTCTCTTTCCTGTGACAAAAGGCTACTTTACCCCAAGAACAGGCCCCCTCCTGATGCCTGGGATTAAAGTTTCCATCGCTGTGAGCCAGTTGACCTTGTCCTGTCCGGAACTCAACTGGACACACAGCCTTGTTCAGCCCTTCCCCTCTGCTGCTGCAGGATGCTTGCCCTCTCTCCAAGGGTGGGTGGGGGTCCCTTCCCTTCTGTCCAGTGAAGTGACCCCCAGAACAGGCTCCTGACTGAGAGGCAGGCTTAGAAGGCCCAGATTCTGGTGCTGCAGGGAAAGCCCTGGAGGATCTTGGCCTGCCACCCCCTTTCTGAGCTTCGTGACAAGCAGAATCTGGTGGAACTTTTCTAACTTCTCTCCTCCTGAGAGCTCTGAGGGCTCCATTTTTATCCCTGCCTGGTGCAGGAACCATGCCAGGAAAAAAAACACAAACAACCCACCAGCTGGGAGAGATTGGTTGGCTGCAGTTCTGCCTGAGGGCCTCTAGGGCTGGTGTGGATGATGCCACTATACACCTCGTCCCTTCTGTCCAAGTGTTGTTAGTCTGATCACAGCCTCTAAAAAGATTCTAACCAGAATGGTTTCCACAACTGAAAAATAGATATCAATGGTGTATCTGAATAAAATATCAGATAATAGGGAGAATATCCCACAGTAGATAGAGCAACTGGCTCAGGGTGGAGGAGCCTCCATAAGTTAGCAGGCTGTAAGGATGATAGTGGGAGATTTGTACTTTCAGACTTGCAAGATTGATGTATGCCTTCCAGGTAGACCGGACAGGAAACATGGCAGGATAAGCTAATTCTGCTTTATTGTAAAGCTACATCAACAGGATTGTTCAATTCTAAATGTACAATTCCCCCCTGTCACTCCCAAAGGTGCTTCCCCCCCAAAAAAGAGGCACCTGGACTTTCCTAGTGTTTTCTTTGGCAATGTTTCGCTTCCCATCTAAGAAGCGTCTTCTGTTCTGAATTGATTGGGAAGCTTCCCAATCATGATTTTGGTTTCATGGGTTTTCTGCAGATGGCAGAAGGATCCAGAGTGGATTAAAATATAATCTGCTGGCTGGTCCTTGGAGGTTTTGAGAACCATACAAGATCAGCCAGATAGCGTTTCTCCTTCTCCTTCTCCAGGGCGTGCCGGTCTGCTCTGGACTACCTCAAGAGGAGCCTGGGGATATTCATTGATCTTCAGGCCAAAAATAAGGAAGCTCAGGCCTGGCTCCAGGCAGGAAGGATCTATTACGCCCTGCGGGAGAACGAACTAGTTGATGTTTATATACAGGTAAGAGGAATTAATCTAGGGAGGGTTAGGGTTCCTCAATTGTTTTAACTCAAAAAAAAAGAAGAAGAAGAAAAGATACTAGTTTGGTTGTTTTTAAAATGACCCGTCTGACAATTAGGAGGTGGGCCTTTCAGCCATATCTTGGATGCCCTCTGAAACTCACTCAGTTTGCTTTTCTTAGGTGAATATGCTTACAACTCATTTTCCCATATACTGCAATATATGAGAAAAGTAAACTAAGTAAATTCTTTTCTAATGAACAGAAATATACACCATCTAGCTATATCTCCCTTTCACAATTTGTAATAGAGTGTTCCAGTGGTGGGATTCATTTTTTTTTTAACTACCGGTTGGTTATGTGGGCATGGCTTGGCGGGTGTAGCAGGGGAAGGATACTGGAAAATCTCCAGTCAGAATTGGTCAGAACCTGCTGAATATCACCTCTGGAGTGTTCCTCTTGTCCAAAGCGTCTATTGCTCCTTTAAATTCTATCCCATCCAGTTGAAAAATGGCATATAAGTGTGCTTTTCTCCAGGCAGCCAGTTGGAGGTAGAAATCGGATTGTAGATCAGGTTCCACAAACTCCTGCTGAATCAGCCCTCCCACGGATTCTCCCAGATGCTCTTGCCTAGACCACCTTCTCTGGGGTGCCTTTAGCATTTTTGAGATGTCACCAAGCCTTGGCTGAAAGGATGGAAAGTTTTGCGGCTGTGATTTGGGGTGATTCAAGAAGATCTACATTTTCAGCAAAGGGGAAATGACCCAGTTCTTTTTCAAATGTAAAATGTGGCGTCAGAAGAGGCGGCTAGTGGCAGTTCTAATTCCATATGGCCTATTTATGGAACTCTGGAAAAAGAAGAAAGTGGATTGGAGCAGCTTTTGGTTGCGTGGTGCTTCTGTTCGAACTGTTCCTTTTGGTGTTGCTCCGTCTGCTAGAACCCTCCTTTCCTCCTAGGTGGCTCACAACGCTGCTCTGAGTTCTCAGGACCCCAATTTAGAAATGGAAATGCTCGAAGCCTCGGGAGACATATTCTTCAACGGAGACTGGGAAAAGGAAAGAGCAGCGCCCTTCTACAGGGTGGGTATCCTCCTCCCATCCTTCGCCCAGGTTGTCCTTGAGGTGTTGGGCAGATAAGGCTGGGTGACGCCTTTGCGATGATGTTGCACTCCGCAAGACAGCCCTTTGTGTCCTGCTCTTGTTTTAGGACAAGGCTCTGCCACTTGCCATGAAGGCCAAAAATGGCAACGCTGAACTTCGCCTCTTCAACAAGTTGGTTGGGTTGTTCTTGACCTTACAGAAGTATGAAGAATGTCTCGGATATGCCCAGACGTCACTAATGCTCAGTGTCAATTTAGGTAAACCCATCCAGGGCATTTCCAAAAACCACTTTGGGAACTCAATGGAGACTCTTGGTCATCCAGGCAAAGGCCTCCGAAGGATGAACCATGGCAACCGGACTGAATTTTTTGTTGGCTTCAGATGTTTTATTGCTCATCTAAGCAGCTTCATCAGTCAGAGCAAGTCATAAGGCAGCGTCTCGTTGGAATGTACCAACTCCTGCCACATCAACCTCTAAGGGCCTTTCTCCCCAAAATGCATTGCAATATGCCAATTAAGTAATTCAGACAAAGGTGTCTGAAGGTTGAATCATAACTTCCAATGGCTCCCTGTCTACCTGACTTGCTCTGGCCGACGAAGCTGCTTGGATGAGCAGTGAAACATCTCCCGCTAATAAAAAACCCAGTCCAGTTGCCAGGATTGAACCTTCAGGGCCTTGGTGATGGTGATTCAAAATTATAGAGAAAGAGACGTATCATTGGCCTTGTGTCACTGCAGATCACAAAAATGCTTCCTAGGTGCACAGGATGGGAAAAGGAGGGCTGAGTCTGGTGACTGACGGCCTTGTCCAGGAAGTCTTCAGGGTGTGACCAACAAGGCCGATTTCAGGGCCACTGGGGTCCCATCACAGCAGGCATCTCAGCACAAGCACAGGGCCACATCCTACATTAAAGGGACATTGAGGTTCTCCTGGTGGCATATTTGGGTCTGCTGTTCACTACCAAACCTGGTGAATCAGGACCATCGCTGGTCGGCTGCCTGCCATCTTCCCCTCCTTCATGGGCGGTTTTCTCTTGGCTTCTTGGCTAGGAGACCAGCTAAGTGAGCGAGTAGCTTACCACCGTCTGGCGGTCATCCACCATCACTTGGGGCAGTGTGAACTGGCCGAGCACTTCTTCCTCAAAGCCGTTTCCCTCTGCCCCTCCCCACTGGAGTTTGATGAGGAAGCCCTCTATTACGTCAAAGTGTACCTTCTCCTGGGAGACATCACCTTCTATGACCTGAAGGTAAGAGAGAAATAAGTACCTGAAGGTGAGAAATCCCTTTTGCTTCAGCTGGTTGCAGAATCATTCCTTTGGGAGACGCAGGGGAACAGAACAGGAGGAGGAGCTGGGAGGGTTTCAAATAATCTATGCTAAGTGCGGCTTTTGTCAGGTTTCCCCTGAAATAAATTGGATTATCTTACCAGAAAGGCAGCTCACCAGAGGCCGGTCTACACTTCCCAAGATCTGTAACTTTCCCTGTGCCTCTCTCCTTAATTTGATGAGGAGGCCTTGCTGATTTAGAGGACTTGGACCGCGATTGTTTTTTCGATGACATTTTCCCCCAGGGACTGCTGCCTCTGACTTCCCCTGTACATCGGCCCCTTTTTGAAGAATTTGTGTAAAAAACAAAATGTGAGGCAACCAAGTTGCAGCTTTCAGGCCACAGCCTCTTGCACTCAAAGGTGCATAATGTTTTTGTAGAAAGAAAAGGCTCCTAATTTGGGAATCTGCCATCCTCATTAAACAGATGCTTGTTCTTGCACAGCTATAAAACCTCAAATTCCCCCCCCCCCACACACACCTTCCTGCCTTCTTTGCAGGCTCAGGTAGCTTCTCCTCTCCCTGCCCCCTGCTCCGGAAGCCAGGAGAGAAGCCCTGTTTGTTATCACTCCTGTGATGCCCCAAACAGAAGTGAATTGTGGAAATTAGACTTGGGAAGAAACCATGGGAGAGAAGGAAGAAAGTGGGGGGCAGTCCTGAGGGGCTGGGATGGCTGGAGTGACCCCATGGCAGCAGATGAGGGGCAAGGCCAGGGGAACTATGGGGAGGGTCAGAGCATGGAGCGAAGCAGCTGCAGGCGGCAGCACAGAACCCACCCAACCGTCGCCTGCCCCCTTCCCGACAGAGGGAGCCAGGGAGGGCAGGGGGACCACGAAAGGCACTCTGGCTTTTCTTGGCCCAGAATGAACTTTGCCACCATTGCCAAATCTCAGTGGCAGATATGGGTTTCTCTCTCTCTCTCTCTCTCTCTCTCTCTGTGTAAGGCTGTGTCTTTTTGTTCAAGCAAAAAATTGCAATGTTGAATTGGGAGGTAGGTCGCTGCTGCATTACTTTTGAAGGCGTCAACCTTGGCAAGGGCGTCCCTAATGAAAGTCTTTTCTGCCATGACGGTGTATCTTTACTTGCTCTTGGGTTTTAGAATTGGGGGAGCAGAGCTGCTAGTGGCAATAGCAAAGAGGGAGGCAGAACAGTTAGTGTCAATTGGTTGGAGAGCCCTGGCTCCCCTGCATGAGGCAATCTGCACTGTGATTGGTGGCTCTGGGTGTGAAGGGGGAGTTTCCCTTTTTCCCCGCCTTTTTTCTTCTGAGTGCCCTGCATGCTTTGGGATTTACCTCAGGACGCTCCTCTTGGCCAGACTACCTTGTTGGCTATATAAGTATATATAGATGTAAAATATATATTTATATAAAACTACAAGTTTGTGTCAGTGTCTCTGACTTCGACAGCTGCCATTGCAAGGGTGCAATTCCCTGACATCCTTGTTGTTGTCCTAGACTTGACTTACCGACTGGCCTGTTTCCATTAAAAAAACAAAAACAAAAAACCCTAATCACAGCCCCTCTATTGCTTAATGTTTCAGGATCCTTTTGATGCTGCAGGATACTACAATCTGGCACTGGCTGCCGCCATGGACTTGGGAAACAAGAAAGCGCAACTGAAGATTTACACTAGACTTGCCATAATTTACCACAATTTTCTTATCGACCGAGAAATGTCTCTCTTCTTCTACCAGAAAGCCAGAGCCTTCGCCATGGAGCTAAATATTTGCAGAATCAACCTCTCTCCAGACCGGCCTCCCAGGAGGAAGGTCCTATGAGGCCTCTCCTCTGGACACCAGCTGGAGGGCTTGAGATGGACAGAGAGCAGCTCCCCCCTTCCCCCCCCGGCACCTGGGAACAAGAGCTTCAGTCCCTGCAGCCCTCAGCATCTCCTCCTCCATCCCATCCATTCCCCCCAAAATAAGGACAGTCAAGAAAAGGGCATCAGGGATGATCTCGGAAGGAGCTGGCTATGAAACCACACAACAGTTGATGTCAGCGAACAGTGATCATATTCAGATGAAAAGCATTTAACTGAAAATAAACATGCTAAAACAATATACAAACTGAAGCTTAACATTTTCTCATGCTCCAACTTTTAACATAGTTCCAGGTGTGTTTGGGAAATGGTGTTTGGAGTATGGATAGGTTACCTGAGGCAGCAACTGATGGGCCTACATAGGAAAAAAAGCGAAGTAATAATGTTCAGTGTGATCCCCAGTTACAATCTGAGGATTTCACTGTCTCATCAAAGTCTGTTCAACATCCTTTTCAGCCGCTTGCATCCATGAAGGACTGCAGGGCGACTGTGGACCCCAGGTGTTCTGAAGGAAGGATCAAAGGAGCTGGGCCTTGGTCTAATCTTCAAGGTGGATGAAAAAGAAAAGTTCAGATGTGTCTGAGCCATTCAAGAGAACCTGACGAGGCGTGAACAAGGAAGTTGGGTGCCTTCCAGAACATTCCCTTTAGAGCAACTGTCACTGTCTGTTTCAGGATTATCCCTAGATGCTCTTCCCTGTAACTGAGCCAGTTACAACAGATTCCTTCTGTTGGAGCAGAACATGTACGCTCTCATCCTGGAATAAATCCGACAGGAATGTCCTCAACCCAAGAGCAAGAAGGAACTGAAGCTCAGTGAAGGAAATGCTGGGTGCCCAGTTCTTTGCATGCAAGGTGGCCGCCTCCTTCCTCAAATCGACACACAGTACAGAGTGACAAATTTGTGGAATGGTTGAACTCTACCCTACCATGAATATTGCCATGTTCTTGTTGCAGATGCCTTTTCTTTCAGATCTCATTGTGAGCATTTACATGTTTATCAGACAATTTAGTTGTGTTTGTCAGCTGTTGTGAATTTGAATGGACATACTGAAAACAAACATCATTAGTATCTTTTTATTACTGTACAGGCATACATCTCTGTGGGAAACTGAGTCAACCAGGCCCAGGTTACCTTATAGGTGGAGGGAGCAGGAATCAAAAGGATGCAGCAGCCAGCCCATAATAGATCCCAGCTGAGTAAACGTTATTTCCTCAGCATCTCCCTTCAGGGTTGGGTTCCAGCCCTGAGACTCAATCATGTTAAGAACAGAAATGGGCCCCTTCCCTGATTCAGAGCAGAGTCTGGATTGAGGATCCCAGCTAGGAAGAACCAGGCCTCGCCAGCAGACTGGATGGAAAAAGGAGGTGAAAGGTTTCCTCATCTGAAGGGAGAGGGAGGGAGGGGGCGTGCCAAGTCCATGGCCAGGGTCTCTCCAGGTCCCCTTCCCCTCCCTTTGGAGACAGGCTGCTCTTCCCTAGAAGAGCCTTCCAGGCCTCCAGCAGCTGGAAGGCCAGAGAGGCATTCAGAGCTTTCTCTCCAGCAGTGATTATCGTAAAACCTTAAAAATAGGTGGGGAATTAAAAAAAAAAAAAAGGAAAGAAAAGCATTCCAGAACGTTTCAGAGGAACTGAAATATGCCTTTCCTGTTTGCTAGAGCACGGGCCCTGGACTGGTACCGGTCCATGGATCATTTTGTACTGGGCCGCCTATTTTGCTTGGGCACCGCCATCTTGTTTCGAAGGCGCTTGAGAAAGTGCTTCCGGGTGAGCTTGTCGTCGGTTGGAAAGTGGCGTTTGGGTGCTTGAAGGAATCCTCGTGCCTTAGTTTCGTTGAGGGGGGGGCGGCTTCGAACAAAGAGCCGTCCCAATGGCAGTGGAGTCTTGCGTTACTCAGGAGGAGATTAAGAAAGAGCCCAAAATGCCCATCGACTGCGAGAAGGTACAAAGGAGGACTTGAAGGTGGCGGGGAGAAGCAGGGGACAGCTGGCTGGCCGGTCGCTCGTTCGCCTTGCCTTGGTCGTGCGTGCTGATGCTGGTACTGGGCCGTGGATCATTTTGTGATGCCGGTACTGGGCCGTGGATCATTTGTACCGGTCTGTGGTACAAAAAAGGTTGGGGACCACTGTCAGCTGGAGGATTGGTCGGCTGCTTATTTTCCCTTCCGTGATGAGACGGAACACTGACCTCAGATGCAAAATAATAACACAACTTAATTCACACTTAAAGCCTTTCCTGAAGACTAGGATGATATTGAACTCATGGACCAAATGCAAATATTTAAAGGGACATCTACAAAAAAAGCTGCTGGCTTTCAACATGGTCATTAATTTATGGACAGAAAGCTATTTTAACAGATGATTGTCCGAGAAGCAACTGGACCTTAAGTGTCAGGAATGCTGAACTGGCAGAGAAGGGATATTCTATCATTTGGAAAGGAGACAAGGAGCCGGTCCAGGGAAGCTTCCACGGGGAGGCCCTGTGTTGCTCGGTGTCTTCTTTCATTTCCTTTTACATGATCCTTTCCCTCCTGTGATGAAGGTTCACTAGCAGCTCTTGATGGGCTTTCTTGTTTACATTCTGGATCTCAACTTGCCCACGACAGGTTTGTTGTTACAAAATTCTGACCACCAGGAAGGCCTTTCCAGGCTCTTGGGGCTCTGAAGAACCGCACCCCACAGATTTTTATATAGCTGGAGAAACGTCACAAAAAACAAGAAAGGTTTCAGTCAAAGCAGCAGGTTTTGAGGGAAGGAAAAGGAAACTGGCAGCAGAGATTAGATGCATTTCTGCAATGCAATTCAGAAACCAAGAAGATGGGCTAGAATACGGACCCACAAGCGGGGGAGGGGGCAAGCCCCGCTTACCTCTCCATCGCCCTTGGCAATCGGGGAACTGAGGATAAAGTCAGGGGGGGCAATGACATCCACCAGAGCCACTGCTTCGTCCTTCAGCTAGAAGAGAGCAGGGCATTGAGAAAGGGAAGAGGAGAGAAACCGCCCATCGCGTTAGAGGAGTTCACAGCCACACAACTGTAGAAGGCCAGCAGAATTGGCCGGGCAAAGCCTGCTCTAGAGAGGACTCGGTTTGGAAGCTGTGTCCCTATTTGCTTTGTTTCAGAGAACTTGGCTCACACATTTTCATGAAGGACACCAGGGTAATAACCCCCAGACAGGAATTGCCAAAGACTCCCTTTAGAGTGGACCAAGGGAGCTTGAATTTGGGAATTGCAGCTCTGGGAGGCAGATGGGAAGTGGCCCCTCTTGTTTCTCTCAATCCAAATTTCCCCCTCGCTGCAGGGATTTGAACTGGCTGCAACTTGCTGGGAAGGGGGTTGGTCTGGAAAAGGAGGACATCACCTGGGGCCAAGCACCAAAGCTAAACATGGGAGGTTCAGGATAGAAAGAGCTCCCTGCATCTTCTCTTACATTTTAAGGGGACATCCTCATGCCTTGCACACTTAAACACCCCCTGAAATCTGGTGGGATCGACACCCTTCCAAGATCTCAATAGTCCCTCCTGAAACGTACCTTTGAACAAAGTTCCAGAATTGAATCCTGTATCAGTTTACCAGCATTTTCCCCGGAAAGGTAGCCACCTGAAACGTAGTTAGAGCAACGACATGATCAGAATGAAACACTTCAAGTTCCTGTTGGGTGCACAATACGCAGAAAGAATCCTCCAAATAAAGGAAAGATGCTGAACTGAGGATCAACAAAGCTCCAGTGCTTTGCATTCCAGGCTTTCCTGACCACAAGACAGGGAAACGGCACGACTGGGAAAGGGTCCCACATCTCACTGAGGAAGGAAGGAAGGAAGGAAGGAAGGAAGGAAGGAAGGAAGGAAGGAAGGAAGGAAGGAAGGAAGGAAAAAGGTTAGGAGGGGATTCAGGAGGGAGCTGCTCTTGCTGGGTGGAGGGCAGGACTGTCTCCTATGCATGGAGGAGGGCGAAAAGGGGTCCCACTGAAAAGGAGTGGGGAGGAAATACTCCTGCCCAGAGACAGGCAGCACCTGGGGATTTGCAGAGGGAGCCTCCAAGTGCGGAAGGGCCTGGACAGGCAGATCCAAGAGACACCGGCTCCTCTTCCCACAACTACCAACACCTCGCGGGTGGGGGGGGGGAGAGGGGATACTGAATCCAAAGTGCTGCATGGCCTTCCTTGGTAGCCTGCTGAGGTAGGTGTGTATGTAGATGTAGGTGTGTGTGTGTGTGTGTGTGTGTGTGTGTGTGTGTGTGAGGCCTGCGGAGGAGCAGTGTCTCTTAACAAGGAAATCCGGAGCATTCGGCAGCAACCAAGCCAGGCTTGCAAGTAGCAAATTAGTCTGCCGATTTTACTTAAGACTCCGCCTGGCCCTGATTCTTTAAAGTTACTCAAGAGAAACACACCACCCCTCTCTAGAAAAAGAGGCACGACTCAAAATCTAAAACGCAAAAGTGCAGAGGCTGAAATGGTAAGCCTGAAATGTATTTCGCCCTAAGGCCAACCTCACCTTGGTAGAGTGTTGCCGTGTGCTTATTCAAAGACCAGAGTCCATAGAGCAAACCAATATGCTTTAGTACCGGCTGGAGATTAACTGGTATGCTGGGACTGTGTACATGTTTGTGGTACTTTTCCAACACCGTGTGCTCAATAAAAGCTATAGCTAAAGAACGGCAATAATACACCTGTTGGAAAAAAAGGCAAAGGGGACTTCAGGAGGAAGAGCAGATGCAAATCTAACAAGCGTCTTCGCCCCCCAAGGGTCTCCGTGGGGTTAAAGTGAGCAGAGGCTGCTCCCCTGCCTTGAAGGAAAGCCAAGAAACACTCTGGAATTGGAAGCGGGAGTTACCTGGCTGTTGTTCTTGGCCTCAAACTCAGCACAGCCACTTTCCTCCTGCTTCCTCAGTTTCTGGATGCTTCCTCGGAGCAAGTAACACACCAGCCACTTGTAGGCCCTCAAGGACGCTGGAGGAGGAAGGAAGCTGTTTTATGCGTTCAGTCGGGCAATTCAAGGGGGGTAACGGGGACAGAGCGAGCAGCAATACGTGTCACGGGCATCCCCGGAGGCCTCAGGAGCATCGCCAGAAGCCAAGGCCATAATATCCGCCAAGTGGAACCTTTCTCCTTGCGTGCAGGTTGTAAAGACTAACAGAACCCAGGGAGAGGAGCCCATTTTCACAAACATTGAGAGGCTCACACCAGGCACCAAGATGGGGGCTCTTCCTTTCAGGAGCCAGACTGCGAATGTCTTCTGATGACTCCCCTCAGACCCCCCTCTAGCCCTCCCACCGGCCCCCTGGCTCAGGAGGGCCAGGCCGCCCAGCTGAGGAGCTGCCTGCCAGCGCAAGAACCACAGAGCAGGTGGGTCTCCTCTGGAACATTCCGTGACCTGGAAGGAGGTCCCTGCAGCCCACCCCAGAAGGGGAAAGAGAGCCACCTGAGGAGTCCATGAGGTCCTGGGCATCCGGAAGGACGAAGGTCTGATGGAGAATAGCGTCGTAATCGTTTAAGAAATCAACCGATCCCATAGGCGACGAAACAGGGTGGCCTGTAGGCAAAGCGCCAGAGACACATCAGACCCAAAACCAGCTCCTCACGGCCTCTCTGGCTCTTCTCTGCGTCTGCTGAGCTCCGAGCAGGGGAACCCCCCGTCCTCTCCATCCACCCCACCTTGCGATCTCTCGCTCATCCAGCGCAGCAGGTAGTTGCTTGTTTGCTGCAGCAAAACGTTGTTGTCTCCTTCGTAGGTGCAGTTGGGGTCGTTGTCGTTACGGATGTCGCCCAGACGATTCACTGGGGACAAAGCGCACACAAGGGACATTACGAAGGAGCTGCCGCCTCTTTAAAAGCCCCCAGAGCCCCTGTGCAGGTCGAGGGAGTTCTAAATGTGGACCCACAGGGCGTGCACAACTCTCTGGTGTTGAGGGGGGAGCATCCCAGGAGGGCCCCGGGGTCCCTTTCCCTGGGAAGACTGGTGGGGCCCCTTCTGCCTGTCTCTGGAGCTTTCCCAGCCTCCCAGGAGCCTGGATCCCAAAGGGCAGGGGGCTCGGTCGAAGGCAGGCAGCTGCCCAGAGGGAGCGAGTGATACCACGGTCTCCCCTCACCGCGGTCCACTTGGGGGCCCTTCAAAGCTGCCACATCACTGAACAACAAGAGGCTTATGGCTGTTTCCCCCCCTTGACGAGCGCTGCAGCCTCCCCTCCCGTGAACAAAGCTCAGGCGCTTGGCAACCATCTCATAGTTACGACAGTCGCCGGGATGACGTGATCCCCCTTTGAGCCCTCCTGACAGGCAACGTCCCAATGGGGAGGCCGGATTTCCTCAAGTCAGTGTGACTCGCCGGACCCTTGCTGCCATTTCCCTCAGCACCGTGGCAAGGAAGGCCGCAAAATGGGGCAAAACTCACTGAACAAGCAGCTCCCTGGACAACCGGGATGTTGGGCTCAAAGGGGGCCGAGGATTTTACCTCCTTTTCACCTTGATCCTCTTGTGGGAATTAAGCTCCCCCGACTGCTGGCAGGGGGTTTGGGGGAGAGCGGCCCCACTTACTGGCAAGGTAGCCGTGTCCCCCGCAGGCTTCCCGGCATTCCTGGATGGCTTCCTGGGCGAGCCAGGAGGCGAGGGGCTTGCCCGAGCTGGACAAGGCGTGGATCTCGCGGCCCAGCTCGGCCTGAGGGGAGAGGGAGGGAGGAGAGGGCGGTCATCACCCCAGCTCCCCTCCCCTTTGGCTGGCACCCCCCTCTCCCTCTTGCGCTGGGGCAAGGCAGGCCGGAGGGCAGAACTGGGCGAGAGGGAAACCGTCCCAGCAGCGTCCGGCCTCCCTCAGGGGCCGACTGACTCCCTGCCTACTTATTCAAAAAGAGAAAAACTGTTGCAACACACCCAACCCCTATTCCGTAAACCTGAGAAGTTCCATTTTAAATGTACAGGCAGTCCTCAACTTATGACCACAACGGAGTCCAACATTTTTGTTGCTAAGTGAGACATTTTGTCAAGGGGATTGCACCCCATTTTACCACCTTTCTTGCCACCGTTGTTGAGGGGCTGACACTTTGTAGGGGGTGAAGTTTGTCCCTCAGAGGTACAGGGAATCCGCCCCCCCCGGGACGTTGCCTGTCAGACGGTCGCAAGAAGGGGACCCCGGGACATGGCGACCGTCGTAAGTACGAGTCAGTTGCCAAGCGCCGGAGTTTTGATTGCGTGGCCGTGGGGAGGCCACAATGGCTGTCAAGTGTGGAAAACAGTCGTAAGTCCCTTTTCCGTGATAACTTAGGAGCAGTCACTAAATGAACCACTGTAAGTGGAGGACTGCCTGTATTCATCCAATGGTTTCCACCCAAAATTGCCCCTTCACAGTGGCGAGGGAGGCCTTTCATCCAGTGGACAGGAGGATCTCCGCAGTCCCGGAGGAACCCAAGGCCGCTCCCACCGGAGCCACGCCAAAGGGAATGGGGCCCGCCCGGTTCATGGCGCAGCCCTCCCCGCCCAGGGGCCCCACCCCAGAGCCTGGGCCTCACCTGCTGGGGACCCTTGTCCTTCATCAACAGCCCAATGTGGAACTCCATGAACCGCAGGAAGAGCTCCCGGGAAAAGTGGTCCAGGGCGTAGGTGGCCGCCAGGTAAGGCAGCAGGCGCCACTGCTGCAACGGGAGGGAGATGGGTGCTGTGGGGGGAGAGGCATGCCCTCGCACACCTGATGCCCCTCGCCCGGGGCTCTTGGGGGGAACCCCAACTCCGGAAACCCTCACCCAGGCTCCCCCGACACCCCCCCGCCTTCTGCTCCTCCTGTCCCCCCCCAAGGCCGCCTGGGGCCCTTCCGAGTCTGAACTTGCGTCCTCTTTCAAAGGAGTCTTTTTCAATCAAACGCGGAGGGAACCGACAGGGAAGAAGAGATCTCAGTCCATTCTGCTCCCAAAGCAGAACAGGCTCTCCGGGAGGGCCGGGAGCTTTGCAAAGCCCCAGGCAAGACTGCTGGCCAAAAGGAGTCCGTAAGCAGTCCTTGCTTAACGACAGGCTCTGCTTTACGACCACTCAACGTTACCACAGCTACAGAAAGGGGACGGCACGTAAGGCAGCCCATCCCCAGCTCTCCCCATGAGGCCGCCGCCCCTCCCCCAAGGGCCACTCGGCGTGGGCTGGCTTCAGCGGAGGCCGGAGTGGCAGGGGAGGGGAGACTGTCTCCCTCCGGAAGAGTTCTTTGCCTTTGGCGTGGCCTCCACTGGCCTTGGAAAAACTCCACCTTGCTTGACGCATGCCTCTGCCTCCTGCCTCTGCTGCTGGCTGGCTTGTGCTGGTGGGGGTGGCTGCCTTCAGGGAACTCTTGGGCGGAGACTTACCGGCCACTGTAGGGCCGTTTCTTGCGGAATTTCACCCAGCAATCAGGGACTCCATGGAGGGCTGCCACTGCCCAGGCCACCTGGGTGACCATGGAGTCCCTGAGTGATAGGAGGCACAGGCTACCTGCACCGTGAAACCCGTCACGCCTGGTGAGAACTAGTCTTCCCCTTGAGCCGGGCTGCTGCCTTTACCTGCATTTGGTACTCCAGGACGGGAATCTCCTCGGCGTCGCTTGGGCCGAACTGGCACCGGGTGGCGGAGAAGCGAATGGCGATGGAGACGGCCAGCTTTAGATTGGCCACGGACATGGCGATGATCATCACTCTCCCGCTGGACAAGGTGCCCAGTGAAGCCCCCAAGCGCCGCTTGTGATCCTGGGGAAACACAACCATCCCGCAAGGAAGAGATGAACATGGTAAGATCCAGTCCCCACTCGGCCGAAAAATAGCCCGTGGGGAAGCAGCAGGGAGAGCGGAAGGCAGCGCCCACGTGGTCAAGGGCCTCCATCCAGCCCAGTGCGGATGGCACCAGGCTGGAAACCAGGAGACAGAGAGTTCTAGTCCCACATTAGCCCGTAGTGGTGACTCTGGGCCAGTCATCCCCCCCACGGGGTTGTTGCTGTGGGGAAAAGGGAAAGGGGGGGGTTAGGCCTGTCCCCCGCCTTGAACTGTTTTTGGGAAAAGGAATGGAGGTGGGGTTAGAAGAACACACACCCTCCCAAAAGGCAGAGCTCCTACCTTGAAGGCGCTCGTGTATTTCCCTTCAGCATTGACGTCCCCTGTGCGGGTCAGCAGGTTCCCTCTGGGGATCCTCACTTGGTGAAACAGGGCAAACCTGGCAGTTTCAGGAGAGGGCTAAAGTGGGGGGGCTCCCGGGCTCAGCACAGGACAACCCCTCCCTCCCTCCCTCCCCAGGGGCAGATGTCCTGGGAGCAGCTGGCCTGGTTGCCCTTCCTGCGGGAAGGATTTTAAGTGGCAGCCTCGCCCAGCGTCTCAAGGTCTCCGCAGATCTCCCACCCAGGGACTGGCTGGACACTTTCCCCATCCAGACAGGGGCAGAGGAGAGGAATCAGGCGAAGTAAAGTCCTGGCCTGGGAACAAGAAAGCAGACGTGCCAACCTGGAGTGAACCAGCCACCAAGGACCCAATGGCTTGGGAACAGGACACAACACTCCATCGAGAGGTGCCAAGTATCCAAGCCATTCCCAAAACGTCAGAAAGGCATCCTATTGGACACCGATGGATTGGTCAAAGCAGGAGGGCAGGGAAGGGGGAAAAGGTGTGACCTTTGCGCAGGAATGCTCAGATCCAGCTTTGTTTTCTCTGTAACCACTTGACTCTATTAAAAGAACCTCTCCCTTCAATCAATCATCGATGGAGCCGAGGGTCTTTCTTTTCCTAAATGTCTAAGCTATGGCAGGCCATGGGGGAGGAAAATCTGACGGGCTTTAAAAAATGATCCTTCTATTTATTTAGACATTTGAAAGTATCCTGGAATGCTGTTGACTCCAGAAGGCCTTGGGACCCTGACATTTCTGAAGTTATTCATTTCTGGATTGCCTTTGAGTCAGTCTTGACTGACTGGAGAAACCCTTCCTATTTTCTTGGCAAGATTTTGAAAGTGGCCTGCCCTGAAAAGGAAGGACTGACCCAAGATTACCCAGGTGGCTCTGTGCCCACCATGGGACTAGTACGCCGACTCTCCCAGTTCCTAACCTGGTGCCTTAGCCTTAACCATCACCCTGGGTGGAAATACAGATTGCATGCGGCTGAAAGATACTGTCAGCCCAACGTCATCTGTGGGCTGCCATTTGGGGGCGCAGGGGGCCAGCCGTGGACATTGCTACAAAACCCTGTGACTCCCGATCATTTAGCTGCCGTGAATCTGCAGGCGTAACTCGAGCGACGGCAGAAGGAGCTGAGAGGGAAATCGCATAGGACCGACTGCTGTGGGGTGAGCTCCTCTCAGGAAGAGACTATATGAGCTTGTGCCTGCCAGTCGCGGTGTGCCGGGGTAATTGGGGCAGGGCACGTCGGTTGTATAAAGGTGGTGGGGAGAGCTAAGTGATTAGCCCTGGCTGTGATCTCTGTTTGCTTGCATGGTCTGGCAGCTGGTCAGTTAAATGTCAGCATGCACTCCAGAGGGAGAGGAACTGCTTATCACAGCAGACCCTGTGGTGGCTGTTGGGCTCCCTTTCGGTCGTGTGACGGAACCTGACAGATACTCACCCATTATCCAAGCCATTCTGTCCAAGTTTCCTACCTATGTCACCAACCATCACACCTGGCATTGGAAGCAGCGTCTTTGGGTCTCGGATCTGTAAGCACGGAAGAATAGGAAATCGAAACCAAGAGACCGGTTCCTCTGGCTTAGACTATGGGGCTGCAGGGCTACGTTTCGCTGCTATCGTTACCATCACAAAGATGCTTTTTCCAAGAGGCAACTGCATTTTCTTTTTGATCTTTGGAAACCTTTCACCTTTTCTCATCCAAAAAGCTTCCTCAGTTCTGGGAAAAGCACCTTTGGGACAACCAGGAGCTGGATGACTGAGAATCTCCCTGGGCACCTTCTGTTGAGGTTTGCCTCCAAGTCAGGCAATCAGCCAAGAAAGGTTGCCCAGGTAAGTCGGCTAAGCCCTGCGGAGGGATTGAGGCAGTTCCCCAGGGCTTTGAACCAAGGAAAGGAAGACGTTAGGAAGGGGCCCTGGGGCCGCCACCGCCTGGGACTCTGGCTCCCCAGGGGGGACAGGGACACTTCCACCAGGGCTACGCGGTATCCCTGCTGACACCAGTCCCCCAGTTCACTGGGGGTGAACGTGAGCCTGGCAGGATCCGAGCTGCCCGGAATCCTGCACCAGTGAGTGGCCATAAGACCTAAAATTATAGGTGGACCACCCAGCACGCCTGGGTCTCCCTGGCCCTAGGACAACACTTCACCACCCTGGCTCTCCTTGGCTTCAGGGATGACTGAGGCTGGCTTTGACCACAAGCAATGAAAAACATGCCACGTTTTGCATGGTCTAATCACAGCAGAAGAGAACCGAATGGGCAGGGACCTTGGGGGACTCCTAGACCAGCGGTTGCCAACCGGTGGGCCCACTGCTGGGCCGTGAGAAAATTTGGGTGGGTCGCAGAGAAATCTCACCCCCAGAGCACCCACCCTCAAAGCAATTAATCCAGGCTATGCAGAAACACAAGGCAGCGCCGCCCACATGGCCCGTGGGAACCCTCCCCACCCATTCACTCCTTACCTGGCAAAGTTGCCTGCTAAATTGCTATTTTTCCAACCATCAGCTGTTTTGCTGTGCCGGGAGATTTAGATTAGATTAGGAAGCAGGAAATGGTTGGATTTCTAGCTTTCTAGCTAGTCTTTAGATCTTCAGCTCTGCTTTTAAGCACAACCAAACCTCCCTTGGGACTGAAGGTTCAGTTATTCAGTGCAGATTCATGGCAAGCAAATTTGAGACTGAGTTAGCCGATGGCAGATAGATTGAATAGACTGAATGATTCTGTGAGCAACTCAACCTGCCTTTGCCTGATTTTGGGTAAAAGTTGATCTTTTTTTTCATAAAAGAATTCGATATTTACATACATGGTGTGTTGTGAGTTAAGTTTGTGAGTTTGCTTGCTAGCAAATTTTATGTGACAGGCTGAGCTAGCCAATGACAGATAAATAGATCTCTGAAGGAATCTGTGATTCTGTGAGCAACTCAATCTGCCTGCCTGCTTTGGGGTAAAAGTTGCTCTTTCTTTATAAAAAAATTCAATGTTTATATAAATATTTATAATATTTACATACAAGCCATGCCCAGCCCATCACGTGACCAAGTCACACCCACAAACTAGGCCACGCCCACAGAACCGTTTAGTGGTCCCTGGGATTTAAAATGATGAGTTTGGTGGTCCAAAAGGATGGCGACCCCTGTTCGGGACCAAGCCCTGCTCAGGCAAGGAATCTTATACCATTTCAGATAAATGGCTGTACAATCTCTCCTTCAAAACCTCCCGGGCCGCAGCACCCACAATTTCTGGAGGGAAGACTTTCCTCTGTTCAATTGCTCTCCCTGTCCAGAAATTCCTCCTTATTTCCAGGTTGGATCTCTCCTTGATCAGTTTCTATCCATCGCTTCTCGTTTGGCTCCTTCAGGAGCTTTAGAAAATAGCTTGACCCCTTCCTCCTCCTCTCTGTGGCAGCTCCTCAAATATTCAAAGACTGCTCTCCTGTCTCCCTGGTCCTTCTCTTCCCTAGACTAGCCAGGCCCAGTTCCTGCAACCGTTGATTGTAATGTTTGAGCCTCCAGTCCCCTAAAATCATCCTGGTTGCTCTTCTCTGCCCTCTTTCTAGAGCCTCAACCCTTTTTTACATTGTGTTGACCAAAACTGGACGTGGTGTTCCAAGAGTGGCCTCAAGGGAGCCAGTCATGGTTCAGCACCAGGCTAGAGAGATCCATGAGTTCTAGTCCTGCTTGAAGCATGAAAGGCACGCTTGGCAACCTTGGGCCAGTGACTCCTCCTTGGGGGGAGGAGAAGGTGGCAGTGACAAAGCCACCTCCAGACTCTCTCCACCCAGCTGAAGGCCCAAAGAAACCCTCCGCACTTCAAACCTAGCCTCTCCCCGTAAGGGTGCCTGGAAACGGGGTCCGATGGCTGTGATGATGGTATCATCCATCCTGGCACGAAGGAAAGGCAGCCCTGCTTGTGCCAAGCCCCGGGAAGCCAGGCCACGCCCCTCACCTGCACCACGAAGGAATGCAGCCCCTGGCGCTGGCCATCTGGCGTGTGCAGCTGGGCGTAGACCACCGCATGCGTGGCGTTCTTCCCCATGTTGCCAACCCAGAACTTGGCAGCCTCGAAGTCAGGCGAGTGTAGAACGAACTCCTGCACGGCCGGGAAGAGAGGTTCCACATCATGTGGGGGGAACGGAAGGGCTCGCCTGGCTCTCCCTGTACTCCTTCCTGGCCCCCCAGAGGCTGTGCAGGGACCGTTGCGTTGTCCCCGGGAAAGGAGACTCCCACCTGGTTGTCACGCTTCAGGCCCCAGGTCACAGGAGAAACCCTCAAACATTTGGCAACTGACTCCTAGTTATGACGGTCGCAGTACCCGGGTGGGTCACGTGAATGGGGAAACTGGATTCACTTAAGAACCGTCTGACTAACTTAACATCTCCAGTGATTCACTTAGCAAGAAAGATTTTGGCCTCAACTGTAGTCATGTCAAAGACTACATGCATTTGATCCTAGGATGTTTAGGCAGAAATGGGAGCTATTTCTACAGGAAACCTCACAACCGGCAGCCTTGTGAGCCAGCAAAGCCCACCTCTAAATCCTTCCAGCACAGCGAAGTCACCTCCATGAGTTAAATGGAGCAATCTGAGTTGCTTGCAAGGCCCCAGTTAAATGCCTTGACAGATTCTGGTGGAAAAACTGACCCCGTTAGCCAACGAGTCCATTTAAACACAGTTTCCACATCCAATGCTATCATTTTAATGGAACTGAAGGCTACGGACTAGAAGCAGTGGTGGCTGGCTACCGGTTTGGCCTGGTTCACCTGAACCGATAGCAAACATTCTTACTGGTTTGGCCAAACTGGTAGGAAAAAAAGCCTCAGAAGATCAGCTGAGAGGAAAAAGAAGAGAAAAGCGCAGGACTGGCCCTCCCTCCTACTGAGCTTTTCTCCTCTCGGCTGATTCTCCTCTCGGCAGGGCCCCAGCTGGTGTGGGGGAAGCTGCGCATGCGTGATCACTGAAGCAGTAGTGGAACAGGTGGGATCCCACTGTGGACTAGAAGCCGCCATTGCTGCGTGTTGTCCGCCTGACCTGCGTCTCCGGGTCGTATCTGGCAACTGTCCGGATGTTCTTGGTGTTGCTGCCATGGCTGAGTTCGGTGAGTGCAAAGCATCCAAATATCTGTGGCCAAGAGGGATACAAAAAAGAGACCTTGAGAGTGGGAAGGCAACCCCACCAAAGCACCGTTGTCCCCTGGTCCCCCTCCGCGCTGGGCCTGAGCCTTGGGGCTAAGAGCAGGGGTCCAAGGCCCAGAAGCAGATCCCTTCCCGGCGAGGCCTCGGGTGGGGGGCAAGGAAAGGCTCCCAAGGTGCAAGGACTGGGAGAGCTTGGGCGGCAGTGTTGCAAGCAGCATCTTCTCTGCCCTTTGGGCAATTCCTGGGCAACTAGAAAAGCTACAGCATGCACAGGATCAAAGTTGAAAAAGGGAGTGGCTGCCTATTTGGGAGAAGATCCCTATTATTATTTTTCATGAAGTTTTATTATTATTTTTCATGAAGTAAAAGCAAAGTCAGCAACTTCAAGGTTCAAACAACAGAGAAGCAGTACCTCCATGTTTTCAACTTTTTCAATGAATTTTGCATGTCTTTCAGATCCGGAACTCTCAATGTTGTCCTTGAACACCTATGGCATTAACAGAAGCCGGTGAACTAAAAACAAACCAATTAAGAACCATTAAATGTTCAGCAAAGTTTATGTGTAATGAGGTTTCACTATTCGCCACTCAAGTGGAAAAAGCTTAAACTATTCTTCCAGGCAAGATAGCTTTTTTTAATTTTATCACAATTTTATTTATACAACACTGTTCTGTCTCACTTTTTTTCTTTCCCAAAAGATGAAAGAATACAAACTCATACAAACACATGCAGGCAAGCTGGCTTGGACTTCACAGAGTTAATTCTTTGGAACTGATAAAATCCTTGGCATTCCAACACCCTCTGCCTGCCAAGTCCAAACTGATAACAAATAAAAATCTACTCACAGAAAATTACAAGGCAGTCCACAAAAATCATTCATGAAGAAAACTGAAGTAAGAGTAAACTTTGTCCTATACAAAGTTCCAGCTGAAAACACACCCACTTTTATCCCCTGTGGGGTGTGGCTCAATGGCTCAGCTCACTCTCTGACCTTTCCACGCCTCCTACATTGCTGCTCACGTTTCTCCCTACACGCTGCTTAGGATCAAGCCAACATTCTTCCTCTTGACTCCCTGTCAGGGGCTGCTCCGATATGCCTTCCTCCTCCTGATTAATCTCAGGCTGTTCCTCTATTGTCTGATGAAACCTGAGGCATTATCAGGGAGGAAGGCATTGCCAGAGAGGAAGGTCCTGGGGAGGAAGGCATTCCCAGTTCCTCCTCCTCATCTTCCAGGTCTTCTTCCTCTGACAGCATAGACTCGGGAATCAGGGCCACAACACAATACCATTTTATTAAGAAACATATTAAACAGATAAAGCAAATAGTACAACTGTACATTAAAAAAAGGGCAAAAATATTAGGACCAAATAGCTTTTCACAACAAAGGTAAGGAGGGAATGAAATGAACTCTGGCTCCTGATCACGCAGCTTCGGCGTGTCAATGCAGGGAGAGCAATGCCACCTACCTGGTAGTTGAGCAAGTACTTGGTTCCCAGGGACCAGTCGTACATCCCCAGGCAGCTGATCAGAACAACCACTTTCAGGGGGTTTGCAAGAATCTCCTCCAAAACGAGAAAATCGTATTCAAAAAGCTTCCGACAGCGCAGGAAGGTCAGCTCCCGGTACCTCTCAAGCGGCAACTCTTCTCCGGGGACACGAGCAAAGAGAGGGTCGTTTTCAAGGGCCGAGAATATTTTGTGCTTCATGAACAACAAAAAATTCAGTCAAGGCTTCAGTCAATTCCAAGCTGTCAGCAATACATACATTCTTAAGCCATTTCTGGCAGTAAAACAATGTAAGAGAACATGAACCAAAAGACCCAGAATGCATTTTTCTCCTCCTCCTTCCTCCTGCCTGTATGTCATGACTTTGGGACTGTAAAGCTAAAGGTTTGGGAGCTCTTAGGGCTAAAAAGAAGGATGAGGATACTTTGAATGCTCCTCGAAGGAAGAAATCACGTCACAGCAACTTCCGGGCCCTTAAAAACTTGTATTTGGTAACAAAATATTGCATACATTTCCTTTAGTCCCCGCCCCCGTGTGTGTGTGTGTGAGAGAAAGAGAGAGAGAATGTGTATGAAGTCTTCTCATCACCAATGTTTCTGGAAAGGCAGCATTCTTGGGGCACCCTGAGCTGAGTGGTTTCCTTGCAAACATTTTGTGACCCAACCCAAGAAAAGAGGCAGCAAAGACCACAACCACTTGTGCCAATGATATTGTTTTGCTGGCTAGCAAAAAATCTGCAAGCAAACAACTAAGAGCTCCACAATTCAACCCTGCATCACAAACATTCTCTTCGGTTTCTGGGAAACGCTCCGACTAGAGCTGAAATCGTTGCAATGAGCAACTCTGGATATACTCCTGCTATGATGCAGGGGGGAAATTTATTTCAGCAAAATAAACACCAAAAATAAAATAAATATTAACACAAAAAAAAAAGCAGGCTTTTTTTGTATATAAATTCAGAACTAAACTAAATGCAGAACTTTTATTAGCTGATCAGTATGGCTTTATACCTTTGTGTATCTCTTTTCTTTCTTTCTTTTTCTTTCTTTCTTTTTCTTTCTCTCTTTCTCTTTCCTTCCTTCCTTGCACTTTTATCATTCTTATTTGATTTCTTTTTTATTTTCTTTTTCTGACATTAGCTTTCATCTCCTTTTTAAAACTCTAGATAAAAAACCCAGCCCTTAGGACTACAAGCAGAATAGCCTTGGAAGGGACCCTGGAGTCCAAGCGGGAGACCCAAGAGGCTGCCCCCCAAAATGACCCCATGGATCAAGAGGAAGAAGAAAACCGACCCAGCCAAACGGAGCCCAACATTACAGGGCGTCAAGAGCTCCCGGAAGAAACGAACCCATATCGAGAGGAGCCCAGAGAGCAGGACGGACGGAACTCCTGGGCCCCTCGGGGGTGGGGTGGGGGGCACGGGACGGACGGGCCCGGGGGGGGGCGGGCTTCCAGGGGAGCCTCACCTTGAAGCGGAGCAGCTCCTCCTCCTCCACGAAGAGGGCCATCTCCTTCCAGGCGAAGGACGCCTTCTTCCGGTAGGCGCCCAGGGGCCCCTGGGGCAGGTCCGGGAGCAGCGGGGGCTCCGGGGGCCTGCTGGGCGCTGCCGCTTCCCCGCCCGAGGCAGCCATCCTGAGGCGGAAGGCCGAAGCGACCTGAGAGGGGAGAGGAGGAGGAGGAGGGGGCGTCACAGGGCGGCCGAGGGTCCTCCGGGGGGAAGGGTTTTAGGGGAGGGGGCTGCCCTGAACCCCGGGACGCTCCTGATCTCCCCCCCCACGCCCAAGGAGCCCCCCCCGCTGCACCTGCGGAAAGGTAGCCGCGGGTCGAGGCCTCCACGGACAGCCTCTGGGGGCTCGGCCAGACGGCCTCGATGGGAACCCTGCCGCCTCCCCCGACTCTCTCGGCTGCGCGGAGGCGGCCTTGGAGAAGCAGCTAGGAGCGTCCCTGCCCGGCCGCCGTCCCTTCCGGCCGCTCCCCCCCCCGGCAAGCGCCACTGCGCAGGCGTCGGCGGGACGATCCCGGAAGTGGCGGGGGTGTCGATGGAGGCGGTGGGCGAGGCGGCGCTGCGGGATCCTGCGGGGCGGCTGCCCGACGGCTTCTGGGCGGCGGCGGCCGTGTGGCTGGAGCGGCCGCAGGTGGCCAACAAGCGGCTGAGCGGCGCCTGCGCGGAGCTCTTCCTGCGCGTCCCCCGAGCGGGCGGCGGGGCGGCGGGCGCGGCGGAGCGGGCCTGGGGGGCCTTCTGCGCAGGCGCGGGGGGCGAGGCGCTGGGCCTGCGGGGGCCGGTGGAGCTGGTGCTGCGCCACCTGCTGCCCCGCCGCCCCCCGCCGCCCCCCGCCCCGGAACTGGTGGCGCGAGGTGGGCCTCCCCTGCCCGTCCCCTTCCCTTGCCTGGCATGGGTGCGGTGTGGGCGACTCCGAGCGCGGAAGTGTGGCCGCTCGCCCGCCCGGGTTTATGATGCCCCCTCCGGGCGGGGGGCCGGGAGGGAGCAGGCCCGTCCCCCGGGGGCGTCGGCTTCATGGCGGGGAGGCCGCCTCCCTCTCGCGGCGCCTGCCCCTCTTCCCGGAGGCCGCCCTTCGGGAGCCCGGCTGGGGGAGAGGGGCCGGGGGCGGCTCCGAGGGACCCCTCCCCAATACCCGGAGGGGGAGGGAGGGCTACGGGGTCCCGGCTGCTCCTCGAGCTTGGCGGCGCCTTCCTGGCAGGCGGTTCAGGGCCCAGCTGCAGGCAGGCAGCCCTCCCGTTACAACGCTTCGCTTCGGGACCGAAGTTACAACGGCCCTGGAAAAAGTGACGGGGGGGAGGGGGGGCTTTTCACGCTTAATGACCCTCGTCGCAGCAGCAGCCCCCCCCCTGCACAGGACGCATCTTCGGGTGCTGTCCCCCGTTTGTGAGGGATTGCGGTGCCCCTGGAGAGGCCAAGTGGGGGAGGAATGCTTAGCAAGGGGTTACTCACTTAATGGCTGAGGCGGTTCACTTAACAATGGTGGCAAGAAAGGTGGTGAAATGGGGCAAAACTGGCTTAGCCAATTTCTCACTTTGCAACATAAACCTTGGGCTCTGTTGTGGTCGTAAGTGGAGGGCCACGCCTGTGGATATAACCCCACGAGTGCTAGAAGGAAGAAAGGGTTGGGGAGGGCTGGAGGGCCCTGGGGGCTGCTTTCCCGGCCTTTCATTACCCAAGTGGAGAAGGTCATGGGTGCCAGAAGGGAGGCAGGGTGTGGGTGTGGGTGTATGGATGTAACCCAGCACTGATGTTGGGTCCTGAAACATCTGCAAGGAAACAAGCTCAGAGAGAGATAAGGATCCACCAGCCCCCCCTTCCCTTGGGGGGGGGGGTTATATTCTCCACTCCTTAGTCTGGTCTGCTCTCTCCCCAATGATTCCATCCTGCCAGGCCATTTGCTCAGTAGATTCGATCCTGAGTTTCTACGCAACATCCTTTTGCCCTTTCCTGAAAAACGTGTGTCCTACCGAGAACGGGACTGAACCATTTGCCACTCTTTTTCAGATGTCCTTAATGGGAGGATGACCTTTCTGCCTTTGGAAGAGACCTGCCAAGGCCAATACAAGGTGAAGGTCGGCAACATTTATCAAATTCGGCTCCAGCACATGCAGAATGATGAATGGTGGGTGCTCAGAAGATACTGCTGCCTTTGAATCCTTTCATCACACTACGGATGCGTTCAAGGGAATGGTGGTTCTCTGTTTCTGTTGGTGTTGTTCAGTCTTGTCAGATTTTATTTTATGTGGCAGGGGTGTCAAACTCACGGCCTGCGGGCCGGATGCGTCACATGCTGCCCATGCCTGGTTTAGCAAAGGGGGGGAAAGTCGCGATACGTCACATGACGCCGCAGGTTTGGCACCCCTGAGATAAGGCATCTTTTTCATTAAGGTCTAAATTTAGCATGTTGTATCTGGCTTGAGAGTCACTGGCCTCAAGTTTGATATGATTTGGATTTTGCCAATACAGTCTGGGTGAGCTGGACTCGGATGTAATCTGCCACTGATGCAGTTTGCAGAGCAGAGTTGTTGCGTGTGCTGTTCTAGGAGCACAAGGAACTGCCTGCACCCTCTGCCTTCTGTCCTGCTGGATAGCCTTCAAGGGGCAGCCCTATATACAGCCCATTGCAGTAGTTCAGTCTGGACGTGACTGTGGGCAGGCAGAAGGGGCTCAGCTGGCACACAAAGCAGCTGTGCAAAGGCCCTCTTAGCCATCACTGCCCACTGCCCATTCAGCAGGAGTCATGAATGTCTAGGAGGAGGAGCCCAAGATTGCACACCAGGTCTGTCTGGGAGAGAGTAACTCCATCCAGCAGCAAGGATGGGATAGTCCTGGAACTGGTGCCCCCCCCCCTCAAAATCTGAGATGCTCAGGTTCAGCTGAAGCCTGTTGTTCACCTCCCAGATCCTCATTCCAGACGCCAAGATAAGCTGTTCATGGCTTAAGTGCTCAATTTGCCAGGGTGGAGTTATGTAATTGAGTGTTGTCGGTGAACTGCTGATCCATTACCCCACAGTAATGAACGAGATTTTTCTTGAGCAAGAAAATCTCACTAACAATTGTGAGTGCTCTTTTCTGAGAATGCTGCAGGTGAGGGAGGCCACGGGCTACATACCTCTGCCTCCAATTCCTCTATTTGAGAAAGAAAATATTGTCCCTTTTTGCTACATGCTAGTGTACAATAAAAGTGGAATCTTGCTCGATTGGTCAGAGACACAATTAAATTAAAGTGGTCTCCTACTGATTGAGACTGATCCTTATTTTTTTTTTGTCTGTTTGTAGGACTGTGTCAGTGCTCCTGAATCCAGAAAAATATGTTCCTGATGGAATTGTATATCCCAAAGCAGAGTGGCTAGGGAACAAATTGATTTCTAAGCTGGTTAAATGGTCCACAGAGATCACAAAAAATGAGTTTAAGAGAACGCTTTCTCTGATTTCTGTAGCTAGATACAGCCAGGTTTATCAAGATTTAAAGGAAAAGTACAAAGAGATGGTCAAAGTAAGTGGAGCTGGATGCTTTTCGCTTTGCCATTTTTGAACTTAACATTCATGCAGAAGAGTGTTTGTTTGTCTCTTTCTTAAATTGGAAGCATGAGTTTTATTCTTAATTGAACAAGGAAATCAAATAACGGAAGATGCTTGGGCCTTGGGAACAGAAGAGGTTAGGCTGAGTGCATCCTCCATCCAATGTCAAGGGCAAAATGTGTGGAGGATTCCGGCCTTTTAAAACTCCAGTGGGAGGGAAGCTGAAATCTGGTTCTGCCTGAGAAAGCAAGAATTATGATGGAAAAGCTTAAGATCTGCAGATCTGTGTGAGAATCCATCACTGCCAGATGGAGAGGATGCTCGCCTGTGTTGGCTGTTAATCTGCTTGTAATGCAGTCTGGCCTAAAGTTGTTTAAACGATTCCCAGGGCCACGCCTGGGTTTGTGAAATCTCTGGGAATCTGGTTGCAACTTTTCGGATTAGCAAATGTTATTAAGCATTCATGAGCCGCATCTTACTTCATCAGGTCTGCGGAATGTCTAGATCGATGGAGGAGTGGAATTACGCAGGTGCGAGTTAAACACGAGCCAGATTCCAATAATTTCATCAATTAACAATTGTAATGTGTTAAAAACCTGTTGGGTTTGTTGACATATACAGAGATTGCCTGAAATTTTTAAATTGTGTAAGTTTAGCAGTCTCACTCAGTTGGGCTGGGGAAGTTTGATTCCCCGCCCTCCCTGGTAGCTGCTTTTAGTTCTGTTAAAGTAGCAAGGTTGAAATGCTTTGCTAGTACTTTACTTCGTCAGCGTTTGAGTCCTGATGCCAAACTTGTGTCCTGTTGTACAACATTTCCCCATTTATGCTGCGACATGTAAAATCTGAAGGGGCATTGCTGATAGATACGTCACGTTAGAAGGAAAGTACGCGAAGAAGACCCTAATCTGGAGTATGGAGCTGTTGTTGGTGTGAATGTGGGAGGAAAATAGTCCTTTGGGTTTGTTACAGGATCCGGTTCCCAATTTAATATTTTGCTGCTTTTGTAAGAATTGGCTTAAAGTTGGGTGGTGTGCTTGTTTACTTATTTGGTAAATTTATGTCACTATCCCTCTAATTTGTGTGACTCTGGACATCAAAAAGAGGGAAACAAATAATGAAAGAACATTAGAAAAAGCAGTAAAACAATAAAACATATGTTTCAATGTTAATAATAATAATAATAATAATAATAATAATAATAATAATATGACTTTATGTAGTTCTACCCCAGGCCTGAAGGCAAAGTCCCATTTTCAGGGCCTTCCTGGAGACCAGCAGGGTTGGGAGCAGTCTGACCTTGGGAGAAGGGTGTGCCAAAGAGCGGCTGCCTCAGCAGGAAGGCCTCTCCCCTGGCCCTTGTCCAATGACTTGAGGGGTCATTGCCAGCGCTTTGAATTGAAGCCGGAAGCCAGCTGGCAACCAGGGTGACTCCCGGAGCAGAGGTGATCTAGGGATGGGTGTAACTGACCATGCTCACCCCCCCGCACTTTGTGTCAGCTGAAGTGACGGCCCCAGAATGGCCACGGACAATGTTGCCCACTTTTGGAGGGTGAGGAAGGAAAAGACACTCGAAAGAGAAAATGGTTCCTGGTGTTTATCCCCAGCCTGGTGTTGCCTGTTGAAGTAACATTGGCCGTGCACTACTGTGACAGGGCAGAAAACAGCACCCTCCGTGGTTGGGTTTTCATGCCTCCGAAGCCTCGGTGGAACCTGCTTAGCCATGGAAGCGACAGGGTACGGAGGGAGGCTGGCCTGGTGCTGGGAATGGGCTCTGTGGGGATCGCATTGGCAGGGAGAGCTCAGTCTCTTTCCAGCATCCCCCCCCCCCCAAACTGGCTGCGGTGTCAGGTTGGTGGGCCCTGAATATGCCTTAGGTGCAGGCATCCGCTGGGCATTTGAAAGAATCTTTTGTGTTGAATAACCTCTATGGCTAATCATTTCAACCTGCGTCTTATTCGTCTACAGGTTTGGCCTGAGGTAACGGATCCTGAAAAATTTGTCTATGAGGATGTTGCTATAGCTACTTATCTGCTGGTAGGTGGTGTTAAAAGTTTACTCTGAAAGTATAAATTACTCCAAAATAATAAACTTCCTAAAATGGAACTATAAAGAATAGTTTGAGCACAAAATGTCTGTTAATACTTTCAGTTAGGAGATTATATATTTGTTTCCAAGGAGTGGCCGAGTGTTGTGTTTGAGGGATTTGTTTGTTTATTCTTCATGGAAAAGGGGCAGGGTGCCAACTGTTGGGTAGAGAGCCCCGGGGAAGAACGTTCCGGGTTGTTTTCTTGATCTCGTCCCCCTTGTAGAACTGGCTGTCAGGGAGGCAGCACCAGCACATTCCCGGGTCTCCCTCTTTCAAGGCACGAGGGAGATGTGGCTGCTTAAAGTCCAACTGGGTGTGGCCCCGGGATGACCTGAATATCCAGGCCACGAACGCCAAAATGGAGGCTCAGTGTGGGGCCATTTCAAAGTGATTAGATGGGTAGATGAGTTGGTTACAATCAGTTATTCCAGAAAATCTGGTTTTTTCATGTGATTTTGCATGTTGCATCGAAACAACAATGCAGGCTCAGCTGGAGAACTAGATTGTGTGTGCGTGAGTGCACGCATGCACACACACACACACATATCTCAGCTCTTTTCTTTTTAATAAAATAATTTGGCTGGAAAAGGTGTTGCCACATTCATGTTTTTTTTTTCCCAACCTAAGAATAACAGCAACCTCTTCCTACAATTAAGACAGAATTATTATAGGTATGAAAGAGCTGTGAAACAGCCTTCAAAAGTTTAAAAAGACACAGAATCCAAAAGTTCCGGCTTTGATTTGTGTGTCATTAAATCATAAATCTTTGGCTGTCTCCTACATTTCGGGTTGCAAAAGCACAGAGGACCACTAGAAGCAGTAAAGAGAGGAGAACAGGGTCGCTTGCTCTCCAGCAGCCTCTAGGGGTTTTGCTGGCTGAGTAGGACAGTGTTGCCCTTTGAGTCCTCAGAACGCACCAGATGGTAGCGATTAATACATCTGGTTCAGAAACTGGACCGGGAGGCGAGCGGAACGTGGCAATTTGTTTGGTCCGGTGGTTAAGGGACAAGGCTAGAAGCCAGGAGCCTGGGAGTTCTAGTCCCTCCTTAGGCAGGAAAGCTGGCTGGGTGTCTTTGGACCACTCACACTTTCTCAGCCTAACGCACCTCACAGAATTCTGGTTGGGAAAATAGGAGGAAGGTTAGCTCTATTTGTTGCCTTCCGCTATTTATAGAAATAATAAATAAAATGGCAGGGAGGGGGCATGTTGCTTATGGTTGGCAGGGGCTTAAAGGGAGTTTTGTGTTAGTGGCCGGCTGACATCTGTGAATGCAGCTGGCCCTTCCACAATTCCCCAGGGCTTCTTCTGGCTGCGGGTGGTTTGGCTTTTCCGACTGGCAGCCGTGTCTTCTTAGATCCTGTGGGAGGATGAGAGAGCTCGGAGGGGCCTGTCCGAGAAGCAGTCCTTTCTGGACCTGGGCTGTGGGAATGGGCTCCTGGTCCACATTTTGGGCAACGAGGGGGTAAGTTGGCTGTGGTACCGTGTTGGCTGAGCCCCTTTTCCCTCTGCCTTTTCCCCTAGTACGTTAGTCCCCCAGCCAGACATGCCCCCCCCCCCAGTTGGCAGGGGGTGACTGGGGCGATGGTGTTTCTCAAACTTGCCAGCAAATTCTGGGAGCTGGACGTCGAGGCCTCTTCCATGTTGCCAAGGTTGGGAAAGGCTGGGCTAGCCCTGATGGGAAGCCCCTGGGTCCCTCTTGTGGCTTAAGGGGCTGATCCTCCCCACTCCCCCTCGACTTCTGCCTGCCCAGCCAGGCTGCGTTCCCTGGCAGCTCATCCCCCTTGGAGGTTGGCGGCCTTCTCTGTGGCAGCCCCCATGGGACCAGACTGAGCCAAGAGAACCTGGGGGAGATAATAGGGTCCCTCCTTAGAACACCCCCCCCCCCCCCGTGACGCCAGGTTTTGTCCTGGGCAGTTTAGCCTTTTCCTTAGTGTTTTGTTGTGGCTGTTTTGTATCACCGTTTCCCTTTATTTCACTGCTGTTACATTAACCCTTTCAAGACAGCATGGAAAAGAGGCTTGTGCAGGTCCTGTTGGAGTGAATTGGGCAGCCGTATAAACTTTTCTAAATAAGTAAATAAGGCCCAGCAAGCCAGCCATTCACTGCTCAGGCCACTTGGCTCCATTCATCATTGGCTCTCCCAAGTCGAAACCATTTTTTTATTATGAGGGGATAAAACAAGGATTTTAACCACCTACAGAAAAATAGCAACACCCCCAACAGCACGGTGGCCACTGCCGCTTCTCAACCCACTGACAGTAAGACACTGAAAACGTGTCCCCTTCCAAACGTTTGGCTTCTCGCTCTCTTCTTTCCCTTTGAACCAAAGTTCTGAGGACTAACCTCTTGGGTTGACTGGGCCACCTCCGCTCCAGCCCCCCCTCCCCATTTCCAGAATGGCTTGCCCCCTCCCCCTTTTTTTTAAAATCGGGTGAGGAGCAGAGGCTGCTTCCTAATGAGGCTCCCTGTGTGGATTCTTCCAGCACCCGGGGAAAGGAATCGACGTCAGGAGGAGAAAAATATGGGACATGTACGGCCCCCAGACCTGCTTGGAGGTAGGCTGTGCGACGGGGCTTCTTCTGCAGAAGGGCTGTGAGCTGAAACACAGGCCGTCCTCGCTTAGGGAGCGTTCAAAGTGACAAGGCAGCGACAGAAACTGGCTGATGGCTGTTGCCCACACTGGGGACTGTCAGGGCATCCCCGGGGCCAGGCGGTGGAAAACTTAGGCGCCTGGCAAAGGGCTCGTACTTCCGACGGTCGCAGTGCCCCTGCGCCACGTGATCTGTTTTGTGACCTCAGGACAAGTCAGAAGTCAAGGGGGAAACCAGGCTGACTTAACAACCGAGCGACTGATTTAACAACTGCTGTGATTCACTTAACAATGGTGGCCAAGGAGGTCGTAAAAGAGGCCAAAATTCACTTAACAGTTATCATGCTTAGCAACAGAAATGTTGGGTTCAGTTTGGGGATTATTGACACTGATAGATTTCAGTGGAAAAATACTGGCGGCCCTTTGCGTGTTTTGTATTATGTTGCCTTGTTCTCTCTCACATTAGGAAAGTGCCATCAATCCAGACCACCTTTATCCAGAGGCTGACTGGTTAATTGGAAACCATTCGGACGAGCTGACACCCTGGGTCCCCGTAATAGCAGCCAGGTACCCAGCAGGGCCTTTCTGGCACCCTGAGCCTCAGCCGTCTCTCGGGAGCGGCCGCATTAAGATAAGCAGCTCAGAACAGGACGCCTCCAAACCATTCACGTGAAATGGGTGTGTGCTTTCAGTTGCGCCAGGAAAATGCATTTAGTGAAAGTGAACCAAAGAATCTCAGGGAAAAATGGAAAGAGGAAGGGAGCTGTGGAGCAAAAGGTTGAGGAAGTTTTGATTCAGAAGAACTGAAATTGGTGGCCAGCTAATATCTGAGCTCCTGCAAAGAGTGGCCAAACTTCCACGAAGGGGAAATGGGGAAAGGCAGCATGAATTCTAAACTAATTCTAAAGCAGAGTTTCCCGAATTTTTGAATTCACAGCCCTGTGAGAGTCTCTCTGATTTTTTTCACTGCAGCAGTTCGCAAAGTGCACGGCAGCCAATGCAGAAATGGTTCCACTTATTAAATCAGAGCACCCCAACCTTTCTGGCTTTGGGCACCTCTGTGTGTGTGTGTAAGGGGATGGTTCCACGTGAGTGGCAGGCCAGTGTATGGAGCCAGGCCTGCCACTCGTACAAATGGAGTTGCAGGTGCAGGCTCAGCCGTCACTTCTGCAGCCCAGTGGTTGGGGATCCCTCTATTCCCTGGTTTGGGAATCTGACTCATGGTATTTAGCAGTTGTGTTGAGCAGTCAGGATTTGGGAGCCTCAGCCAGGTCCATCCAAGTGCAGGCGTACATTTGGAGCAGAGAAGGTGAAATCGGGTTATTTAGCAAGCTGTTAAGACACGGTCCACTCCCCCCCAAAGTAGATCTAAGCAGCTGCTCCTCCCCCCCACCCCAGCAAATCTAAACGCTGGGCTTCTGGCAGCTGGGCTGAGCCGCCTCCTCCAGGCCTGGGGAGGAGCCTTTGGGCGCCTTCCTCAGGGCCTGACTTTGCTCTGCTGCAGGTCTTCCTCCTCTTGTCGTTACTTTCTGCTGCCTTGCTGCTTCTTCGACTTCTACGGAAAATACAACCGGAGGCAGAGCCAGAAGAGCCAGTACAGGGAATACCTGGATTTTGTTGCAGAAGTTGGGACGGTGTGCGGCTTCCAGGTGGAGGAAGACTGCCTCAGAATCCCTTCCACCAAAAGGGTAACTCCTGCTCTCAGGGGCCCTTCCTGCCCGTTAGCAGCCACCTTGGGGAGCCTTGGCTGCCCCCAGAGGTCCATTCAGGCCGTGGAATGGATCTCCGCTCAGCCTGAAGCTGCTGTCCCACTAGCCGGGTTTAGGCTGGCTGGAGAAGGCTGCCTTGGTTGCTTTTATCCCTCCTGTGTCCAGCCCTCTCCCCCCCCCGGGGAGCCCTTGCTGTGGAGGGCTGCTCTTTGCAGAGCCAGAAGGGTTCCTGCCCTCTTGAAGGAAGTTGGAGCCCTTGCCCCTCCCTCTCTCTCTCCCTCCCTCCCTCTCTCCCTCCCTCTCTCCTTCCCTCTCTCCCTCCCCCTCTCCTTCCCTCTCTCCCTCCCCCTCTCCCTCCCTCTCTCCCTCCCTCCCTCTTTCCCACTCTCCTTCCCTCCCTCCCTCCCTCCCTCCCTCTCTCCCTCCCTCTCTCCCTCCCTCCCTCTCCTTCCCACTCTCCCTCCCCCTCTCCTTCCCTCTCTCCCTCCCCCTCTCCCTCCCTCTCTCCCTCCCTCCCTCTTTCCCACTCTCCTTCCCTCTCTCCCTCCCTCCCTCCCTCTCTCCCTCCCTCCCTCCCTCTCTCCCTCCCTCTCTCCCTCCCTCTCTCCCTCCCTCCCTCCCTCTCTCCCTCCCTCTCTCCTTCCCTCTCTCCCTCTCCCTCTCCTTCCCTCTCTCCCTCCCCCTCCCCCTCTCCCTCCCTCTCTCTCTCCCTCCTTCCCTCTCTCCCTCCTCCTCTCCCTCCCTCTCTCCCTCCCTCTCTCCTTCCCTCTCTCCCTCTCCCTCTCCTTCCCTCTCTCCCTCCCCCTCCCCCTCTCCCTCCCTCTCTCCCTCCCTCCCTCTTTCCCACTCTCCTTCCCTCCCTCCCTCCCTCTCTCCCTCCCTCTCTCCCTCCCTCCCTCTCTCCTTCCCACTCTCCCTCCCCCTCTCCTTCCCCCTCTCCCTCCCTCTCCCTCCCTCCCTCTTTCCCACTCCTTCCCTCTCTCCCTCCCTCTCTCCCTCCCTCCCTCCCTCTCTCCCTCCCTCCCTCCCTCCCTCCCTCCCTCCCTCTCTCCTTCCCACTCTCCCTCCCTCCCTCCCTCTTGAAGGTGCAGAGTGGAGGCTACTAGTGCTCTTTGAAAGGGGCTTCTCTGTTCCCAGCCATGGATTCTGTGCCCCACAATCATCACGCAGATACCTTCTATGGCCCATAGGTGGGGGGGGGAGATCCCTTTAATGGTTTAACTGGGGATTAGACCAGGAGGGAGGAGGGGCAGCTGGTCTGGATAGCCGAGGGGGCCTCCAGAGCCAAACCTGGAAGGCCGGTGGCTGTGGAGCCGCCATGGAAGAGGGCAGTTGCCTTCGTGTACAGCTAGTCCTTGGCTTACGACCACAATTGAGCCCAGGGTTCATGTTGTTAAGTGAGACTTTGATTAAGTGAGGTTCCACCCCCCCCCCATTTTACGAGCTTTCTTGCCACCCGGCTTCCCCATTGACTTTGTGCAATAGAAGGTTGCAAAAGGGGACCCCGTGACCCCTCCAGGGACTCTGCGACCTTCGTAAGTGCGAGTCAGGTGCCAAGCCTCCGAATTCTGATTACATCACCAGGAGGAAGCTGCAAATGCTGTGAGTGTGAAAAAAATGGTCGTAAGCCACATGTCACTTTGTGCCATTCAGTTACTAAACGAACTGTCGTAAACCGGGGGACCCCCCCCCCATGTGTTGCCTGTGGACTTTCTGAAGCCATTGGGGCCCCAAGAGGCCTGTGGATCCCAGAAGATCCTTTCACTGAGGATCTTGACAGCAGGATCCCTCCTTGCTTTAGGTCTGCTTGATTGGGGTGTCCAGGACAGGGGCAGAAGGTCCGGCCCTGGAGGACGAGAGGAGGGAGTTCATCAGGAAGCGGCGGCCCGGCGGCCCCGTCACTCTGGCCCCAGGTGGGAGCTGCCCCCGGCCACGTCAGGAACAGAGCCTCTCGGCTGCCGGGCAGCAGCTGTGCACAGAGGAGGCCCTCCCCCGGGAGAGAGAGGGGCGGCCCTCCTGGCCCTCTGGGTTTCTGCCCCGGGGCAAAGAGCAAGTAAGGAACTGCACCACCCTCCCACACGCCTTGGTGGACCAGGTGGCTTCGAAGGTGGCCCACCTGTTGCTCAGCGAGACGGAAGGGAGCCTCCTCCATGGACCCTCCAGCCCCTGGAACCGCGGAGGTGAGAGCCGGCCTTCCGCTCACACACAATGAAAAAGGAACCTTTGGGGCATGGCCCTTTTTCTTGTTTTAAAAGGCCTCTTTCGGGAAAGGAAGGGGGGGATTATTTCACACACACACATGGGGGGGTGGAGGGAGGGAGGGAGAAGCAAATGTTCCCAAGGGGACACACAATCCCAGGAGCCCCCAAAGAATCAAAGCGTTTTAGACAAACTCTGTTTTCTATAGGGAGCCTCCCCTTGAGTGAAATTGCCGGGCATTTAGACAAGGAGACTCTGAAGATTCTGAAGAAGGAACACGGAGGCCTGCAGACCTTGCTCAGAAATAACCACCAGGTGTTTAAAGGTAAGGAGGCCGCTCCTCGCCCTTCCTGGGCTCCAATTTAGAGGCCTTTGGGGTGAAGAGCGGCTCTTCTTTCAGCACTTGCTTGGGCCGTGGTTGCCCTGGAAAGATCTCTCGGCCGTGTTTCCTCCAGGCCCAGAGCAGTGAGGGGTCTGGAAGAAAGGAGCTGCCTCCTCTGTTGTGGAATTTCCTCTCCAGGGGGATTTCCTCCACTGAGGCTTCTGCCTTGCACCCGTTGGAGGCTTCTTTGCTAGTCATCCCATCCTTTTCACAGATTTTGATGTCAAGAGTCTGCCTTGGGCTTTGTAACATATTTCAATTCAGTTTATTGGTTGTACCATTTACCCTATACTATTTTTCTGTTTTTAATATTGTAAGCAACTTCATAGTCTTCTCAAAGAACGCCTGTTACTAGGAGTAGCAATGCTAATCACCACAAAAGTTTCAAAATTCAGACCAAATTTTATCTGCAACTTTATTATTTTTAATATAATTAAAGCAACAGAATCACTCAACCAATTCCGTATCTCACTAGTTCTCAAATTTTAGGATCTCCTAAAATGACTTAAGTAATTCCCTGTAATCCTATTGGTCTGTTAGTTGGGCTGCAGACAAAAAAACACCACTTTGGGTTTTAATCTGTCCATTGCCTGGATTCTCAAGATGCCCTGGCGATTCCTCAGGGACAGGAATCCTCTTTCCAGCCTCAAAATGCCAGCTGCTCAATCTGGCCCACCAGTGAAGCTCCCCGCCCCACTGGACATTGGTATCCCCCAAAGCTAGTCACAAACACCCCCAGCACTGAAGAGGTGGTTGAGATCTGTGGGGAAAGCTGGATTTCTCTGGGAGAACGGACCGCGCTCTTCGGTTGCTGCCCGGGGCACATGCACACTTCAGTGAGACTGGGGGAGGGGCATCTGGGCCTCTTCACCTGTTGGCACTAATCGGTCTGTCGCTTTGCTTCCTCCCCTCAGTCCAACATGGGAAAGTTCGCATCCGCGACTGGAGGGAAGAGGAGAAGCCCAGGAAGCAGCTCCGGGCCAGGCCAGCCAGAGCCCAGCTCCCTTCTGAAGCCACGAAAACTCGGCTCTGCTGGTTTGACCAGCATCACCCTCAAGGCTGCCCTCTGCCCTCGGCCTCCTGCCCTTACGCCCATGGAAGTGCTGAGCTGAACCAGAGACAAATTGTGCCGGGCGATAAAGAGCTGCTGGTTCAACTTTGCTAAATCAAAAGCCTCCATGTGAGCCTGGCAGCCTCTGCGTCTGTTTATTCTGCTTCCTAAGGCAAAAGGAGCAGCCCAGCCAAGCCATCCACCAGCCTTCGGGGATTGCTTAACTGAGTCATCTTCTGAACAGCGGATATCCATTGGTGCATTGAAATGTCAGCCTGACAAATGGGAGTGTATGGATTCCCCCTTTTACTAAGGAAGTTCATTTCTCAGAACATTTTTAGACCAAGTCCGTCCATGGAGCCTAAAATGTCAATCCTGGAGAGCGTTGTGTTCTTGCTGGCGTTTTAAGACCCTAACTAGGTGACTAGTACTGATGATGTTGCCTGGTTGGGTCGTGAAAGGTCTACAAGAAAAACCAGCCAGCTCAGAGAGCAACAAGGACTCTTCACGGTAGAGTTTAGGCTGTCTGCACTGTAACTTTTCTGATCACAGTTTCCACCATATGGCAAGTTGGTTCGTTAGTTTATTGTTATAATCACAGGTCGTAACATAATGTACCACAAAATACAGTAAAATAACAGTAAACTTAGGAAATAAAATAATACAAAGTATGTGGGATGTAAGAAGTTTTATTATTACATTTACCATGATGCATTCCCTTAAGGGGACAGTTCATAATTCCTAAGTAACTATCCAATTCCCATAGACTGGCTGGGACAGCACAGTTGGTTTGCAGACAATGTGTCCAGTCAATAACACTGATAAGCCTTACTAGCATGATATTTCATCACCAGGCTATAGCAACTTTCTCTCCTATCTCATCTCAAAGGGAGAAGACATCGAATATCAGGAGATCATATTGTCAGAACAGGTATTTTGGCACAGGAGTATTTAGAGGTATCTAGATTAGCACTTCAAACACTAAGAAACAAAAGAGGTAGCCAGCAGGGTTCTAAAACTGGCGATACAATATAAATAGGTATTGCATGAATAAATACATTGCACTCATAATTTTGAGTGCTGAGGAACTTATGAAACCAGTGGATTCCTAACTTTGAAGCAACTGAATCGAGACATAACTAGGTTTTCCCTACTCGGGAATATGGAGAAGCTAGTCTGGTTTGCCTGCTACCACTATGCGTGGGAGGCTATGTCAAGGGCAAGAGGAGGAACAAATTTAAAATCTGCTTTGTAGATGAGCGTAAATCACAACTGGACGTTGATTCTTCAAGCAGGGAAATCCGTTAAGCACCAACAAAGAATATTTGCAGCTCAGGGTTGAAATGTCCTTGGTGCTCTCTGAGCTTGGTGGTTTGGTTGTGGACGTTTCCTGACCCAAACTAGGTAACACCATCAGTGCCAAGTGGGTGGGTGGGTTTGTTGCCAGTTCCATATTCTAGTGCATGGGTCTTCAACCTGGGTCCCTTTAAGGCTTGTGGACTTCAACTCCCAGAGTTCCTCAGCCAGCAAAGCTGATCAATGGCTCCTGGGAGTTGAAGTCCACAAGCCTTAAAGGGGCCCAGGTTGGAGACTCCTGCAATGGAGATCTTGGTTCTTAGGCCCCCCCCCCGCCTCCAACGCCCAAAGGGCAACCCCACACCCCCTCCTGGCACTGATGGCGTTGCCTAGTTTGCCAATGAGACGCCTGCAAGAAAACAGCTCAGAAGCCCTGAGATCTTATGGCACCTTTGTGCCTTGGAGGCTTTTTTTTTAAAAAAAAAAAGCAGCATCAGAACCAGAAACCCATTTCCTTCTGGTTTCTGACGCCGCTGAATCTCCATGCTGCATCCCAGAGCATCCGGGCCTGATCCCTAGTGGCGGCCACCTGAAACTAGCATGGCTGTGCAGGATCCTGGATGAGCGCTGGTGTCTCTTGGGTTTTTTTTTTTAAATTCTGTCCGGGCTGCTGCGTGGCTTTGACAGTTTTAATCCCAGCAGAAGGAAACAATCCCACCCTCTTGGCCTAAGGAGAAAATTTCTTTTGCATCCTTCCAAGCTCCCCTTCCTGGCTCCTTCTGCATGTGGAGAGGAAGGGCGCAGGGAAAGGAGCTGCAGAGGGGAAGGAAGGAAGGTGTTTCCAGGGGTGTTTTCTTTTGTTTCTTTGTTTTAAACCCCTGCCTCAAAGGGCCAGGAAACCGAGTAGCCAGTTTTTAGTAATCATGACAAGAGCTGGATGGAGGGTTGCTGGGGACTTATGGCTTTTCTGTGTAAACTAACCAGGACATGGAAGAGATTCCTACTGGGAAGAAAGGGCTATGCAGCCGCACAGGCAGTCCTCACTTAATAACAAGGTCCTCGTTCAGCAACCATTCAAAGCCCAACAGTGCTGGAAAAGTAGCCTTCTTCCAGTGGGCAAAGCTGTGATTCTGGCAACCTCCCTGCCCTAGTCTGATCGCCTTGGGCGCCTGTGTGCCCAGCCCACCATGGCACCGGCCGGCTCATCCCACGGCAATCGGATCCCCATTTGCTACCCTCCCAGCTGACTTCTGAGAAGCAAAGCAAATGGGGAAGCCAACAGGAAGCCACGTATTTCATGATCCATGGTGAACTTCCAGCATAAGTCAGCTGAGGTCACATGATGCTTCCCTTAAATAATCAGGTTCCTTGGCGAGGGAGTTGCTAGTGAAGCCACGCCTGGAATCCTGCATCCACTTTTGGTCCCCACATTAAAAAAAAGGATGTTGAGGCTTTGGGGAAAAAAAATGCAGAGGGAAGAGCAACCTGAACAGAGGAAGAACAGTTGCAGGAATTGGGTTTGGTCAGTCTAGAAAAAAGAAAGACTAGTTGGGGCATGATAGTAGGATCCTAGTATTTGAGGGGCTGCCACAAAAGAAGAGGCAGTCAAGTTATTCTCCAAAGCACCTGAAGGCAAGAAACAATGGATGGACCCCAATCAAGGAGAGAAACAAGCTGGGATTGAGGAGAAACGGGACAATCAACCAGTTGGAGAGCAGAACTTGTAGGCGCTTCATCCCTGGAGGTTTTCAAGAAGAGACTGGACAGCCCCTTGTCTGGAATAGGGTCTCTTGCTTGAGCAGGGGGCTGGACTAGAAGACCTCCGAGCTCTCTTCCAGCTCTGTTACTCTATGTCCGTGTCTTTTTTTACATGAGGACTACCTGCAGGTCTTCAGATATGTGCCTCTGTTCCTTTTGGTCTTTTCAAAAACTTAACAGTGATGCAAGAAACCCACAATTTGGGGTCCACGTCAATGGGGGCATTGCCTACAATACCACCCTGTGTGTGTGCATAGAGGACTTGGGTTTGAAAAAGACTATTAGCTGCAGGTATTTGCAGGGTGGACTTGTATTTTTGGACATGGAGCCCAAGCCCAGGCTGTTTCCTTTGTACCCAGGACCAGGAAAGGGTGGATTCTATTGGGCTGCGGCAATCGCCCTTTAGCTTCTCTCTGGAGCAGGGGGTGAAACTCACGTCATCACGGTGCGCCACGTGACATATTGTGACTCCCCCACCTTGCTAAACTAGGGGTGGGCATGGCCAGCACATGAAGCCTCCGGCCCACAGGCATGAGTTTGACACCTGTGTTCTGAGTGGGAGGCGAGAGTGTTCACCTCTAAGCCACCCAGCTGCTCAGGTTAGGAAGGATACCCTGGCCGCCAGAGGCTCCAAGGGGATCTTGGGAGGAATGATCCATAGTTCTGCAGTGGCTGTTGGGGAAACCTTTGCTTGCCGTATACCTATGATCTGAACACATTTGTTCTATAACAATTTCACATAGTTACTTCTAATTAGCCACTTAAATAATGAAGGTTAAAACAATAACATCTAAGGAGTAATGAGGTCCATGCGTTAGTTTCAGCTTCTTGGCTAATAAAACACTTTCTAGTTTTGGGAAAGTAATTAGATTCCCTAATCTTCGGAGACACAGGACTAAATCTCAATTTCCAAGTCATAAATAGGCTGAAAGGATATCTTGGGCAACCGGCTATATAACTGCGACAACAGCCTGAACAGATGTTGCTCTGCTCTGCTTTGCTCTGTGCCCAAAACATTAAAGGCAGAGACAGGCACAGATCATAGCGATCAGTAGCTATTCCAGGAAAAGCTGTTGCCACCTTTCCTAAAATACCACAACGTAAGTTAGGAGCATTAGGGCAAAATCTCCCTGCTTTAAATTTTATGGTACTTCCAACATGGATCCCTGGGCCTCGCAGACCCCACCCTGGGGAGGAAGCAGAGGTGAGACCCAGGAGGAGGTCAGAGGCCAATTCCAGAAGAACAAGCAACACTCTACTCAGAACACAGAATCATAGGGTAAAAGGGACTTTGGAGGTCTTCTAATCCACCCCCCCACCCCCGCTCAAGGCAGGAGACCTTGTATACCATGCTGGATAAATGATTGGCCAGTCTACTTTGGAAGACCTCCAGTGATAGAGCCCCCACCCTGGGAGGCAAGCGGTTCCACTGGTTAATTGTTCCCACCGTAAGGAAATCTCTCCTTCCAGCTTGTTCACCTGGTACTTCTTGTCCTGCCCTCTGATGCTTTGGAAAATACGTTGACCTCTTCTTCCCTCTGATGACCCTCAAGTATGGGAAGAGAGCTTCTTAGCCTGGACACACTTGGTTCCCTCAGGTATCCCTCCTCCAATGGAGCCTCCAGGGACCCCTAAGCGTCTTGATGGCTCTTCTCTGCACACTTGCCAGGGTCTCAGCATCTTTTTCTTTCTTTTGTAAAGTTTCAGACAGAATATGGACAGTTTACCTCTTTTGCTGGATGCCTCCAGAAATATATGCCATTCCTTTTTGAACCACTCAGTCAAGGCAGCAGATTTTTCACTTTGCAAGTCACACCTGATAAATAGAAGAAAAGAAAACATAGCCTCAAATTTTCTTTCCTGTGAAGATTTGATTAATTTTCTAAGGCTATCCAACACTTGCTATAATTTTTCCGTTTGTTCAAAGAGAATTTTAAAGCGAGAGAGAAAAATAAAGCATTCTGTGTAGTGTATTTATAAAGGACGTGATGTTGTAGAAGCCAGGCAGATGGAAGCAGACCGAATTCTCACTCACTGCATTTTTCAAAACTAATTCATGGTAACTCCAGGGATCACAGCCACGTTGTAAACTAGCAGCAGATGCCATCTGGGGGTCATTTTAAATGGCTCCCTGGCAGCTGTTAGCACATGCCAAGTTATTAATGTGCAATCATTCATCATGGCTCTTAGGTGATTCTTGCAATGCTCCAAGAAATTTAAAAAAAAAAAAACCTGCAGTGAAAAAAACCAACAGAGGAAGGAAAGGGAAGGAAGGAGGAAAGGGAATGGCTAAACAGATTGGCAGAAGTTGAGATGGAAATTGACCAATTTTTCGTCCTTATTCTGTCCACATTATACCTCACTTATTGTTATAGACAAACTGGTTATGCTACACGTATATTTGGACGAGGCTCCCCAACCGCCGGGCCAATAACCAGTTCCAGACCATGGCCTGTTAGGAACTGGGCCACGCGAGTGAGCGAAGCTTCATTTGCGCATGGGTGGGATCTAGGTCGAGTGGGAAAGCATGCCCAGTGCCCAACTCACACCTTCTTCCCTTCTGATAGATGCTCACATCAAGGTCTTGGTATCTGAGATTCTATCCAGCCATGTACAGTAATCAAAACTGAAAAAGTAAATGCAAACAGGACAGATGTGAGTGTCTAATGCTGGGCAAAACAACTCAAAACTTGACCAAATTATTTTCCCAAAGGCGCTTTTTCAAAGGTAACTGGCCTTTTTCGTTTTTGTTTTTGCTTGAAGATCTTTCGTTTGTCATCCAAGAAGCTTCTTCAGTCTTTCTTCAGGGGGAACTGAAGAAGCCTCTTGGATGAGAAGAGAAACCTCTTCAAAGAAAGTCCCGTTGGATTTTGAAAAGGACAGCCCTGGCCTGGAGGATGGGGGGTCTCCCTGGATGAGCAAGTGATTGGCAAATTCTCTTCTTTGTCCCTGGATTGAACGAGGACCAGCTGAAGCCATGGCATCAAGGGAGGGCCGCTATTTCACCACTGAAAGTAGGTGGAGGAGTTGCTGGGTTAACGTGTGGCTTTCTATTTGAACCGTCCCCCTCCATGTGTGTAGAGGTTCTCTAAAAGGACCCCAAAGGCGGGGGTGTGTGTGACTGCTTCCTCTAGGGGCTGAGCCCTGCATTCCATGGGGGGGAGGAAGGGAAGGAGGGGAACTGTGATCCCAGCTGCTCCCTTTCAGGCGTTTCCTGATGAGGAACCACGAAGCTCAAGTTCCAAAACTGCCCTGTATTCCCAAATGTGCTTTTAAGTTATACTGTATTGTGTGATATTGTGCAAATCTCGACCAACAAATGCTCTGTCCTACACATTGTTAAAAAAAATCAGTACACCAAATACAAATTAGGTGGATATGACCATGTTAACGATCCTCACTCTGTCAAGGACTTTGGAGTTCTCATATCAAATGACTGAAGTGCCAGAGCTCATTGTAACAGCATTGCCAAAAAGGCATTAAGAGTTGTAAATCTAATCTTACAAAGCTGCTCCTCCGGAAATATCGAATTGCTAACTAAAGCATACAAAACCTTTGCTAGACCAATGCTCGAATATAGCTCTTCAGTCTGGAATCCCCCATTGTATATTGGACATTGAGTGAGTCCAGGAGTATTTGACGAGAAGAGTACTACACTCCTCTGCTCACAACTAAAATTATCCCAAAGAGATATCATCATTCTTATATTTTATAATCCTCAAAGTCCACAAAAAAAAAAACACACCACTTTTACTTTCCTTCTTTCTTCTTTCAATTTTTTAAAGTTCTCAGCTATTCCAGTTCAGGGTTCATACCAAAAACATCAGTCAGTCCCACAAACAATCTTTCCTTCCTTGCTTTTTCCTTTATTCTGGTTCTGCTTTCACTTTCTAAAATTCTTACTTTGTTCCAATATTTCTGTAATTTTATACCAGTTCATTCAAAAACAAAATGCTTTCCTTTTTATTTGAACTAAATTTTTATCAAAAGGTGACACTCTCCATTATACGAAGTCTTCACTTTTTTCCCCTATATTTTTATTTAAGGTTTTTCGAACCTCAATATTCCAAGACAATCCAGTCTCCAATTTATAAACTTTATTATTATTATTCTTTGGCAATATTAAGTCCAGCTTTAATTTTATACTTGATTATTCCCAAATTATTTTAGTCCAATTTCATTAAATCTTTAATTCCAGCTTCTTCCTTTCCCGGTTCGAAGCCCCATTTAGCTGTCAAAAATATTTTCCTTTTTTTTTTCTTTGTCCCTTTGTAATTACATTTATTTCTGTAGGTTTATTGAGAGAGACAATGTGGACAGTATAATAATTTTGAACAGTGCGCGATGTTTGTTTTGCATGAGCAAAGATAGGTAAACATCTCTCTTAAGCTCTTTTGTCTTTGGAAATCCAACAAGATTAATTTTAAGCTGAGGTCTTAAGCTCCATCAAACCTGAGGGGGAAGAAGGAATTGAACTATCTGTACATTTCAATCAGTCAACTTGAAGTATTAAAATACCCACAATTAGTGTATATGTGAATTAGTATTCTTTTTATGAATTAGAATTAGAAATCTTTTTTATTGGCCAAATGTGATTGGATGCACAAGGAATTTGGGGAATTTAATGAAATTTTAGTTGTGAGTTGTTTTCACAAGAACATAATACAAATAAAACATCTTTTTTTGAGAATAGCATGATCCCGGGTTATCACTTCTTCATACAGACACAAACTCAATTTCATATTCATCTTTGTGTTCTATTCCATATCTTATTACTATTAAAATAGTTAATTATTTTCTCCATAATTTTCCCCTCCCTTGGTTTTCTCAACTTTATTTTTAATTATCTCATATCTAAATTCAATTATATATATTTTTCTAAGTTTCAATGTCTTTCTAATCATGATATTTATACCTTTGTCTGTCCTATTTCAATTTCATATTATCTTTTCTCATTAAACAAATTTTCCCCTGTAGTTACTAATTGGAGTATGACATCTTTATATCTTTTAATTTTATCCATTCAACTCTTATTTAAACTTCAATTTATGCCTTTAAAATTATAACATTCAATATAGTACATAACTTCCAATCAAATTCTGCTTGGTACATTCTTAAAATACACACTATGTTCATATTTTGCAACTTTTAAGCATGGGGGTAATCGGAAGCAGAAAAGTTCTTGCTTGAGGATATATTGTTTTTTCTTTTTTTAACTGTTTTTTTTGGGGGGAAGACCCACCGCCATGTGAGAATGCTCAGACACGAAATCTATCCAACCGAAAATAAGTGTGTGTGTGTTTGGGGGGGGGGGATTTTAACAGAGGGAAGATGTAGGGAGAAGGCAAAAGCGACAGAAGATCCTTCAGGGGAAACTGAGGGGGAGACTCACCCTTGGTCCAGATGAGCCCCCTTCCCCTTTCTCTAGGCTGAGAAAACAACACGAGACGAGGTTGCTTCGGCTCCACTCAGCTTCGTTTCCTCAGCTCCAGCTGCTTTCAGTCCACTCGGGAGGAAGGGGAGGAGGAGGTGGTGGTGGCAGCTCGCGTTGTTTTCTGATAGTGAGATCATTTCCCAAATTAATTGATTCACTAACCCAAAAGAAGAAGATGTTGATGACAGTGGGAGGCAGGAGTCACTCTCTCCCTTGCAAGAAAAAAGCAAGAGCCGTTCTTATGATCTCTCCCTCTCTCTCTTTCTCCCCGTAATACAGTAAAGCCCTTTCCAGCACGCACACGCGATCCGCCCCCACCGCTTTGCACCTTGCAAATGCAAAAACCCTGGGGTTTTGCATTTGCAAGGTGCAAAGGGGCGGGGGCGGATCGCGCACGCGTGCTGGAAAGGGCTTGACTTTATTGGGGGGGGGGAGAGAGAGAGAGAGAGAGAGATATCATAAGAACGGCTCTTGGTTTTTTCTTGCAAGGGAGAGAGTGACTCCTGCCTACCACTGTCATCATCATCATCTTTTGGGTTAGTGAATCAATCAAACCTTTCATGATAGTGAGATCATTTCCCAAATTTCCCTTAAATCAGGGAAGAAATCAGAAACAAACCTTTGGGCTGAGAATAAGCCTGTTCCTATGATGCCATTTTTATTCACTTCAGTGTGAAAAGTGTGAAAAAACACACTTCTTTTTCTTCATCTTCTTGTTCCCTATTTACTGGTCTCTTTCAAAGAGGAAATTGTGAACATCAAACTTATTCTCAACTGTCCTAGTGAAAGTTTTTATTGGTATCTATTTTTATTTTTGAAATTTACCAGTAGCTGCTGCATTTCCCACCCTCGACTTATACTCGAGTCAATAAGTTTTCCCAGTTTTTTGTGGTTAAATTAGATGCCTCGGCTTATATTCAGGTCGACTTATACTCGAGTATATATGGTATGTGTGTGTGTGTGTGTGTGTGTATGTAATGTATATATATGTGTGTGTATATATATGTATATGTGTGTGTATGTTTTCTTAAGTTTTTGTGGGTACTTACATGTATGGTATTCAGCTTTGTTCGGGTATTTTCCCACATCATTGTAATTGTGCTTTTAAAGTTGCAGCAACGTTCGGCAGAATCTCATCTGCCATCATCAGGCTTCTGTATTGTGTTCATCTGTATTGTGTTCACAAAGATGAACACAATACAGAAGCCGGATGATGGCAGATGAGATTCTGCCGAAACGTTGCTACAACTTTAAAAGCACAACTACAATGACGTGGGAAAATACCCGAGCAAAGCTGAATACCATACATGTAAGTACCTTTGAAAACTTAAGAAAACATATATATATGTATGTATGTATGTATGTATGTATGTCATTCAGCTTTGTTCGGGTATTTTCCCACGTCATTGTAGTTGTGCTTTTAAAGTTGTAGCAACGTTTCGACAGAATCTCATCTGCCATCATCAGGCTTCTGTATAGTGTTCATATATATATATACATACATACATACATATATATATATATATATATATATATATATATATATATATATATATATATAGAATTGTGAAGATTTGCATCCCGAGATATAAGTTCAAAGGAAAGAAAGATTTGCTCTTCGGGAAAGTTTTTTTATTTTTTGTTCAGAATTTTCGGATTTGTTATCTCAAGTCCGTCTTCAGTGAACTGTTAGATGGAGATGTGTCCAGGAAGGAGCTTTGGTCGTTATTTTTATCGTTGGTGTCAGCGTTCTGTGGATTGGCAGCACGGGCATCATCGCGTGATTGACTTGTCAGTTGTTTGGATGCGAGTTGGTTTGTTTTTTGATGTTGTTGATCCAATTATCACGTAAACTTTGATAGTTGGGGTCAATGTCTTTGTGGCGATTAATGCAATTGGTGCCAGTATGCCATGCTTCAATAAATTCACGTGCATAACGTGTTTTGCCTGTGCCAATTATTTTGGTTGCATCCCAGTTAAAGTAATGATTTTGGTCTATGCTGTGTGTTGCTATTTGAGATAGTGGGTCTTTTCTTTTGACAGCTAGTGTGTGTTCATGGATTCTTTCGTGGAGTTGTTTTCCAGTTTGGCCAATGTATTTTTGGGGGCATGTTTTGCATGGTATTTCATATATGACGTTTTTCATTGAAGTGATTGGTAATTTGTCTTTGCCTGATATGAGTGTTTTTCTTAATGAAGTTGTTGGTTTGTGTGCAATATTGATGTTGAATGGTTGTAAGTGTCTTGATATGATTTCTGATACACCTTGTATGTATGGAAGTGAGTACCATTTAGGTGGATTTTGTGGGTTTTTGTTGTTTGTGTCTGTTTGTTTGTGTGATTTATGTGGTTTGTGTCTTAGGCAGTTTTTGATGAAGCTTTTTGGATATCCATTGTTTATGAAGAGGTTGTAGAGAAAATTTAGTTCTTCTTTTCGTATTTTTTTGTCTTGGCAATAAGTGTAGGCTCGTTTAAAAAGTGTTGAGATGCAGCTTCTTTTGTGTGTGGTATTGAATCAATTCAATACACCCAGATATACAATTTACACGAGAAGAAATGAATAATACTCAATTATCATTTCTAGATGTCAACTTAAAACTTCTTGAAAATGGCAAATTACAAACAAGCGTATACAGAAAGAAAACAAATGCTGACATTATACTCCACTACAGAAGCAACCACCCTACCACACACAAAAGAAGCTGCATCTCAACACTTTTTAAACGAGCCTACACTTATTGCCAAGACAAAAAAATACGAAAAGAAGAACTAAATTTTCTCTACAACCTCTTCATAAACAATGGATATCCAAAAAGCTTCATCAAAAACTGCCTAAGACACAAACCACATAAATCACACAAACAAACAGACACAAACAACAAAAACCCACAAAATCCACCTAAATGGTACTCACTTCCATACATACAAGGTGTATCAGAAATCATATCAAGACACTTACAACCATTCAACATCAATATTGCACACAAACCAACAACTTCATTAAGAAAAACACTCATATCAGGCAAAGACAAATTACCAATCACTTCAATGAAAAACGTCATATATGAAATACCATGCAAAACATGCCCCCAAAAATACATTGGCCAAACTGGAAAACAACTCCACGAAAGAATCCATGAACACACACTAGCTGTCAAAAGAAAAGACCCACTATCTCAAATAGCAACACACAGCATAGACCAAAATCATTACTTTAACTGGGATGCAACCAAAATAATTGGCACAGGCAAAACACGTTATGCACGTGAATTTATTGAAGCATGGCATACTGGCACCAATTGCATTAATCGCCACAAAGACATTGACCCCAACTATCAAAGTTTACGTGATAATTGGATCAACAACATCAAAAAACAAACCAACTCGCATCCAAACAACTGACAAGTCAATCACGCGATGATGCCCGTGCTGCCAATCCACAGAACGCTGACACCAACGATAAAAATAACGACCAAAGCTCCTTCCTGGACACATCTCCATCTAACAGTTCACTGAAGACGGACTTGAGATAACAAATCCGAAAATTCTGAACAAAAAATAAAAAAACTTTCCCGAAGAGCAAATCTTTCTTTCCTTTGAACTTATATCTCGGGATGCAAATCTTCACAATTCTACGAAATACCGAAGAGCGTGAAACGCTCCGACAAGCCCGAAAATGGGAAAAACTTGCCAGAAGAGAAGCTACTACTCGCCAACAACTTTGGTTCCTACATCGATGCAGAGAAACAAACGTATTGCCAAGGTCAGTAAAATCCAATCCACCTGTCAAATCGCCGTTCGGATACAAAATAGCCGCTCAGAACGGCCGCCGCTTACTGCGCGTTTTAATTCAAGACGCTCAAAACCGGCTTCATCGGTTCAAAGCCGAAGCCAGCCAATTAAAAACAATATTTGAGAAAAAACTCATTCCAGAACTTTTCTCTCAACTTAATGACAAAATCAAATCTTCAGCATCAAATAGCAGCCAAACCAAACGCGCATCTCTTGAAACCAAATTACAAAAACTTACATCAAATACAACACCTCCACAAACAAATCAAAAAACTGTAAACCTATCAAAAAGACAGTTAACAACAACAGAAATCAATTTACTCTCCCATGGACTAAAATTCAACACCAAAGATGCACAATTCATTGATTACATGGCTGACCTGGAAGCAATCCTCTCCAAACCAGAAATAACTGATAACACCAGATCAACAATAAGAAACAAAGTTACAGGTTTACTAAGATCAAAAAACCCAGATCACATTTTAACAAAAAAAGAAAACCTTGCATTACAGTCCTTACGAAGAGATAAATCCATAGTCATCCTCCCTGCAGACAAAGGAGGAGCTACAGTCATCATGAATAAAGATGACTACATCACCAAAGCAACTACATCACTAGAAGATACCACAACATACACAGAACTACAAAATGATCCCACAAAGAAGCAAAACAATACAATAATTTCAACAATCAAACGACTTTCCAAAGAAAAATTAATTTCAAATGAAGATAGCAAATTCATCCTAATAACCAGCCCCTCCATTGCCAGAGCATATGGACTTCCAAAAATACACAAACCGAACATTCCACTTCGTATGGTAATTTCACTCATCGGAACTCCCACTTACAACTTAGCCAAATGGCTTCTTCAACACCTCAAACATTTGATTGCAAACTCTGAACACAGTATTACAAACGCATACACCTTTCTTGAACGAATCAAAGAAATACAAATAGAACCAGATGAATGCATGGTATCCTTTGATGTTATATCACTCTTTCCATCGATCCCTCTTGAACATGCCAAAAATATAATTAAACAACAATTAGAAGAAAAACCCATCAATATCCTCACTGACAGAGTAATGGAGCTAATCACCCTTTGCTTAACCAACTACTGTCAATTTAACAATAAATTCTACCTCCAGAAAAAAGGCACACCAATGGGCTCTCCTATTTCAGCTTTCATAGCTGAAATAGTGTTACAAGATCTAGAAAAATCCGTTTTTACAAATCTCAAACCAAAACTATGGCTTCGATATGTGGATGACACATTTGTCATTGTCAAACGCACTGAATTAGAACAACTACACAAAGCAATCAATTCAATACACCCAGATATACAATTTACACGAGAAGAAATGAATAATACTCAATTATCATTTCTAGATGTCAACTTAAAACTTCTTGAAAATGGCAAATTACAAACAAGCGTATACAGAAAGAAAACAAATGCTGACATTATACTCCACTACAGAAGCAACCACCCTACCACACACAAAAGAAGCTGCATCTCAACACTTTTTAAACGAGCCTACACTTATTGCCAAGACAAAAAAATACGAAAAGAAGAACTAAATTTTCTCTACAACCTCTTCATAAACAATGGATATCCAAAAAGCTTCATCAAAAACTGCCTAAGACACAAACCACATAAATCACACAAACAAACAGACACAAACAACAAAAACCCACAAAATCCACCTAAATGGTACTCACTTCCATACATACAAGGTGTATCAGAAATCATATCAAGACACTTACAACCATTCAACATCAATATTGCACACAAACCAACAACTTCATTAAGAAAAACACTCATATCAGGCAAAGACAAATTACCAATCACTTCAATGAAAAACGTCATATATGAAATACCATGCAAAACATGCCCCCAAAAATACATTGGCCAAACTGGAAAACAACTCCACGAAAGAATCCATGAACACACACTAGCTGTCAAAAGAAAAGACCCACTATCTCAAATAGCAACACACAGCATAGACCAAAATCATTACTTTAACTGGGATGCAACCAAAATAATTGGCACAGGCAAAACACGTTATGCACGTGAATTTATTGAAACATGGCATACTGGCACCAATTGCATTAATCGCCACAAAGACATTGACCCCAACTATCAAAGTTTACGTGATAATTGGATCAACAACATCAAAAAACAAACCAACTCGCATCCAAACAACTGACAAGTCAATCACGCGATGATGCCCGTGCTGCCAATCCACAGAACGCTGACACCAACGATAAAAATAACGACCAAAGCTCCTTCCTGGACACATCTCCATCTAACAGTTCACTGAAGACGGACTTGAGATAACAAATCCGAAAATTCTGAACAAAAAATAAAAAAACTTTCCCGAAGAGCAAATCTTTCTTTCCTTTGAATATATATATATATATATATATATATGGATCTTTGGCTATTCGGGTTTTCTCCCACGTAAATTGGAAGTATCTAGGTGACATTTCGATGAAGTCTCATTCATCTTCAGGCTTGTGTCTTCAGCTTTGTGCTTCTCGGAGTAATGTGAGCTTGCAGTTGCTTCTTCCTTTTAACTGCTAGTGGGGGGTGTTCTCATTGGTTGGGGGTTTGGCTGTGTTCTGATTGGTAGGGAGGTTGGCTGAGGGTGTGTTCTGTTCAGATGGGGGGCTTGGTTGTGCTCAGGTTATTCTTAGTTGCTGGGGGATTTGAGCTGGTGAGCTGTGATCCTGTTGTTTGGCTTCGCATTCATGGTCGTGCCACATCTTCATGGTGGGTGTCAGTTCGCTTCATGTATGGGTCGGAGGGGTTTGAAGCAGGTAATGATGCAGCTGCAGTGCGGCTTCTGGTCCGTGGTCGTGTCTCATCTTCTGTGTGGGTGTGAGTCTGCTTTCTACATGGAAGTGTGGTGGTGGCATCTTGTGTGGCTCTCAGGGGTGTGGATCTGGTGTCCTTCATGTTAGGTACTCATCTGTTCATGAGGGCGGGTTTCCAAGTGGCTGGTAGGCGGGAGGTATCATCTCGTTTATTCATGCTGTGTGGGCGTTTTTCTATCTCTATGGCTTCTCTGATTATTCTGTTGTTGAAGTGTTCGGTTTTGGCGATAGTTCTGGTATTTTTAAAGTCAATCTCATGTCCTGTGGCTTTGAGGTGTTGGACCAGGGAAGAGGTCGGTTCTTCTTTTTTGATTGAGTTCTTGTGTTCTTCAATGCGTGCACTTATTCTTCTGTTACTTTGTCTGATGTATATGGTGGGACAGGCTGTGCAAGGGATTTTGTATACTCCTTGGTTTTCTAACTCAATTTTGTCTTTAGGGTTTCTTAGGATGGTGGATATTTTTCTGTTTGTGCAGAATGCTGTTTTAATGTTGTGTTTTTGGAGGATCTTGCTGATTTTGTCTGCAGTGCCTTTTATATATGGGAGGAGGGCGTTGCCGTTCTCTTGTTCTCTGTCTTGGATTTTGGTTCGGGTTTCTTTTTGGATTAGGTGGGTAATCTTCTTTCTTTGGAATCCATTGGCTGTTAGTACATGAGTGAGAGTGTGTAGTTTGGTCTCTAGGTATTGTTCGTCGGCTAAGCATTTTGTTCTGGAGATGAGTGTCTCGGCTACGGAATTGATCTGTGCTGGGTGGTGGTGTGAGAGTGCGTGTAGATAGCGGTTTGTATGTGTTTTCTTCTGGTAGATGGTGTGTCCTAGGGAGCCATTGGATTTTTTGAATACTAAGACATCTAGGAAGGGAAGTTGATTGTTAGCTTCTGTTTCCATGGTGAATTGTATTTTGGGGTGTAGGCTGTTGAGGTGTGTGAGGAAGTTGTTCAGCTTTTCTTTCCCATGTGGCCAGATTATGAAGGTGTCATCTATATATCTGAGCCAGAGTTTGGGTTTGTGATCATATTTTTCTAGAGCTTGTGTTTCAAAGTGTTCCATGTAGAGGTTTGCGATGACAGGTGAGAGGAGTAATCCCATGGGTGTTCCTTCTATTTGTTTGTATTTTTGTCCATTGTAGGCGAAGTATGTATTGAATAGGCAGTGGTTGGTCAGATCTAGGATGTGCTTGGGGGGATTGTATTTCTTTTTGAATGGCTGTCAAGTCTTCTTTTATAGGCACTTGGGTGAAGAGGGATATGACATCGAAGCTCACTAGTATGTCACTGGGTTGTAAGTTTTGTTTCTTTATGATCTCGATGAACTGGAATGAGTTTCTTACGTGTGAGTTGATGGATTCTGCATAGGGCTGTAGTTGTTTGGCGAGAAATTTGGCTAGGTTTTGTAGAGGTGAGCCTGTGGAGCTGACTATTGGTCTAAGTGGGGTTCCTTCTTTGTGTATCTTGGGGAGACCATAAAGTTTAGGGCATCTGGATGATTTCTCTCTGGGTATGATTCTTTGCTGGATTTCTTCACTGATGGGGGAGGCTTTTATTTTGGATTTGGTGGTTTTTTCTAGGTAGGTGGTGGGGTCAGTCTTTAGGGGTTTGTATGTGGTGTCTTGGAGTAGGTTGGTTAACTTGGATTGGTAGTCAGATGTGTTCATAACCACTGTCGCGTTTCCCTTGTCTGCTGGTAGGATTATTATCTGGTGTCTGCTTTCAGGTTAAGTAGTGCAGTTTGTTCTTCTTTGGATAAGTTGCTTTTGGGTGGTTTGCTAGTGCAGAGGATGTTGGTGATTTTGAGTCTGATTCTGTTAGCATCATCAGGGTTGGTTTTGGTCAGGCTGGTTTCAACTCCACATATGATGGTTTCTGTGGGGATGTGTTTGGGAGCGACAGCAAAGTTGAATCCTTTAGAAAGGACCTTGGTTTCGGCTTCGGTGAGGATCTTGTCTGAGATGTTGTGCACTGTTTGTTTCATGTGTGGCTGTGAGGGGGGAGGAGTTGGTTTCTGACGTTGTTGTAGTTTTCTGAGTTTGTTGGTGTGTGTGTCTGTCTTGAGGGTGGTCTGTGTTTCGGCTCTCCAGACAGCGAGCTGTTTGGATTTGTCCCAAAGTAAGGGGTGAATCTTGTTGCTGAGTCTGAGGTGAAGTGTGAGGAGATCTTTGTTGATTTGGTCTAGGAGAAATCTTTTTGTGTGAAGTTCATTTCTAATTAGGGCCAATTCTGTTCTTTTTAGGATGCATTTGGTGGCTGCTGTGTTGGTGTGGAATTTCAATTGGAAGCTTATGGAGATTATGGCAGTTGCATAGGAATGCGAGGTCACATAAAATGGAAGTTCTTTGGACTTCAAGTTTTTCATAAGTCCTGGTCAGATGGTGGGTTTCCTCCCCATAGAGGTGCAATATTTGTTTTCTGAGGTTTATGCAGGTATTTGTATGTGGAACTTTGGTTATTTGGGTTTTCTCCTGCGTAAAATTGGAAGTATCTAGGCGACATTTCGATGAAGTCTCATTCATCATCTTCAGGCTTGTGTCTTCGGCTTTGTGCTTCTCGGAGAAGCTTACAGATCCCTTTCAGTCCAGGGTAGAGATTCCGTTATATCAAGCATAATGGGCAACCAGTAGAAGCCAATATCTATAGCTTAGAATTGAACTGTGGAGTTATTAATGCCCTCTGAGCTTGGTTGCTTCCTTGCAGATGTTTCATTGCCCAATTCGGTTACATCATCAGTAACTTGCACTAATGACATTACCTAGCTGGGTAATGAAACGTTCGAAGACCAACCACCAAGCTCAGAAAACCCCAATGAATATTGTCAAGTCTGGAGCATGGGTGCGAAGAATGGAGACGAGCCAGTAGAAACAGTGAACTTCAAACTCTTTATTTACATACTGTGACAGCTCAGCTCAATGCTGCTCAAGCCTTACTTATATAGGCAACTCATTAACTATTAAACCAATAGTGAACCTGGAGCGCTAGCTCCGTTTAACCAATGGGAATGGTCCGTTAATGGCCAATCGGAAGCTCCTGAACGGGCCAATCCGATCGTGCCATTAACAGCTAATCAGAAGTGCAGGGCCAGAACCCTGCACTAGACTTCAAGCTCAATGATAACTTTATTGGTATTTATGCATTCACAACAAATATCATTTTACATGTTTCCTTTTAAATAAAGAATTCCTGCACCCAGCAAACATGTTTCTACAGTCTCAGTTATCAAAAGGTGAGATGAGTTATTATGAAATGTCCTTTGATTCTTTAGAAGTAAATTTCAGAGTTCAATGCATTGTCAGATCTGTGTATCTGTCATTTCTTCGGTGGAAGAAGAAAAGGGGGGGGGGGAGACTGATAAAGAAATCCTTTCTTGATGTAACCTGAATATATTTAATCTTATATCAAATTTGTATAGCCTACACATGATACAATGGAGGGAGGAAAGCCAGATGGCAGGAACCGATCACCTCTGAGAGGCACAGCCAGGAGATGAGAAGACCATAAAAATTCCACAGTGAGATGTGTCCTGGGAATCTCTGGAAAAGTTCGTTCTGAAAAGGAGTGGGGGAAATTAGGTATGCCCTGGGAAACTGAAAAAGATAGTTCCTTACAAAAGAGGTGGGGGGAATTAACATACTGGCTTTTGTTTCACTAAATACACATCGAGATGGGGCTGGGGGTGGTTCTAAACTCCCTTATCTCTCCCTGTATGCCTGAGAGACCTTAGATGCTGCTTTGAACTCCTACATGAATTGTCTCATCTTGATAAAGGATTCCTTTTGATGCGTTTGATTTTCAGAAGTTCATTCTTGTTAATTGAATGGGAAAAAGTGATGTAGCCTGACACGCATCTTGTTTTATGTGTACATGTCCCATTTTCCTCTGGATGGCAATTTGTCATTTTCACCAATACTGAAATAAATATGGGGAGGAAAGATGTATATTATGTATTGTGGATAGGTCTGTATTTTGCAGAGCATTTCAACTGAACCAACCTTGTTATGATAGCTGGGTCCCAGTCAAACTTCTGGAAGATTCTTTCTGTTATCTTTATCGCTCATGAGATTTTCTGGGAAGACATATTACATGGCTCAGGGATCTTAGCCATGGCCTTTTCTGTTGCAATCTGTAGTGTCAAAAGATTCCAGGAGATCACACCATATGCTCAATGTATGTCTTTCAGCACGGAAAAAGAATAGCAGAACTGTTGGTGTGCAGTGATATGAGACGTGAATGGCAAATTTTTTAAAGGACAGACAAATATGCCAGTGACTAATCTCCTGGTAATGAACCATGCTGCCCTTTGCGTTTGTGTGAATGTAATAATTTCTCTTAAAAGTAGTGGTAAAAGCTCCGTTAGTAATTTAATTCTGTTTTTTTTAAAATGGGCTGAAGACTTCCAGCAGAAAAATACCAGTTGTCAGATTATAATTACTGCTTTCTTTACAGGCAGCAGTCATTGGAAATTGTACTGCAGCAATTTCTAGGATAAACCACTTAAAAAATATTATTGTCCTTCAAAAATGATCGTAACTAATATTGTTCCTTTATCTCTGATGAGCTCGACACCCGTGCTTCACCATGAAACTATGTTAAGGGAGGGGGGAATTCTGCCTCTGCCTACCAGCATTCATGGGTAGTCATCTGGCTAGCGTCCTGTCAGTGTGTGAGAGAGTTGAGGGCTGTTTGGAAACTGAAGCAGTATTTGCTGTGTGAGCAAGAAGGAGACAGCAAGGAACCTGGGCGTGGCTTAGCTCAACTATTCTGTACTAAAGCTGGTTGGTGCTATGAAAGTGAAACTCCTCTCCTCTGCTTGTGTTCTGCATTTGGGACAGATTTCTTTCCGGGTGGGGAGGGGGAATGGATTTTGTGATGACGTGTGAATGGTATTTTGCATAGATAGATAGATAGATAGATAGATAGATAGATAGATAGATAGATAGATAGATAGATAGATAGAAGATAGACAGACAGGTAGACAGAGATAGATACATAGATTATCTATCTATCTATCTATCTATCTATCTATCTATCTATCTATCTATCTATCTATCTATCTAGGGCCGAAGCGAGCATTGGGCTCTGTTCCCCAGCCAGCAGCACCAATTCTGCCTGTGGGCTTCTTGGCCTCCTAGGTGACGTCCCTTCTCCTTGTAGAAAGGGGGGGAACTCCAGCAGTGCTCCAAAAGGAGCTTTGACCCGCCACCGACAGTGGTGGGAGATAATGACTCTGCAGCAGTAGCTATGGGTGGAGGAGCAGCTGTGGCCCCTTCTCCCTTGCCTGAGGATGGTAAGAGGGAGGGAAGGATGGGCACTGGGTTGGCACAGCCGGCCAGGAGCTCTTGGGCATCTGGGCCTTCAGGGAGTCTCCCTGTGAGGGGACAGAAGGAGCATTCATCAAGTCATTCCTGGGTTTAGAAGGACACGGGCGGCACCAGAGAGAAAGGAGGTTGCTCGTGGTCTACAGGCAGCAACAGCTGCAAAATATACAACACAGAAGTCTCACGAAATGGGTGGAGAAAAGCCGACAGGGCACTGGTCATAAATGCGATCCAGCAGCCAAGACCCTGGAGGTTGATCCCGTGGCCCTGGGGATGTTGAACCCGTCGTGAGTCACTTTTTTCCAGAGCTGCTGTAACTTTGAATGGTCACTAAATGAAGCATCCCTGTGTAGGTGGTCCCTAGGATTTTTACAGCCTCAACTATTTGTACTGTAAACTTACAGGTGGCCACTAGAGGGCAGCAAAGAAATACAAAAAGCATGTCCCAAGCCTTTCTGTTGCTCCTGTCCTGAGATTTGCACCTCAGAGATGATTCCCTTGCTTCTGTGCCCTCCTGCCTTCACCTTGTTGGTCCACAAATGCTGTTAACTATTGCCTCCATTTCGGTGGAAGGATTTTCCTTGGACATATATCCACATACAGACGTTTGTATGTATGTCTTAATCCATGCACATACATTAAAATGTCAGCGTGAATGTATATGCATCAAAGTGCATCTGCAACAGGTACGAATAACCATCTGTTCCTTTCTAATGTCTTTTAAATCTCTCTGTGTCATGAATGCTATAATAGCACAACGACTATAATTCTTGCCTAGTAAATAGTATGTGGCTAGTTTGAAACTGGCAATAAATAAATAAATAAATATTGCTACTTTTTTATTTCCCTCTGTGTTTTTAAAAGTAAGTCAAACAGTTCATTGTTCTGTGTTTTTCTTTTCAATCAAGCAGTAGGCAGGTTTGACTCTAAACTCCCAAACCACATGAACAAGTGAGTGTTTTTTGACTATGTGATATCAGGGAGGGGGGGGAACCAGAGGTGGATATTCAGCAGGTTCTGACCAGTTCTGGAGAACCAGTAGCAGAAATTTTGAGTAGTTCGGAGTGGAGACTGGAGATTTTATAGTATCCTTCCCCTGCCACACCCACCAAGCCACGCCCACAGAACTGGTAGTAAAAAATTTTGAATCCCACTACTGGGGGGAACCCTCCAATTTTGCAAAATATAGTAGCCATGGGGTGGGCAATCACCATAGCTGCCAACTTGGCCATGTCCTGCAGCAATAGCCAGCCCTTCCCTTTGATCCCTTCTTGACCAATGTCGATCCCTTCCTTGGCCAGAGCAGGGTTACTCAACCTCACTGCTGGCTGGAGAATTCTCAGAATTGAAGTCCAATGTTAACGTTCTCCAAATAGAGAATCCCTGAAGGCCCTTCTCCTTTCCCACAGTCACGAGAGGAGGAGGAGATTTCTCTTCTTCCATGGAGGATGATGATGTGGAGAGGAAAATAGGAAAAGGGCAAAACAGTAATGTCGATTGAGACAATTCCTTACCTCCTCTTTTAATTGCCGATGTCCAGGAGGAAGTGACTTTTCATTACATGGGTTAACATACACAAGTTGTTAGGAATGTGTCAGCTGGTGCTCCATTCAAAAATCCAAGAAAGAAATACTTAGACTCTTTTAATTAGAGAAAAGATATCTTTTACTGGAAATGAAGTGGTAGCAACAAGAGGAAATAGAATCTGAGATTTAAATAGATTTAAATAGATTCAAATGAATCTGAGGAAATAGGCGCGTAAATCACATATACAAAGTGATGGAAATGTTCCCACCCCCAATAGTTCAAATGGTTCTTCCAATTAAAAGTTGTGAATATCATCATGTGGACATCTTCAGGTGGTGATGAAGTTTCTGTCCGTAGACCTTGGCATACTTTGATAAAAGTTTGCAGCTGCGCAGAGAAGAAAAAGCGAAGCAAGAAATAGAAACCTAAGCAAAAATGTACTCTCCCCCCTCCTCAGTTTATACAATACTAGTTTGTATCACCTCCAGCTCGCTTCCCATACATTTCCCCCCTCCTTCCCCCGTTACTTATGGCAGCCGAAAGATGCAAAGCAAAGGTAGAAAATCTTGAAGGCTGACATTCGGCCCTCCTAGAAAAAAGACGTTAGTCCTAGAAGAGAGAGAAATATAAAAGGTACTAATTAATAATCAGGCACATAAAATAGACACATATCTAGGGTTTATTTAGGGTTTATTTACTTGGTACGAAATGCTTTGATCAGCTTAGGGGCTCTAACATCTTTTTCATTGACCCACTCAGCTTGGGAAGAAGGGAAATGTTTCCAAGCAACCAAATATTGGAGTTGACCCCTCCATTTGCGAGAATCCAGAATTTCTCTAACTTCAAAATGTTGTTCACCCTCAGGAGAAGGCGGAGCTTTGTCGCTGCATTACAGCTGCGATCTCGGGGCTCCGAGATCGCAGCTGATAACTTCGCCCCTGGTCGGTCCTAACGGACCTAAACCGTCCCGTAGAGACGGTGACAGTAAGGGGTGCATTCTGTAGATCCCAGGGACATCGCAAGTCCCTGGTTGATCCAGAAGAAGCCCTTTTATCATCGGCGGAGAGGCAGCCATTAAACTGCTGAAGCTGGGACAGCTCCGAAAGGAAGAGATTGGAAGGGAAAGTGTATCGGTTTGGTGAGGACATTTTTTTTATTATTATTAATACTTGTCTAAAGGACACCCTAAGAATGAGAAGAAATCTGTAAGATTTTTGACTAAACTGACTTAGCGGCGATTTTTAAAGAGAAATGTCAAAGTGAGGCTTGGCTTTTTACTTTTACTTTTTTTTTTCTTTCTATTGAACTTCTATGGTGATCTAGTTAATCAGACTGGTTTTTTCTTTTAAACTTACTTCTTTTCTTTTTTTTTCCCTTCTCCTTTTTGACTGTTTATATTTTATAAAATAGAGGCCCCCTTTAGTAAAATTTTTTTATTATATATATATATGTATATGTATATGTATATGTATATGTATATGTATATGTATATGTATATGTATATGTATATGTATATATATAAAAATATATAAATATATAAATATATATATATATATTCTTTCTTTTTAGGTTTTTTAGGGGGGAAGAAGGGGGAGTGGTTTTAGGAAATTTTGCAACACTGCCAACTAGAGGCTTGAAAATATTTGAAGTTGGGACCTGGGAAAAAATTTTTTTCTCAAGGCCACTGGAAGCGATAAGATAGAGGGAAGAGCACTGGAGGATGTTTATACAGGTGCCCTTTGGGACTTCTATTATCAATTGAATATTTGAAGCTTAGCTTTGAAATGTGTGGAGAAACCAAATAAGAGCCTTGGATAAATAAAAGGCAGTGGGTGCTTTTTACTTTTTATTTCTTATTAACTGTTCTATCCCTCCCCTCCAACCCATAGCATTTTGTAATATTGGTATATTCATTTTTTATTTTTTATTTTATCTCTCTTTTTTTTTTTAAAGGGGAAGCCTCATAATATTTATTTTTTCCTTTTTATTTTTTTTATTGGGATATTTGCCTTTTTATTCCTACTTTTGACTTATTTTTATGGCTATTTTCTATTTTTGAGGTCTCTCAATTGGATTAAGGTGGGAAGAACCTGAAGAACTCTTTTTTCTCTTTCCTTTTTCTTTGCTTATTATTTTTTTTTCTTTTTTAACATTGTTGGGCTTTATTTTGTCTTTTTTCTCTCTCCATTTTTAATTTTTACTTTTGAAATATAATTGAGTATTTCACAATTGGATTAGGGTCTTGAAGAACCTGAAGAATTTTTCTTTTGCAATTTTGGGCCTTTTACTTTTTATTGGCTTTTTTTTTTTCTGGTGTTTTCCTTCTTTCAAATTGGATTACAATTGGTCACCTTATTAATTGGATTAAAAGAACCAGAAGACTCTGAGCTATGGAATGAGTAAGAGAATTTTACCTTTGGGCATTTCAACTTCTGCTCCTGTCTCCCCATCATATGGAGGACGACTTTCAACAATAGCGAAGCAAGATAAAGCACAAGTGGATTTAACGATGCTTATGCAAGGGATACAAGATCTTAAAATGAGTATGGAACAAAGAATGGAGAGTATTGACAAAAGAATTGGGAAGATTGATGAAAAATTTGAAAACGTTCAACAAATGATGGTGAATCAAGATGAGAGAATCCAAAAAATAGAAGAGAAAGACAAACAAAGAGATGACATAATTGGAAATATTGATACTAGATTAGCAATGATTGAACAAGAAAAAAGTGGGATGTTGAAGTGGGAGATGGACAGGTCAGAATTTTATCTTAGATTCCAAAATATTGAGGAGGAAAAAGGATAAAATTTGGCCGCAGTAATGATTGAAATATTGGCTGGAGCCTTGGAAATAACAGAGGAAAAGATGATGGATGGAGTAGATGAGATATATCGAGTCTTCACAAGATATGCGATGAGGAACCAATTACCAAGAGAGGGTCATGTCAGATTCACCAAAAAATCTATTAGAACCCAAATATTACAACTGGCAAGAGAAAAGGTGTTGAAATATAAAGATAAAGAGATTGTGGTCTTAAAACAAGTACCTAGAAAAAAGAGAGAGATTAGAAGAGAATATCGATTTTTGACTAAAATGCTATTGGAAAAAGAGGTGAACTATAGATGGCTGATTCCAGAAAGATTAATGTTTACATGGCAAGAACAGAGACATAGAATTGATTCAATTGAGAAAGCAGAAATATTTTACAAGGAATTTTTTGAAAGAAGAGAAGGGGGAAGAGAAAAAGAGAATATTTCAGCTGAATTTGAAGAGGTCCAAATGGAAATGGGAAGAGAGGAAGGTGCAGTAGGTGGACAAGTGGAGATTAAAGAACAACGTGAAGTAAGATCCACGAGAGCTGTTAGACCTAAATATAAAACATAACCATGGAGGAAAAAGAACTGATTTCTATGAATATAAATGGACTGAATTCAGCTACCAAAAGAAGGAAAAACTTTCCACAAATTAGAGAAGCTAAAATTTGATATAATCTGTCTACAAGAAGTTCACATTAAAAAACAACATGAACAATTATTGGCACGACCAAAATTAGGGAAAATATTTACTTCTTTGACTTACTGTAAAAAAAGAGGAGTGGTTTTTTTGTATATTAAAGAAACCATTCCAGCAAAACTGATTTATACTGATGAAGAAGGAAGAGTATTAATGGTTGAAATAGTGGACAATAATACAAAAACACTCCTGGTTGCAATTTATGCCTCGAATGATAAACAAGAAGAATTTTATAAAAAATTACATATGAAAATAATTGAACTGGACTATGCTAATATACTTATGATGGGAGATTTCAGTGGAATTGTAGACAATAAACTGGACTATACAGCAAAAGCAACACAACAAAATAGGAAGATCCTCCCTAAATCCTTTTTTAAAATGACAGATGAATTAAATCTAAAAGATATATGGAGAGAAAGAAATGCTAAAACTCAACAATATACTTTTTATTCCAATAGACATTTATCATGGTCCAGAATAGATATGATTTGGACATCAACAGAATTATTATTCAATATTCAAGAAATAAATATTGAAACAAGTACATGGGCAGACCACAATCCAATGATAATTAAATGGAAAGGACAAAAAAGATCTAGATGGACATTAAATAATACTATTTTAAAGGGAAAAAAACTTTACACAATGGATGGAAAAAGAATTGGCCTTCTTCTTTAATGAAAACAAAAAAGAAGATACTTCAATACAGAATGTTTGGGAAACAATGAAGGCATATGCAAGAGGATTAATAATTGATTATACAAAGAAAAAGAACATTAGGAAGAGGCAAATGATTAAAGCTTTAGAAGATGATCATAAAAAACTGGAAAAAGAATTACAAAAACTCCACAGAAAAAAGATATTAAGCTTAAAATGGATATAATTAAACATAAAATGGATCAAGCAGAGAAAGAAGAACTGGCACAAAAAATCAGAAGTGCTAAACGGAACTATTTTGAAGATGCAAGTAGGCCAGGTAGATGGTTGGCATATAAATTGAGAAAAGAGAAAGAATCAAGGAAAATATTACAGTTAATAGACAATCAAGGTCAAATTTGCCATGGTAATAAAGAGAAAAGGGCAATTATTCGAGACTTTTATGGACAATTATATAAACAGGAGGATCTTGATGAGATAAAAATTAAACAGTATTTACAAAATGCTAACCTACCTAAGATACCTGATGAAACTGGGGAAATGCTAGAAAGTGCTATAACAATGATGGAATTAACTGAAGCACTTAATAGACAGAACAATGGAAAAGCACCAGGACCAGATGGTCTCCCGGCAGAATTTTATAGAACACTACAAGAACCATTGAGCACTTCACTATTAGAAGTCATGAATGAAGTTATGACAAATAAGAAAATACCTAAAACATGGTCAGAAGCTTATATTACACTTATCCCAAAAGAAGGGGTTGACCCATTACAAATTAAGAATTATAGACCTATTTCCTTATTGAATGCAGACTATAAAATCTTTGCTTCAATCTTGGCAGAAAAGCTAAAAAAATATGTAAAAATTTTTATTCACTCTGATCAGAATGGATTTTTACCAAAGACAAATTAAAGACAATATGAGGGTAATCCTGAACACATTGGAATATTACGAGGCACACCCTGAAAAACAAATGGCTTTGATAGTCTTAGGCACCCAAAAGGCATTTGATAATGTGAATTGGAGATTTATGCTATTATTATTGGAACAGATGGGCTTTGCTAGAAAATTTATTCAAGCAATAGAAGCCATATATTATAAGCAAACGGCAAAAGTAATGATAGATGGAGAATTCACAGACTCTATTAATATTAAAAAAGGTACAAGACAAGGATGTCCATTATCTCCTTTGTTATTTGTATTCACTTTGGAAGTGTTAAATAGAAATATTAGAGAGGATACAAATATAAAAGGAATGAAAGTTAAAAAGGAGGAATTCAAATTGCAAGCTTTTGCAGACAACCTGGTCTTTATTTTGGAAGATCCTCTAGAGACAGTTTTAAAACTATTGGGAAAGATAGAGATGTACGGTGAGATGGCTGGCTTGAAAATAAATAAAAACAAAGATTTTGACAAAGAACATGCTGTTAAGACAAAGAGAAGAGCTGACAGACCTATTGAAAATCCAAGTTACGAATCAAGTTAAATATTTGGGGATATATTTGACGTCAAGATGTGCTGCACTGAAAGAGAATAACTATATTAAACTTAAACAGCAGATAGCATCTGACCTGAAAAAATGGGAAAATTTACAATTGTCATTGATAGGTAGAATTTCAACAATTAAGATGAATATTTTATCTAGAATTTTATATTTGTTTCAAACAATACCAATTAGGTTAGGTAAGGGCTATTTTGAAGAATTAAATAAAATTGTGTTTTATACAATTTTATATACAGCAAGGTAAGAAAGCGAGAATAAAATTAAAACTCTTACAGGATGCTAGAATTAGAGGAGGATTTGGCCTTCCTAATTGGGAGTTGTATTATCAAGCTACAAATTTAATGTGGGCTAAAGAATGGATAACGTTAAGAAAGACTAGATTGCTGGCATTAGAAGGACATGATTTATTATTGGGTTGGCATGCTTTTCTATGGTATAAGGGAACTAAATCGCAGGGTTATTTTAGAAGGCATTATATACGGGAATCGTTATGGTTGAATTGGGAGAAAATTAAGAAACAATGTTATTTGAAAATCCCAGTTTGGTTATCAACTATTGAAGCTTTTTCTTATCCTATAACCTATAAGAAGGAACAAACAGTTAGATATGGGGAATTACTAGATGAAAAGGGTGAACTTAAAATGATGCAAAATTTAGAAGAACAAGGTAAAAAGATGAATTGGTTTTCATATGCGCAAATACATTCAAGGTATCTTAAAGATTCTAAAATGGAAGGATTCTATGATAAATTGACTGACTTAGATAGGATATTGACAGGTACTGATGAAAAAGTGATCAAAAAAATTATATAATTATTTGTTGGAAATTAAATTGGAGGAAGAACAAGTTAAAGAAACAATGATTGCTTGGGGGAAGAATTTTGGATATGGGATTGATTTAGGGAAATGGCAAAAGTTGTGGTCTCAAAATTATAAAATGACAATGTCAACAGCATATAAAGAAAATTTGTATAAGATGTTTTACAGGTGGCACTTTCCCCTGACAAGAATTGTAAGAATGTTTAAGAACAAATCTGAAAAATGCTGGAAATGTCATCAGATTCCTGGTTCATATTACCATATGTGGTGGACTTGTGAGGAGGCCAGGAAATACTGGACTAGAATTCGTATATGGTTGGAAAAAATGACAAAGAAACATATAGACTTGAAACCGGAGATTTTTTTATTCGGAATCTTACCTGATATATATAATAAAAATGTAAAGTATTTGATTGTAAATGTATTAACAGCGGCTAGGATTGTATTTGCTAAAAATTGGAAAAGTGAGAGAATACCATTAGAGGAAGAAATCATTAAGAAAATATTGGAATGTGCTGAAATGAGCAGATTAACATTTGAAATTAGAGAACAAAAAGATAAACAATTTTATGAAGTTTGGGATCTTTTTTATCAATGGTTAGATAGTACAATATAATAATAGAATATTTGGAAACCTAGGATATAACGAATATGCATTTTTTTTTCTTTTTGGTTTTGATAATATTTTAAGAATATTTTATTAAGATTTGGTAGGATTTTATGATCTGTTACAAAATAAATTAATTAAACTATAGTTATCTCGCTTAAGTATGAATTAGTTAAATTACAGTCAAATGATTGTTCAATAGTGATATTGGGATATATGGTTGTTGATTGATGATATGAGTTATTATGCAACATAATTATTATGATGACTATGAAATGGATGCACAAAAAGGAGTGGTAAACCAACCGATACACTGCTTGTAAATTTATGAAGAATGATGATGTTTTTATGTTATGTCCTATGTTTTATGTGTTTGTGTTTGTTGTAAAAATTTAATAAAACTTGTATTAAAAAAAATGTTGTTCACCCTCAATCAGCAACAGTATAGGAGGATCAGTCTGGGTTGGTCTCAGATCGGAAGTATATTCAGGTTTTAACAAACTAACATGGAAGACTGGGTGAATTTGTCGAAGGGTTTTTGGTAATTTCAACTGGACTGCCACAGGGTTTACAATCCGTTCAATCGGGAAAGGACCAACATACTTAGGACTAAGTTTCTTCGACTTTTGAGTGGTTTGTAAATATCTGGTGGACAAAAAAACTTCGTTGCCCACTTGATATGGTTTCTGTGGAGTTCTCTTTTTGTCTGCAAACTTCTTGTGAGCTTGATGTGCCTCATCTAATGCTTTACAAGCGACTGGCCAATTCAGCTGGAGTTGTGCTATCCATTCATTTAATGACTGGATAGTAGGCTTTTCACGAGGCAGTTCAAGTATGGGTACAAAATCTTGTCCTGATGCCACCTTGAAGGGGGTAAATCTAGTACTACTATTGTTATATGCCACTTCAGCAAATGGCAATAGGTCAGTCCAATTATCCTGCAGATAGTTTATGTAACACCTGAGGTACTGCTCCAATACTGCGTTAGTCCTCTCACAGGCCCCATTGGTTTGGGGATGGTGGGCGGAGCTTAAGCCCTGGGTGGAGCCCAATAACTTCAGGAACTCCCTCCAAAAGTTCAAGGTAAATTGAACCCCCCTGTGAGAGATTATGCGCTCACGAATGCCATGTAATCTATAGATATGCAAAATAAACAGTTTAGCCAACGTTTTTGCAGATGGAATCTTCGAACAAGGTATGAAATGTACTTGCTTGGAAAACAAATCGGTTACCACCCAAATAACTGTGTTTCCCCAGCTTTCGGGCAATTCCACTATAAAGTCCATAGAGATTTCCTTCCACGGAGCCGTTGGTCTAGTCACATTTTGTAACAACCCTGCTGGCTTGCCAGGAGGTCTCTTGGCTGATGCACAAATAAAACAGCTAGCCACATAAGTTTCAATGTCCTTCTTCAAAGTGGGCCACCAAAATTGCCGCTTTACCAGATGTAAGGTTTTCACGAATCCAAAGTGACCAGCCGCTTTAGAATCATGAGCTTGTTGTAATATTTGGCTCCTCAGTTTCTCTGGCACGTACAACTTGGTTCCCACCCAGGCCAATCCATCTCTAACTGTACAGTTATTCGAATGAGCCAGGAGCCAATCATCAAGTTTTAGAGCCTCTTTTAATTGTGCAGTCAAACCGTTCAATAGATCCACTTCCTGCTTCTTCTTTTGGGCTCTAGTAACTACTGGAGCTGCTAGCTGTTTGGTTGAGACAATCGGCCGTATTACTTCCTGGCAAACACTATTATATTGAAGTAATCTAGATAGAGCATCCGCCATGAAGTTCCTCCCCCCTGGAATGTACTTCAATGAAAAATTAAACTGCTTAAAGTACTTGGCCCAGTGAACTTGTTTGGGGGACAGCTTCCGAGGTGTTTTTAAAGCCTCCAAATTCTTATGATCAGTCCACACCTCAAACGGGTGTTTTGCTCCTTCCAAGAAATGTCTCCAAGTCAGTAGGGCCCAGCGGACTGCAAAACTTCTTTTTCCCAGACAGCCCACCTTCTTTCGGTTTGAGATAATTTATGGGAGGTATAAGCACAGGGTTGTAAAATCCCTTTCTCATTGATTTGTAGCAACACCGCTCCCACTGCCACATCACTCACATCGGCTTGGATCACAAAAGGAGCATCCATGTCCGGGTGCTTTAGCACTGGTTCAGCAGCAAACAGTCGTTTTAGTTTTTCAAAGGCCGCTTGACATTCCATGGATCACTCCAATGGTTTACTAGGCTTTGGTTTTGCCTCCTCTTTAGTTTTTAATAGGTTTGTGATAGGCAGTGCTATCTTTGCAAAAGCTGGGATAAATTGTCAGTAGAAATTGGCGAATCCCAAAAAACTCTGAAGTTGTTTTCTGGTGCATGGGGGGGGGGCATTCCAACACGGCACGCACCTTCCCTGGATCCATTTCTATGCCCTCATGTGAGATGCAATACCCCAAATAGTCAATCTTCTCCTGATGGAACTCACATTTGGACAATTTAGCATACAGCTTAGCGGCTCGGAGTTTCTCTAAAACTGACCGCACTAGTTTCACATGTTCATCCCAAGTCTCTGTGTAGATAAGGATGTCATAAAGATAAACCAAAAACCCCTTGTATAAATGTTCATGTAACACCTGATTGATCATCTGCATGAATATCGCTGGGGCTCCCTGTAGGCCAAATGGGAGAACGTTGAATTGAAAGCAACCCATCGGGCAGTTAAAAGTGGTTTTCCGTTCATCCCCTTCCTTAATTTGAACTCGGTAGTACATTTCTCTCAAGTCGAGTTTTGTAAAAAATTTTCCCTTGGCCAGATGGGCCACATGTCCTTCATCGGGGGAAGGTGTACACATTTTCCACAGAAATAGTGTTCAGGTTTCTATAATCAACCACCAAGCATAAGGAGCCATCTTTCTTTTCATGGAACAATACTGGGGTCACTACCCGGGGTCTAGCAGGTTGGATGAAACCACGTTCCAAATTTTTATCAATAAACAACCGCAGCTCTTCTAATTCCCGTGGTGTCATCGAGTTAGCTTCAGTTTCGGGAGTTTCACCCCGGGTAAAATTTCAATACTACAATCTGTTGAATGATGAGGGGGAAGCTCATCTGAGGCCTTCTCACTGAATACTTTCTTTAAGTCCCAATATTCCTCTAGAATTTCTCCTCCCCCTTCAGTTCCTCGGTACCCATGGAGGCTAACTGAATAGGATTCTGAAGTTTTGGCTGAGATCGACCCTCCCCTTCCAGCCGCTGGTCGGTACATATGCGCAATGACCCTTTCCTCCAGTTGTCGTGGAGGTTCCATTTCCGGAGCCAGGGCAATCCCAGTATTAGTGGCTGTTCCATCCCAGGGGTGACAATAAAACACAGAGTCTCTCTATGCCTCCCCATGGTCATTTCTATGGGTTCCATTATGAAGCGTGCAGGGCTGCCCCCCCACCACTGATCCATCCAATTGGCAAAAAGCTACGGGCGTTTTTAAAGTTTTTAGTCTTAAGCTCATTTTCTCTACTACTCCCGTGTTGATTACACATCTCGTGCACCCAGAGTCTAGCAAGGTTAGCATTTTCCCTTCAGCCCCCGATGTGGGTACCCCTAATTTCACCAGAATGGTCATAGGGACCTTGTTTGGGCTTACCAGGGAGCCGTCTTCTGAATTGGATTCACTCTCTTCAGAGGAGGTCGGAATTCCCAGCTCCTCTCCTTTTGGAGGGGCAACCTCTACAACCTTTCTCATCTTAAGCGCCGTCTCGCGAGGTTTCACTGGGGGGGGTTTCAGGCTTTTCCCCTCCTTTTGGTGTCCCCTTTGGTTCCAACTTGGCCCTGCAGTCTGCAGCCCGGTGACCTTCCTTCCCACATCAGAAGCAGGTGGTGGTCTTGGGTCTTGCTGCCATCCCTCCCTTTTGGGGTTTGAGGGCTTCTTGAGGACGTGGGGAGGAGGCTTGCTCCAACCAGATCCCCCCTGGCATCTGTTTTGGGTTAGATCAATTTCCACCTCTGCTGCCAGCAAGTACCACATCTGCAAATCATTGGGGTCTCTTCTGGCAATGCAGCTCTGGTATACCTCTTCATTTAACCCATCTTTGAATGCTTCTATCAGGGCTACCTGGGACCAGCCTCGAATATGACACACCAACTCTCTAAATTCCTGGGTGTAGTCGGCCACTGATCTCCGGCCCTGATTTATAGACTTCATCCTGATCCTGGCCTTACGCTCCACCAGTGGGTCTTCAAACCTGGCCCGCAGTGCAGTCATGAACAGGTCATAATTCAACAGCTGGGGAGCATTATCATTATGCAAAGTCACCATCCATTTTGCAGCTGAGCCCAGGTAACACATCTAACTTTGGCTGCTTCTGAAGGAAAATCCCCTCTGTATTCTTCCATATAGCTCTAAACTTGTGCTAGGAAAAATCCCAACTCTTTAGGATCCCCCCCATATTTTACTTCCAATGGAGGCAGCTTTGGAGTTCTACGTCTTCTGGGAATTACACCTCCCACTGGGGCCCCTGGGGCTGCTGCTGCCTGTTGTGCTGGCCCAGGTTGATTTATGGGGATGGCTGCTCTGCTTCTTCTGGCTGAGGCTGCCTCCCCCTCCTCTCCCTCATACCTTTGTGCAGTGTGAGGTTCCCCAAGGGCTTCATTGATGAAGTGCCTGGCTTGATTCAGTAAAAAGTCTTTCCTTTCCCTCTCTTGCCATGGCTCCTCTCTTCCACACCAATGGGTAGTGGTGACTCCTGGAGGGGGGCCTCCTCCGGATCTTTCCAGCTGACTCCCAATGACCATTTGGGTTTTACAGCTGGTTTTTCCCCAAGGTTGAGCTCTGCTAGCAATTCAGCTTCCTGTGCCTTCTTTAGCAGCAATGAGTCTTGCCCTCCGATGACACCCAGGTCTTCTTGGTCACTGGCTGGAATTGACATGATGTTCAGACCCACTCAGAAGGAATTGTATTATCTCTCTGGGTGGGATGGTAGGGTGAGATTCAGAATAATGTCAGCTGGTGCTCCATTCAAAAATCCAAGAAAGAAATAGTTAGACTCTTTTAATTGGAGAAAAATATTTTTTACTGGAAATGAAGTGGTAGCAACAAGAGGATTCTGAATCTGAGGAAATAGGTGCATAAATCACATATACAAAGTGATGGAAATGTTCCCACCCCCAATAGTTCAAATGGTTCTTCCAATTAAAAGTTGTGAATATCATCATGTGGACATCTTCAGGTGGTGATGAAGTTTCTGTCTGTTGACCTTGGCATACTTTGATAAAAGTTTGCAGCTGCACATAGAAAAGAAAGCTAAGCAAGAAATAGAAACCTAAGCAAGAATGTACTCTCCCCCCTCCTCAGTTTTTCAATACTAGTTTGTATCACCTCCAGCTCGCTTCCCATACTTTCCCCCCCTCCTCCCCCTGTTACTTATGGCAGCCGAAAGATGCAAAGCAAAGATAGAAAATCTTGAAGGCTGACAGTAAGTCACCTAACAGTTGGGTTGGAAAATATATAAACCAGGATAGACATTTTAATACTGTCTCTTTAAGGGAATGCTAAAATTGTAATTGGGTGTGGTTCCTCAAATGGCCATAAGATGGAGCCAGAAACCTGGGTTGTTCTGTTGTTGCTGAGAGTGTTGCCATTCCTGCATTTCCCTATTGACTGTTGCTGATCATTGTTCTTCTTGGGTTTGATGTAAGTCTGTTACTAAACTGTTTATGATACTGGACTTTGTTATTTGGATTATCCCTGAACTGAAAATTGACTGCTTTAACTGTGAATGACTTGGACTGTTTGTTGGACTTTGCTTAAACGTTTATTGGAAGTAAAAACCTACATTTTACTATACAGTGTATCTGTTTGCTGGTTGTGTGTTATTCTTCACCACTCTCACTACGTCTCCCTGTGTGCGCTCATTCTCCTAACGGGGAATTACCTCAACACAAGTGTTGAATCATCACTGCAAAATCACTTATTTTTATTATACTGGTTTTGTTTTTTTTGGAGGAGTGTATTTTTATTGTCTTGTTATGTGAATAATTTTGGAAACAAGGATTCCTTCTGAAAGATTTGCTTTGGGACTCAAACAGAATTTTATTTACTGCCTTATATCGGTGCTCATTGAAACACATAAAGGGTGAAAAAGCATCCCATAAGAGTAAAAATGTTGTTGTTGTTATTTAAAGAATTATGTAACTTATCGGAACGGTATTTACTGCAGCTCAGTTTCAGTATCTGGGTATTTGGGTCCAATGTAAGTGCTCAAGTTACCTTGACCTCTTGGATGACTACAAGCTAACCCGGAATAAAACAATGATTTGTTATCCAGGCTTAAAATACGATTGTCTTCTTTTGAATGGAGGTCACTTCGAAAGGTGACCCAAGATAGGTCTTTCCAAATTATATCTATTTTTCTTCAGCCACAAATCATTTTTAAAAAATCTAAATATAGCAGAATTAACTATAATGATAGCCAGTGTGGGGTGCTGGGATAGAGGTAGATAAACCCAAGTTCTATAGATCACATGCCAAGAAAATAGCCAGCAGCTCACTGCGTGTTTGTGTGTGTGCATCGCTGTCAAAACACCAAAAACAGGTCAAGTAGCTCTGGGGAGGTCAGTCATAAAATAGAACACTTGTTAAGCAACTGACCATTAAGTGAGGACCACTTATATTTGGTTTGTCAGTTACATGACCACCTAGCCACATCCAGCCAGTCACATGACCACCAAGCCATGCCCAGTCAGCAAGCCACGCCCACCCAGTCCCATGACCAGCAAGCCACACTCATAAATTAACCCATGCCCACAGAACAGGTTAAGAAATATGAATCCCGCCCCTGCTCTGAGATCCAACAACTGATGGCCACAGATGAACAGCAGTCTACTTATCTTCATCAGGATCCCTCAGGATCAAAAACTGAGCTCATTAAACTCAGATGTTAGATGGCAAAGATTGTCTGAAGGTTCATGTTATCAAATGGAAGACTTGTGATGGCTCTGATCTCTGATAGACATAGCCCTCACATCTAGAAGTGGCCTCTAATAAGAATATTTTGATTATTTTTGGAAAGATATAAACCACTTCTAATCATTTTATTTTTATTTTGTCAATCCACACAGTGTATGCAATATCTCTACGCTAATGCAAACCAAAGATTAGCTAAGATTTTCCTTATTACCATCTCTCCTTCTCTAGTTTCCTCTCTATAGATTATATATTATACTTCATTCAATATTATATTTAGCTAACAACAATACCATGATTTCAGGAACAAAGTGTGCAGGTGGTGTGGTTGGGGTTTCTAGAACACTGAAGTAACTGTGCCGGCCTGTTGTAAAACAGTAACAAAATATACATATAAATCCACATATACAGTGGCAAGATGGGTAACAAATTTAATAAATAAAATAAATAAATATGGCAAGTCTACATCTATACAGAAGATGTATAGATCTAATTTATCAATGCCTATGTATTACTAAAAGTTTCTAGTTATTAATATAAGTAGAATAGGATACTTTAGGCAACCTTATTGAATATAGTTAATGAAAGTTTAATTTTGTCAAAATTTCCATTTTAATAGACAAAGAGCAGACAAAAAGCAAAGAACAGGGCGATCAGAAAAACCTGCTACTTTGCATGATAAAAATAATTCAGTTCAATTGAATGCAGCATTAAACCTTCCCCAGAGACATAAAATTAATTATGTCTTTCCATCATGTCAACCTACACCTACACTTAAGGTTGAGTTTGGGGTCACACTATCTTTGAATGATTTGTGTGAATAGTGATATGTTTGGCTGTCCCTTTCCTCCCAGATCATCCTCTTATTCTTTATGTGATTGGAAGCCTCAAGTATGGGACATATAATTCAAAAATACAGTTCAGTCTTTAATTTTTTTATCTTGATAACACCACATTAATAAACTGATGGAAACTCTATTTACAAAAACGTTGATACCCCTCCCAATCTACATTTTGTTTACCTGATTCTGCATATGTTCACATTATAACCATATAATGGAATCGTTTTTATAAGATTTATTGTAACCTCTAGGAAAAGTTGATTTGTGAGGGGGAGCCATGGATATAACTTTTATTCTTTTTCTTTTATTATATTAACTCTAGTTTAAACGGTATCCTTAAAAATTACAATAATTGATACTTTTTGATTAAAACAACAATAATATCTACCAAGTAATAAAGCAGAAACTGCTTTTGTTGAGGTTTTTGCAGATGATAATCTTGCATTATTTCTGTAATTTTTATTATTTTGCTGCTCACAATTACCTGTAATTGTCTTCGCAGGAGACAATTATACCTCGGTTTTCCAAGATCTCTCTCAACTGTGCAATGGAATGCCCTGTGCATGTTTCCCTGACAATAGAAGGTCACCACATGTTATTGTCTCTGTAAGTCACAGAAATTTACATACAGAAAAGTGCTAAATCCTTCCAGAAAACAAAAACTGGATGCCTGATTCCTGAATAAATATTTTTTTTCCAATAGTTTAAAATTCTCTCTATGCTTTCAAGGTAACCTCATTTCTAAACACCCAAATTAGCATAATCAGTCTTGCCCCCAGCACCCACCATTTAAGCAGTATGTAGAGACGGTTTTGTTTAATTGCAAGGGGAAGGAGTAAGGGAAGGGAAGGGAAGAGTGGGGGGGAAATAAGTACGCCAGCTTCATTGGGGGGGGGGGGAAGGGAGAGAAAGGAAGGAAGGAAGGAAGGAAGAAAGAAAGAGAGAAAGAGGGATGGATGGGGTGGGGAAAAAGAGAGAAACGAAGGAGCACAAATACCTGGCAACTTCAGAGAATACTTTGAAACAGCACAGTAATCCAGGGCTGGAAGGGACCTCAGAGGTCATGTAGTCCAACCCCCTGCTCCTGCAGGAGACCTTATATCATCTGGGTTATTTTGGTGTCTCTAACACAGAGGAGAAATTCCCAGGAAAGGAAAGGAGTTTACTAGGCAAGGCTGCCATTCAGAGGAAGGCAGAAATAAGTCCTCAACACACGGCAACAATTGAGCCCAAAATTTTGGTTGCTAAGCAAGAGCTTTCACCCACTTTACAACCAGTCTTGCCACCGTTGTTAAGTGAGTAGTTGCAGCTCTTAAGTGGATCAGATGGTTGTTAAATGAATCCGGCTTTCCCGTGGACTTCGTTGCTCAGGTTGCAAAGCGGGATTGCATGACTTGGGGATACAGACTATGTATGAGTCAGTTGCCAAGGGTCCCTGTTCGAATTTGGATGCTGCAACAGTCATTTAGTGTGAAAAACAGTCATAAGTCCTTTTTTCCAGTTCCGTTGTAATTGGAACGGTCGCTAAGTGAATCTGGCTTCCCCGAATCTTCGTTGCTAAGAGAGACAGCTGTTCAGTGAGCTTGGAGATCACACCATGTAACCACAGGACGCTGCAACCATCATAAATGCAAGTCAGTTGCTACGCATTCAACTGTAAGTCACGTGACCATTGGGACACTGCAATGGTTTATGTTTAAAAAATGATCAACAGTGGCATTGCAACTTTGAACAGTCATTATATGATATGGTTGTAAGTTGAGGGTAGTCTGCACTGTTTTCCAATTTGACAGCAATCCTTGATTTATGACCATCACGGCCAACCTTGGCCAATGTCGTATTTACTTACCTAAAGTTACATCAGATTCATTTAGCGACTGTGTGACTCACTTAAAGAGCTGCAACTACTTGCTTAACAACGCTGGCAAGACCAGTCGTAAAGAGGGTAAAAGCTCACTTAACAGCTGTCTCGCTTTGCAATGGAGATTTGGGGAAGCCAGATTTACTTAGCGACTGTGTGACTCACTTAAGAGCTGCAACTACCCACTTAACAAAGGTGGCAAGACTGGTTGTAAAGTGGGTGAAAGCTCTTGCTTAGCAACCAAAATTTTGGGCTCAAGTGTTGTCGTAAATTAAGGACTATCTCTGCCTTCCTCTGCATGGCAGCCTTGTCTAGTAAACTCCTTTCCTTTTCCGATAATTTCTCCTCTGTGTTAGAGACACCAAAATAACTCAGATGACATAAGGTCTCCTGCAGCAGCAGGCGGTTGGACTATATGACCTCTGAGGTCCCTTCCAGCCCTGGATTGCTGTGCTGTGTCAAAGTATTCACTGAAGCTGCCAGGTATTTGTGGTCCTTTATTCCTCTCCTTTTTCTCTCCCTCCCTCCCACCCTCCATTCATATCTTGTTTCCCTTCCCTCCCTCCTTCTTTCTTTCTTTCTTTCTTTCTTTCTTTCTTTCTTTCTTTCTTTCTTTCTTTCTTTCTTTCTTTCTTTCTTTCTTTCTTTCTTTCTTCCTTCCTTCCTTCCTTCCTTCCTTCCTTCCTTCCTTCCTTCCTTCCTTCCTTCCTTCCTTCCTTCCTTCCTTTTGTTTCTCTCCACCTTTCCCCCCGCAAGGGGCAGGGGCATCTCAGCCAAGGTGAAAACTCAGAGGAGAATTGCCCAAGGAGGAACATGGGTGGAGAAGGAGGCATGGCCAAGGGTAGGAGACAAAAAGTCCCATTCTGTCTTGGGTCTGGTAAATAACAGATAATCAGAGTTGGAAGGGACCTTGTAGGTCATCTAGTCCAACCCCCCACCCAAGCAGAAGACCCTACATCATTTCTGACAAATGGCAATCCAATCTCTTCTTGAAAGTCTCAAGTGATGAAGCTCCCCCAACTTCTGAGGGCAACTTCTGTTCCATGGGTTGGTTGTTCTCACTATCAGAAACTTTCTCCTTATTTCCAGGTTGAATCTCTCCTTTTCAGTTTCCATCCATTATTCCTTGTCTGGCCTACAGGTGCTTTAGAAAATAGCTTGACTCCTTCCTCCCTGTGGCAGCCCCTCAAATATTGGAAGACTGCTATCCTGTCTCCCCTGGTCCTTCTCTTCACTAGACTAGCCAGGCCCAGTTCCTGTAACCATTGTTCAGATGTTTTAGTTTTCAGTCCCCTAATCATCCTGGTTGCTCTTCTCTCTACTTTTTCGAGAGTCTCAACATCTTTTTTGTAATGTGGTGAACAAAACTGGATGCAGGACTCTAGGTGTGTGGTTTTTTGGTTTTTGGTTTTTTTCAAGATGGGAGCCACATCAGCTCTTTTCCTGTCCTTTGGTAGTTCCCCGGTGCTCTAGGATTTTTGAAAGAGGTGGTACCGTAGTTCTGAGGTAACATCTGCCATCTAAAGGAGAACTCTGGGGTGTAATCCATCAGGTCCCGGTTATTTGTATTCATCAAAATCAGACAAGTGTTCTCTTACTATTTTTTTTTTTTTTTTGCTTATTTTAACTGTTGTTTCTAGTCTATCTTATAGAGTTATGCTTTTGGGAGGTTGGGCTATAGTTTCTTTTTGTGTGAAGACCAATGCAAAGAATGAGTTAAGCAGCTCTGCTTTCTCTCTGTTGCCTGTTACTTCTTTGACATCTTCTCTCTTTAGTGGAGGGACTGTTTCCTTGATATTTTTCTTGTTATTTATATGTTGGAATAAACTTTATTATCTTTGACTTTTGTTGCATGTCTTTGTTCATTCTGAGCCTTTGCTTTCCTGACTTTGCAGAGTCTTTGCAGATTCTGGCTATCCACTGATATTCTGCCTTAGTTGTATGTCCTTCTTTCCATTTTTTGTACTTGTTCCTTTTTTCTTTCAATTTACCAGAGAGATCTTTGTGCAGCCATTCGGGTTTCTTCTTTCTTTTTATCTTTCTCAGTGGTATTATGTTAGTCTGGGCTTTTATGATCATATTTTTCAGTTTGCCAAGATTCTTTGGTTGTTTTCCCTTTAGGATTTTTATCCAAGGGATATTTCCCAAGTTCTCTCTGAGTTTGTTAAAATCAGTTCTTTTAAAATCCAAGACTCTGGTGTCATTATGTTCTATTGCTTGTGTTTGCATTATGTTGACTTCTAGTATAACATGCTCACTCTCACCCAAGGTTCCTGCAGTTCCAAATCCCTCTATCACGTCTTTGCTAATTGTAAGAATTAAGTCCAGTATGGTTGTCCCTCTAGTTTCACCCTCTACCTTTTTGGGCAACAAAGTGGACAGCTAGATTGGTTAAGAACTTATTTGATTTCTCACTTGGTGCAAAATTTAAAAGATGGTGTTGAAAGGTTCTGAGATCAAATCTGCCAGTTTCTTCAAAACTCTGGGATGTCAGGACATTGAGTTTTCAATCCATCTAGAGCTGACAGATGTTTTCTTTCCTTAATTTTCCTTATTTTAATTTGCATTCCTAGCCTGTTTTTACAGTTTTGTTTTTTGATAAATTGGTTTGTATTTATTTTTTGTGTGAAGACAGATGGAAAGAATAAGTTAAACAGTTCTGCTTTTTCTCTACCACCCTTTACTTCCTTGTCACCTTCTTTCATTAGTGAACTGATTGTTTCTTAGATTTTTTCTTGTTTTTTATGTATTGATTTGTTTAAAAAAATTGTTTTTGACATTAGCTGCAAGCAGGGGTGGGATTCTACCAGTTCTGTCCACCTCTGTAGAACTGGTAGTTCTGAAGAGCAGCAGGCAGAGAGCATACATAGAACTGGTTCTATGTCTGCTGCTGTTTTGGACCACCTGCCCACCTGGGCTCTTATCTGACCTTTATTTCCTGCTTTTTTAACTGCAGCTGCTTTGCAAGACACAGCTGCAGTTGAAAAAGCAGGAAAAAGGTGCTTTTTTAACTGCTGCGCACCCGCAAGCAGTGCTGCTCAGCTGTCCAGGCAGCTAGCTGATGACGATATACACACGCACGCAAAACGTAAAATCACCGAACCAGTAGTTACACCGATCAGACCCACCCCTGGTTGCAAGTGTTACTTTGTTATGAGCCTTAGCTTTCCCAATGTCATCTTTGCAGGTTCAAGCTATTTGTTGGTATTGTGCTTTAGTTATTTGTCCTTCTTTCCATTTTTCTACTTATCCTTTTTTCCCCCTCAGTTGGGAATCCATCCTGTTTTTTTGTTGGTTTTCTTTTTCAGTGATATTGAGCTAGATTGCGTTTATATATAATAAATTATTTTCTATTATTTTTGTTATTATTTATATTACTATTTATATTTATTAAATTGTTTATATTATTTTATATATTTATATTTTATATTAATTTATATAACTACATATTCATGTATAATAAATATATATTATATTTATATAATTAACAACCTCTGCCTATCCTAGGTCCTTGGGGTGGAACCAGATAGGTGAAAAAAATGCTAAATCCAAGGTAAACATCAGGCTAACTGTGATATCACCCTATACCTTATGCCCTTTCAGATGAGCAAGATCTAGGTCAGGGGTCTCCAACCTTGGCTCCTGGAAGCCTGGCGGACTTCAACTCCCAGAGTTCCACAGCCAGCTGGCTGTGGAATTCTGGGAGTTGAAGTCCGCCAGGCTTCCAGGAGCCAAGGTTGGAGACCCCTGATCTAGGTATTCACGAGGGACAGAGACCTCTAGTGGTAAAAGCCAAGAATGCAATAAAAATTAATATCGATATTTTACAAAGTGGAGATTGGACTTTAAAGATGAATTCTCAAAGTAAACAATAGTTTAAATTGGGATGGCACAGACATTGTCACAAGGTAACCTGCATAAAAAGTGCTTCTTAAATAATAAGTGTTGTGAGAGTGTGTGCACTCACACACAAATACCAACAATAACTCTTTTTTTGAAATCACCCTGTAATTTCTTAATTCAGGGTAGAGTCTAGGGAACTGAATGAAGCCGAATGTTGAGTGTTTCCTTGCTAGGTGCTGTTCCTGATGCCATGGAGAGTTTGCAGCAGATATTTTTTCTTTGCGCCCTAGGAGAGAAACACCTGCTGCTATCTAGCATTGAACTCTCAGCCTTCCAAGTGGGAGGCAAGCATCTTCACCATTCGACCACCATCTGCTCAGAATGGTGGCAATAAAGCAGTGTTACCTTCTACCCGGGCTAATCATACATACCTCTGGGATTCACCAATATCATGCGTTAGCCAGATCTGCATCTTGGAAACTTTCTCTGGGTTTAGGTTAACAATTTCAACACTGCCAAAAATGCTGAAAGAGCGGAAGCAGAGAAACACATTCAAAATCTTTTCTTGGTTAAACAAATACTGTATATCAGGTCAAAATGTTAAAATATAACTCCTTTGTATATTTCTATTTTTAGAAGAGGAAAAAAAAGACTCTAATTTGGTCTTTCTGGATCCTTATACCTTCTGACTCTTCAACAGTGGATCTGTGCTTGCCATACTCAGTGGACGGTGGATGAGCCTTTTCTGCTACCCACAAAATTCTCAGCCATGGGGACAAACACACAGAGAAAGCCGAGAAGAAAAGAAAAGGAACCATAACATGGCATTGCCAATTTGGGCATTAGCAAAATGAACAGAGTAAGGCCCAAAATCTTAAGGGAGAACCCCTACTTGTCCCCATCTAGGATTATCTATCCTCTTAACCAGAGGTGGGCTGCTCAGGTTTCGTACAGGTTTGGCCTTTGCTCTGGTGATTGGTTGAGTCCACCCACCTGCCCCTGCTTTAGTCTGTCCTTTATTTCTGCAGTTTTTAAGCTCAGCTGAGGTGCAGCACAGCAGATTACCACACACCTCACACCTCAGCTGTTTTACTCACCAGCCTTGCAGTGGGAACTCAATTTAAAGCTGTAAAAGAGTGGTTTTGCAATGGGTTCAGCGAACCTATTGCGAAACCGGTAGAAGCCCACCAATGCTCTTAACCAGGCTGTGATGAATTTATGTGCAAATATTATGATGACTGTAAGCCTCCCAAAGTTACCTTCTGGTAAGATGGGCAGTCAATGAAGTTAATAAATAAATATTAACACTGGGGTGTTTTTTTTTTTCATTATGAAGACCTACGTTTGTTTTGACATCTTAGGTCAAAAGGAAGGGCTTTCTTTTCAAGGGGAGTATTTCAGCAGAAGAAACCTATTGGACACCTGAACACACATGGTGGTTGCTACTGATGTAAATGATAACCTATGTTCTTGCTCTCCTTTTTTGTAAAAGAAAATAAATCCTTTATTCTTTTGGTTTCTTCATTCTTTCACTTCTTTTTTCTTTCTTTTCCTTCCCAGGGAAAAGGTAAATCATTTTTGAAATGTGTCTGAACTTATCATTTATTATCAATCAAACTGAGAACTGGAAGCTGCAGCCCAGTTGCTAGGCCAGCACTCAAGAAGTCACGCCGATGGCCCCCAGGGTATCTGCAAGAGTACAGTTGAAAAAAATCAGGATGGCAGCACAGTGGTGTCACTGAAGCTCCACTCTTTTTAATGTGTGTCATGTGTTATATGCAGATAAAAATTGATAGTTGTAAAGTGCCAGAGAAATCAGGAGATCCCAGCAGTTTAAATGGATATAAAGATTTATTGCAAGCTTAAGCGCTACACAAGAATCTGAACTATTAACAGTCAAAGCAATTTGGTAGTAGATAAAGAATTCAAGGTGGGACTTAGATCTCTTATGGGCATGAAAGGATTCATGACTAATGATACGTTTGATCCCTCCTCAGGCTTAGCCTGGTCATCTCCTACAGTAATACTTCAATCATCTCACTGTGGTTGCCATCTTTATTCCATATCTTGCATAGATCCATGACTGACATATAGAATAGAATACGTTTAATACGTAGAATACGTTTAATTCAGACAATGTTGAAGCAAGATAAAGAACAAGAAAAAGTAAATTTACAGATGATTATGCAAGGAATCCAAGATCTTAAGATAAAATCAGACACCATTGAACAAAGAATAGAGAACATTGAACAAAGAACGGAGAAGACTGATGAAAAAGTGGAAAATATTAAACAAATGATGGGGAAGTATGAGGAGAGATTCCAAAAAATTGAGGAAGAAGGAAAACAAAGAGAGGAGAAGATTGGAAATATTGACAGTAGATTAACAGTGGTTGAACAAGAAAAAAGTGGGATGTTGAGGTGGGAGATGGAAAGGTCAGAATTTTATCTCAGATTTCAAAATATAGAAGAGGAAAAAGGAGAAAATTTGGCTGCGATAATGATAGAAATGTTGGCAGATGCTCTAGAAATTCCAGAGGAAAAGATGATGGATGGAGTAGATGAGGTATATCGAGTTTATACAATATGCGATGAGAAATAAATTACCAAAGGAAGTTCATATTAGATTTACCAAAAAATCCATTAAAACACAAATATTACAAGTGGTAAGAGAGAAAACATTGAAATACAAAGGCAAAGAGATTGTGGTTTTAAAACAAATACCCAGAAGAGTGAGAGAGATGAGAAGAGAATATCGATTTCTGACCAAAATGCTACTGGAAAACGAAGTGAACTATAGATGGCTGATTCCAGAAGGATTAATGTTTACGTGGCAAGAGCAGAGACATAGAATTGATTCAATTGAGAAAGCAGAACTTTTCCATGCAGAATTTTTTGGAAGAAGAAGAGAGGAGGCAGAGAAAGAGGTCTCATTAATTGAGTTTCAAGAGGAACAACTGGAGACTGAAAAAGAGAAAGGAGCTGTAGGTGGACAGGTGGACAGTAAAGAACAGCGTGAAGTGAGATCCACGAGAGCTGTTAGACCTAAATATAAAGCATAATCATGGAAGAAAAAAAAACTGATTACAATGAATATAAATGGACTTAATTCAGCTGTTAAAAGAAGGAAAACTTTTCATAAATTAGAGAAATTAAAATTTGATATAATTTGTCTACAAGAAGTTCATATTAAAAAACAACATGAACAATTGTTAGTACAGCCAAAATTAGAGAAAATATTTACTTCTTTGACTCAATGTAAGAAAAGAGGAGTGGTTCTATACATTAAAGAGGCTATCCCAGCAAAATTGATCTACACGGATGAAGACGGAAGACTATTAATGGTGGAAATAATGGACAATAATATAAAGATACTCTTGATTGCAATTTATGCTCCGAATGATAAACAAGAAGAGTTTTATAAAAAGCTGCATATGAAAATAATTGGACTGGACTATGTTAATATAATTATGATGGGAGACTTTAATGGAATTGTGGACAATAAATTGGACTACATAGCAACAACAACAAAGCAAAATAGAAAGGCTCTCCCTAAATCTTTTTTTAAAATGACAGATGAACTAACCTTAAAAGATATTTGGAGAGAAAGAAACGTTAAAGCTAAATAATATACTTTTTACTCAAATAGACATTTATCATGGTCCAGATTAGATATGATTTGGATCTCAACAGAATTAATATCCATTATTCAAGAAACAAATATTGAAACAAGTACTTGGGCAGATCATAGCCCAATGACAATTAAATGGAAGGGACAAAAAAAAAGATCGAGATGGACATTAAATAACACTATTTTAAAGGAGAAAGGTTTTATACAATGGATGGAGAAGGAATTGGCTTTTTTTTTTCAGAGAAAATAAAAAAGAAGATACTTCAACACAGAATGTTTGGGATACAATGAAGGCATATGCTGGAGGTCTGATAATAGATTATACAAGAAAAAAGAATATTAGGAAAAGGCAAGCTTCTAAGGCCTTGGAAGATGAGTATAAAAGACTTGAAAAAGAATTACAGAAAATGCCACAGAAAAATTGAAGCGGGATGTAATTAAACATAAAATGGAATTAATAGAGAAAGAAGAACTGGCACAGAAAATCAGAAATTCTAAACAGAATTACTTTGAAGATGCAAATAAACCAGGTAGATGGCTAGCATATAAATTGAGAAAGGAGAAGGAATCAAGAAAAATATTGAAGCTAATAGATGATCAAGGCCAAGTTTGTTATGGTAATAAGGAGAAAAAGGAAATTATTCGAGATTTTTATGGGCAACTATATAAACAAGAGAATATTGATGAGGAAAAAGTCAAACAGTATCTACAGAAAGCTAATTTACCGAAGATACCTAAAGAGACTGAAGAAATGCTAGAAAGTAATATAATAATGATGGAATTAAATGAAGCATTTAAGAGACAAAACAATGGGAAAGCACCGGGTCCAGATGGGCTTCCGGTAGAATTCTATAAAATATTTCAAGAATCATTGAGCATCCCATTGTTAGAAGTTATGAATGAAGTTATGTTAAAGAAGATGACACCCAAAACATGGTCAGAGGCTTATATCACACTTATTCCAAAAGAAGAGGCTGACCCGTTGCAAATTAAGAACTATAGACCTATTTCCTTATTGAATGCAGACTATAAATTCTTTGCTTCAATTTTAGCAGAAAGACTTAAAAAATATTTAAATAATTTTATTCACCCAGATCAAAATGGATTTCTGCCAAAGAGACAAATCAGAGACAATATGAGAGTAATCTTGGATACTTTGGAATATTATGAAGCTCATCCTGAAAAGCAAATGGCTTTGATATTCCTAGATGCTCAAAAGGCATTTGACAACGTGAACTGGAGATTTATGTTATTATTATTGGAACAGATGGGTTTTGCCAGAAAATTTATTCAAGCAATAGAAGCCATATATAATAAACAGACAGCAAAGGTAATGATGGAGGGAGAACTTACAGATTTTATTAATATAAGAAAAGGCACAAGACAAGGGTGTCCCCAATCTCTTTTGCTATTTGTGTTGACTTTGGAAGTGTTGAATAGAAATATTAGGGATGATAAAAGTATAAAAGGAATGAAAATTAAAAAGGAAGAATTCAAACTACAAGCTTTTGCTGATGACTTAGCTTTTATTCTGGAAGACCCGCGAGAAACAGCTCCAAAGTTATTGGAAAAGATAGAGACATATGGTGAGATAGCTGGTTTGAAAATAAATAAAGATAAAACAAAGATTTTGACAAAGAACATGTTACTGAGACAAAGAGAAGAACTGGCAGAACTTTTGAAAATCCAAGTTACAAATAAGGTTAAGTATCTGGGGATATATTTGACAGCAAGATGTACCACAATAAAAGAGAATAATTATATTAAACTCAAACAACAGATAGCTACAGATTTGAAGAAATGGGAAAACTTGCAATTGTCATTAATAGGAAGAATTTCAACAATTAAGATAAATATCTTACCCAGAATTCTATTTCTGTTTCAAACAATACCAATTAGGCTTGGAAAAGACTATTTTGAAGATTTAAATAAAATCATGTTGAAGTTTATATGGCAAGGTAAAAAAGCGAGAAAAAAGCTAAAGCTTTTGCAAGACGCTAGAATTAGAGGAGGTTTTGGCCTGCCTAATTGGGAATTGTACTATCAAGCTGCAAGTTTGATGTGGGTCAAAGAATTGATTACATTAAGAAAGAACAGATTGTTGACATTAGAAGGGCATGATTTGCTGTTGGGCTGGCATGCTTTTTTATGGTATAAGGGAACTAAAACACAGGGGTATTTCAGGAGACATTATATACGGGAGTCTTTGTGGTTAAACTGGGAGAAGATAAAAAGACAATGTTATTTGAAAATTCCAGTTTGGTTATCGACTATTGAAGCACTTTCCTATCCTATAATCTATAAGAAGGAACAAACAGTTAGATATGGGGAACTGTTGGATGAAAAGGGTGGACTTAAATCGATCCAAAACCTAGAAGAACAAGGTATAAGGATGAATTGGTTTTCATATGCGCAAATACATTCAAGGTATGATGAAGATTTTAAAACGGAGGGATTCTATGATAAACAGACTGATTTAGATAAGATCTTGATGGGTACTGATGAGAAGGTGATTAAAAAATTATATGGTTATTTATTGGGAATTAAATAGAGGAAGAACAAGTTAAAGAAACTATGATTGTTTGGGGGAAGAATTTTGGATATGGGATTGATTTAGAGAAATGGCAAAAATTGTGGTCTCAAAATTATAAAATGACAATGTCAACAGCATATAAAGAAAATTTGTATAAGATGTTTTTCAGGTGGCACTTTCCCCTGACAAGAATAGCAAGAATGTTTAAGAACAAATCTGAAAAATGCTGGAAATGTCATCAGATACCTGGCTCATATTACCATATGTGGTGGACTTGTGAGGACGCTAGAAAATATTGGACTATAATTCGCATGTGGTTGGAAAGAATGACAAAGAAACACATAGACTTGAAACCAGAGATCTTCTTATTGGGAATTTTACCTGATACATATAGTAAAGATTTGAAATACCTGATTGTAAATGTATTAACAGTGGCTAGGATTGTATTTGCTAAAAATTGGAAGAATGAAAAAATACCATTACAGGAAGAAATTATTAAGAAAATATTGGAATGTGCTGAGATGAGTAAATTGACATTTGAAATTAGAGAGCAAGAGGATAAACAATTTTATGAAATTTGGGATCTTTTTTATCAATGGCTAGATGATAAAATACGATAATAGAATATCGATACTATACTTATAAAGGGTTTTTAGGATTGATTTGATATGATTACATGATTTGTTATAGAATAAACTGTTTAAAGTATTGCTATCTCATAAAGCATGAATGGTTAAAAGTATAGTCAAAAAATTATTTCTTAGTGATATTAAGATATACAAGTTTGGATTGACAATATGAGTTGTTATGTAACATAATTGTAAGTAAGACTACAAAATGAATGCACAAAACTGATGAACCAACCGACACACTGGATGTACATATGAGAGTTGATGTTTTAATGTTTTGTTTGTCTTGTTTGTTTGTAGAAAATTAATAAAAAAAATTTTTTTCAAAAAAAAAAAAAGAATACCTGCTTTTTCTAAATGCTCCATTCGCTATTGATCCATTGAGCATCACTTGGACTGTTCCACAGGATGTTTCTGCAAACTAAAACAAGGAGAAACATTATTTTTTGCTACCAGCAAATCATCTATTTTATATTTGGTTAATATTTTGTGTTTCCAAAACTACAATAGATGTTTGAACACCTTGTTTCTGCAGGATTAATTTCCCTGCCACAATTTCAAAAATATGTACTCGCTGTTAGGGATACACACGCTAGCAGAATGTGCAACGGCAGTCTAGCAGGCAGGCAAATGATGTGAGTTAAACGTTGTTGTAGTTTACACTCAGTAAGACAGATACACTGTGCCAGTTAAATAGTTTTTATTCCAGCAAGAGTTATAGCATAGTCAAAACAGTCCATATGTCACACACTAGTTCAGTCCATCCAGGGATTAATCAGTTGCAAAGTCCAGTGTCGAAAATAGAGGTCAGTAAACTTACAAATAATCAGTCCAGCAATATATCTCTTTTGCAGTCAGAGATATGAAGAAAATCAAACCCCTTTTCTTCGTTTCAGCAACAGCAGGGAAAACATGCAGTTATCACCATCAATCCAACATTTGTCAGCTATTCAGTAAAAGCCAGTTAACAGTGAGCTCTCTTGCTCCCTCTTATGGTGATTTTACAACCGCACCCAAAAGACATGTTTTGCAGTTAAAGTGATACTTACACTTAAACTCACTAACATAGTTTATATATTATTTTTACCCAAACTAAGTTAGGTAACCAATGTTATCCCTAACATTTTCCCCTTTTGGGTAATATAATAATATATATATCTATTTACAATTTCAACCCATAGTTTTCACAATTTTCTTTGTGTTTGACTGCACCTTGGGCTTTTGTAAATCCATCTGCAATGTTTTCATCAGTCATGCAATATTCCAATTTCATAAAACCATTTTTTACAGATTGTCTTACATTCAAATATCTAAGGTCAGTATGTTTAGATCTAGTTTATACAGCAATATTTGTAGCCAACCGTATGGCTGCTTGATTGTCCTCATACACTACAATGGCATCTTTAACAGTTACTCCCATATCTAACAATAACTGTTTATACAGAATTAAGTCAGTACATAATAAAGATAGACATGAAAATTCTGCTTCCATTGTGGACATACTTATGTGTTGCTGTCTAATTGACCTCCAACCAATCAGTGTTTTACCTAATAGTATAGCCATGCCTGAAGTTGATTTTCTAGTTTTTATATCTGTTGCAAAACTTGCATCAGCATATGCACTTAAAATCAAATCATCTTTTGGCTCCAAATACAATGCATAGTGCATTGTCCTTTTAAGATACCTTAATATACGCTTTAGCGCTTGCCAGTGTCTTTCATTGGGTTCAGCATTGAATCTTGCCAATTGATTAATGCTATAGGCAATGTCTGGCCTTGACCAATTACTTATATATGATAAACTACCTATTAATGATTGTTAAATAGTCTTATCAAATTTTGAACTTTGAGCATCAGTATGGCAAAATTCCTGACTCATTGGAGTTTTTGCCGGCTTACAAAGTTCCATTTTATACATTTTAAGCAATTGATAAATTTTATCTTCTTGTGATATCTTATATCCACTATTGGTTTTGTTTATTGTCAATCCTAGATATTGTCTTATTTCTCCTAATTGCTTTAATTTTATCCTCTTACTTAATAATGATATTATCTCAGTAGCTTCATTATTTGTCTTAGTAATTAAAGCAATGTCATCTGTAAACAACAATAATAATGACACCATTCCATTTGTCTCTTTTTTAAATAAACATGGATCAGCTAAACCAACTTTAAATCCTATATTGTTTAACTCTTTTACAATATATTGGTTCGATTCATAATCAGATTGTTTCAATCCATAGAGATTTTATTCAGTTTCCAACAGTCATTATTATTTTTATCATCCTTTATACCTACTGGTTTTCTTAAATATATAGTGTGCTGCAATGGTGCATGCAGATAGGCAGTTTCTACATCTAAATGATTTATGATATAGTTTTTCTTAGCTGCCCACACTAAAGCTGCTCTCAAGGTTATTGCCTTTAAATTTGGTGCAAATGCTTCATCATAATCACATGCAGTTTGATTAAATCCTTGAGCTACCAACCTAGCCTTATGGGTAACAGTCCCATTTTTACCAGTTTTTAACTTAAATATCCATTTGCAGCCAATGGACTTTTCACCTGGAGGTAATTTGGCATTTTCAAAAACTTTCATTTTTTTAAATGAATTTAATTCTTTTTCCGTTGCTCTATGCCAATTTTCCTGTTCCTTTGCAGGATACCTTCTAAGTTCTTCAACAGTAGCTGGAACTTTACTAACTTGGCAAACTATACTTGCTTGATACCTGTCAGGTGGTCTGGTTACACGTGTAGAACGTCTAGGTATTACAGGGCTTACAGGTGGACTTTCATGTTCTACCTGTTCCTGATTATCTATTTCTTCCTGTTCTGGTATTTCTTCCTGTTCTGGTCCTATGTGCTCTTCCTGTACTTCCTCTTTAATTGTACTCTTCTTATTACTGATTTTTTCTTTTGGTCTTTTGTAGGTTTCTATAATTACTTCCTTACTTGAATCTTGTTCCAGTTTTTCCCATCCTACATGTTCTAGGAATTTGGCGCTAGCACTACAGTAAACTCTAGATGTTCCTTTTTCCCAGAATCTGTATGATTTGTGATTAGATTCATAACCTACAAAGAATAACTTTTTAGCCCTATGTTGCCCCTTATTTCTCAGTTGTGTAGGAATATGCACCCATGCTGGTGCTCCAAATGTGTGCATGTAGCTTAAGTCAGGTTTTCTACCATGCCACAGTGTGAATGGTAATTCACCTGTTGTTGAGTTAACAACATTATTCAATATATGATTACCACACATTATTGCTTCTCCCCACAAATTTTCAGGTAATCCTGAATCTGACAGCATAGTACGAGCCATTGCTTGAATTGTTTGGCCTCATCTTTCTATAAAGGCATTATGTTGTGGCCTATATGGTGCAGACTTTTTATGTTCAACACCTGCCATCTTCAGTTTATTTTTGAATTTATTGTTTATAAATTCCGTACCATTATCAGTGATAAGAGTTACTAACTTCCTTTTAGTTTTTCTTTCTGCGAATTTAAGCCAATTAAAGAAATTTTGATATGTTTCCGTTTTGCTTTTCATTAGATAACAGAAATCATATCTGGAATAATGATCCATTATACTTAGTATATAACGAGCACCTCCTACACTTGGTTTTTTAGGACCTATAATATCAGCAAATATGACCTCTAGAGGCTCCTTTGTTTTAAATCCATTAACTCTATTTGCTGGCATTTGCTTACTTTTTTCCTGACTGCATGCATTGCAGTGCAAATACTTACTGCAAGGCTTCAGTTTTATACCCTTAGATAGTTCTACCGTTTGTTTAAGCATTTTAAAATTTATATGCCTCAAACATCTGTGTAACAAATGTATGCACTCATCATGAGGTTTAACATTATTATAAACTGTGTTAGCTACCTCTGAATGATTATCATTTAAGACATACAATTCACCTTTTAAAGTTGCAGTCACTTTTTTACCTTCTTTTTCAATTTTGTAATTGTCTTCCTTAAAGATAATTACATAACCTAGTTTAACCAAAACTCTAACTGAAAGCAAATTAAACTTAAGTTGTGGTACATATAACATTTTTACATTTTCTCTTATGCAAGAACAATATGATATACCTTGACCTTTAGCTTTCAGTTTCCATCCATTAGCTAACGATATCTGCTGTGAACTCGTGGACATCTTAATAAATCTTTTCTTATCTTTCGTTATGCAGTGCGATGCTCCACTATCTACAACCCATAAATTACTATTCACATTTTCGTTGCTATACATGGCTAACTCTAAGCATTTTTCTTTCTTTTGATGCCTTTTATCTTTCTGGCTGGCATTGTGGCATTTTCCTTTCTTGCAGAATCTTGCCAAATGTCCTTTCCTCCACAATTAAAACATTTTCTAATTGTATACGCTGACGAAGATATTTTCTCTTCTTCACATTGTGGTTGTTCCCTTCTGAGTTGATCCCTTTCAAGCCTTCTCCTGGCTTCTTCAATTAATCTGCCAGTAATGTCAGTTAATGTGAGGTTATCTTTTGGCAGAACCTCAAGTGAAGTTATGTAGTCATCGTAGCTAATATCTAAAGAAGACAAAATTATATAAACTTGGTGTAGTTCTGTGAAGATAAGTTCTTTTTCATGCAGTTCCTGAAAAATTCTCTTCATTATGTTTATATGACTCAGCATATCTCCATTCTTTTGAAGATGTGTTCTGAACAGTTTCCATGTAAGATTTATATGTGCTCCTACACTGTCTCAAACATAAATCTTTAAATTCTCCCAACATTTCGCAGCTGTTTCTTCTTCTCGTATATGTACAAGCTGCTCATCACAGAGTGTCAGTCCTATTATACAGAAAGCTTGCTCATTCTTCAGTTTATATTCTTGTATTTTCTGGGCATCATTCTCATCCTCCGGATCCCATGCATCTACTTCTGGTGGGTTTTGAATTATACTCCACAAACCTTCTCTGCGTAGAAGTAGGCTGCATTTCATAGACCATGAAACATAGTTTGTTCCATCCAGTTTGGATATTAAAGACAAACTTTGTAAATTGACTTGTGCCATCTTTATCTGGATATAAAAACTATAATTAATAAAACACAGCTGTCTGTTTACAGTATTGTGTAACTACACAAACTCTCACTTTAATCTAAGCCTGTTATATCCTGGTTAGTCTGACTGTGCACCTGAGCCCATAACCAGTGTTAGGGATACACACCCTAGCAGAACGTGCAATGGCAGTCTAGCAGGCAAGCAAATGATGTGAATTAAACGTTGTTGTAGTTTACACTCAGTAAGACAAATACACTGTGCCAGTTAAATAGTTTTTATTCCAGCAAGAGTTATAGCATAGTCAAAACAGTCCATATGTCACACACTAGTTCAGTCCATCCAGGGATTAATCAGTTGCAAAGTCCAGTGTCGAAAATAGAGGTCAGTAAACTTACAAATAATCAGTCCAGCAATATATCTCTTTTGCAGTCAGAGATATGAAGAAAATCAAACCCCTTTTTTTCATTTCAGCAACAGCAGGGAAAACACGCAGTTATCACCATCAATCCAACATTTGTCAGCTATCCAGTAAAAGCCAGTTAATCGTGAGCTCTCTTGCTCCCTCTTATGGTGATTTTACAACCATACCCAAAATACATGTTTTGCAGTTAAAGTGATACTTACACTTAAACTCACTAACATAGTTTATATATTATTTTTACCCAAACTAAGTTAGGTAACCAATGTTATCCCTAACACTCGCAACAAGACATGGCCACCAAGATCAATGATGTCTGAAAATGGTTTCAGTTTTTCACAAAATTCATGGAAGAAGAAAAACTTTAATGGTAATTGTAATAATAAAACCAGTAAATACTTGACTTATGATCAGTTGCTTAGCAATTGTTCAAAGTTACAATGGACCCCAAAAGCTATGATATTTCCCTGAAAATATGACCTACCCCAAAAACAAGCCCTATGCTGATTTTCACACCTGAACCTGAGCCCTACCCCCCCCCCCAAATAAGCCCTAGTTAAGCTCTGCCCACTATCTGGTTGTATGAGCTGGGGTGAAGCGAATGTGTAAAAATCAAGCTAGGGCAGGAGTGTAGGATTGGAACTACCCCATGTGTCCCACACCTGCTTACCTTAGAACCACCACAGCTGGGCCTCTCACACCCCAACACCTGTTGTGCCACTGCCTGACTTCTTCTGTAGCCACTTGCGGTCACTTTCAGCTGGATGCCACGTGGTGCACGCCCAGTGCTGCCACTCATCGCCAGATGCCACATGGTATATTGCACCAGTTGAGTCGCTCATGGCAGAATACTACAAGGCTGATTGTGCCGATGCTATGAGGCTCATTGTGCTGGTGCCACTGCTTGCATTTGTAACAGCATAATACACCATGCAGCAACATCATGATGAGCCTCACAGCATCCTGTTGTAAGTGATGGTAGTGGCACCATGAGCCACATGATGTCTGGCTCCAAGTAGCCATAGAAGAACTCGGGCAGCAGCACGATATATGTCGGAGCATGGGAGGCATAGCTGTGGTGGTCCTAAGGTAAGTGGATAAGACTTTTCCCCAAAATAAGACCTGCTGCCCCCAGTGACATTTGGACATTTTGGGTATTTGGCAATTGGCTGCATTCATATAGTTCTTATTTCTGGCAAAACCACCTCATAGAAAACAATGGGCTTGATTAATGACCATGGCATTCACTTAATGAGGTTGTAAAATCAGGTCTGGTCACATGGTGTCCTCTTTTACAGCTGTCATGAGTTATGACAAAAATTTGGGCTCATTTATGGGTGTAAATTGAGGATACCTTTTACATAATGAAGTTAAAAAGTCAAAATGGTGGAAGAGAGAGAACAATTTAGTAGAGTGATTTTCCCCCCTGCAAAGCTGCCCATTAATTGTTTTTGTGGACATAAAAATAGTATCTCTCCCTCTGCATGATTGCTGGGTTCCATTTTATTTTTGTGCTTTATATATTTATTTATCGCTAATATTTTTATGCCACCCATGCCTATTGGCTCTGACGCAGTGGTGGGATTCAAATTTCTTTTACTACCGGTTCTGTGGGCGTGGCTTGGTGGGCGTGGCAGGGGAAGGATAATGTAAAGTCTCCAGTCAGAGGTGGGATTTGCCAGTTGTCCAAACTACTCAATGTTTCCGCTACCGGTTCTCCAGAACTGGTCAGAACCGGCTGAATCCCACCTCTGCTCTGATTGTAACTCAGCTTGAACAACTTAGTAGTCCCACAATGTCAGCAGGCAGCAGCATCCAGGGAAGAGTAAAAAATACCAACATGATTAAAAATATCAGAATGATACCAGAATGATTGAAAATATCAATGCTTAATTGAAGCTCTGCCTCTTTTTATGTAACTGGATGCATGGTAAAGAGGAATAGAACTTCAGTTGCATAGTTGTGGCTGCTATCCTTGCATTTTTGCCCATCATCATATCAGTACAGGTGGTCTTTGACCTGCAAGCACAATTGGGACGGGAATTTGTGTTACTAAGCTAAGTGATGGTTACATGAGTTGCACCCTATTTTACAACCTTTTTTTGCCGTGGTTATGCAAATCACTGTTGTTAAATAAAGTCTATCGTTGTTAAGTAAATCCAGCTTCCACCGCTGATTTTACTTCTCAGGGGCTGGCTAAAAAGGTCTACATGGCAATCACATGATCCTGGAATATTGCAACCGTTATAAATACACGCCAGTTGCTGAATTTTGATCACATGACTGCAGGACAGAGGTGGTATTCAGCAGGTTCTGACCAGTTCTGGAGAATCAGGAGCAGAAATTTTGAGTAGTTTGGAGAACTGGCAAAATACCACCTCTGAATGGCCCCTTCCCCACCTATTCTCTGCCTCCTGAGTCTCAGATGATTGGCTGGGTCTTCTTTTGTTGCGCTGCACAGGAGAATGGAGCTGGAAAGCAGGTTAGTGGGATGGGGAGGAAATGGGATTTTGCAGCAATCTTCCCCCAATTACCTCAATTTTTGGGTGCGGTCGTAACTGTCGCCAACTGAATAGTTGCATGTTGAGGACTAACTGTACTTTGTACATTAATTAGCGAGTTTGCAGCTATGGAGTGTTGAAGAAAACTTAAAAACTGAACTGGTGAAAAATAGAATTGCTGCTGTTAGGTTGCAAACATACCAGACCCTATTTCTTAAGGCAGAATCACTAATTTGAGGTTTCAAGCAGATCTAGATGGAGATCCTTGGGAACACCAGCCTGTTCAGCACAGCTTTCTGTATTAGCACCTTGAGCCCATGAAGAAATGAGAAAGAAATGAGAAAATGAAACTACTCAGATTTAATGACCAATCTTCTAGATTGGCAAGTTAGGCTCATTCATTAAAGTGATTCATTAAACTGATACATTATGCACATTTAGCATCGGGGCTGAGAAGAGATCAGCAAAACATACCATCTTAGATGCCAATTTCCAATATATTGAACTGGGGTTATTTTCACACTCAGCCCATTTTGGACAAGATTCATAATTGATTCCTAAAAGAAAGATGTTCCGACATAAATATAATGTGGAAAAGTTATAAAAGGCAGGATGAGATATATTAATATTTAATGTTACACTCCTATTATAAATGGCCCCTGGGATCCATTAGGGTTCTCTTTTATCCTTAAATTGGAAAACATGCTTTGTTTAAAAAGCATTTGTAGATAAATAAAAGCTGCATTTTCACTGATATTTTCAGTGAAATAACCCTTTTAGTTTCATGGGGTCAATTCTCTTTCCAGTCATTTTTTTTAAAGAGACAAATACTGTACAATTTCTCTCCCCTCCCCATCCCTCCAACCAAGTATTAAGGTAAGAATTCTGCTTTTTCTACCTGAACCAGAGGGATTTCCACACCAAGTAATCCCATCTGCTATGTAGCCGAGCAAAGTATCTTCCAAGGTAAGGAAATTATGGTTTGTTTTCGTGTAATGATGTGCCAGATCATTTGTTTTGCTCCAAAATAAGGACTGCAAGTAAGATGAACAAACATTTGTTATTTTTCAGCATTAACTTAATTATTTTTATATGCTCACGCTCCTTTTAAAAATCTTATGCATTGACTGAGCTTTTCTAAAATTTGTTTCTGCTGTTCATTTAAAAACTTGAACAAGAGGAGAATTTTTCTTCCAAAATTGTCATGGGAAAAATGTTCTTTAAAAAACAACATGCCCATTTCTAAGATAAATAGATGTATCAATAGATATGCTGGATCCCTAGCTCTTGGCATTTTCCCCTGTAAATTTCTTCTGTCAACTTTGAAACAGACTCATGAGCGGGTGGATTCTTGGCAAAATACTTGGGGGAATGTGAAACGAACACTGGAGGAGACTCAGAAAGTGCAAGTAGATAACAGAAACCATTTCACATAGGAGAGAAAGTGTGTTTATCCACCAAGTATCTGAAACTGAAATTGCCCTGCCGAAAACTTTTCCCCCATTGTAAAAATCATAAACCCAGTTACAGTAGAGTTAAAGTTGCCCTGCCTACTGGGAAAAATGCACCCGGTGTTCCACTGCAGTCTGCTTAAATGAGTGGTGGGGTCAGATTTAAAGCCAGTAGCAACAAGAGCTCCAGGTCCAATTGGAGTAGAAGGGGAGAAAAGAGGGGGTTTTCCGGTTTCGCGTGGCTTCGGGGCAGCAGGAATTCGCGACAGCTTGCGATTCCTGCTGTGCTAGCCGTCGAGGTACCCCCGATCCAGATGGGTCAGGGGGATATGGCTGCCCTGTAGGGACAGCTGAAGAGAGAGGGGAGTCGGACAGGGGGGTGGGGGTGTCACAGACCCCCCCCTTCTCCGGAAAAACCCCTTTTTCCCAAGGCAGTGGAGCGGCGGTCAGCAATGGCCGCCACGAAGAAGCCAGCAACCGGGTAAGATTGCGCTGGAGGAAATGAGAAGAGTGAAAGTGTTGTCTGAGCCGGGTCAAGTAACATCTTTTAAATTGCTTGGAACTGAGCTGTTTGAATTGCTGGAGGATACATTGTATCCCTAAGAAGAGCGAAAGCGGCGGAGAAGCTGTTAAAGGGAACTTTTTTTTTTTTCTTCACTCTCCCACCCCATGGAAACAGCAGAAACGTTTGGATATATTGGACATTGAAAGTGAATTGTTTTGAGAGTTGAAGCTAAGGGACAAAAGGATTCTTGGACATTGAAAAATTTAAGAAATTGGAAAACCCTTGTTGGAGGTATGGATTTCTGATTATTTAAAATTGATATTGCAAGTGGGAAGGGAGAGGAAAAAAAATTGGAGCAGAAGCTGAAAAAGGAGGAGATTGCCTAGAATCCCAAAGAAAGATATATGGTAATTGGACCTTTTTGATTAAACATTAACCCCAGAAAGAGAAAGAGAAGAAGGAAGAAAAGTATTAACTTTTGGAACTTTTTTTGAATTGTTTTTGATTAAAAATACTTGTGGTTGTTTTGGGAAAAGTTTCTCTTTTCATAATGGCATCGCTTGTGGATGAACTAAAGACTGAATATCAAAAATATAAAAAGGAAGATACTTTGGGCGCTTTGTTTCAATTCTTAGAAATGGCGTTATGTACTTATGAAAAGTTGATTACGCAGCAGAAGGATTGGGACAAGGAAGAAGAGGAAGAAGAAGCCATCTTTGATGAACAATGGGTCCTTTCCGGAGAGGAGGAGAAAAAGGATAAGAAAAAGGGGATTTTAAGAATTATAAAAACAACCAAAGAAGAGAAAAATGAGCGAAAAGGTGGAGGCAAGGTTAGAAAGCAAAGGAAAAGAAGTAAGAAAAGGGAGAAGGAAAAACAAAGGGGTAAAAAGGGCAAGGAGAAGAATAAGCAAGAGAGAAAGGGGGGGAGGAGAAGCCTCAATGGGGGGAAGCAAGATCTAAAGAAAAAAAGTTTATTCAGAGACAATGGGTGAATTTAATTTAGGATAAAAGAGGGATTCTGGAGGGTACATAAGATTGTGTTTTTATATGTGTATTTAGAGTATAAAATTCATTATGTAATTTTAGAATCTTTTAAACAGAATCCCAAGAAAAATTGCTATACGAAGTACTTTTAAGTTAGGGTAATGAGTTATAGACGTTACTCCAATTGGTGTATAGGAGAAGTATAGTAAAAGAAAAAAGATGAATGGATAGTTGGAAATAGAACAGACAAAGAATGTTATTGAAAATGGTAATAAGATATGAAAGGATATATAAAGGTTTTGTTATGGTTTTTTTTTTTTGGATTTTGTATATTGATAAAAGGCAATAAAATTTTAATTAACAAGAAATAATTTGGATGAAAAGGAGAAGTAGGGATAAGATATGAAGTTAAATAGATAAAGTATTGATACTATAATTTGGAATTGTTATGTTCTATTGGTTTTTTATTATTATTTTTTCCTAGAAAAGAATTTATAAGCTGTTATGCCTTGATTCTTTGTGCATTGTTTTTATAAAATTGATAAAAATGGTTTATATATATATTTAAAAAAGGAAAATGATAATAAGATATGGAAGGATATATAAAGTGAATATGATGTTTGAATTTGTGTCTGTGTGAAGAGTTTTAACCCGGGATCAGACAACCTTCAGAAAAGATCTTTTAGTTTTGTTTATGTTTTGTGTTTTGTATGTTTGTGTATTGTGTTTTCTGTAAAATTAATAAAATTTGTTTTTAAAAAAAAAAAACTTGAAAAAGAGTAGAATTTTTCTTCCAAAATTGTCATGGGAAAAATGTTCTTTAAAAAACAACATGCCCATTTCTAAGATAAATAGATGTATCAATAGATATGCTGGATCCCTAGCTCTTGGCATTTTCCCCTGTAAATTTCTTCTGTCAACTTTGAAACAGACTCATGAGCGGGTGGATTCTTGGCAAAATACTTGGGGGAATGTGAAACGAACACTGGAGGAGACTCAGAAAGTGCAAGTAGATAACAGAAACCATTTCACATAGGAGAGAAAGTATGTTTATCCACCAAGTATCTGAAACTGAAATTGCCCTGCCGAAAACTTTTCCCCCATTGTAAAAATCATAAACCCAGTTACAGTAGAGTTAAAGTTGCCCTGCCTACTGGGAAAAATGCACCCGGTGTTCCACTGCAGTCTGCTTAAATGAGTGGTGGGGTCAGATTTAAAGCCAGTAGCAACAAGAGCTCCAGGTCCAATTGGAGTAGAAGGGGAGAAATACTACGAGATTAAAAGCAGGGGTGGGCTGCTACACATTCGGCTAGGTTCAGGTGAACCCGTAGCTAATGCTATGGCCAGTTTGGCAAACTGCCAAATCCCATCCCTGGCTGGCTCCACCTGCTCCGCCCCTCCCCTTCCAGGAGTCTCCACACAGCTCGTTTTGGATGCGAGGTAAGGGCAGGACTCGCGCGAGGACTTGGGAAGAGCAAAAAACTGACCTCCTGGAAGTTCCGAAAGGCCAGAAAGGGGCCCATTTCCAGCCTCTGGAACCCTCCCAGAGTCTCAAGGAAAGGCTTTGGAACCTGGGGAAGGTGAACACACACACACACACACCCCGCCGTGGTGCAGAAGACCGAACTAGGCCACACCCAGCCAGCAACCAAGCAGAGAACCAGTTGCTGAAATTTTTGAAGCCCACACCTGATTAAAAGGGTCCTGGGTTCTAGGTTGAAGAAGGGGAAACTTCAGCACTTCGTCCATTGGAAGGGATACCCAATGTCAAAAGCTAATGAGAAAAAGTACAGAATATGAAGGCAGATAGACCAATAAAGAAGTTTCACAAGGACTTAGGGACACCCTGCACTCCATTAATATATGTGTACTTAATGTTTTCCAGGTGCTTCTCACTTTCTCGGGGGGTCTGACTGTCAACTTCGAAATGGATTCATGCTGCCACAGCCACCTTTTTGTTTCTCATTTGCCACACAGTATAGGGGAAGGGAAAGGTTTGGAATGTCAGACCAGACCATAACAATTCTAGGTCATCTCAAGAGGTGCTGGCCAAAGACTAGAAGGAGTTACCAAGGAGAGGCTGGGATACCTAATTGGACAATAAGACCTGTGACAAGGAGGAAGGGGAATATCTCTTCTTTAGTTATACAAAAATCACGGGAAATAGAGTTGGTTTTGCTCCCATGCATGGCAAGAGGATGTACTCAACAGTTCTTTGAGAAGTCTGATGATCTCAGAGTGCTGACTTGGTTGGATTCATCAGTTGGAACCTTGATATTTTCCTAACTATTGCACATATACTACATTTTACCAGAGATTGCAAATGTTCCCATACTTCTTAGAACTACATTTAGGATATTTGGCTGCCTGAGTTGAAAATCACTGGTCTTCTATAGAAGCTGATGATCTAATGCTAAGACACATATTTCAACAATTTACAAAAGAGTCTATTGGATTTGGGCAAGATGATGGCTGCAATAGAAAGTTGCACACGAATATAAAAACCAGGTTGAACTTTGACTGCGCATCACAATCACTCTGATAAAGTACTTTCACATCTATCGGATATTTGTGAATAATGGACAGCTCCTTCTTTTAATTAATTCTTGAAAAACAAATCCATTTAATGTATTTTTCTGAAGCCAAATCAAACTGGGAACCAGATGTAACCCTTTCTCTGGAAATTCCTTGGCCCAACACACCTTATTGCATGGTATGGAATATCTTGCCAGGTCCATTAAAGGCTGGTAATCTTCTTTGGTCGCATTGCATGGGTCCTTGTACCGAAAAGCCTGTTCAAATAGTTTCCGTACTCTGAAGCAATCTTTATTTCTGCAGAGAGAGACAAACATGGTTTAAAAAATTGGCTGCAACATAGCTTCATTGTTGATAAATCACAATGGTATCAAAGGGCTGTGTCAAAGACATATGATTGAAGGACCCATTCTTTTGATCTCCAATGTTGTCATCATCATCACCATCATCATTTGACCTCTCAGATTTTATTTATAAAATGCTTCATCTTTGGAATCCGTTAGGAAGCAAATATAGAATTTATCAGCAACTTATTAAACAGCTGCATCTTTATTTGGTATCACATATTTACTTCATGTTCACAGGAATCAAATCAATCAAAGTTACATTATAAATGAAGTCTGTTTCAAAATCTCCCTCCCTCTAAAAAATGTCAAAATCCACCAACATCCTGGGATGATTATTCTGGGCATTTTCTTGCACTTTAGAGGCCTAGATTAGAAATAACAGTACTGGTGGGATATTGAGACCAAAGTCATAGGAAAACAGCATTGGAAATTACCTTGGAGGTCTTCTAGGCCAACTCCTTGCTCAAACAGTAGATCCTATGGACTGTCCAATCTCTTCAAAACTTCCAGTGACAGAGTACCTACAACTTCTGAAGGCAAGCTATTCTAGTGATTGATTAATTGTTCTTGCTCTTTGGAAATTTCTCCTTAATTCTAGGTTGCTTCTCTCCTTGATTAGCTTCCATTCATTGCCTTCAGGTGCTTTGGAGAATAGCTTGACTTCCCTCTTTTTTGGGGCAGCCCCTCAAATATTGGAATGCTGCTATCATGTCACATCTAGTCCTTGTTTTCACCAGACACACCCAATTCCTGTCTCTTGAAATCTGCTAAATCTGGCAGATTTCACACAAGGACAGTGAAACATCTCTAGGTTACAGAAACCAAAGTAACTACTATAATGAAGGACTGATGCTTAGAAGGCTTGACAACAAAGTTGCTTTACTGCAGACAGCAGAAATCATGCCTAGATATAACAACCTCAAAGTTTAAATCAAATATTCTATCGAACTTCATGTAAAGAGGTCCATAAATGATTTGCTAAATTAGCCTCAATTTCAGGGGATTGATAACTCTGCTCTATATACCGTGTCCCCCCCCCAAATAAAACTGGGCTTATTTTCTTTTGAGCCCCCAAATAAGCCCCAGGTCTTATTTTGGGGGCATATCTTACCTGCTTACCTTAGGATCACCACAGCCAGGCTTCCCATGCCCCAACACCTGACTTCTTCTGCAGCCTCTTGTGGCTGCTTGTGGCCAGATACCATATGGCTTGCCGTGCCAGGGCCACCACTCATGGCAGGAGGTGTGCCATTGTGTGTGCGAGCAACAGCACTAGCAAAATGTGCCACATGATGTCCTGCCATGAGCTGTGGCACCAGCGTGACAAGCCACATGGCATCCTGCCATGAGCATCCACAAGCAGCCACAGAAGTTGGCACAACAGGTGTCAGGGGGTGGAATACCTGTAGAACTTTATAAAAAATATACAAAAGCCATCAGAGACAACTATGATAGAGTATATAACGAAGCACTGGCAGAAGTGAAATTATCCAAAACTTATCAGAAGTGTATGTAGCATTAATCCCAAAAGCAGAGACAAATCACCAACAAATAAAGAATTATAGGCCTATTTCATTATTGAATACTGATTATAAAATATTTGCATCCATAATGGCGGAAAGGCTAAAAAAGTTGTTAAATGATTTGATACATCCAGATCCTAGAACTAGCTGCCTTCTGTCTGATCTAAGTATAGTATATAAAACCATACATTGCAATGTCCTACCTGTCAATGAATATTTCAGCTTCAACCATAACAACACAAGAGCAAACAATAGATACAGACTCAAGGTTAATTGCACCAAACTGGATTGGAGGAAATACAACTTTAGCAACAGGGTGGTCATTGTCTGGAATACTCTACCTGACTCTGTGGTTTCTTCCCCAAACCCCAAAAACTTTAACCTTAGAAGTCTGCTATTGACCTCACCCCTTTCCTAAGAGGTCTGTAGGGGACGTGCATAAGTGCACCAACATGCCTACCATCCCTGTCCTATTGTTTCTTTTATATATTTTTTTATTTTTCTTATGTATTCTTAACTATGTTTTACTTATACCTATTATCTTGTAAGCAATTGACAAATAAAAATAAATAAATAAAATAAATAAATAAAATGGATTTCTACCAAAAAGACAAATGAAAAATAATTTGAGAATGATTATAAGCATACTATATATAATAATACATATTATGAAGTACATTCTGGAAAACAATTAGCATTGATGTTTCTAGATGCGCAAAAGGCTTTTGATAATTTCAATTGGTAGTTTATTACAAAACAATTAGAAATTATGAATTTTGGAGAGCAATTGATAAGAATGGTACTAGCAATATATTCCACACAAATGGCAAAAGTAATAATAAATGGAGAGTTAACCGAACAATTTCAAATATCGAAGGGAATAAGGCAAGGATGTCTGCTATCACCATTGTTGTTTGTCCTGACTTTAGAAGTGTTACTTGGACAGATTAGAGGGGAGCCAGAAATAAAAGGTCTCAAAATAAAAAAAAAAGGAATATAAAGTCCAAGATTTTTCAGATGATTTGGTATTTGTGCTTGAGGAACCATTAGAATCAGGACCCAAATTAATTCAGAAAATAGAATTTGGAAACGTGGCAGGTCTTAAAATAAATAAAAATAAGATAAAGATTATAACAAAAAATATTACTGAGAAACAAACAAAGAACTGGAAGAAAAATTGTCAAATGCAAATTGTCAAAAAAGTTAAATATTTAGGAATACGGCTAACAGCAAAAAGTATATCTATTAAAGAAGATAATTATATAAAATTGATAACACAAATTATGATGGATTTGGATAATTGGAAGAAATTACAACTCTCACTTATAGGACAAATTGCCGCAATAAAAATGAACATATTGCCAAAAATTCTTTTTCTGTTCCCAGTGACATGGATAAAGTTAGGAAATAATTTTTTTGAGGATTTAAACAATTTTGTAACAACCAGTTCTGTGGGCGTGGCTAGGTGGGTGATGAATTTTAAAAATGAACATGTGAAATTATGATTCAGTGAGCCAGGACTTTTGGATATAATGTGATGCTTGAACAATGGAAAAATATGTGGATGAAAGGTTTAAAATGTACATTAATCTCCCAGCCCAATCTCAATTACAAAATCTGTGGGTCAACGGGGTGGGAGTGTGTCTGATTCCTTCTTGCTAAAAACCTAGGCTAAGTCATGGTGTTCCTTTGGAATTGGTGGCTCTAAACCACAGCTTCCCTCCAGGATCTCAGCAGGTTCCACTTTCGCCTCTCAGACTCTCAGCACTTTCAGGAACCCTTGCTCAAGCTCAGTGGCTTTTCTCCACATCCACCACTTATTTTTGTCCCTGGAGGGGTTCCATTTTTTTCAACCACACTAACCCTGGGACCATTGCTTCTGTCATCCCATGGGCTATGATAAATCTGATAGTCTCTATCTCCAGCTAGCCTAAATGAAACGGAATTTAATTCAGTTCAATTCACTGATTAATAGTTCCACTGTCAGGAAATTTTTCCTTAATTCTAGGCTGGACCTTTCTTTAATGATCTGCCCTTAAGTGCCTCCAAAAGTTGAAGGTGTTCTATCACTGGAGGTTTTCAAGAAGAGATTGAACACCTGTTTGTCCAGAATGGTACAGTCTTCTAGTCCAGGGATTGCCACCTCTTGGACCGCAGGGATCACCAAACTCATAATTTTAAATCCTGCAAATCACAGACCCTGGGAAAATCCCCAAAAAAGTCTGCAAGAAAATTCCCCACCCTGTTTTCCTACCAATGATCATTCTTTATTTGGGATCGCAGGATACCATCTTCAGCTCCGTTCTCAAGGGGGGAGAGAGAAAAAGAGAGGCTTTTGGCTTCAGGCAAGGAAAGCAGCAGAAGCAGCAGAAGTCTTTATTTCTCTCCCCCAAACCCCGCCAGAAATGAGTCTTTGTGAGACTTGTGGCACCGGTGCAGCCTCTTGGAGCAGGATGCCTTGAAGGGTCACAAAGACTCATTTCTGGCAGAGTTTGGGGGAGAGAGAAGGACTTTTGCTGCTTTCCTTGTGTGCAGCCAAAAGCAGAAGAAGAAAGAAGTAGAAAGAAGCAGCCCGGTTGCCAGGCCAGGTGCGTGGGGCAAGTGAGGCAAGTTCCCCTCCTCCGCCCTTTCCCCCCTCCCCTCACTACCTCATGTTCACAATGCAAGCCTTGTGTTCCCATGGGCCATGTGGGTGGCACAGCCTTGTGTTTCCATGCAGCCTGGATTAATTGTTTTGGGGGTTTGCTTTGACATTACTCTGCGGACCACCAAAATTTTCTCACGGACCACTAGTGGTTCCCAGGCCACTGGTTGGTGACCACTGTTCTAGTCAAGCAGGGGATTGGACTAGAAGACCTCCAAGGTCTCTTCCAACTGTTACTCTAGATTTTAAGCTCTAAATGTGTCATTAATTAATTGTGATGACCATTAATCTAGCAGGTCAGAGGAGGAATAAGCATAATCATGTTGGATGAGGACATGGTACTAGTGATTATATCGCTACTTCTCTTTGACCCCAAAAGAATCAGTCTTTTGTCTGTTTCAGCAAGGTTTTCTTTCCTTTTTAAAGAAAAGCAGAGCTAGAAATGCCATGATTTTAGTATCTTTACACCAGGAAATGTATTTTCTGTAACTTTTCCAGGTGCAATTTCAAATAATTTAACAAACCCACTCTTAGTCCCAAACACATCATGACATCACAAATACATTGAACTAGACATATCATTTTTTTTACCTTTTTTACCTTTATTGAAAATGTAAAACATTAAAATACAAAATACAATAGAAATATTTAAAATGAAAATGTTGTGTATATTTACAATCCATTTTGACAGTGCTTACATTTCAATTATAATTCCAGTGCATATTTTATACTCCTATTTGTTCTTATGTATATACCTCTATCTTTCAAAATTATACATTCCTTATTTATTTAATTGCTTATTTCTATTTTTTATCCAATGGTACCAATTTTCCCAAACTGTATAATAAACTGAGTCTTCCTTCTCTTTTAATTCTGATGAAAGTTTGTCCATTTCCACGCAGTCAAAAATCTTTTGGATAATTAAACTATCTGTCAGCATAGAATCTCCTTTCCAACATTGTGCGAGTGCTAATCTCGCTGCTGTTATTATATGCAGGATTAAATATTTCATCTCTTTCATATGATTCACTTTGATGATTCCCAGAAGAAATATTTCTGCTTTAAATTCTATTTAACCATTTTCGTATTTTGGTCCAACATTTCTTAATTTTTGGACATAGCCATCATGCATGAAAGAAGGTACCCTGTAATTGCTTACATTTCCAACAATTTGGGCTTAAATTAGGATATATTTTAGCCAATCTCAAAGGGGCTAGATATCACCGATAGCACATTTTATATTGATTTTCTTTATATGACGCTGATTTTGTTATTGTATATATTTTTTTTCAGATCTTTTCCCAGTCCTCCAGCTCTATATTATATCCCAAATTCCTGCCCCACGCTATCATTAGTCCTTTTACTATTTCTTCTGCTAAATCATATTCTAATAAATAGTTATATATCTTTGATATCAATTTTTCCTCTGTACCTGCCATTAGTTTATCTAATTGATTTGGTTCTCTCTCAATTCCTAATTCCTCTTAGTCTTTTTCATATTAGCATCTAGAGTAGTTAGTACAGACTCTGAATTCATTTCTTGCTTCTTCCACTGAAGAGCCTCTTCTATCAGTTCTGCCATTATCATCACCAGATCTTCCTCCTTGGTCTCTATTACATTTTGGAACCTTAGGTAGAATGAGGCCTGGTCTATCTCTAAATGAATCCAAGAATCTTCTAAGTCCTTATTTGATCCTATCATTCTCTGCTCTACCAGATCTTTAAAAAAATCTGTTTGTTCCATTCTTGTTTCAATTGTTTTTATTTTTGGATCATTCTTCTGGATTTCATCTTGTATCGAACCCATTCTTTCATCTAATTTCTGGATATCGCTTTTAACTTCTTTTTCACTTCTTCCACCTCCATTTTCATTTCTCCATGATTTTTAGAGATATTTTCTTGAAGCTTCACTCTGGTTTCCTGGATCACTAATAATGTAGACTACATGGTTTGCATATTTAATGTTATATTCATTTTTTTTTGTTGTAAACATTCCTTCAACAATCTCTGGTTTGTTGGAGTGGCAGCCGCTACAGATTAGGTTGGTGCAGTTTTCTTCCCAGTCTTTGAGGCGCTGTGTTTCTCATATAATAAGGCTGGGTCTTATTTTTCTTTGAGCCCCCCAAAAATGGCTATGACGTCTTTTCAGGGGTGCTTTATTTCCTCCCCCACATGCAACCAAACCTAGACCGCTCCATGCACACTCACCTCTCCACAAGGCTACTTCTATTGGCTGATGGAAGCTCCCCGAAGGCAGAGACACCATCTGCTTCTATTGGCCGGTAGAAGCGGCGTCGTGGAAAGGTGAGTGCGCATGGGGTGCTCTAGGTGGGGGTGTGCATAGGGAAGGAAATCTATCGGCCAGTAGAAACGGCCTCGGAGTGAGTGCCCACACGCACTCCCCTCACCACAAAGCCATTTCTATCGGCCGATGGAAGCTCCCCAAAGGCAGAGCCACAAGCCGCTTCGGGGTGAGGCATGGCTGCCCGCATGGTGCTCCTGACAGGAGCGCCCCATGCACACTCTCCTTGCCACAAAGCCGTTTCTATCGGCTGATGGAAGCTCCCCAAAGGCAGAGTCACCAGCTGCTTTTATTGGCCAGTAGAAGCAGCCTCAGGGTGAGCGTCCCACGCACACTCCCCTCGCCATGAAGCCACTTCTACCGGCCGATAGAAGCGGCTGGTGACTCTGCCTTTGGGGAGCTTCCATCAGCCAATAGAAATGGTGTTGTAGCAAGGGGATTGCACGTGGGTGCTCACCCTGAGGCCACTTCTAACAGCCGATAGAACTGGCTAGGGAGTCTGCCTTTGGGGAACTTCCATCAGCCAATAGAAATGGCTTCATGGCGAGGAGAGTGTGCGTGGGGCGCTTCTGTCAGGAGCGCTCCATTGGCAGCCATGCCTCGCCCTGAAGCGGCTTGTGGCTCTGCCTTTGGGGAGCTTCCATCGGCTGATGTTCTGTCAGTAGTAGATTGGGGTATTCTAGCCTAGGCTACCTGCAGGGCACTCCTAAAGACAAGTTTTCACCTCCCCTTCCCCCCATTTCTCTTCACCTCGTGTAGTTTTAACGAATGATGTGAGAAATGGCGGGGAAACGTATGGATTAAATAGGCCTAAATTTTGAGGGCGGGGCTTACTTTCACCTCACGCCTAGAAATCATGCTGGGCCTTCCTATTGGTGGAGGCTGTATTGTTGGAGAAACACGGTAGTAATTGTAGTAGTTGTCATTTCTTTTAAAATTCTATGTTGCTCTCCTAAAATTCTGTATATGTTGTCCCAAATTACCATCCATTACTCTCTAGGCTTCTTCCTCTTTACCTTTACTTTTTCCCACTCCTATTTATTATTCTAAATTGTTTTCCTCTTCTAATCCCTTTACTATTCTTTTGTAGATTATACTATATTATACTATAATAAATACTATATTGTATTGTAACTAATCAATAATGAATGTCTTATAAACTAATCCATGTAATGTATTTTACATGTAATGTACTTTATCATCAATTCCACTATATGTATTCTATATATTATATATATATACAATATATATATTATATATATATACAATATATATATATATATATATATATATATATATATATATATATATATATATATATATATATATATATATATATATATTTTCTGAGGTTCTCGCGGGTATTTGTATGTGGATCTTTGGTTATTCGGGTTTTCTCCCGCGTAAGATTGGAAGTATCTAGGCAACGTTTCGATGAAGTCTCATTCATCATCTTCAGGCTTGGTCTTCAGCTCTGTGCTTCTCAGAGTGATGTGAGCTTGCAGCTGCTTCTTCCTTTTAACTGCTAGTGGGGGTGTGACTTGATTGGGTGGGGGCTTGGATGTGTTCTGATTGGGTGGGGGTGTGTTCTCATTGGTTGGTGGTTTGGCTGTGTTCTGATTGGTTGGGGGGTTGGCTGTGTTCTGATTGGCTAGAGGCGTGTTCTGTTCAGGTGGGGGCTTGATTGTGCTCAGGTTAGTCTTAGTTGCTGGAGGGTTTGAGCTGGTGAGCTGTGATCTTGCTGTTTGGCTTCGAGTTCGTGGTCGTGCTGCATCTTCATGGTGGAGGTCAGTTCGCTTCATGTATGGCTCAGAGGGGTTTGAGGTGGGTAGTGATGCAGCTGCAGTGCGGCTTCTGGTCCGTGGTCGTGTTTCATCTTCTGTGTGGGTGTGAGTCTGCTTTTTACGTGGAAGTGTGGTGGTGGCATCTTGTGTGGCTCTCAGGGGTGTGGGTCTGGTGTCATTCTTCATGTTAGGTACGCGTCTGTTCATGAGGGCGGGTTTCCAAATGGCTGGTAGGCGGGAGGCATCATCTCGTTTATTCATTCTGTGTGGGCGTTTTTCTATCTCTATGGCTTCTCTGATGATTCTGCTGCTGAAGTGTTCGGTTTTGGCGATAGTTCTGGTATTTTTAAAGTCAATCTCATGTCCTGTGGCTTTGAGGTGTTGGACCAGGGAAGAGATCGGTTCTTCCTTTTTGATTGAGTTCTTATGTTCTTCAATGCGTGCACCTATTCTTCTGTTAGTCTGTCCAATGTATGTGGTGGGGCAGGCAGTGCAAGGGATTTCGTCCACACAGCATAAATAAACAAGATGATGCCTCCCGCCTACCAGCCATTTGGAAACCCGCCCTCATGAACAGACGCGTACCTAACATGAAGAATGACACCAGACCCACACCCCTGAGAGCCACACAAGATGCCACCACCACACTTCCACGTAAAAAGCAGACTCACACCCACACAGAAGATGAAACACGACCACGGACCAGAAGCCGCACTGCAGCTGCATCACTACCCACCTCAAACCCCTCTGAGCCATACATGAAGCGAACTGACCTCCACCATGAAGATGCAGCACGACCACGAACTCGAAGCCAAACAGCAAGATCACAGCTCACCAGCTCAAACCCTCCAGCAACTAAGACTAACCTGAGCACAATCAAGCCCCCACCTGAACAGAACACGCCTCTAGCCAATCAGAACACAGCCAACCCCCCAACCAATCAGAACACAGCCAAACCACCAACCAATGAGAACACACCCCCACCCAATCAGAACACATCCAAGCCCCCACCCAATCAAGTCACACCCCCACTAGCAGTTAAAAGGAAGAAGCAGCTGCAAGCTCACATCACTCTGAGAAGCACAGAGCTGAAGACCAAGCCTGAAGATGATGAATGAGACTTCATCGAAACGTTGCCTAGATACTTCCAATCTTACGCGGGAGAAAACCCGAATAACCAAAGATCCATATATATATATATATATATATATACACACAGTATATATATATATATATGTTTTCTTAAGTTTTTGCGGGTACTTACATGTCTGGCATTCAGCTTTGTTCGGGTATTTTCCCACGTCATAATAGTTGTTCTTTTAAAGTTGTAGCAACGTTTCAGCAGAATCTCATCTGCCATCATCAGGCTTCTGTATAGTGTTCGTCTGTGAGTCAGACTTTTACAGTTTCAGATTTAAATTTGGGGCAGCCTATTGCTGTACCAGAATGGTTTTTTCTTCATCCTGATTGGTTGGGAGTCTTGGTCTGTGTTTATTGGTCTTGGAGTTTGCTGTGTTCTGCTTGATTGGTGTTTCTAACATCTTCTGTCTGTTTTTTGGTTCCTAACTAATGATAGCTGTCCATTTACCCAGAGCCAACTGCACTAAAGGCCTCCAATAAAGTAACACAATGTTGCCAGCCAATTAAGATACAAAAAGAGCCAAGGCTTCAGCGGCGGCAGGAATCCGCTTCTTTGCGGGTCCCTGCTGCGCTTGCCGCTGAGGTACCCCCGATCCAACTGGATTTGGGGGTTGTCGCTGCCCCAAAGAGGCAGCAGAAGACAAAGGAGATCCGGGCAGGCATCTGGGGATATTGTACCCCCTTTCCCCAGCCGGCTAGACTCCTTTTTCCTGAGGCGGTGGAGCGGCTGTCAGAAATGGCAGCCTGAAAGGAATCTTCAACCGGATAAGACTGTGCAGGAAGAAGACAGAAGGAGAAGTTTTCTTGGCTGAACCGGGACATTAAGTTACTTTTAAAACACCCTGGAAACCTGACTTTCGGATTGATACATTTGTTTCCAAAAGAAGTTGTTACAGTGGCGAAAGTGCTGAAGGAAAGTTCACTCCCCTTCCTTATGGAGAAAGCAAATGAGCACAGAAAAACCTGCTGCTTTAAGGTAAAAACAAGCTCTTTGTTATAAGTGGGAAGGAGAGGACTAAATAAAAAGATCTTTAAAAATTTGTTGGAGGAGACGCTTTGAAGATTATAAGACCAACAACTAACTGTAATACAGCTTTAAAATATATTTGGGATTTTGCCCCAGGAGGAAAAGTTGCAAAGAGAAGAAGAGGAAATAATTTCTGTCTGTTTGGATTGTTTGATAACTTTGACATTTGCAAATTACTTTAAGATTAAAAACATCTGGGTTGTTCTAAAAAATTTACAATGGCACCATCTGTGGATCAATTAAAAATGGAATATGAAAAATTAAAAGAAAGAGAACCAAATGGCAAGAATTCATTGGGAGCTGTCTTCCACTTTTTAGAAATGGCGGTTTCTATGTACCAGCAAATACTTGAGGAAGAAGGAGGAGAAGAAGAAGAAAAAGAAAAGGAAGCCATTTTTAATGGACAAAAAAGTTCGATTAAGAAAGAAAATAGGAAGAGAGGAACGAAAAATGAGAATTTAAGATTCAATAAAACAATCAAGAAAAAGAAAAATAAGGTGAAAAAAAGGTACAATGCTAGAAAGCAATTGAAAAGAGAATTACAACAGAGAGGGGAAGCTAAAAAGGTGGAGGTTAGGAGGGGGGGGCGGCAAAAAGACCAGACTGGAAAAGAAAGGGAGGGAAAAAGGGAAAAAAAGCCACAGTCTGAAACAAAATATCTTTTTTAGAGATAAAGGATAAAGGACAGTGTATAATTTAAGAAAGATTCTGCAAGAGTACATAAGATAATATTGTAGTATTTGCATTTGAAATAATCTATTGGAATATTATAAGACTTAACAAAATATTAAAATGTTTTATAATGATAGATTTCAATATGTAATAAAATATTAAAGAGAATGTGTAAAATGATTAATCTTAGTTATACTATTAATTAGAATTAGAATTAGAATTAGAATGGAAATTATATAACTATATCATAAGTTTATTATTATTATTTTTTTCAAAATGCAACATGTCGAATGTACTAAGCAGAATCAGGATATAAATTATGTATTATTTTAAGTGTTACTTTAGGGGAAGGAAACCTTAAAAGTGATTACAGGGGAAATTCTTTGCTAAAGAGAAGAGATAAATAGATGATTGGAAAAGAACGGACAAAAGATACAAACATAATGATTTTGAAATAAGATGAAATAAACAAAATATAATTAAGAGAGTGAAAAGAAGGGAGAAGTTATATAGAAAATATAGAATGGTTAATAAGATATGAATGGTATATAAGGTGAGCATGAATTTGTAAAAAAGATGTAACCCGGGGCTAAGCTACTTTTCAAAATAAGTTTTATGTTTTATGTTTTGTGTTTTGGTTAGCTATGTTTTGATTGTGAATTAATAAAACCTTGGAGGAATAAAACTAAAGGGAGAGAAATTTTGAAAAGACATGTATAAATGATAATTAAGAAGGTTTTATCTTTTTATGTTTTGTTTTATGTTTGGTATTTTGTGTGTTTATGTTTGATTGAGAATTAATAAAACCTTGATAGAAAGAAATATAATTGAATAAAAGTGAAGGGAGAAACAATGAGAAATTTGGAAAAGATATATATGTGTCTAAATGGAAATGTGATAATGTGGAACTATGTCTTTAAAAATAATGTTTTATTTGTCTTGTTAAAACTTATAAGTAATTTTTGAGAAAGGAGGTTTTATACTTTGATGTCTTATGTTTTGTTTGTCTTTAAAATCAATAAAACTTGTATAAAAAAAGAAAAAAAGAAATTGGTCTGTATTTTATTATGTGGGTGGTATCTGCACTCTCCTTCAGTATTAATGTGATATATGCTTCTCTCCACGACATTGGTAGCTTTGCCTCTGTAAGTACTTCCTTATAAATTTCTAAAAGGATTGGATCTAGTATTTCACCTACATTTTTATACAATTCTGCAGGTAATCCATCCGTTCCAGGGGTTTTATTGTTTTGTTTGTTTACTAATTGCCTCTTTTAGTTCCTCCTTAGTGATCTCTTCATTTAATCTTTCCCTTTCTTCTTCTGTTAGTATTGGATTTTCAAGTCTTCAGTTTGAACTTGCTATAAACAATAAATTTACTTTGGACTTTTGGCAAATATTTATCAAAATTTCTTCAGCCATCCACCTATTCAGTGAAAATCTGGATGGAAACAAATAAAACCACAACCAATCCATAACCACCACCACCCCAAAATAAACCCAATTTGCTGCCATTCCTCCAAAATTTCAGATCCTATACAGTATACTTATATCCAGACCAGAATCTTGCTAATTAACATCCTGGGCAAAAGCATGGAGGCCAGACCTTCTGAAAGGTCACTAGGGTTAGAGTACAGTATTTCAATGGCTAGTCTGTTTCCCAGACAGAGAAAACCTTTCAATGGTTGGCTGCGTCTAAAAGCAGTGCAGAGCAGAGAGTTATATCAGACTGTCTTCCAAACACAGACAGCCCAAGAGGGAGAGATTGTAGAGGATCTTCAAAACATAAGTATGATAAAAATCTAGAATCTAGAAGGCTTACTACTTGGTTCTGTTTGACTTCAGAAACTAGCTTTCAGAAGCAAAGGTAGTTCAACATGGGTGTGATATGCTAAAGTGTTAGCATACATCTTATGCTGAATTTAAATACAAACAATTGGAACAATGAAAAACATATTTGTGTAACTTAAAAAGCAAGTGACTCAGTGGTATTTTTTCAGTGCAACAAAATATTTTGAAGAGTCCAGACATATTTGAAATGCTGAATGTCACACAGAGAGAAATAAGATGGAGAGAAGATTAGAGGGATTTGGCTAAGAATGTATGGCTAAGCATCTTTAACATCTGAAGCAAGTCAGGAAATAGAACAAAGGAGCCCTTTTCTCTACACAAACACTGCCTGAATGATTCCAGAATGTGTGGTATTGACCTTCTCTTGGACTTGAAAAATCAAGGAAAAATAATGAAAGGATAATGGAAGCTGATGGGTGGATCATGAGACTTTCCTCCTGTAATACTGATACATGAAAAAATTACTACTGCAAGACATCCTGATGATGCTGAAATTCAGCAAGGTTATGTTTTATGACAAAAAAGCTTCAGACATCATCATGTCAGATCCCTGTTTGTGATACTGCCATTCAGCTGGGGGGAAGGGGGAGTAGTATATAAATAGTATTCAGATGTATTATTTAGTTTATTGCTTTCCTCTTTGCTTGTAACTTTTTATTTTATAACCTTTATCCTGGCACCTGGGCACCTTGAGATTTTCTCACATTCTGAGGAATGTGAAGGGAGGGGGAGGCCATGTGGATTGTTTCAATTCTGAAAGGCAGCAGAAGATGACAGTGAGAATGTCCACTTATCAGGCTCCCAGGTCAGCCATTACAATAACAACACCTGTGGATTAGTCGAATCCACATCGAACTGAAGAGAGGGGTCTCTAAATTCCTATTATTCTAACTGTATTGCCTGAGGGAGCTCAGATTCTGCTTTTCCTTTGTTTTGCTATCACTCCTGCTCAATAAAAGGTTCCTTTTGAAATACCAAAGTTTCAAGAGTCTTTACTTTATTGAATGAGGAGGAGAGGCCGGACCTTACATAAAGCAGATTCTGCAAACGTGGTCAACCTGGAGAAGCAAATCTTCACAACAAAGCAGCGAGCAAGGGGAAGCAGAATGCTGGGAAGAAACCTCCACCACCACCCAGCCAGACGCCAGCTCCCTATGCCCATTGAAGATATTGAGTCTGTCCTGGAGGGCCCCAAGAAGCCCCAGTGGTCAATCAGAGTGAAAAAGAAGGACAGCTGGGACGGGAGAACCAGAGGAGTCACCCTCACCTGGGGTAGCCAAAAACCAGGTTGAAAGATGGAGTTGGGAGCCCTATCCAACCAGAAGGAACTGGAAGAGGAGCTACTGAGGGAAGATCAGCTAAAAAGGCACAACACCTGGATTGTGATGGAGATGCTGGAGAATCTGAGCATCCAAAGAGAAGCAGACCATCACCCGAGGGGGACTGAACAGGCAGCAGTTGCCAATGAAGCAGAGCTGCCACCCTGCACCCAGGAGCAGCCGACCAAGCCACCACTGTTGCAGGGGCAGCAGCAGTCCCAGTGAACCCATGAAGCACAAGCACCAGCAAACATCGCTGGCCAGCCTAGAGCCCACAACTCAAGAAGACCCCTCCCCTTTGGAGTAAAATACAATGGAGATCCACAACAGTTGGGGTTTTTCCTGCACACATACTCACCTACATGCAGGAGTACAGGCAGGATGTCCAGTCCCAGGGGGCTTGGGTCTGCATTGTTACTCTCACCCTGGAAGGGGCAGCCCCCGAGTGGATAGTGACCCTGCATAATGCTGAAGGTCCTGAGTTGCGGAACTTTGACCGGATTCATGATGGCTCTGCGGTGTTGCTTTAAAGACCTCATCACAGAACTCAAAGCCTGCAATTGCATCAGGGTCATGAAGGAAAGGTCCCAGCCAGTGACAAAATACACAGAGGAATTCCAAGATCTCGCTTGCCACGTAGATTGGCCAGAGGACATCCTGGTTAGCTGGTTTAAAGATGGGCTGAACGATGACCTCTACACCACCTGCTGGCCCAAGGTGCCCCAAACCATCTACATGGATGGTACCTCATATCAGAGAAGGCAGAGATTGACATGACCAGGAACCAGTACTGATCAGGACGAATCTGGAGAAGATTCCCCCACAAGGAAAGCAAGAACCATTCAAGCTGCAAATCGCCTCACAGTGAGACCATCTTCCTGCCTCAAATGCAGAAAGGAGGGACACTTTTAATATGCCCCTGGGTTGCTATCAATTCAAGGTACTCCCATTTGGACTACAAAGGGGCCCCAGCCATTTTCATGCAATTGATAAATGAGGTGCTTCATGAACAAAGGGGTCCTGATTTACTTAAATGAAAGTGGAGGTCGTAAAATTAGTCCGAGTGGTCCTAAATAAACTCCGCTCAGCGAAGCTTTAGGCCAAACTTTCCAAATGTGAATTTCACCAAGAAAAAATACACCACCTAGGGCCATGATGGCGAACCTATGGCAAACGTGCTAGAGGTGGCATGCAGAGCCCTCTCTGTGGGCACACATGCTGTTGCCAGCTGGTTTTCTGGTTTCCAGTGCATGCATGCATGCTTGGCGACCTGTTCTTTGGGTCTCCGGGCTCCGGTGCACATGAAGACCAACTGACCAACACGCTTATGCACACCAGCCAGCTGGTCTTCAGTTTCCGGCACTCTGGTGTGCGTGCATGCACATGCATGTTCCAGTTTGGGCACTCGATGCCAAAAAGGTTCACCATCACTGACCTAGGGTATCAGATTTCCTATGAAGGCATGGAAATGGAGCCACAAAAAGTGCAAGAGGTAATTGATTGGGTGTCACCCCACACATGTAAACAATTACAAAGTTTCTTGGAATTCACCAATTTCTACTGCCAATTTATTCCCACCTTCACACAAATTGCCTTCCCCATCACCAATCTACTGAAAACCAAAGGGAAAAGTAAATTGAAACCAAAACAACCTTTAAACTGGACAATGGAATGCCAAGCAGCATTCAAAAAAACTAAAATGCTTGTTCTCAGCTGAACCAGTGTTAAAACACCCAGATCCAAACAAACCATTTATCAAGCCGGTGCCAGTGACATGACACTAGGGGCCATCTTGCTTCAAAAAAATGAGCAGGACCATCTACAGCCATGTGCATATACTTCCAAAAAATTAATTGAAACTGAGCAGAGATGGGCCATCAAGCACATGCAGTATGCTGGGCTGTTTAGAGGGGAATAAAACCCCTTTTGAAGTCTGGGCTGATCATAAATATCTGGAAGCCTTAAGCCCCCATGGAAAGTTTCCCCCAAACAAGTACGATGGGCTCAATATTTCAAACATTTTGACTTTACCCTCATATATTTCCCGGGGGGGGGGGACTTCTTGGTGGAACCCTTATCAAGAAAACCTCAATGCAACAGTACAAAAGCCAAGGTAATTAAGCCGCTATTCCAAACCCCCCAGCTAACAGCTAAAGTTGTTACCAGGTCACAAGCCAAACAAGAATTACTCGCAGGCAGCACCACCACCTAGGCATTTAAGCAAGCTTTAACCATAGATGAATGGCTTCAAGCCCACAAGAACACTTGTCTACTTAAAGACGATCTAGCCTGGGTGGGAGGGAAGCTAAATGTTCCAGGCAAAGACTGCACCTTAATGAAAATATGCCATGATTCCAAATTAGCAGGGCACTTCGTTTTTGTCAAAACCTTACACCTTATTAAATGACAATTCTGGTGGCCATCACTCAAAAAAGACAGAGAGAGCTACGTGGTCAGTTGTCCTATCTGCGCAGCAGCAAAACAAACACAAGGGAGATTGCCCAGACTTTTACAAACCATTGCTGAACCTTCAGTACCTTGGAGAGAGATTGCCATGGATTGAATTGTTGAATTACCAGAAAGCGGGGGAAATACGGTCATCTGGGTAGTGACTGACCTGTTCTCTAAGCAGGCCCATTTCATCCCCTGCCAGAAGATCCCAACAGCCAAGGCCCCAATAAAATTGTTCCTAGCCCACATTTATTGCATCCATGGAGCCCCACAAAGGATCATTTCTGATCAGGGAATCCAATTCACCTCAAAGTTTTGGACGGTGTTCCTAAACTTATTGGGAACTGCCCAGGTATTAAGCTCTTCCCATTACCCAACTACAGATTGGGGGGGGGGGGGGGCTGAGAGAATGAATGGGGTGTTAAAACAATGCTTAAGATGTTTTATTAATTACCAACAGGATAATTGGACTGACCTCTTAACCTTTGCAGAGGTTTCATACAATAACTCAGTACATTCCAGCACAGGTTTTACACCATTCCAAGTAGCATCAGATCAGGACTTCACCCCAATGCCAGAGCCACCTACAGAAGAACCCACCATTCCTTCCCTTAAGGAGTGGATTCAAAACCTACAAAACACATGGCCAGTAGAAAGGCTGGCCCTGAAAAAGGCTAGAGCTGCTTACAAGGCTCAAGCTGATAAGGAAAGAATGGAGCCTAAACCATTTAAAATAGGAGATAGGATCTATTTATCTGCCAAATTCCTGCATTCCCTGCAACCATCAAAGAAACTGGGTCCTAAATTCAAAGGACCTTTCCCCCTTATCAGGATGGTTCCTTCCTCAGACACTTAGGTCCACCCAGCATTTCACTGCAGCCTGCTCAAACCTGTAATCACCTCTTCCCTCAGACTGCCTGGGTCCACTCCTCCTGCTCCCATTAAGGTTGAGGGTAAGCAACACTTTGAAATTAAAGAAATCCTTGATTCCCACACTCACCGAGGCTCCACACAATACCTGTAGCATGGAAACACCCCCTTCTTGTGATCTTGTGTTCTCTTCACTTAATTGGCTTCTTTAGAATTACTTGTGCTCACTTTAAAAAGTAAAATAGCACTTTTAATTAAATAACAACTTTTCAGAACATTGTACAAAACCTGCAATTATATGCAATGTTTATATAGTCTTTTCAACACTTCAAAATACTCTACTCATTTTACATTTTCTTATAACAATCCCAACAAATCAGTCAACACAAATGATATTCAAGTTGAAAGCAGCAGAGGATTGCTTGGTCTACAGCAGTATTTCTCAACCCGGACACTTTAAGATATGTGGTTTTCAATTCCCAGAACTCTGGGAGCTCACTGTCTGGGGAATTTTGTGAGCTCATAGTAAAGCAGTAAAATTGCAATGCCTTGATAAAATTCCGGAAGCATCTTGCTAACACAAAGATAACGATGAGTTTCTTTACTCTATAGTTAATTGCATTGCATAAATAATTGCAAACAAGTTTTAAAAAATACAGTAACTAATTCAATCAGCCATGCATTTCCAAATTTAATCACATTTCTCTGTTTCCCGATTTAAAATCCTGATTTCCTTGGGAATGTAAATTAACAGGAATATATATATATATATATATATATATATATATATATATATATATATATATATATATATATATATGCAGAGAGAGAGAGAGAGAGAGAGAGAGAGAGAGAACAGTGGGATATTTACTTAACAATGAGTCACACAAGGTTTACTATTGAGTTAATATTCCTACTAGAACTACAATTGTTTGCATTAGCAGACAGGAAACCCAACTGAATATAACTAGATTTACTTTCTAGAGAGAGCCCTGAAATGCACTTCCATGATTCAAGACAAAGTAAAATCATGAAGACCCAGAATTTTTCTCCCCCCAAAATTCATACCTGAAATGCAGAGATAATTTAGAGGTAGTCCTCCATTTACAACAGTACATTTAGTGACCATTCAAAATTACAACAATACTGGAAAAAGTGACTTATGACCATTTTTAACATGATCGTTAAAGCATCCCCATTGGGGCAAAATTCACTTAACAACTGTCTTACTTAGCAACAGAAATTTTGAGCTCAATTGTGGTTGGAAGTTGAGGATTACCTGCAGTATGAATAATTAATGCAATCTTATTTTTGAAGAACCCCTCTCAGATCCATCTGTCCTCATCTCTCTCTTGTATTACACTCCTTCGTTAGCCATCTTACATGTTAGTAAGGTGACCAACTTTTTTACAATGAGAAGGAGGACACAAATAAATTAAAGGGAAAAAAACAAAGCCATTTGCATGTGGCACACTCTCTCAAAACAATTCTCCTGTGCAGAGCGCATGTGTCTCATAATTGTGCCTCGCCATACTGTACCAAGCCTTGAGGAATCATCATGTCAAATATAAATATGTCACAACACATGCAATGGATCGGATCAGCATCGATGTCCCCAATTATTAGTTCCTATTTCTTATATTTAAATTTATGTTTATTCTTATTTCTGTTGTATTGTATGCTTTTGACAAAATAAAATAAATAAACAAAAATACGGAGATTTACAGATTAGTCTTCAAATATCAAAAAGGAGGACATGTAGAAGAACACTTTTCGAGAGAGGACAGAACTTACAAAAGGAGGACGATTGGTCACCTTAATGTTAGGTCACTGAAACTTGTTTCTGATCTGAAATGCCAAAGCATGCTAAAAAAAAGTCCTTGGTTTATAACACCAGAACCATGAGCACCCGTGAATCACTCTTAGCAGAGAAAAGTTATGCTTTTTGGAACATGCCACATTCAGGGGCATTGTGAAAGAAACAACCAAAGAGTCAAGCTGCTGGAGCAAGGTTGCAGCACTTTGGTTTTGTAGTTCAAGAGAAAGGAAGGTTAAGTGGGACTATGATAGATATCACTCTTATTACTGGATTCTCCTTTCTCATTCTGATTTTGCTCTAGTGATAAGTAATTTTAAACAACATAATAACAGAGTTGGAAGGGGATCTTGGAGGTCTTCTAGTCCAACCCCTAGCTCAAGCAGGAGATCTTATACCATTTCAGATAAGTGGCTGGAATTTTCAGAAAAATATGGGATCTTCAGAGAAGGCAATCAATTGTCAGTCTAACTTAGGTATTTTTTCTAATATTAGAGACAACAGACATTCCTATACTACTTACTGTAGAAGTGTGAAAGTGTGTCTGCACATGGATTTCTCATTAATTGAAACTGTTTGCTGAGATAATTGAAATTCTGATATGATCAGGCCTGAAGGATGCAGATGCATTTGAAAGCAGAACATAGATTTTTATATTGTTTTATTAAATATGTTTCTTTAATAAAATATGGAGCACTCCTTAGAAGAAAATGGCAAGCCTATATGTTATATATTGTCATATTCTTGCAAGTATGATACATTTTAGAGTAAAATGATTTTCAATTGCTAGAAAATATTGTTCTGGAAAATAAGATATTCCCAGATATTTCCTTTTCCTACTTATTTCCTTCTTGCATATCCTTTAGCTTTCAGTATTTGCAAGAATACCTTGCCACTCACCTGAGTTCAGGATTTATTGTATTGATGAAGTTGTAACATCTTCCCAGGACAATTTCCAGGAGGTGTTCAGTGGTCCCTCTGCCTTTCCACTGCTGTTCTTCTGCAGCGAGGTTCTTCTTCCTTCCAAGCCTGAGCAGGCCATAACCCCCAAAAACAATCATGGTGCCCAAAAGCACCACTATCACCCCTGTCAAAATCAGTTTCTGTTTCCTTGCCAAGGAAGAACTGTTTTGAAAGGGCATCTTATTAGAAGATTCTGAAAAGCAGAAACAGCTGCACTTTCTGCCTCACTCACTCCTGGCAGCAATGGAGCTTTTATGTGGTTCCTGCTCCTCCTCCTCCTATTTTTCTCTGCTGGCTCACTGGCTCACACTTATAAAGACACACTTGCAGGGAAGCCTGAGATGGACTTCTATTGGCTCAAGGGAAAAGTTTCACTTGAAGTTGGACAGCACCAATTTGACACAGATTCTGTCTCCTTGAATGGTCTCTGGTGGAAACTTGTCACTCCAGTTTTAATTCTGCTTTGTGCCTTCTAGTTTGTTTCTTCTGGGGGAGGATACTAATATTCATTGTCAAAATGTTACAAACATTTTAAAATGCAGAAAGGTCACAACATGGGGAAAAGTAAAAGGGCAGTTAATGCTGGGAAGAAGAATGCTTTCTAGGACTAAAACTATTGCTTTTACAAATATTTGCATTTTCATCTTTCTCTAAGAATGTTCTCTAATGTTTTCCTGCTAAGCCAAAAAGCCCCTTTAAAAAGCTTGATTTACATAAACCCGGAAAAATTGCTGTTTTGGGTTCATATGACTAAGACTAGTTTGAATGTGATGGGGCAAAAAATGGTAGTGCTCAAAGGAGCTTTTGTGCAAACATAGTCAAAACATAGGAATATATAAACCTGTTGTCTATATTTATTACTTTGAATCACTGCTGGTTCAGTACACACTTTGCAAGAAGCACATTTTATTTAGCCTTTGCATAAGCAAGCTGTAATGGCCAGATGGCAAATGCTGAACCTGAGCAATATTTTATAAATCAAAATCAGTTCACACATCACATACAGTCTAGGCTGCCTCAGATTCCCACATTAATTGTCTCCAGAATTTGGCACATCCAGGACACCGCTTGAATAGAAAACCTTTTATCGCAGTCATAGCAACAGAAACAAAATAAAGAACAGTTTCTAACCAAATGGAAGAATTGAGACACCATTCAGACATAATGCTCTTAAGATTTAATCCAGGGATTCTTTCCCCCAGTTTCCCATATCAGCCTGGTGCCTGCCCTTTTCTGAGGCTTATCTGTGATGGCTACTTTTCAGCATGGACCTTCTCTTCACATCTCCCCAACTTCAATCCTAAATGTCCTTTCAGTCAAGTTTTCTCAAATGCTGTGCTTCTATATCACCTAAGATTATAAATCAGTGTAACATCCATGAGTCAAATGACGTCACAGGGGCAAGGCTTGAACAAGAAACCAATATACCATATTTAATATTTTATTTGTAATATTTTCATTATGAGATTCTCAGCCTGTAACAGGGGTGGGATTCAAATGTTTTAACAACCGGTTCTGTGGGTGTGGCCTAATTTATGGGTGTGACTTTGTGGTCATGTGACTGGTTGGGCATGGCTTGAATGTAAATATTTATGTAAATATTGATTTTTTTATAAAATAAGAGCAACTTTTGCCCCAAATCAGGCAAAGCAGGCAAACAGATTCTGCTCACAGAATCACAGATTCACTTAGAGATCTGTGTTTCTGCCATCTGCTACCTGAGTCTGCACTGAATAATAGAAGCTTCAGGCTCAGCTCTGCTTTTAAATTAGTCTAATCTAAATCTCCCGGCACAGCAGAACAGCTGATGGTCAGGGGGGGGGGAGGAAAAATAGCAACTTAGCAGGCAAGTTTAATGGTGTGCATGCCAGGTAAGGAGGGAGTGAGTGGGGCGGGGCGGGGCAGGGTGGGGCCAGCCAGTTGCACGATTTGTCGGTTCTCCGGCAGGTAGAATCCCACCCCTGGTGAAAGTGCGTTTTGTGCATGTGTGTAGACCATTTCCTAAAAACCTCAGCTGTGCCACCCAGACAGCTGACAGGCGCTGAGCGTGGGCATTTGAAAATCCTCTTCTTTCCTGCTTTTCAACCTCAGCTGTGCCATGCAAAGCAGATGAGGTTGAAAAAACAGGAAATAAAGGACAGCCAAGAGCCTGGGCGGGCGGCTGGGCCAAACAGAGCAGCAGACACCAAACCGGTTCAGCGTCTGCTACTTTTCAGAGCTGCCGGTTCTGTAGAACTGGGCTGAACTGGTAGCATCCCACCCCTGATTCAGTGCTACTCCTAATACAGCTCCTCTTGAAACTGTTTTTAAGTGCTGAAAACTTTCTGTAGTTGGAGAATCCTAAAAGGTTAAGTAAGATCTTTGCCATTTCTTTCCCTGATATAAACAGAAGTTAGAAAACATGGTTAGAGGAGATCAAAAGAAAAATTTTCTTCTCCTGGGAAGGATCAAAGCAAGGTAGCTTATTGGTAAAATGATTTAGAAATGCATGTTTTATTTCTCATTACATAAGCAGAACATAATGACCACAGACAGAAAGCAACAGACCACAGACAGAAAGCATTTTGATTTTCTACAAACAAACAAAACATAAAAACATCAACTCTCTTATATACATACAGTGTGTCGGTTGGTTCATCAGTTTTGTGCATTCATTTTGTAGTCTCAATTACAGTTATGTTACATAATAGCTCATATTGTCAATCCAAACTTATATATCCTAATATCGCTATTAGAAAATCATTTGACTATACTTTTAATCATTCATACTTTATGAGATAACAATACTTTAAACAGTTTATTCTATAACAAAACATATAATCATACCAGATCTATCCTAAAAACACTTCATAGATATGATGTCAAATAACAAAAGAGAAAGAAAAAACAAAGATATTCCTTGCTGTCTAACATTCTAAATATTCTATTATTGTATTTTGTCATCCAACCATTGATAGAAAAGATCCCAAATTTCATAAAATTGTTTATCCTCTTGCTCTCTAATTTCAAATGTCAATCTACTCATCTAAGCACATTCCAATATTTTCTTAATAATTTCTTCCTGCGATGGTATTTTCTCGTTCTTCCAATTTTTAGCAAATACAATCCTAGCCACTGTTAGTACATTTACAATCAGATATTTCAAGTCTTTACTGTATGTATCTGGTAAGATTCCCAATAAAAAGAACTCTGGTTTCAAATCTATACGTTTCTTTGTCATTTTTTCCAACCACATGCGAATTTTAGTCCAATATTTTCTAGCGTCCTCACAAGTCCACCACATATGGTAATATGAGGCGGGTATCTGATGACATTTCCAGCATTTTTCAGATTTATTCTTGAACATTCTTGCTATTCTTGTCGGGTGAAAGTACCACCTGTAAAACATCTTATACAAATTTTCTTTATATGCTGTTGACATTTGTCATTTTATAATTTTGAGACCACAATTTTTGCCATTTCTCTAGATCAATCCCATATCCAAAATTCTTCCCCCAAACAATCATAGTTTCTTTAACTTGTTCTTCCTCTAACTTAATTCCCAGTAAATAACTACATAATTTTTTAATCACCTTCTCATCAGTACCCATCAAGATCTTATCTAGATCAGTCTGTTTATCATAAAATCCCTCTGTTTTAGAATCTTCATCAAACCTTTAATGTATTTGTGCATATGAAAACCAATTCATCTTTATACCTTGTTCCTCTAAATTTTGTATTGATTTAAGTTCACCCTTTTCATCCAATAGTTCCCCATATCTAACTGTTCCTTCTTATAGATTATAGGATAGGAAAATGCTTCAATAGTCGATAACCAAACTGGAATTTTCAAATAACATTGTCTTTTTATCTTCTCCCAGTTTAACCACAAAGACTCCCGTATATAATGTCTTCTAAAATAACCCTGTGTTTTAGTTCCCTTATACCATAAAAAAGTGTGCCAACCCAACAGCAAATCATGACCTTCTAGTGTCAACAATCTAGTCTTAGACCTTCAGAAAGCATTTTATCCTTTTCCTGCTACCACCAGAACTATTCTCTCCCAACCCCATTACTATTAATATGTTCCAAATATATCACTCTTAGCCAGGCCTAAAAATATGTGACAATTTACAAAGGAGTTTAATTGTTAATGATTAATTTGATTAATAGAATGTACAAGCCATCAGCTGTTCCATTTTCCTAAATTATTGGATAACTACAAATCTGTTAAATGTTTTGTCAAATATTTCCTTCACAAGATAGGATTTAGCTTGACCCCTTCCTGTCTGTGGCAGCCCCTCAAATATTGGAAGACCTCTATCATGTCTCCCCTGGTCCTTCTCTTCACGAGACTAGCCAGGCCCAGTTCCTGCAACCCATTCATGGTATGTTTTAGCCTCCAGTCCCCTAATCATCTTGGTTGCTCTTCTCTGCATTATTTCTAGAGTCTGAACATCTTTTTTATAGTGTGGTGACCAAAACTGCATGCAGTACTCTTGGTGTGGTCTTACTAAGGATTTATAGAGTGACATTGTATGAGTATCTCACTTGATCTTGATTGTATCCCTCTGTTAAAGCAATTTAGCATTGTATTGGCTTTTTTGGCTTCAGCTGCACACTGCTGGCTCCTATTTAGCTGGTCGTCCACTAAGACTCCAAGATCCCACTCACAGTTACTGCTATTAAGTCTGGTTTCACCTAGTCTATATGTGTCCTTTTGGTTTTTCTTGCCTAAATGTTTTACTTTTCTCTACATTAAATTTCATTTTGTTAGATATGGCTCAGTGTTCTAGTCTGTCAAGGTCCATCTGTATCTTGAGCCTATCATTTCAGGTATTGGCTATTCCTGCCAGCTTAGCATCATCTGCAAATTTGGTAAGTTCCCCTTCTATTCCCTCATCTAAGTCATTAATGAAGATATGGAAGAATACTGGGCCTAAGATGGAACTTTGTGGCACCCCACTGCTTACTTCCCTTGCTTGCTTGCCAGCTTTGCCAGCCTGGTCCCACACAGCCTAGCTCTGGCCTTCTTGCTCCTTAGGTAAGTTGCCACAGCCTGTGGGGTGGGGTTGGGGGGGCGAGTCTCCGACGGCCATCTTTTGACCTTTACAGGCCATGCCCAGCTCTGGGGTTTTGTATGTACCTGCCGCACAAGGCCCAAGACTCGGGGGGTGCAATTTCCGATGGCTGCCTTTCAGGCTTACTGTATTCCGCCGGAGGGTCAGGGTGGGGAACAAATGCAACAGGAATGTACCTTGCAGTGCCATTTCCTGTGGTGAAGAGAAGTTCCTTTCTTGCTGGGAGGGGCACTTCCTCCAGTCCTCATGCTGCAAATGCTTGCTTTGGTGACTCAGGGAGACACATGATGCAGCTGAGACACTGGCCCAGCCTGGCCACTTGTCTCTGCTGCTTCTATTGCTGCCTCCATGGGCTGCACAAGACGCTGCGAGAACTCTCGCAATGTCTTGTGCAGCCCAATACGAACTCCACACAGTGACCGCTATTTGCAGCCACTGACAACAGTGGCAGTAGCAGCTGAGTTGGGCTCAGGGTGGAGCTGGTCCTTGCGTCCCCTGCTGCCATTGCTGCTGCTCCATTGCTACCTTCATCACCATTGCTGCTGAGCTTGCCACTGCTTACCCCACAGGTGTAGTGAGCCTGGATATTTAAAAATAAAAGGCCATTTTGGTAGCTTTGCAAGAAAAAAAAGGCTGCCTCAGTCTTGATGGCCCATTAAAGGTGGTGGGAAACTCAGCTCAGCCTCTAACATGGAGGCAGAGCTGAGTTTCCTTCCACCTTTAATGGGCCGTCATCAAGGACTGAGCCAGCCTTTTGTTCTTGCAAAGCTTCCGTAATGGCCTTTTACTTTTAAATACTTTTGGGAAGTAGTGGCAAGGAGCAACTTTTCCAGTTTTTGTCAGATTTAACAGATTAACAGAGTTGTGAGGGACTTTGTAGGTCACCTAGTCCAATCCCCACCACCCAAGCAGGAGACCCTACACCATTTCTGACAGGTGGCAGTCCAGTCTCTTCTTGAAAGCCTCCAGTGATGAAGCTCCCACAACTTCTGAAGGCAAGCTGTTCCATTGGTTGAGTGTTCAGTCAGAAAATTTCACCTTATTTCTAGGTTGAATCTCTCCTTGTTCAGCTTCCATCCATTATTCCTTTTCTGGCCTTCAGGTGCCTTGCAAAATAGCTTGACCCCTTCCTCTCTGTGGTAGCCCCTCAAATATTGGAATTGCTAATCATGTCTCCCCTGGTCCTTTTCTTCACTTGTTTTAGTCTCCAGTATCCTGGTTGATCTCTGCACGTTTTCTAGAGTCTCAACATCTTTTTTACAGTGTTGTGACCAAAACTGCATGCAGTACTCTAGGTGTTATCTTACTAAGGCTTTAGTTTATATAGTGGCATTAGTACCTTGCTTGATCTTGATTGTATCCCTCTGTTAATGTAACTGAGGATTGCATTGGCTTTTTGGCTGCCTCTGCACACTGCTGGCTCATGTTTAGCTAGTTGTCCACTAAGACTCCAAGATCCCTCTCACAGTCACTGCTATTAAGCCTGGTTTCACCCAGTCTTTTATTTAAGTTTTAAATGCACAAAATAATAAACAACTTTTTGGTATACATCTTTTTGTAGGTAATTAGGGCAAAGAAGCAACTTTGAGTTGGCCATAGACACCCAGTCACATGACCACCTGATCACATGACCACCCAGCCATGACCATCCACCCAGTTATTAGGGCAGAGTCCCTTGCTAAAAAATTTGAAGCCCACCCCTGAGAAGGATGGTTTTGCATGTATGTTCACCCATCATTTCCACAGCCCAATTCCAAACAGGCTCCAGCTCCCCACTGGGCTGTGAACCAAGGGTTGGGGACCTCCAGGTTAGATTATATTTGTTTGACTATTTGTTTACCTTATATTGTAATTTTGTTGTTTGATTCCACCAAATAAAATGCCACTATTCTGCCAGTAACAATCTTTATTTGGACAAGCATAGAGTTTAGCAAAGTTATCACAAAAACTCATACACAACTAGATAAGTATTTTTATTGACTTAATCAAAGGTAACAAGCCAGTCTCTTGTAGCAGGAAAAACTCCAGCATCCTTCCCATCTATGAGCCAAAAACTTAACCATCATCACAGATGTCCCAAAGGAGCTTTTTTCAGGAGGCAACTGGAGTTTCTGTTTTTTTTTTTTTTTGAAGATATTTCACTTCTCATACAAGAAGCATCTTCAGCTCTGAGTGGATGGTTGGGAATTGAAGAAGGATTTATACTCCTTGCAGATAGCTGGACATTTGCATTCTTTAGCAGGTTTTTTTAAATAAAGATTTTATTGGTTTTTAAAAACAAACATAAACAAACAAAACATAAAAACATCAAGCTGTCTTCCATATGTGCACATACAGTGTGCCGGTTGGTTTACAAATTATTTTGTGCTTCCATTTTGCAGTCTTCAATTACAATTACATTACCTATAATCTCATATTGTCAATCAAAAGCTAAATACCTTAGTGTTGTGACTGAAAGGATCGATCCTGCTGTGAGTTTTGACTCTGATGACTCTGAAGATGGAAGGCTGGAGCCTGCTGTGAATGTGGAGTCTGAATTATTAGAGGACACAGATGTGAGCCAGGAGGATGAGAGTTTATCACAGAGACAACCCCCCTCAGAGCCTTCCACGTCATTCATGCCAGCAACTGATCCACAAAGTGAGTCAGAGGCTTCGAGTGGGGAAACTGACAGATCGTGGCTTGATGCCAGAACTAGGAGGAGACTGAAACGTCAAGCTGAGGGGAGGCATCAAGCCAGACATTGATTAGAGAGACTGACACGCCCATCCAGGTGATTTAAAGAGGCATGATGATTCTCAAACTTTGCTTGGAAGCAAAGTGTTTGATGTATCGAAAGGATATGTGTGGAGCAGCTTTTGTAATTTATGGACATTCTGAATTACCAGACAGATTCCGGGAAGTCTGCCAAGGACTGGAATATAATTCTGTTAACCCTTTTTTAGTCTGACTCTGTTTTGTTTGAATATTTTGAACTGTGGAACTCCTTGTTCTCACTTGTGAAAATAGGTGAGACATAATATTATTATCATTATTGTTATTAATATTATCATTATTAATCAATCATTTGACTATACTTTTATTCATTCATGTTTTACAAATAACCATAATTAACTTAATTTATTATGTAACAGTTCATATTATCATCCCAAATCTATCCTAAAATCATTTTGTGGTTATAATAAAAAAAGTACATCTTTATATATTTATTATTTTCTAAAAATCTACATCTTTCATTACTGTACTTTGTTATCTAACCATTGATAGAAAAGGTCCCAAATTTTTTAAAATTGTTTATCCTCTTGTTCTCTAATTTCAAATGTCAATCTACTCATTTCAGCACATTCCAATATTTTCTTAATGATTTCCTCCTGTGATGGTATTTTCTCATTTTTCCAGCTTTTAGCAAATACAATCCTAGCCGCTGTTAATACATTTACAACCAGGTATTTCAAGTCTTTACTATATATTTCAGGTAAAATTATTTTAGCAGGTTGTTAAAGTCACCTGGATGTTTATCTGTGTCATCAGGGTCAGCCGAGTGATGCAAATTGGTGTGGAGCCTTCTTGGAACTGTTGAAAGAACTGTGTTGTAGATTAGAGACAGATGATGTTGTATTCCTCCCTCTTTAACCCCTCTTTCAAATGTGGGATCCACTCTGTCCAAAATATGGACTTTGTTGTCTTCAAAAGAGTGGCCTGTGTCTTTTAAATGCACTTGGACTGCTGAATCCTGGAAAATTCAAATGCAAAAATAGTCTTGCATCATCCACCCCTTCCTCCCCACCCAGAAGTCCTTTTGGCTTTTGGGGATATTGATCATGGACTTTCTTTTTTTTTTTTAAAGAAAAGTTTTATTTATTTATATAAAAGCATTTTAAATACCATTTTACAAAAGAAAAGAAAGAAAAAGTAACGTATATACTGATATCAATAGTAGTAGTACAACAGAATGGTTCTAACCATATTTATAATTATATTAGCTTATTTGTAATACTATTGATTATATTAGCATACTTATAAACAATGTTCATGTTTAACATACATAACAATGCTCTTTATTAATCTAATTTCTACCTCTTATCTCTAACCATTGATAAAACCTATTTCACGTTAAGTAATACTCTGTATCTCCTTTATCTTTTATTTTCAATGTCAGTCTATCCATCTCTGCACAAGCCAATATTTTCTGAATTATGTTTTCATCTGATGGGATGTTCTCATTTTTCCAATATTGTGCAAATACAATTCTCGCTGCAGTCAGTACATGTAATATTAAATATATAGTCCCTTTATCATAGCTTTCTGGTGTTATACCTAACAAAAATATTTCTGGTTTCAAATCTATATGCTGCTTAATCATCTTTTCCAACCATGTGTGCATTTTCATCCAGTATTTTCTTGCTTTCATACATGTCCACCATATATGATAATAAGTATTATACATCCAACATTGATTACACATCCAACATTTGGCAGATATGTTGTTGAACATTTTTGCTAGCCTTGCTGGGGGCAAATGCCACTTATAAAACATTTTATTAAAATGTTCCTTATATGCAGTAGCCATTGTCTGTTTATAATTCCTATCCCAAAGTTTTTGCTATTTATTTAATTCTATAGTGTAGCCAAAGTTTTTTGCCCATACTATCATTGTTTCTTTTACTTGTTCATCTTCTACTTTAAAGCTTAATAAATAATTATATATATATTTATTATCAGTTTTTCATCTGTCCCTAATAACAATCTTAGAATTGTTATTAGGGACAGATCCTAACTGTCCCTAACAATCAAGATGGCGGCAACGGAGGAAGCATAGTTACATCACAGGGAGTTAGAAGAAGAGAAAAGTTGGTATTATACTAAGATAGATGATAGGAGGAGAGGTGGAGAGGAAAGATAAACCAAAGAGAAAGAAAAATGTGGAGAAAGGAAAAGAAGAGGAAAGATTGGAGAAATAGGAGAAAAATGACCCACAGTGGACTTGGCCTGCTGAGATAAGTCCAGCTGCACCCAAGAGGCCGCCTACCCAAGAGCCCAGAGGCCCATTGAAGTGAGGTGAGCAGAGAGGCAAAACAAATCAGCAGAGAACAATGAGGAGAGCTGGTGAGCGAGTGGGGCCCAGCTGTGGAGCAGGGAGGGAAATCATCCATGGGGCAGAGAGGAGAGCCAACTGAGGGCAAAGCAACGATCGGCAGAGAAGAAAAAGTTGAGCCAGTGAGAGAGAGAAGCAGGGAGGAGGAGGAAAACTGGCTGTGGAGAGGAGTCAAGAGGTGAGCTCACCGTAGGCTATCCAGGCAGTCCTGTTTGCTGGAAGAAGCAGCGCAAATGAGAGCCATGTAACTGGGGAGCCGGGAGCAGAGGTAGACAGGAGGGGCCAGCAGGGAGGGTCAACACAGCAAAGCAGATTGTGGGAGGAGCGTGGAAAGCAACAGGAGAGCAATTGGAGGCTGCCAGTGTCTGTGGAGCATTTCAGCAAAGAGGATCAGCAGGAAGCCCCGTTCCCTCTGATCTTCATCCTCCAACACTGATGCCCTACTTCTGGAGGGATGGGCAGGTGATACTGACCCTTGGGGCCTAAGTGCTTCTGTAGAGAACTAATAATGTTGGATGGCCTGATGGGGAGGCTCAGAGACTAAGGAAGCTGGGTGGCCTCTCATCTGCAAGTTGGTAGCAACACGATGCAAAATGGCTTGGGAGATGATGATCTTAACCTCTTCAGACAGTTTGGATCCCTGCCTATCTAATGGGTGGACCCTGACCGCAGTAGGAGTAAAAGTGGCCTCCGGGACTTAGGTCTATCCCTAAGCTGAGGCTCAGCAATGTCAGTTGCCATGCAAGAAAAAGGAAAATTTTCCCCTTCAAATTCCTCTGCTGCAAGAGGGAACATAAATTGTTCTCTATCGCCCTCTGGTGACCAAGCTATTGGAACTGCAGCATTTGACTGCAGTTGCTGAGGGCAGGAAATGGCAGGCTCTGTCTGAGGTGAGGCAAGACCAGGGTAACTGAGGTAGCCAACACACACACACACACACACACTTGCGGCAGGAATGTACAGCGCGTTAAGTAGCTCCGTGATAGCTGGGCTGGCTGGTTAAGCCATCTCTTCTCTTTTAGTTGGGAAGCTTTGTGGCCACCGGCACTGCCGGCGGAGTTACCTGGGTGAGCAGAATCACACTTTCTAAGTGCTATTTAGATGGCCAGCTGCTGACAAGGGGAAGGGAGCTGATGCTTTCAGCAGGAGAATCCTGAGCCCTAGGCTCCACCAACTACCTTCCTACTTCTGGATTGATAACTGCCTACCTACTGCTGTTTGATTGGCAGCAGTCAGCCCTGGGTCAGTGCCACAATACGGTCCTGTTAAACAGCCAATGTTTGCGATAGTGTGATGACTGTGCTTTGCCTGCAAGCCTGTCACCCAGATCTCTTCAAACCTGTCAGCAATACTCCGATGTGTTTATCTCCAAAGTTTCCTGAGCCAATTTTTATCATGTTCCTATTGAGCCAAGACTAAGTTGGAACTGGGGTCCTGGCTGTTGATGGAGAGGCATGGCAAAGATTGAGGACTCAGTCTCTGGGCAGAATGGCACGTGTCAACCTGAGTGTGGATTCTCCAATTGGCATGCTGGAGAAGCAAGTAGGAAGGGAGAATCAAAAGAAAATACAGGACACAAGGCTAAAAAAAATCAAAGGCAGGTAGACAATAGCAAACAAGGAATATACAAAGGCAGAAAAGAAAGAGATAAATTAAGCCCACCAGAAAGCAGGGAGGGAAAGGATCATAAGAAGGAAGGGAGGAAAGGAACAATCATAGAACATTCTAGCACAGGCTAAGAACAAACCTCACACTTAAGCCCACTCAACACTGAAAAAATTAAAATTGCACAATCTAAATGATCTGATAGAACTTCAAATTTATAAACTAGACAATATTGAACTATAGGGCTTTAAATCTTTCAACTAGACATTCTTTAACTGCTAGAACCTTAAATTTTTAGCTACACTTTCCCCCCCAAATTTGAAACTTAGATGATCTGTTAGATTATATATATCTTCCAAATTGGACATTTTCCCTTTAAAAAATCTCTGGTAAAACCTTCTACACTTCCATTTTCAATTTTTTAAAATCCACTCATGGAAGAAGAAACTGATACTATTGTGATCTGTAGAATATGTTCCATGTATGCACTTATGCCCATAGAATACCCAAACTATATATGTACCAAATGAAGTTATTAGAAAAAAAGTAAAAGATTTAGAGGAAACTCTAACCACTCTGAAATGCAATCCACAAAATGAGAAACCCCACGCCTTGCAAAAATAATATGCCCAAACTGAACATAACAATAATCAACAACTTCTAAAAGAATTGACCCCTTAGAACAGGGATTTTGGACCGCAGGGACCACCAAACTCATAATTTTAAATCCCGTGGACCAAAGACCCTGGGAAAATTCCCCCAAAAGTCTGCAGGAAAACTTCCCACCCCATTTTCCTACCAATTGATCATTCTTTATTTGGCATTGCAGGATACCATCTCCAGCTCTGTTCTCAGGGGAGAGAGAGAGAGAAAGAGAGAGACTTTTGGCTTCATGCAAGCAAAGCAGCATAAGTCTTTCTTTCTCTCCCCCAAACTCCACCAGAAATGAGTCTTTGTGAGACTTGGCACAATGGTGCAGCCTCTTGGAGCAGGATGCCTTGCGGGGTCCCAAAGACTAATTTCTGGCGGAGTTTGGGAGAGAGAAAGAAAGACTTTTCCTGCTTTCCTTGCATGCAGCCAAAAGCAGAAATGGAAAGAAGCAGCCTGGTGGCAGGCGAGGCAAGTGGGGCAAGTTCCCCCCATCCGGCCTTTCCCCTCCTCCCCTCACTACCTTGTGTTGTTCACAATGCAGGCAGCACAAGCCTTGTCTTCCCATGCAGCCTGGATTGTTTTGGGGGTTGCCTTTGGGGTGACATTTCTGTGTGGACCACCAAAATATTCTCGTGGACCACCAGTGGTCTGTGACCCACTAGTTGGCGACCACTGCCTTAAAGGAAGAAGACAGATGGAAACATGTCACACAAACCTAATACCTAAAACCCCTGTCCAAACCAAACTATTCTGATGTAGCCCCACTGATGCTAAGCAATAAATTCCATGGGCTTTCACTAGAAGAAAACATGCGGACACATCTCTTAAAAAGTAACACCATCAAATGCTTCTGCGACAGATAGAAAAATATCCCAAACCTCCCTAGGAAAAAAAGGGCAAGTGCTGGTGATAGGAGATTCAATTCTCAAGGGAAGAGAACTTGCCATCTGTAGACCAGACAGTCTATCAAGAGAGGTATGTTGTCTCCCTGGAGCTAAAATCAAAGATGTGGCTGAGAACCTAACCAAAATAATAAAATCCAGAGACTACTACCCCTTTCTATTACTACATGTAGGGACGAATGACACAAAAAAATACTTGAAAACAATATTGAATGATTATGAGTAGCTAGGCAAGAAAGTCAAGGACTTAGGTGCACAAGTAGCTTTTTCATCTGTACTGCCAATGACAGGACAACATCTGGTAAGAGAACAAAGAATTCTAGAAGTGAACCACTGGCTAAAGGGTTGGTGTCACCCTAAAAACTTTGGATTTCTGGACCACGGTTTTTGTGCTATTTCCATGATGGGCTTCTGGCAAGGGATGGGTTCTTTTTGTAACACTGCTTCAAGTCTTTTATATTCTTCTTCTAGAGTCTTTTGGTATTTTCTTATTTTTCCTTGCTATATAAGTTATAGCTAATCCCCTAATATATGCTTTTGTTGTGTCCTACACATTTTGTAAAAAGGTCTCCTCTTTTCCTGTTCTCTTTTTAAAAAATCCCATTTCTTTTTCCATCATCTGTATACAGGTGAAACTCGAAAAATTAGAATATTGTGCAAAAGTTCATTTATTTCAGTAATGCAACTTAAAAGGTGAACCTAATATATGAGATAGACTCATTACATGCAAAACAAGATAGTTCAAGCCGTGATGTGTCATAATTGAGATGATGATGGCTTACAGCTCATGAAAACCCCAAATCCACAATCTCAGAAAATTAGAACATTGTGAAAAAGTTCAATATCTAGGCTCAAAGTGTCCCACTCTAATCAGCTAATTAAGCCATAACACCTGCAAAGGATTTCTATGCCTTTAAATGGTCTCTTAGTCTGGCTCGGTAGGAATCACAATCATGGGAAAGACTGCTGACCTGACAGTTGTGCAGAAAACCATCACTGACACCCTCCATAAGGAGGGAAAGCCTCAAAGGGAAATTGCAAAAGAAGTTGGATGTTCCCAAAGTGCTGTATCAAAGCACATTAATAGAAAGTTATGTGGAAGGGGAAAGTGTGGAAGAAAAGGTGCACAAGTAGCAGGGATGACTGCAGCCTGGAGAGGATTGTCAGGAAAAGGCCATTCAAAAGTGTTGGGGACTTTCACAAGGAGTGGACTGAGGCTGGAGTCAGTGCATCAAAAGCCACCACACACAGACAGATACTGGACATGGGCTTCAAATGTTGTATTCCTCTTGTCAAGCCACTCCTGAACAACAAACATCAGAAGCGTTTTACCTGGGCTAAAGAAAAACAGAACTGGTCTGTTGCTCAATCCAAAGTCCTCTTTTCTGATGAAAGCAACTTCTGCATCTCATTTGGAAACCAAGGATCCAGAGTCTGGAGGAATAATGGAGAGGCATACACTGCAAGATGCTTGAAGTCCAGTGTGAAGTTTCCACAGTCTGTGTTGATTTGGGGAGCCATGTCATCTGCTGGTATTAGTCCACTGTCCTTCATTAAGTCCAGGGTCAACACAGCCACCTACCAGGAGATTTTAGAGCATTTCATGCTTCCTTTTGCAGATGAGCTTTATGGGGATGCTGACTTCATTTTCCAGCAGGACTTGGCACCTGCCCACACTTCCAACAGCACCAAAACCTGCTTCAATGACCGTGGGATTACTGTGCTTGATTGGCCAGCAAACTCGCCTGACCTCAACCCCATAGAGAATCTATGGGGCATTGCCAAGAGAAAGATGAGAGACATGAGACCAAACAATGCAGAACAGCTGAAGGCTGCTATTGAAGCATCCTGGTCTTCCTGAACACCTCAGCAGTGCCACAGGCTGATAGCTTCCATGCCACACCGCATTGAGGCAGTAATTGCTGAAAAAGGGACCCAAACCAAGTACTGAATACATATGTATGCTTATACTTTTTAGAGGTCCAATATTGTTCTATGTACAATCCTTGTTTTATTGATTGCATGTAATGTTCTAATTTTTTGATATTGTGGATTTGGGGTTTTCATGAGCTGTAAGCCATAATCATCACAATTATGACAAATCATGCCTTGAACTTTCTTGCTTTGCATGTAATGAGTCTATCTCATATATTAGTTTCACCTTTTAAGTTATATCACTGAAATAAATGAACTTTTGCATGATATTCTAATTTTTTGAGTTTCACCTGTAAGTTCTTTATCTTTTATATAGATTGATTCAAAGTCCATCTTACTCTTCCGTTTTGTCCCTTAGAACTAATTTTAACTGAAATATGATCAGTCCATATATTTGTTTCTATGTCTGTCTCTTGCATACTTATGTTTAGTTCCAAGGTCATCCAGATCATATCTATTTTAGACCAAGATTGATGTGCGTTAGAGTAAAATGTGTATTGGCTTTCCCTGGGTTCATTTCTCTCCATGTATCTTGTATACATAATTCTTCTGTCACTTTTTAAAAAGTTCTGGGTAGAGTCTTTTTTGGGTTGTTTTTTTTGCTACTTTTGTAGTCAAGTTTTGTGTCAACTATTGCATTAAAATCTCCTACAAGACAAATAGTTTCATATTCATCTTCTTATGAAGTTTTTCATAAAAAATTCTTGTCCATTATTTGGCACATATGTATTTATTTGTTTATTGAATTTATATTGCCACCTATTCACCCATGGTGACTCGAGGCGGTTCCAGAATGTAAAACCATATTTAAAATAAAAAACAATAGAAACAAAGAATCAAATAAATTAATAAAGTACATTAGAACAAAATCTGGGGAGAAGGCGGAGCTTCGTTCCGGCGATACAGCTGCGATCTCAGGGCTCTGAGATCGCAGCCGATATTTTCGCCCCTGGTCGGTCCTAACGGACCTAAACCGTCCCGTAGAGACGGTGATCGTGAAGGGCATTGTTCCAGGATCCCAGAGATATCGCAAAATCTCTGGTTAGATCCGGAAGAAGCCCTTTTGCTGGCGGCGGAGAGGCAGCCTCCATAGCTGCTGAAGTCGGGACAGCTCCGGAAGGAAAGTGATTGAAGTGAAGTGTGTCGGCTGGGTGAGAAAAACTTTTTTGTGCTGTAAATTCGCTAAGGTTGGAAAGTTCATTCGATATAAAGAAGAAAGCTGTGAGTTTTTTTTTTGACTGAAATTGTTTTGAGCGGCGTTTTTTAAAAGTGATGTCAAATTGAGGCTTGGCTTTTTTTTTTCTTTTCTTTATACTTTTTGGGAAAGATTTTACTGTGACTTTGTAGATAACCGGATTGAATTTTCTTTTATATATATTTTTATGCTCCCTTTGATTTTTTAACTTTCTTTAGGATAGAGGCTCCCTTTGGCTATTTTTTCCTTTTTTTCCTGTATATATTATTCCTTTTCTCTGGCGGGGGGGGAGAAAGAGCATTAAGAAACTTTGTAACACTGCCAACTAGAGGCTTGAAAGTATCTTTATTTGAATTGGAGAGAATTGCAAAAAGACCTCATCTCAAGGACTTTTTAACCTGATAAGATAGAGGGAGAGCACAGTAAGATATTATTGCAGGTGCTTTCCTGGACTGTTATCAACACTTGAGGTTTGGCTTTGAAGCTGCTGGAGAAGAGAGTCATAACAAGAGCCTTGGATAAATAACAAAGTGCAGTGTGTCTTCTTATATATACCCCATTCGCTAGCCTTTTTCTAAATCTTAATTTTAGTAATATTTTTATTTTTGCCTTTTACTTTAAAGGGAAAGCCTTGGAGTTTTTTCTTTTTTCTTCTTTATTTTTCTTTTTTTTTCTATTGGGACTTTTTTGCTTTTCATATTTATCTTTTTGGATTATTTTGTTGTGGTTGATTTTTTTTTTTTTGGATTATTGAGATTTTTTAATTGGATTGAGGTGTGAAGAATCTGAAGGAACTTCTTGTTTTTTGTTTTTCTTTTTTCTCTTTTTGCTTTTTCCTTTTTCTTTGCTTTTAATCAATATTATTATTTTTGGATTTGTTTGTTTTTTCCTTTCTATTTTTTCCTTTTTTATGGTGGACTATCTCGTAATTGGATTAGGGTCTAGAAGAACCTGAAGATCTTTCTTCTTCCTTTTTTTTTGTTTCTTCTTTGGTTTCGTGTTTTTTACCATTGGAGTTCTCCATTTTGGATTATAATTGGCTGCTCTACCAGTTGGATTAAAAGTTAAGAAGAATTTGAAGTCTTGGAAATATTGAAATGAGCAAGAAACCAATACCATCTGGCATTTCTGCTTCTACCTCTGCTTCCCCACCAGCTGGAGGACAACGTTTAATTCAGACAATGTTGAAGCAAGATAAGGAACAAGAAAAAATAACTTTACAGTTACAGATGATTATGCAAGGAATCCAAGAACTCAAGACAAAATCAGATATCATTGAACAAAGAACAGGAAATATTGAACAAAGAACAGAAAATATTGAACAAAGAACAGAAAATATTGAACAAAGAATAGAGAAGACTGATGAAAAAGTGGAAAATATTAAACAGATGATGGTTAAGTATGAGGAGAGATTCCAAAAAATTGAGGAAGAAGGAAAACAAAGAGAGAAGAAGATTGGAAATATTGACAGCAGATTAACAGCGGTTGAACAAGAAAAAGGTGGGATGTTGAGGTGGGAGATGGAAAGGTCAGAATTTTACCTCAGATTTCAAAATATAGAGGAGGAAAAAGGAGAAAATTTGGCAGCAGTAATGATAGAAATTTTGGCAGATGCTTTGGAAATTACAGAGGAAAAGATAATGGATGGAATAGATGAGATATACCGAGTCTATACAAGATATGCGATGAGAAATAAATTACCCAGGGAAGTCCATATTAGATTTACCAAAAAATCCATTAAAACGCAAATATTACAAGTAGCAAGAGAGAAAATACTGAAATACAAGGGTAAAGAGGTTGTGGTTTTAAAACAAATACCTAGAAGAGTGAGAGAGATGAGAAGAGAATATCGATTTCTGACCAAAATACTATTGGAAAACGAAGTGAATTATAGATGGCTGATTCCAGAAGGATTAATGTTTACGTGGCAAGAGCAGAGACATAGAATTGACTCAATTGAGAAAGCAGAACTTTTTCATGCAGAATTTTTCGGAGGAAGAAGAGAGGAAGCAGAGAAAGAGGGTTCATTAATTGAGTTTCAAGATGAACAACTGGAGACTGAAAAAGAGAAAGGAGTAATAGGGGGACAGATTGATAACAAAGAACAGCGTGAAGTGAGATCCACGAGAGCTGTTAGACCTAAATATAAAGCATAATCATGGAGGAAAAAAAACTGATTACAATGAATATAAACGGACTTAATTCAGCTGTTAAAAGAAGGAAAACTTTTCATAAATTAGAGAAATTAAAATTTGATATAATTTGTTTACAAGAAGTTCACATTAAAAAACAACATGAACAATTGTTATTACAACCAAAATTAGGGAAAATATTTACCTCTTTGACTCAATGTAAGAAAAGAGGTGTGGTTTTATACATTAAAGAGGCTATTCCAGCAAAATTGATTTACTCGGATGAAGATGGAAGAGTATTAATGGTAGAAATAATGGATAATAATATAAAAATACTCTTGATTGCAATTTATGCTCCGAATGATAAACAAGAAGAATTTTATAAAAAGCTGCACATGAAAATAATTGGACTGGACTATGTTAATATAATTATGATGGGAGATTTTAATGGAATTGTGGACAATAAACTGGACTATATAGCAACAACAACAAAGCAAAATAGAAAGGCTCTCCCAAGGTCCTTTTTTAAAATGACAGATGAATTAACTTTAAAAGATATTTGGAGAGAAAGAAACGTTAAAGCTAAACAATATACTTTTTATTCAAATAGACATTTATCATGGTCCAGATTAGATATGATTTGGATCTCAACAGAACTAATATCTAATATTAAAGAAACAAGCATTGAAACAAGTACCTGGGCAGATCATAGCCCAATGACAATTAAATGGAAGGGACAAAAAAAAAGATCGAGATGGACATTAAATAATACTATTTTAAAGGAGAAAGATTTTACACAATGGATGGAGAAGGAATTGGCTTTTTTCTTCAGAGAAAATAAAAAAGAAGATACTTCAACGCAAAATGTGTGGGACACTATGAAGGCATACGCTAGAGGTTTGATAATAGATTATACAAGAAAAAAGAATATTAGGAAAAGGCAAGCTTCTAAGGCCTTGGAAAATGAGTATAAAACTCTTGAAAAAGAATTACAGAAAATGCCACAGAAAAAGGATATTAAATTGAAGCTGGATGTAATCAAACATAAAATGGAATTAATAGAGAAAGAAGAACTGGCACAGAAAATTAGAAACTCTAAACAGAATTATTTTGAAGATGCAAATAAACCAGGTAGATGGCTAGCATATAAATTGAGAAAAGAGAAGGAATCAAGAAAAATATTGAAGTTAATAGATGAACAAGGCCAAGTTTGTTATGGGAATAAGGAGAAAAAAGAAATTATTTGAGATTTTTATGGGCAACTATATAAACAAGAGAATATTGATGAAGAAAAAGTCAAACAGTATTTACAGGAAGCTAATTTACCAAAGATACCTAAAGAGACTGAAGAAATGCTAGAAAGCAATATAACAATGATGGAACTAAATGAAGCATTTAAGAGACAAAATAATGGGAAAGCTCCGGGCCCAGATGGGCTTCCAGTAGAATTTTATAAAACATTTCAAGAATTATTGAGCATCCCATTGTTAGAAGTTATGAATGAAGTTATGCTAAAAAAGATGATACCTAAAACATGGTCAGAGGCTTATATTACACTTATACCAAAGGAAGAGACTGACCCATTGCAAATTAAGAATTATAGACCTATTTCTTTATTGAATGCAGACTATAAAATCTTTGCTTCAATCTTAGCAGAAAGACTTAAAAAATATTTAAATAATTTTATTCACTCAGATCAAAATGGATTTCTGCCAAAGAGACAAATTAGAGACAATATGAGAGTAATTTTGGACACTTTGGAATATTATGAGGCTCATCCTGAAAAGCAAATGGCTTTGATATTCCTAGATGCTCAAAAAACATTTGACAATGTGAACTGGAGATTTATGTTATTATTATTGGAGCAGATGGGTTTTTTCTAAAAAATTTATTCAAGCAATAGAAGCTATATATAATAAACAGACAGCAAAGGTAATGATGGAGGGGGAACTTACAGATTTTATTAATATAAGGAAAGGCACAAGACAAGGATGCCCCCTATCTCCTTTGCTATTTGTGTTGACCTTGGAAGTGTTGAATTGAAATATTAGGGAAGATAAAAGCACAAAAGGAATGAAAATTAAGAAGGAAGAATTTAAGCTACAAGCTTTTGCTGATGATTTAGCTTTTATTTTGGAAGATCCGATTGAAACAGCTCCAAAGTTACTGGAAAGGATAGAGTCATATGGAGAGGTGGCTGGTTTGAAAATAAATAAAGATAAAACAAAGATTTTGACAAAGAATATGTTATTGAGACAGAGAGAAGAATTGGCAGATTTTTTGAAAATTCAAGTTACAAATAAGGTTAAGTATTTGGGGATATATTTGACAACAAGATGTAGCACATTAAAGGAGAATAATTATATTAAACTTAAACAACAGATAACTATAGATTTGAAGAAATGGGAAAACTTGCAATTGTCATTAATAGGGAGAATTTCAACAATTAAGATGAATATCTTACCTAGAATTTTATTTTTGTTTCAAACAATACCAATTAGGCTTGGAAAAGACTATTTTGAAGATTTAAATAAAATTATGTTGAAGTTTATATGGCAAGGTAAAAAAGCGAGAATAAAGCTAAAGCTTTTGCAAGATGCTAGAATTAGAGGAGGTTTTGGTCTGCCTAATTGGGAATTGTATTATCAAGCTGCAAGTTTGATGTGGGTCAAAGAATGGATAACATTAAGGAAACATAGGTTGTTGACATTAGAAGGACATGACTTGCTGTTGGGTTGGCATGCTTTTTTATGGTATAAGGGAACTAAAACACAGGGTTATTTTAGAAGACATTATGTACGGGAGTCTTTGTGGTTAAATTGGGAGAAGATAAAAAGATAATGTTATTTGAAAATTCCAGTCTGGTTATCGACCATTGAAGCATTTTCCTATCCTATAATTTACAAGAAGGAACAAACAGTTAGATATGGGGAACTTTTGGATGAAAAGGGTGAACTTAAATCGATCCAAAACTTAGAAGAACAAGGTATAAGGATGAATTACGAAATTTGGGATCTTTTTTATAAATGGTTAGATGATAAAATACGATAATAGAATATTCAGAATGCTAGATAATAAAGAATATCTTTATTTTGCTATTATTTTGCTATTTGATATTATATTTATAAAGGATTTCTTAGGATTGATTTGATATGATTAGATGATTTGTTATAGAGTAAACTGGTTTAAAGTATTGTTAGCTCATTAAGCATGAATGATTAAAAATATAGTCAAAATCTTCTTTTTTTAGTGATATTAGGATATATAAGTTTGGACTGACAATATGAGTTGTTATGTAACATAATTGTAATTGAGACTACAGAATGAATGCACAAAAATGATGAACCAACTGACACACTGGATGTACATATAAGAGTTGATGTTTTTATGTTTTGTCTGTCTTGTTTGTTTGTAGAAAATTAATAAAAACTTTTTTTTTTAAAAAAAAGAACAAAATCTGGAAAATCAATCAATCAATAAATCTCCCACCCCCACCCTAATGATAGCAGATCATACAACCCATTTGATGGGCTCCATCCCACTCTGGGTTCCCCAGGCCTGCTGGCAGAACCAAGTCTTCAGTACCTTATGGAAGAGTATTAGTGAGGAGGCCATTCTAATCTCTGGGGAAATGATGTTCCAGAGAGAGGGAGTGTCAGGCTACAGAACTTTTTCCCATTCAATTAACAAGAATGAACTTCTGAAAACCAAATGTATCAAAAAGGAATCCTTTTTTGAGATGAGATAATTCATGTAGGAGTTCAAAGCATACAGGGATACAAAGGTCCCTCAGGCATACAGGGATACATAGGGGAGTTTAGAACCCCTCCCCTTATCTCAATATGTATTTAATGAAACAAAAGCCAGTATGTTAATTCCCCCCACCCCTTCTGTAGAAACAATATTTTTCACATTTTCCCAGGGCATACCTAATTTCCCCCCACCCCCCTTTTAGAGCGAACTTTTCCAGAGATTCCCAGGACACATCTCACTGTGGAATTTTTATGATTGCCTCATCTCCTGGCTGTGCCTCTCAGAGGTGATAGGTTCTGGCCATCTGGGTTTTCTCCCTCCATTGTATCATGTGTGGGTTATACAAATTCGATATAAGATTAAATATATTCAGGTTATGTCAGCCTTCAAGAGTTTCTCCCTTTGCTTTGCATCTTTCGACTGTCATAAGTAACAGGGGGAAGGAGGGGGGAATGGTTTTGGGAAGTGAGCTGGAGGTGTTACAAACCAGAACTGTATAAACTGGGGGGGGGGGTACATTCTTGCTTTGGCTTCTATCCTATGCTATGCGCAGCTGCAACCCTTTATCAAACTATGTCAAGGTCAACGGACAGAAGCCTCATCACCACCTGGAGATGCCCACATGATGATATACACAACATTTAATTGGATGAGCCAATTGAACTATTGGGGGTGGGATTGTTGCCATTACTTTGTATATGTGATTTACGCGCCCATTTTCTCAGATTCAGAATTCTTTTGTTGCTACCACTTGATTTCCAGTAAAAGATATCTTTTCTCTAATTAATGGAGTCTGAGTATTTCTTTCTTGGATTTTGAATGGAGCACCAGTTGACATTATTCTGAATCTGCTGGTTTACCAGGAGGTCGTTTGGCTGAGGCACAGATAGGACAACTAGCTACATAAGTCTCAATGTCCTTTTTCTCACGTAGGCCACCAAAATTGCCTTTAAACCATGTGTAAGGTTTTCATGCATCCAAAATGACCAGCAGCTTTAGAGTCATGAGCTTGCTGTAATATTTGGTTTCTCAGCTTCTCTGGCACATATAATTTGGCCTCCACCCATACCAATCCATCTCTAACTGTACAGTTATTTGAATAAGCAAGGAACCAATCATCAAGTTTTAGAGCATCGCTTAATTGTGCAATCAAATCATTTGATAAATCAACCTCCTTTTTCTGGGCTCTGGTAACTAGTGGAGCTGGCAACTGTTTGGTTGGGACAATCAGCCGTACCACTTCTTGGCGAACACTATTATATTGAGGTAATCTAGATAAAGCATCTGCCATGAAGTTCTTCTCTCCTGGAATGTACTTCAATGAAAAATTAAAGCGCTTAAAGTACTGCGCCCAGTGAACTTGCTTGGGAGACAGCTTCTGAGGCGTTTTCAAAGCCTCCAAATTTTTATGATCCGTCCACATCTCAAATGGGTGTTTTGCCCCTTCTAAGAAATGCCTCCAGGTTAACAGAGCCCAGCGCACTGCAAAAGCTTCTTTTTCCCAGATGGCCCATCTTCTTTTGGTTTCAGTTAGTTTACGGGAAGTATATGCACATGGTTGCAGAGTCTTCGTCTCGTTTGCTTGTAGTAACACTGCCCCGACTGCTACGTCACTTGCATCGGCTTGGATTACAAAAGGAGCATCCATGTCCGGGTGCTTGAGTACTGGTTCAGCAGCAAACAGTTGTTTCAGCTTCTCAAAAGTGGCTTGATATTCCATGGACCATTCCAGTGGTTTACTAGGCTTCGGTTTTACCTCCCCTTTGGTTTTTAGGAGATTTGTGAAAGGCATTGCAATCTTCGCAAAAGCAGGGATAAATTTATGGTAAAAATTAGCAAATCCCAATAAACCTTGAAGTTGTTTCCTGGTGCGGGGAGGGACCCATTCCAAAATGGCACAAACCTTCCCTGGATCCATTTCTATGCCATCATGTGAGATGGGATAACCTAAATAGTCAATTTTTTCCTGGTGGAATTCACACTTGGACAACTTTGCATACAACTCAGCAGCTTGAAGTTTTTCCCGAACTGACCGCACTAGTTTCACATGTTCATCACGAGTCTCCATGTAGATAAGAATATCATCAAGATAAACCAACACCCCTTTGTATAGATGTTCATGCAACACCTGATCGATCATTTGCATGAATATTGCAGGGACCCCCTGTAGGCCAAATGGAAGATAGTTGAATTGGAAACAACCCACTGGGCAGTTAAAAGCAGTTTTCCATTCATCCCCTTCCTTAATTTGAACCCGGTAGTATGCTTCTCTCAAGTCGAGTTTTGTAAAAAATTTCCCTTTGGCCAAGTGGGCCATGTCCTTCATCAAGGGGAGGGGGTACACGTTCTCCACTGAAATAGCGTTGAGGTTTCTGTAGTCAACACATAAATGAAGGGAGCCATCTTTCTTTTCATGGAACAATACTGGGGCTGCTACCCAGGAGCTAGCGGGTTGGATGAAAGCACATTCCAAATTCTTATTGATAAATGACTGCAGCTCTTCTAGCTCCCGCAGTGTCATCGGGTACAATTTCGGTTTTGGGAGTTTCACCCCAGGTAAAATTTCAATTCTGCAATCTGTTGAACGATGGGAGGGAAGCTCATCTGAGGCCTTTTCACTGAATACCTCCTTTAAGTCCAAATATTCCTCCAGAATTTTCTCCTCCCCCTTCAGGTTCTCAGTGCCAGTGGAGGCCAGTTCAATGGGATTCTTGAGATTCTTGAATACAATTAAAACATCTTTTTTGAAAGCAGCATAATTCCAGGTTACATTTCTTCGTACAGACACAAATTCAGGTTCATGCTCATTTTTATATTCTATTCCATATCTTATTACTATTTTACATTTTCTACATGGCTTCTCCCCTCTTTTAATTTCCTCAATTTTATTTTATTTATTTCATCTCAATTCAAATCATTATATTCATATTTTTTGTCTGTTCTGTTTCAATTGTCTATTATCTTTTCTCATTAAACAAAATTTCTGCTGTAGTTACTAATTGGAGTATGACGCCTTTATATCTTTCCCCTAAAGTTATAATGCTCAATATAATACACAGCTTCCATTCGGATTCTGTTTGGTACATCCTTAAACTACACACAATATTCTTATAACAAAGAAAAAATTATAAATGTATATAATTAAAACAACATTCCATTCCAATTCTATCATTAATATTAATATTCATTAAAGTCTTAACATCTTTAACATTACTTTTCAATTAAATATCAAACTTCTATGGGAACAATTATAAACTTTCCATAGTCAATTCCCCCCCCCACTTATATTTTATAAAACATTGACTAATTAAAATGTTTTAATGGGTTGGGTAGATGTGATCAGCAAGAACCTCAGATAACCTGGTCCCAAGCCATGAAGAGCTTTAAAGGTGACAACCAGCACCTTGAATTACACCTGGAAGCAAATCAGCAACCAATGCAGCTCCTGCAGGAGAGATGAATCATGCACACGTTTGCACAAAACCATGTGGGCCGCTGCATTTTGCACCAACTGGAGCTTCCAGATATTCTTCAAGGGCAGTCCCATGTAGAGTGCATTGCAATAATCAAGACGGGAAGTGACTAGGGCATGAGTGACTTTGAGTAGGGACCACTAGTCCAGGAAAGGGTGTAACTGGTGCATAACCTGCAGTTGTGCAAAGGCCCTCCTGGCCACGACTGCCATCTGCTCTTCGAGCAAGAGTCGTGAGTCCAGGAAAACTTGTTTAGGGTAGTGCCACCCCATTCAAGACCAAAGGTGGCCATTCTCTCTGAGCCAACAACCCAAACCCAGAGCCATTTGGTCTTGCAGGATTTAGTTTCAACCCGTTGCTCCCCATCCAGCCCCTAACAGCCTCCAGGCTCTGCGAGAGGGAGGACACAGCAACTATATAGATATAAATATAAAGATATAGATATATATATATAGATGTGTGTGTGTGTGTGTGTGCGTATCAACTAAGAGTATGTTTTTGATTTAAAGTTACTTCCACCATCAAAATTCTTCCTTCTTCATCTTTAAAAAAATTGATTAGCAGTTATTGTTTCTTTGATATATAACACCACACCTCTTCTCTTTTGTTGTGGTATCGAGGAGAACAATTTCCCCAATTTAGGATATTCAAATTTATTATGGTGTATTTAATATGTACTTCTTGTAGTGAAATTATTCGGTATTTAATTCTAATCTTTGTAATTTTGTGAATCCTTTTTTCTTTTCACAGGGTCCATTTATTAGTCCATATATATCTATTACTCATTATGTCAACTGACATCATTATTTCTTCTTGCATTGCTTTACTTGTATATAGGTCTTATGCTCCTAGTTGCTCTTATTTCTCTGTTCCTTTGCTCTTGTTCCTTCTTGCTCTGCTCATTCTTTTTTCTCCGCTTCACTTTCACCTTGTTGTGTGCACTTTTCTTTTGTCATTGGCACTTCTTGTCCTTTATATCAGTGGTCACCAACCAGTGGGCCAGGGACCACTAGTGGTCCGTGAGAAAATTTTGGTGGTCCGCAGAGAAATGTCAAAGCAAACCCCCAAAACAATTAATCCAGGCTGCATGGGAACACAAGGCTGTGCCGCCCACATGGCCTGTGGGAACACAAGGCTTGCGTCGCTTGCATTACGAACAACACGAGATAGTGAAAGGAGGGGGGAAAGGGCGGAGGGGGGGAACTTGCCCCACTCACCCCATGCGCCTCGCCTAGCCACCAGGTTGCATCTTTCCACTTCTTTCTTCTTGTGCTTTTGGCTGCACCAAAGGAAAGCAGCAAAATTCTTTCTCTCCCCCAATCTCTGCCATAAATGAGTCTTTGGGACCTTGCAAGGCATCCTGCTCCAAGAGGCTGCACTGGCGCGACAAGTCTCACAAAGACTCATTTCTGGTGTTCATGTGTAATTAAGTAAATTGGTTCTTTGAGGAATTGCAATGTCTCTGAGTTCATTTTATGATGACTGCATTACTTGGAACCTGATACCTGCATTACTGAAAAAGTTCCACTTGCAGAACCTTGACAACCTAAATAACTATGTTGTTTCTCTTGTGCTTTCTTAATAGGTGGACCCCTCATTTTTCTAGGGGGGGCAACATGTCAGATCCCTATCATGATATTGCCATTCCTGTGGGGAGGGAGGCCTGGATCATTTATTCACTTATTACCCTCTTCCTGTTTTCCTACATATCCTGCAGCCCCTTAGTTTATAACTCTAACTCTGACACCTATCTGCCCTGTGCTTTAACTTTGGGGAGTGTGTAAGGGGGGAGGGCCATCTGAAGCCTCTGGAGTGAAGTCCCTGGGAACAGTCCCTTATCTCCTTCCCAGGAGGACCATCTTCAGAACATCTTGACACCAGTGGATTGGCTCATTCAACACTGAACTAAGGGGAGTGGTTTCTAAACATCTTTATCCTAACAGAATTACCTACAGCCTGCTTTGCTTTCGTCTTGCAACCACTTCCTTTCAATAAAAAGTTCCTTTTGAAATGCTGATGTTTCAAGAGTCCATACTTTCTTTATTTGGGGAGTAGAGGTAGACTTCACAACTATCTAAAATACCTGAAACAGTAAAAGCCATGTTAAATGAATGTATAACAATGGTGGAACTAATAGAAGCAATTAAAAGACCAAAAAATAGAAAAATACTGGGCCCAGATGGTCTACCAGCAGAACTTTACAAAGGTTTGCAAAATATCCTAAGTATATCAATACTGGAAGTTTTCAATGAAGTACTGTTAGATGTGAAAGCACCAAATTCATGGACAGAAGCATACATCATGCTCATACCAAAAGAGGACTCAGACCTACAACAGATAAAAAATTATAGGCCGATATCGTTATTGAATGTGGATTATAAAATATACACCTCAATAATTGCAGAAAGACAAGATTCTTAAATCAATTTGTACATCCAGACCAAAATGGATTTTTACCAAAGAGACAAATGAAAGATAGTATGAGAATAATTTTAAACACATTGGAGTACTACAAAGCACATCCTGGGAAGCAAATAGCATTGATCTTCCTAGACACACAAAGCATTTGACAATTTGAATTGGCAATTTATGTTAGCACAGTTGAAGGATATGGATTTTGGGGACAGGCTTAGTAATATGATTAAGATGATATAAGAAAACAGCAAAGGTGGTATAAATGGAGATATGACACAGAAGGTTGTTATTAAAAAAGGTGCAAGACAAGGATGTCCCTTGTCTCCCCTATTATTCATATTGACATTGGAAGTATTAAATAGAAATACTGTGTTTCTGCAACAATACGCCCCCCCAATAGGAAGACCCAGCATGTTTTCTCGGCATAAAATGAAATTAAGTCCTTCCCCCCAAATTTAGGCCTAGTTTAAAACATGTGAAATTGGGGGGGGAGGTGGAGGGGAACTTGCCATTAGGAGTGCCCCGCGGGCAGCTACGCCTCACCATCAGCCGCTCCTAACAGCCAATCATGGTGGAGCATGGAGGGCTCCCTTACCCCTCCCTTACCCGAGTCAGCAGGTGGGCGGCATCGGCGTGGATGTCCAGCAGCATTTCAGCTGCTTCTCAGGCCTCTGTAGCTTTCATGGTTTCCACCGGTGCTGGTGCCTCTCTCACCAGCGCCGTCTCCAACAACAGCGTCTGAGTCACTCCCGCTTTCCCCCCCGTAACAGGAAAAAAAAACATTTTGAGGTACCTGGGAGCGCTGCGTTTTGGTTTAATCCCGAGAGCCTGGGTGGGCGTGAGAAGAGCCGAGCGAGCATCTCTGTTGCTGCTACCCTTGGTGCTCCAGCCTCAGGCTCTGCAAGTTTGCAAAAGTCCCCGTGCACAGCCCGTTGCTGCATTCCAAGCGCCCAAGTCGAGCTGCAGCTGTCCCTCTCTTGCCAGCGCCGTCTCCAATAACAGTGGCAGCAGCAGTAGGAACCATGAAAGCGTTTCAACCACTTCTCAGGTGGGGGAGCCACTTCCATAACTTCTATGGTTCGCACTGCTGCTGCCGCTGTTATTGGAGACAGCGCTGGAGAGAGAGGGACAGCTGCAGCTCAGCCTGGGTGCTTGGAATGCAGGAACGGGCTGCGCACCAGGACTTTTGCAAACTTGCAGAGCCCAAGGCTGGAGCACCAAGGGTAGCAGCAGCAGAGAAGCTTGCTTGGCTCTTCTCACGCCCACCCAGCCACTCGGGATTAAACCAAAATACAGTGCACGGCACTCCCAGGTACCTCAAAATATTTTTTTCCCTGTTGTTACGGGGACGGGGGAAAGTGGGAGCGACTCAGATGCTGTTGTTGGAGACGGCGCTGGTGCGCAGGGGGGGGACGACGACAAATTAATTCACCCTGAAAAGATGTCCTAGCTGTTTTTTCAAGGCTCAAAAAAAAAAAAGGCCTGGCGTTATTTTGTGAGAAACACGGTATTAGACAAGATATAGAGATAAAAGCAATGGTGGGATTTAATTTTTTTACTACTAGTTCTGTGAGTGTAGCTTTGTGGTCATGTGGCTAGGTGGGTGTGACTGGGTGGGTGTGTCCAAGTCAATGTCACTTCCTTATCCATATGACCTACAAAAAGATATACCAAAATATAGTTTATTATTTTGTGCATTTAATACTTAAATAAAAATAAAAGAAGTACACAAAACAATAAAATAGGTACACAAGTACTTACATGAGAACAATAAAAGTGTCATTTGTCTTTAAGGTATTTCCAAATCGATATTTGATTAGCATCCTCACTTGCACTCTTCTTCACTTACTCAAGCATCATCGGCTATGTGATGTGTTCTCAACCATTTTATGACTGTAGGAATAGGGTCCCATTCTTTTAGAGGTAGGCCAATAACAGTAATGGTTTGTTATGTTGGAAACAGGTGAGTTCTCTTCTTTGAACATATGATGTTCATTTTTGAAAAACCCCTTTCTACTTCTGCTGAACTTATAGCAATTGTTTTTGACAATATTTTTAGCTTTTTGAATACTGCATATTTCTGGGAAATTTTTAAAACATTTTAAAACAAAATCTCTATAATTGTTAATATTAATTTCATAATTAAAAATGTCACTAAATGCAAGCAATTGTTCTTCAGCTGCTGCTCATGGAACCACTACTTCAATATTCCAGTAATCTGGCTTCAAAAAATTGAGAAATTGTAATTTATTCGTGTCTTGAAATTGGCTACCTGTTTTTATTTTTTATGCAATAATTTTTATTGTTTTTTCACCTTTTACACATATTGATCTTAATTTTAACAGTACTGTGTGTCATCATTATATAAATTATTATACAAACCAATCTCATGTAAGTATCTACATTTATATACCTTTTTACTATTCATAAACATTCATCTATAATTTTCTTATCTCCTTTATCTTTATTTCTATCGTTCAACCATTTATGCCAATTATCCCAAATTTCATAATGCTCTTGTTAAGCCTGTGTTCCCCAACCAGGGTTAAGGAGACAAGCTAAACAGAATGTGCAGCATTAGTCAGATAGGCACACAGATAAATGAGTGAGATATGTTTGTTAACATACAGTAAAAATAACAGATACGCTTGTGCTATCAAAAATATAGTTTATTCCATTTAGAGTTTATAGCATAGTCAAAATAACAGTCCATTAGTCATGTATCATTTTAGTCAGTGCCAGCTGATTAACACTATAAGCTATATCTGGCCTAGACCAATTGCTTATATATGATAAGCTACCAATCAAAGATTGATATATGGACTTATCAAATTTGGGACTTTGATCATCAGTTTGGCAAACTTCCTGACTCATTGGAGTCTTTGCCGGTTTACAAAGTTCCATTTTATACGTTTTAATTAATTGGCAAATTTTATCTTCTTGAGATATCTTAAAACCATTTTTTGTTTTGTTAATTGTCAATCCTAGATACCTTTTAATTTCACCTAAATGCTTTAATTTTATCTTTTTGGCTAATAATGATATAATCTCATTAGCTTCATTATTAGTCTTAGTTATCAAAGCAATATCATCTGTAAATAATAACAATAATGACACCGTTACATTATTTTCTCTTTTAAACACACATGGATCTGCTAAACCAGATTTAAAACCTATATTGTTTAATTCTTTCACAATATATTGGTTCCATTGATAGCCAGATTGTTTCAATCCATAAAGACTTCTTTTTAGTTTCCAACAATCATTACTATTTACTTTATTGTCTTTTATAATAATTGGCTTTTTCAAATATATAGTGTGCTGCAATGGTGCATGCAAATAAGCAGTTTCTACATCTAAATGGTTAATGATATTGTCATAGATTCAGGCATGGGTAGAATGAATGGAGACAGTCTTAGTTGGTGAACTTTCAACTCTTTATTGCATAGTGACTTCTAACTTGTATAACAACAACTCTGCTTTATATAGGCAATACTAATGTGAAATAACCAACAGGAGCTTGTGAAACGCTAGCTCCAGTACCAATAAGAGTCCTTCGTTCAGATTCTCAGAACCCGACCAATCCGATCTAGCCGCTTAACACCCAATCAGAAGTGTAGGGCCAGAACCCTGCACTTTACCCCAAGCTTGCCTTTATTCAACTATTTATATACATAACACCCCTTCCCCCTGGCTTCACAATTAGTTTGTGACTATGTAGTCCTTTAAATAGGATAGTTGTCTCTTGGGTCTGTCAGATTTTCTTTGGACTGGCTGCATGCAGTCCCGTTGAGGTAGGATGTCGTTTTGTAGTGGCTCAGTTTCTCGTTCTGGTGTGATTTCCCTTGGAGCGTATGATTCTTCTTCCTGCTCCATTTCCTGGGTTTCACTTGATTCATTGCTTTCCTGGAACAGTTTTCCTGGCATATCGTCATCTTCTCTTCCTCCCCCCCCCTCAGTTTGGTCGTTGGGAAGTTGTTGGCTAGCAGTTATAAGTCGTGACCGTAATTGGTCAATATGTCTTTTCCATAGTCTCTCATCAATACATTTGACAATATAGGATCTGGGCCCAGTCTCGCGTATTACCGTTGCTTCAATCCAAACTGGGTCGCCCGATAAATTTCTTGCATAAACGGGGTCGCCTACCTTGAAGGTACGGTAGCGTCCGCTGGATCCTGGAGGTTTTTCTGGCTCGTAAGCAGGGTGCAGTGGGTCGAGGCGGGAACAGAGTTTTCGCCCCATGAGAAGTTCAGCGGGAGTTCTGCCGGTTTCGCTGTGCGGAGTGATGTGTTGTAGAAGTAGAATGCGGTTTATTTTTTCGTCAAGATTATCATAGTCCAGCTTTTGTAGTCTTTTTTACAAATTGTACCATGCGTTCCGCTCGGCCGTTGGTAGCAGGATGCGCCGGCGAGGTGAGCGCATGGCGGATGCCGTTGTCAGCAAGGTACTGTTCAAACATTAGCGCTGTAAACTGTGGTCCGTTATCAGACACCAGGACGTCCGGCAATCCATGAGTTGCAAAGAGTCTATTGAGGACTTTAATGACTGCCTCGGAGGTTGTATTGGCCATTCGATGAATTTCTAACCAATTAGAGTATGCATCGACAGTCAACAGCAATGTCTGTCCTTTGATCGGCCCTGCGAAATCCAGGTGGATTCTGGACCAGGGTCCACGTGGCGTCTCCCATTCGGTCGGTGCAGCTTTTGGTGGTGCGTTGCTGGTTTTTTGGCACTTGGTGCAGGCCTTGACCCATTGCTCGATGTGTCGGTCCATGCCTGGCCACCAAGCATAGCTCCATGCGAGTGCCTTCATTCGCACGATCCTGGGATGTCCATCGTGCAAGATTTGTAACAGCGTCTTTTGGAGTCGTTCTGGGACGAAGACTCTATCGCCCCAGATAACGCAGCCTTTTTGAGAAAAAAGTTGTCTGTCTTGTTTTAAATGGTGCGGTCATCTGGGATCTGATCCAATGCCCATCCACGCTCTACCCAGCCTAGGACTCGTGTTAGGGTGTGGTCTCGTCTGGTCTCCCTCGCGATATCTCGAGCGGTCATAGGAGGCGAGTTGAGCGTTTCGATTTGTAACGCCGATACTGTTGGTGCCGGATCGTCGAGGGTCTCTGGTAGCGGTGCTCTGCTGAGTGCGTCGGCATGGGGAATGGCTTTCCCCGGTCGATGTAACAATCGATAATTATAAGCAGCTAGAAACTCTGACCATCGAGTCATTCTTGGGGACAATATATAGGGAGTTGGTTTGTCCCCAGCGATTATCCCCAATAAAGGTTTGTGGTCGGTTACAATTGTAAATGTCCTTCCATATACATACTCATGGAATTTTTTTACGGCTGACACAATTGCAAGAGCCTCCTTGTCTATTTGTCCATAGTTACGTTCTGCCTGGGATAGAGTCTTCGAAAAGTATGCAACGGGAGCCTCATTTCCATTAGGTAGCACATGGCTCAAAATAGCGCCCACCCCGAACGGTGAGGCATCACAAGTTATAACCAAGGGTAATGTTTCATTATATTGTATAAGTACAGAATCAGATGTAAGTAAATTTTTTACATTTCTAAACGCTTTTTCTTCTCGGTAACCCCAAACCCACAATGCTTTCTTATCTAATAACCGGTGTAATGGTTCAGCCACAGTCGCCTTATGCGGTAAAAGCACGTTGTAGAAATTGATAAGGCCTAAAAATGCTTGAAGATCAGTTTTGTTATGAGGTCTGGGAGCATTTCTAATCGCCCTTAATTTACTCTCAGTTGGGTGAATACCCTGCCTATCAATGCGATAACCTAGAAATTCAACACTGTCGGTATACAGATGACATTTATCCCTTTTACTTTCAATCCCGCTTCTTGGAATTTTTTAAGCACACATTTTAAACGATTCTGCAGAATTTTTCTACTAGGAGCTGCAATCAATACGTCATCAAAATACGGAACCACGCCCTTGATTCCCTGTAACAATCGTTCCATTAAACTTTGGAATATTCCCGGGGCCACACTCACCCCGAACTGCAATCGGGTACATTTAAAAGCACCTCTGTGCGTTACTATCGTTTGGGCTTTGGCTGTTTTATCGTCCACGGGCAATTGTTGATAGGCTTGAGCTAAATCTAGCTTAGCGAAAACCTTTCCACCTCCCAGGGAATGAAGGAGGTGCTGCACCACCGGCACTGGATACGCGTTCTGTTGGAGGGTGTGGTTTAGAGTGGCCCGGTAGTCCCCACAGATTCGGATTGACCCATCTGGTTTAATGGGGGTTACAATAGGAGTTTCCCATGGGGAATGATCAATGGGTTGCAGTACCCCTTGTTTAATTAGTTTGTCAAGTTGTTCATGTATCTTGGCCTTAAGGGCGAACGGAACTCGACAGGGCTTTAAACGGATCGGGGCGACCTTAGGGTCGAGGCTGAATGAGATTGGGGTCCCCTTATACTCGCCCAGACGATCTGCGAAGACATCGCTGAATTCAGACATAAGATCCTCCTCCCACTCGCAATCACCGACTCGGTTCACGCCGGCTAGTTCGATGCCGAGTGGCGCAAACCATTGGAGGCCCAACAAACTAGGCCTGTCCCTATCGATGATCGTTAGAGGTAAGTATGCCGTATGCTTTTTAAATGAGACGCGGACTCGACAAGACCCGACCACAGGGATCCGATTCCCTTGGTAATCTTTAAGGATAAGGCGTTGCATTCGAAGGTCTTGGCGTTGGATAGTAGGAATGAGCTGCTTTAATGTCTTCCACGACACCATCGAGAGGGACGATCCCGAATTGACCTCCATGTGGCAGGGTTGGTTCTCTGTGGCTACTGTAACTCGAATCTTCTTAGCGTCCAGGGCTGAGGCCTGACCTATAGTGATAGTATGGTGAGCCTCTTCTTTCTGCAACGCTCGATATCTGTAGGAGTGGTTTGCTGGGTCTCGCCTTACAGGACGGTTTCTTGCCGATTGGCGAAAGTTGGTTCCCTTTGAGGCCGGGCTTGGTCCTGGTAAACTGCGACAGACTCGACCGATGTGGCCTCGTTTCCCGCACTCGTGGCAGAGTGCGTCGCGGAATTTGCAGTCTGCCCTGGGATGGTTTGCCCCGCAGCCAGCGCAAGGGCGTGAGGTTTTAGGACGAGGGTCCTGGTCGGAACGCAGTCGAGGACCCCTTGTTCGTCGCTGTCTGACAACGAAGAGAGGTCCTCGTAGTGCGTTGTTGCCAACTGCTCTTCTGAGCTGGGTGAGATGTCGCCTGTCGGTGGGTTTGTGGAGTTTCGGCTTCGCCGTAGCTGCGCCGCTTTTTTGTTGCCTCAGTGGCGGTGGCTTTGGCGATGGCGTCAACAAGGCCGATGTCGTCCTTCGCCACCAGCTTGCTCTGCACGTTTAGTGCATCTAATCCCAGAATTAGGCGGTCTCTCAATGCTTCATCTAAGTCTGCGAACCCGCAGAGGCCTCCCAAGTGCGGGAAGTCTGCCACGAAGTCAGCCACACTCTCTCCTTTTCATTGGCTTCGTTGATAGAACTCGAGGTGTCTCACGAGTGTGGGTACGGTTGGCGTGTAATGGTCTCTCAGGAGAGGTTCGAGGTCGTCCTAGCTTATTGCTTTCACTTCTCGAGGCTTCGCGAGGGCTTTAGCCATTTTAAAGACAGCCGGGCAGCAGTACGTCAGGAACAGCGCCTGCTTCTTGGCTGGTGTGGCGTCCTTCAGGTTGTTCGTTTCGAGGAACATCTGAAAGCGATCCATGTAGGATTCCCAATCCTCTTGGGATGGATCGTACGGAGCGGGTGGTACGATGCCACCAGACATGGCTTCCGTTGGTGGCGCCGTTTTTTACACGTGCTCTGTTTTTTTCTTCCAAGTTCCCTAAGATCAGATGTCTCCAAATCCCACCTTCGTCGCCAGTGTCATAGATTCAGGCATGGGTAGAATGAATGGAGACAGTCTTAGTTGGTGAACTTTCAACTCTTTATTGCATAGTGACTTCTAACTTGTATAACAACTCTGCTTTATATAGGCAATGCTAATGTGAAATAACCAACAGGAGCTTGTGAAACGCTAGCTCCAGTACCAATAAGAGTCCTTCGTTAAGGGCCAATCAGATTCTCAGAACCCGACCAATCCGATCTAGCCGCTTAACACCCAATCAGAAGTGCAGGGCCAGAACCCTGCACTTTACCCCAAGCTTGCCTTTATTCAACTATTTACATACATAACAGATATAGTTTTTCTTAGCTGCCCACACTAAAGCTGCTATCAAAGATGTTGCTTTAAGACTTGGTGCAAAAACTTCATCGTAATCAGATGCAGTTTGATTAAATCCTTGAGCTACCAACCTAGCTTTATGTGTAACAGTCCCATCATTTCCAGTTTTTACTTTAAATATCCATTTGCACCCAATGGATTTTTCTCCTGGAGGTAATTTAGCATCTTCATATACTTTCATTACCTTTAATGAATTTAGTTCTTTTTCCATTGCCTTTTGCCAATTCTCCTGATCCTTAGCAGGATACATCCTAAGTTCATCTATACTGTGGTGGACTCCCATGGAAAGAATGAGACACAGAGGCTGGTGTACTCGGGATGGGAGTCTAGAACAAATTCTAGTGCCCCCTTTTATTGAGAAATTCGTACATAGTAAGCATTCACATTGTGGATTACAATAATTAGATATAGCACACAAAACTGTTTACAATTGTCTGAGCTGCTTAATTGTTTCTGGTGTTTGTTTTTAATTTCCTTGCTTATCTCAGTGACCCTTAGGCAGACATGTATGTATAAGGTCTTAGACTAATCATTATCCAATACTGAAGTTTATTCCCACATCTCCCGTTTTAGTTTTTTGATGATCGCGGATGCCTCGGTAGCTTTTCGCCATCTGCAACAACAGTTCTTCTGTAGGTTTCACCCGACACATTCCTAAAAGTCCAGGGAGACATTGGATACAACAGCATACACAAAGAGAAAGTATAAAAAGCAATATCACTCCAACAATTAGGTGACGAATCCATGAACCATCTGGCAACCAGGACCAAAGTGCAGACCACACGTCCAGTCCCTCGTCCTCCGATTGTAATGGATTCTCACTCAGGGTTTGTTCCATATGTTGTATAGTAGCTGTAATGTTTGGAGAATAATCAGAGATATACATGCAACAATGTGTATGAATCACAGCGCAAACTCCCCCTTGCACAGCCAAAATAGTGTCCACCGCATATCTGGTTTGCAGGACAAAGTCAAGGATTTTTCCTTGTTCTTCTTCAAGCAGCTTTAGAGTTTTAATGGTGTCTTTAAACATAGTAACTGTCCAATTGTTTAAACGATGCAAATCTCTATAGTTCATCCTGACTCCTAAAGGAGGAATAACTCCCCTTGATATCTGTGTCCAGTAGTCATGATTCAAAACAGAGTTTACTTCCGTTGCGGAACACGCATTGCGGATATGAGCAGTCCCCAAAGATTTTAAAATGACATGAGATGGGATTACTTTCCCAAAGGTGCAGACTCCTTTCCATCGTGCTGGCATGCGATCATAGGCCATCCATCCACACAGCAACCATAGATTTGCTCCCAGGAGATGACCAACCGTATTTGGTTCAGCATAGATTAATCGTACAAAAGATTCCATTAACATAGCCAAATAAGTGGGTGGTGGTGTGTATTTCCCATTTGCACATTTGGGCAGCTGGTTTTCTATCATGATAGGACATGTGGCAGGGATAATTGGATACCCATTTTCATTGATCAAAGATATGATATCAAATTTAGAAATATTATGTACAAAGTAAGTGAGATTTTTAGTTTTTATGTCATCCAGATAAACCCAACTTCCATTGCCAATAACAATTGTTTTGTTGCAAAATGGATATGTTCCCAAGTAAGTCATATTCTCTACTGTCTCATTGTGAGTCCAGCAGATTCCCGCCACCTCTTGGATTCGGCTTCCAAGCTGCAATGTATTTATGTTACTTTTAGTCCAACTGTTAGACCACATCCCTGAACAACCATAGCATTGTCCCTTATACCAGTCACCTTCGGCCAAAGGTACTGCAACCATTGGAAGCCCTGATGTTTTGTGAGTTGGCATGTGCATACATACCCAACAATCAGTTTTATTATGAAGGTTTGCTAGCTTCCCCATGTCCTGGATCAATGTGTTTCTTTTCCATTCCCCCAAATCCATCCCCTTGCCCCTTTGGCTGATGATAAGGATGCACACAACGAGCAGAAACCCAAACAACTGTCCCCTCATCTTTAACAGCAGCGTATCAGCAGGACAGGTCCTTTCCACGTTGGATCTGGTAGTCTCTTATACCGAACTTTTGGTCTTGGCGTACCTGCAGAAGGGGAGGAAGCAAAATGCCTACAACCCCCCCCAGGGGCACGGCACTGGGCTTTAAAATGGCCAGGCTTTCCATAATTAAAACAATTCCCTGTAGGTTTCATCCCTTTTTGCAATGCCATAGCCAAAGTCTCCATGTTGTAAGCCTGAGAACCCACCACTGCACATGCTTTTAACAGATGAGCCAGAGTAACCTCACCTCTAGCCACCAAGGGCTGCAAGATACGCTTGCAGTCAGCGTTTGCATTTTCAACTGCCAATTTCAGGAAAAGTTCTTTTGCAGCTTCCTCATTAGAGATTTGCCTGGTAATAGCCAATTGCAGTCTTTCCACAAAATCATTATAAGACTCAGATGCTGTTTGCTTAATTTGAGAAAAAGACAGTGCTGGGGTTCCCACATCCTGAATGCGGGACAACGCCCCAAGGACAGCTGCCATAACCACTGGAAATACGTGATCAGGCAAATTAGCAGCTTGATCTGCAGTGGATTCAAACAAGCCTGCCCCATAGATTTGGTCTGGTGTATACAGCCCCCCCGAATTCCTTCCCCTAGTGACAGCCTCCCTTTGGTATTCTGAGTCAAAGACCATATACTGAGTAGAGCTCAATATCATTCTCATTAAATCTTTTCAGTCACTAGGAATCATGCGTGAGGTAGCCAAACTTGTCAGAAGCCCCTTTGTAAAAGGACTTTGAATACCATAATCTTTTACTGCTTTTTAAATTTCCCTAAGAATTGCTAAAGGAATCGGAACCCATTCAGTCTGCAGATTGCCTTGAGCATCCACTTGCCTATTGACTGGAAACAAATTCATCTGGGGAATCTCTTCAGGCTCTAATTTCCCCTCATTGAAAGCCTGATGCATCATTGCTTGAACTTTCCCATTTTTGGTTGGATTTTATCATCCACAGGCATAGGCACTGTTGGAAATGATAAAGCACACTCCAGTTTTGGAGTAGGCGGGTGCAATACAATTCCTTTATAAGGAAGAGGTTCTACTAAAGTTTTTAAAAGAGGTTGTTGCTGGGTCTCTAAAGCAGTCATAACAACCTTCCAATATATCAAAATTTCAGCTGTTGCCCGTGGCTCTTCATGAAGGATAGTTCCAATTCTCCTCCATGTGTCTAACTTTAAAGAGCCTTTCTCTGGATACCAGGGACATTGCCGCCAGATCTCTTGCAGCAGCTCTCTCACATTATCTTTTGAAAGAACTATTTGCTCCCCCCAGAGGGTTTAAAGATAAAGTAGTTTGTTCTGGCTAACTTCTGCAGCTCACTAACATGCCGTTCCTGTGGCTGAGAGAGTTTTCCCCCCATGCTCCCTGAATAATCCTATTGTCCAGCAATAGTTAAGTACGTACTTTACCTATTCCAGGCGAGGAAACACGGAGGTCCGGACACGTACCACCTGCAGTGGATCACGTCAGGGCCACCACTTGTGGTGGACTCCCATGGAAAGAATGAGACACAGAGGCTGGTGTACTCGGGATGGGAGTCTAGAGCAAATTCTAGTGCCCCCTTTTATTGAGAAATTCGTACATAGTAAGCATTCACATTGTGGATTACAATAATTAGATATAGCACACAAAACTGTTTACAATTGTCTGAGCTGCTTAATTGTTTCTGGTATTTGTTTTTAATTTCCTTGCTTATCTCAGTGACCCTTAGGCAGACATGTATGTATAAGGTCTTAGAATCATTACCCAATACTGAAGTCAAAGTTTATTCCCACACTATACTAGTTGGAACTTTAGTTACTTGGCAAACTATACTTGCTTGATACCTATCAGGTGGTCTAGTTACACGTGTAGTACGTCTAGGTATTACAGGACTTACAGGTGGACTTTCATTTATTAACTGTTCTTGATTACCTAACTCTTCTTGATCAATTGTTTCTTCTTGTTCTGGTCCTATTTGCTCTTCGTGGACTTCTTCTTTTATTGGACTCTTCTGATAACTAGTCTGATCTTTTTGCCTTTTGTAGGGTTCAATAATTACTGCGTTATTTAAAACTTGCTCTAATCTATTCCATCCTACATGTTCTAGGAATTAGATTCATATCTTACAAAAAATAATCTTTTAGCTCTATGCTGTCCTTTGCGTCTGAGTTGTGTAGGGATATGCACCCATGCTGGTGCTCCAAATGTGTGCATGTAACTTAAATCAGGTTTTGTACCATGCCACAGTGTGAATGGTAATTCACCTGTTGTTGAATTAACAACATTATTTAATATATGATTACCACACATTATTGCTTCTCCCCATAAATTGTCAGGTAATCCTGAATCAGACAACATAGTACGTGCCATTGACTGTAGTGTTTGGCCTCGTCTCTCTATAAAGGCATTATGGTGCAGACTTTTTATGTTGAATACCTAACATTCTAAGTCTATTCTGGAATTTATTATTTGTAAATTCCGCACCATTATCTGTTATAAGAGTTACTAATTTCTTTTTAGTTTTCCTTTCTGCAAATTTTATCCAATTAAAGAGATTTAGATACGTTTCAGTTTTGCTCTTCATTAAATTGCAAAACCCATATCTAGAATAATGGTCCATTATACTTAACATGTATCGAGCTCCTCCTACACTTGGTTTTTTCGGACCTATTAAATCAGCAAATACTACTTCTAAAGGCTCTTTGGTAGAAAATCCATCAACTCTATTAGTCGGTATGACCCTGCTTTTGCTTTGATTACAAATAGAACATTGCAAATACTTATTACAAGGTTTCAAACTTATTCCTTTAGATAATTGAACAGTTCTCTTAAGCATTTTAAAATTTAAATGCCCAAGCCATCGGTGAAACAAGTGAATACATTCATCATGAGGTTTCTTATTATCATAAACCGTGTTAGCCACCTCTAAACCATTATTATTTAACACATATAATTCACCTCTTAAAGATGCAGTAATTTTCTTATCTTCTTTTTCAATTATGCAGTTATCTCCTTTAAAGGTAACGACATATCCTAGTTTAACCAAAATTCTAACTGAAATTAAATTAAACTTAAGTTGTGGTACATATAACATTTTTACATTCTCTTTTATGAAAGAACAATATGCTATACCTTGACCTTTAGCTTTCAGTTTCCAGCCATTGGCTAACAATATCTGCTGTGTACTCTGGGACATTTTAATAAAATTTCTGTTATCATTTGTTATACAGTGGGATGCTCCACTGTCAACCACCCATAAATTATTTTTTACAGCTCCGTTAATATACATGGCTAACTCTACATTTTTATTTATCTTTTGATGACTTTTAGTATTCTGGCCAGCGTTCTAGCGCTTTGCTTTTTTACAAAATCTTGCCAAATGTCCTCTTCCTCCACAATTAAAACACTTTTTTATTGCGTATGCAGTAGGAGATTCATTATCTTCTTTTTGAGGATGCTCCCTCCTTAATTGATCTCTTTCAAGTCTTCTTCTGGCCTCTTCAATCAATCTGCCAGTCATATCAGTTAAAGTTAAACTTTTCTTAGGCAAAATTTCAAGGGAAGTGACGTAGTTATCATAACTTTCGTTTAGTGATGATAGAATTATATAGACTTGGTGTAGTTCAGAGAAAATAAGCTCTTTCTCGTGCAGTTCTTGAAAAATGCTTTTTATAGAATTCAAATGACTAAGCATATCACCATTCGTCTGGAGATGCATCCTGAAAAGCTTTCGTGTAAGATTTATGTGAGCACCAACATTATCTCGAACATAAATCCTCTTCAGCTTCTGCCAACATCCAACAGCCGTTTGCTCTCCACGGATATGAACAAGTTGCTGGTCAGACAGTGTTAGTCCTATTATGCAAAAAGCTTGTTCATTCTTCTGCATAAAGTCTTCTATTTTTTGTCTATCTTCCTCAACCTCTGGATCCCATTCCTCTACGTTTGGTGGGTTTTCAATTATGTTCCACAGACCTTCTCTTCGTAGAAGTAGACTACATTTCATAGACCATGATACATAGTTTGTTCCATCCAACCTGGATATAAGGGACAAACTTTGTAGATTGACTTGTGCCATGTTTTCTTATATGGATATAAAACTATAATTAATAAAACACAGCTGTCTGTTTACTGTAATGTATAACAACACAAACTCTCACTTTTTACATAAATCTGTTTTATCCTAGTTAAACTGACTTTGCAGCCTCTGGGCCCATAACCAGTGTTAAGCCTGTGTTCCCCAACCAGGGTTAAGGAGACAAGCTAAACAGAATGTGCAGTGTTAGTCAGATAGGCACACAGATAAATGAGTGAGATATGTTTGTTAATATACAGTAAAAATAACAGATACGCTTGTGCTATCAAAAATATAGTTTATTCCATTTAGAGTTTATAGCATAGTCAAAATAACAGTCCATTAGTCATGTATCATTTTAGTCAGTCCATTCAAGGATATTCAGTTAGCAAAGTCCGTGTAGAATATCCAATGTCAGTTCACTTACAATAAATCAACAGTCCTTTCTCTCTCCCGTTAGAGTAAGGAAAAACGCAGTCTTCATCCAGTAATTAGGGATCATCAAGTCAGAGAGAGCAAGCTGACGTTCATTGCTTCTTTTATGGTGCTTTCACAACCACTCCCTTAATTACATTCCTACAGTTAAAGTTGCACTTCAACTAATAAACCATGATAACATATTTATTATTTTACCTAAACCAGTTAGGGTAAACAATGTTATCCCTAACAACTCTCTTTTTTAATTTTAATGTCAATGTATCCATTTTGGCACAATCTAGAATTTTTTGAATTACTAATTCCTCTGAGGGCGTGTTATTTTGTTTCCATCATTGTGCATATACTATCCTTGTAGCTGTCAAAATATGTAGTAATCTTTTTCTTATAATTAATTCCCTTTAATTATTCCCAACAGAAACAACTCCCATTTAAATTCTATTCACTCTTCCATTATTTTTTGTATCCAACTCCATATTTTGATCCAGTATTTTGGGGCTTCTGGGTATTACCACCACATATGATAGAAGGTAACTTGGTTCCATTTGCATTTCCAGCATGTCGGATTCATGTTAGGGTACATTTTGGCCAATCTCATTGGTGGCAGATGCCAACATATTTTCTTTATAGGCCGCTGATCTTATTAATGTATAATTTTTTTCCAAATCTTTTCCCAATCTGCTAAACCTATATTATGTCCAATAATTTTTGCCCATGCTATCATGCAGCTTTTTACTACTTCCTCTTCCAATGCAACTTTTAATTAGTAGTTGTATATCCTTGTTATGAATTTCTCTTTGCGGCCTATTAAGATTTTATTTAATTGTTGCAGCTCAGTATGAATTCCAAATTCTTCTACAATTTTTTTTGTATCTGGTTTGTAACTGGAGATATGGCCACCAGTCTATGATTATACCTTGCTTTTAATTTCTGATTTGTTTTTAATTTTATGTTTATCTAATATTTCTTTGTATTTGACCATCTTGCCCAAATCCAATGTGTTGGGGAATATCATCACTTTCATAGTGGATAACCAGACAGGTATTTTCATATGTTTTCTCCTAATTTTATTCCAAATCTGTAACAATGAATCTCTCATATGTCTATGAAAATGTTTGCTTCTTGTCTTTTCTCAAAGAAAGGTGTGCCACTCCATTTGTAAATCATGACTCTCCAGAGTTAATATTCTTTTATTACTCGAATTAATCCATTCCTTAATCCATATCAATGCTGCTGCTTTATAATAGAGTTCCCAGTCTGGGAGTCCAAAGCCACCTCTACTTCTACTGTTCTGTAATGCTATTAATTTTATTCTGGCTTTCTTTCCTAACCATATAAATGTTAACATAATTTTGTTCAATTCCGTAAAAAATGCTTTTATCTAATTTTATGGGGATTGTTTGAAATAAGTATAATAATTTGGATAAAATATTTATTTTGATTGTGATGACTGTCCCTAATAATGACAATTGTAATTTCCCCCATTGTTCCAAATCTTTATTTGATGCAATAATTTCATGTAGTTTTCTTTTATCATTGAGCATCTCGCAGTTAGCCATATTCATAAGTATTTGACTTTCTTTGCAATTTGGAGTCCCATTACCCTTTCTAATTTTCTTTTCTGTTAAATTTTTAGTTAACATTTTAGTCTTTTCTCTATTAAGCCCTTACACCTCCATATTTTTCTAACTCTTGAATTAAAGTATTTCCTATCTCCAATGGGTCTTCTATGAAGAACCAGGTCATCAGCAAAAGCTTGAATTTTATATTCCTCTTTTTTAATTTGGGTTCCTTTTATATCTGAATTCTGTCTAATTCAAATTAATAAAATTTCTAGCAGGATGAAAAGTAGAGGTGACAGTGGACAACCCTGCCTTACCCCTTTCATTATTTTGAAAGTTTCTGTGTTTTCCCCATTTAATAATATACTCATCTTTGGGTGGAATATATCATCTCTATCATTTTCTCAAACCTGTCTCCTAAATTCATATTTTTAATTTGTTGTATCATGAACTGCCAATTAAGGTTGTCAAAAGCCTTTTGTGCATCCAGAAAAACAAGTGCTGCTTGTTTTTCTGGATGTGCCTCATAATATTCCAGTATGCTTATTACTATTCTTGTATTATTTCTGATTTGTCTTTCTGGGAGAAATCTATTTTGGTCTGGGTGTATGAATTCATTTAATATTTTTTTCAATCTTTCTGCTACTATAGTTGTAAATATTTTATAATCGGCATTCAATAATGATATTGACCTGTAATTTTGAATTTGTTTGTTATCTATACCCTTTTTTGTTATTAAAGAAATAAGAGCCTCCACCCATGAGTTCAGTAATTTTGCCTCCATCAATTTGTACACTTCTAGCATTAATGGTTCTATCAGTTCACTCATCATTTTATATATCTCCCCAGAAGCCCATCTGGACCTGGAGTTTTATTGTTTTTGTTTTTTCACTGCTTGTTTCAATTCTGTGTTATTTCTTTATTTAACATTTCTCTCATTTCTTCTGCTATTGGCAAAATACCTTCCCTTTTCAAGTAATCTCTATTTTTTCCTTCGCTATTTCTTCGCATTTATATAGGCCTTCAAAATACTTATATGTAATAATCCTTTTTTTCTCTTCCATCATATGTTGTAACTTCCCATTTTCATCCTGGAGCTGATGCACTATCCTTTTCTCGCTCTCTCTAATTTATAAGACAACCACCTCCCCGGTTTGTTCGCCTGTTCAAAGAAGTTTTGTTCTACAGATTTTAAATTTCTTACCATTTCTTCTTGCTCTAAAATATTTATGTCTTGTTAAAGTCAATTCCCCTTTAAACTGATCATTCTGTGATTTGTTTGCAATTGAGTTTCTAAATTTTTAATTTTCTCCTGTAATGCATGATGTTGTCTCTACTTCTCTTTATTTCTCTTTGCAATATAAGCTATTGTAATTCCACGTGTGTAAGCTTTCATAGTATCCCATAGATTTTGTGATGTAGGTTGCTTTGTATTTTCTTTAAGAAACAATTCTACTTCTTTCGTAAGTCTTTGGGTAAATTCTTTTTCTTTTTTAATATTTGTAGATTTAGAGTCCATCTTCTTGTTTTTTGTTGGCCTCTTCAAACTATTTTAAGAGCATTATGATCTGCCCAGATATTTGGCAATATTTCAATAGCTTCTACTTCTTTCCTTACTTCCCTGTTCATCCAGGCCATATAAATTCTTGACCATGAGTGGTGTGGATTAAAAGGTAAATTGTTTTTCTTCTGGTTTCAATTTTCTCCATGCATCTATTAAGTTTAATTCTTCTATCATTTCAAAAAATGCTATAGGCAGTATTTTCTTTTTCTATTTTTTCTCTCGCTTACATAATCCTTTTCACTGTCCACTATTGCATTATAATGACCCACTATGCAGATATTCCTATGTCCTATTTCTGTAATTTTTTCATGTAGCTTTTTATAAAAATCCTTCTAGTTTTCATTAGGCATATATATTGCTAATAATGGTTTCTGACCAATTGGTATTTCAATCATTACATTCTTCTCTTGACATCTGCATATATTAGTTTTTGTTTTTACCTCTTCCCTAACATATACAGCTATCCCTTTTCCTTTTTCATCAGCTAATGCTGTATATAATTTTCCTAATTTGGGGCATTCTAAGTAATTCTTATTTTTTGATGTGTACTTCCTGCAGGCACACTGCATCTACTTTTTGTTTCACTAATTTTACCAATGTTCGCTTTCTTTTAGCCACAAATTTAATCTGTTAACGGTTATGATATTAATTTGATTTATTCTCCCATTCTTCTATTAGTCTACATGTCTTTGTCTTCTATTAGCCCTTGTATCTCTTTGTATTCTTAGTCTTGGCCTTGCCCCTTCTTCTTCCTGTTCTTTTCTTCCTTCCTTCTTTCTTCCTGTTCTCCTTTTGTTTCCTGTTGTTGCTGCTCCTGGCTTCCGGACTCTAATTCTTCTCCGCTGCTCTGTTCTTCTACTCTGAGTTGGTCATATAACTCTTGTGCCTTCTTTAGGTTGTCCACTTTGATTTTCTTCTCTTACCAAGACACTAGCATCCCTTCTGGTACCAGCCACCTGAATGATACTGTATATTCTTTTTAGTCAGTAGCGTTGCCAAGAATTGGTAGTTCTTTCTCTGTTCTCTCACTCGTCTCTGAATCTGTTTCAGAGTTATTATCTCCTTTCCTTTGTACATCATCAGTTCATCCCTTATTATTTTATAAATTATATCTCTTACCCTTTTCCTCGCAAACCTTACGTGCAATTCTCTTGGAAATCGGTGCCTTCTGGCAGAATTAGTACATACTCTATATACATCGTCCAATTCATTCAATATTTTGCACTTATCTCTTTGCAGAGCTTCTGCTATTATTTCAGCCATTATCATTTCTAAGTCTTCTTCTTTTGTCTCGGCAACATTTTCAAATCTAAGATAAAAGGCTGCGCAGTTCATCTCTAAATGGATGAATCCTCTAAGTCTTTGTTTAACTCTATCATCTTTCGATCCACCAGCTCAAGTTTCTTCTCAGTTAGTTCCATTCTTGTTCCCACAGCTTTTATTGTTTTTTCGTTTTTTTCTATTGCTTGGTGAATTGAGCCCCTCTTCTCATCTGTGTATATCGCTTTTTATTTCACCCATCTCTCTTTTCTTTTCACCATGGTTTTTAGACATTGTTTCTTGAAGTTTAATCATTGTTTCTTGAATTGCTAAGAAGGTTGTTTGCATGTTTTGTGTATTTGATGTTGTATTTTGTTTTTCTATGGTAAGCATCCCTTCAATTGACCTTTGAGTCATTGGAAAGGAAATCGACCTCGATGAGTTTGCTGTAGTTTTTTTCCGGCCTTCAGTGTTGCGGTGATAGTCATCATTTCTTTTAGGATTTTATTCTGTTCTTTCAAAATTCTATATACGTTATCCCAAATTAAGATTCAGTAATTTAAATACTATTTTTTAAGTTTTAAGTTATGCTTACTGTAATTCTCTTTATACCAATCTCTATATTTATGCTCTGCCCAAACTCTCTTATCTTTTCACTGTTCAGCCTATCTATACTCACTATTACTTCTTGATCCTCTTAATCATTTCCCAGAAAATCCAAGTTCATTAATAGGATATACACTTATAGCACAATTTATAGAGCAATCTATTATCTATATTAATTCTTACTACATTTTGATATATAATTATCAATATTCATGATACTATTTAATCTAAAAAAGATCTGACACACTTATTGTCAGCCTTCAAGATTTTCTACTTTTGCTTTGCATCTTTCGGTTGTCATAAGTAATGGGGGGAGGAGGGGGACATGAGGGGGGATTTTAACTACCTTTAAATTAACTCCCCTGCATCAAGTGGGAGATCAAACAGGTTCCTGACCAACCTAGCTGACAACTTTGTTATCTAAAAGGTACAGGAGGGAACTAGAGGGACAGCTATAATGGTCCTAATTCTTACAAATAGAGAAGTGATAGAGGAGGTTATAATTGCTGGAATTTTGAGGGACAATGACCATCTCATATTGGAATTCAATATAATGCAAACAATAGAACGTAATCAAAACAGTGTCTTAAACTTTAAAAGAGCTGATATTAACAAATTTGGAAAAAGCTTGGAGAGGATTCCATGAATGAAAATCTTAAAGGGGAAAACAATTCAAGAACATGGGAAACTCTGAAGATTATTATTACCATTGAAAAGGAAAAATGAGAAATCAAGAAGAAACCAGCATTGTTACATAAGGAACTCTCTGATAAACTGAACAGCAAAAAGGTTAAGTACAAAAAATGGAAAGAAGGACATATTAACTAAGGCAGAATATTAGCAGATGTCCTGAATCTGCAAAGATGAAGTCAGGAAAGCTTAGGGTCAGAATGAAGTAAGACTTTGAACAAATGTCAAAAATAATAGGTTTCTTTCAACATAAACAAAAAAATCAATAAAATAATCAGTCCACTAATGAGAGAAGGAAGTTGTTATGATATGTACAGAATAACCCTTGAGTAACAAGGATATGCACATGGAAACGTTTAAGAGAGTAGTTATAATTATTCAGCCATACACAGATACACTAAATTGAGTTAAAGTTTACTTTAAGATATAGCAGAGTCCAAGAAACGGTCCAGTCCAAAGAATATCCAATTACAAAGTCTTCTTACCGGTTGCCTTTCTCATTTACAGTAAACAAAAATATCAAAGTATAAGCGCAGCATAAATACAACAGAACCTTAGATAGCAGCAGAATGTCAGAGAGACAGAATGTCAGAAAGAGCAAGCTATGATCTCTAGTTCCCTCTTATGGTAATTTGCAATATAATCAACCAATCGGAATATAGTATAAATCAATACAGTGATTTTGTCTTAAAGCTACAAACATATGTTGTTGGTTTATATATTGCTAACCCAACTAATTGGTGGACAGATTCCTAACATTCTCCCCTTTGGGTTGGTCAATATATAATACATCTTTAAACCATAATTCTCACAACACTCTTCATGCTTAATTGCACCTTGAGCTTTCATGAAATGATCTGCAATATTATGTTCAGTCATGCAGTATTCTAACTGAATTAATTTATTTTGAACACACTGTCTAACATTCAAATATCTCAAAAGTATGTTTAGACCTTGTTTTAACAGCTAAATTAGTAGCCATACTAATTGCAGATTGTCTTCATAAACAATAAACGGATCACATACAGTAATTCCAATTTCTTCAACCATTGTTTATATCAATTCTGTACACATTAAAGATAAACATGAGAATTCCATTTCCATAGTGGATAAACTAATATGTTGTTGCCTAATAGACTTCCATCCTATCAAATCCTCGTCTTCTACAGTAATAGAGGGTTCTTCTATTGATGATTCCTCCGTTGAGGATTCCTCCACTATTTATCATCAATATTATTATCATCAGGATTATCAGTAAACAATGGAGTCTCAACAACAACACTATCCTGTACCTTATTATATTCCTATTCAAGCTTTCTCTAGCCAACATGCTCCAGAAATTTAGCACTTGCACTGCAATATACTGTACATTAGCAGTACCTGGCTCCCAAAATCTAAATTATCTATGATTAGCTTCATAACCTACAAAATATAATTGTTTCACTCATGTTGTCCCTTTCACCTTACTTGTGTGGGAATATGAACCCATGCTGGGGTTCCAAATGTACGTAAATAACTGAGATCTGGATTTTTTCCATTCCAATGAGTAAATGGTAATTCACTAGTCGTTGAATTCACTATGTTATTCAAAACATGGTTAGCAGACATTATTGCTTCAACCCAAAGTTTCTCTGATAAACCAGAATCCGAAATCATAGTCCTAGTCATAGTCTGTACATTCAATATATGAGTTATGTTGTGGTCTATCAGGAGCAGAACGCTTATGTTCAATGCCAGTTTTCTGTAACATGGCTTGAAATTCTCTATTGGTAAATTCAGTACCATTATCTGTTACTAAGCTAATAACTTTCTGTTTATCATATCTGGGTAATTGGTCTAGACCAGATATATCTTACAGTGTAAACCAATTGGCTAGGTATAACGCTGAACCAAATGAAAGGCATTAGCAAGCAGCTAAGCGAATAATTAAGTTTTTAAAACACACAATCCATTATTCATTATAATTAGAACCAAGTAATGAATTAATGCTAACTGCATATGCTGATGCAAGATTTGCTACTGATATGACTCGTAAGTCAACATCAGGTTTAGTGGTAATGTTGGGTAATGCTTTGATAGGATGGAAGTCTATTAGGCAACAACATATTAGTTTATCTACTATGGAAGTGGAACTCTCATGTTTATCACTAATGTGTACAGAAATTATATATTATAAACAATTGAAGGATATTGAAATTACTGTACGTGATCCGTTTATTGTTTATGAAGACAATCAATCTGCAATTAGTATGGCTACTAATTTAGCTGTTAAAACAAGGTCTAAACATACTGATTTTAGATATTTGAATGTGTGTTTGACAGTGTGTTCAAAATAAATTAATTCAGCCAGAATACTGCATGACTGAACATATATTGCAGATCATTTCACAAAAGCTCAAGGTGCAATTAAGCATAGAGTGTTGTGAGAATTATGGTTTAAAGATGTAATGTATTATATATTGACCTACCCAAAGGGGAGAATGTTAGAAATCTGTCCACCAATTAGTTGGATTGGCAATATATAAACCAACAACATATGTTTGTAGCTTTAAGACAAAATCACTGTATTGATTTATACTATATTCCGATCGGTTGATATTGCAAATTACCATAAGAGGGAGCTAGAGATCATAGCTTGCTCTCTCTGACATTCTGTCTCTCTGACATTGTTGCTTTCTAAGGTTCTCTGTTGTATTTATGCTGTGTTTATACTTTGATATCTTTGTTTACTGTAAATGAGAAAGGCAACCGGTAAGAAGACTTTGTAATTGAATATTCCTTGGACTGTAAAACATATATGACCTGGACAGTTTATTGGACTGTGCTATTTCTTAAAGTAAACTTTAACTCAATTTAGTGTATCTGTGTGTGGCTGAATAATTATTCATAACTATTCTCATAAACGTTTCCATGTGCATATCCTTGTTACTCAAGGGTTATTCTGTACATAACAGCTATGATCTCTAGCTTCCTCTTATGGTTAATTTGCAATATAATCAACCAATTGTAATACAGTATAAATCAATAGTGATTTTGTCTTAAATCTACAAACATATTGTTGGTTTATATATTGCCAACCCAACTAATTTGTGGATAAATTCCTAACAGAAGTAATGGCAGTAGAGAAAGCAGAGCTACTTACCGTATATACTCGAGTATAAGTCGACCCGAATATAAGCCGAGGCACCCAATTTTACCACAAAAAACTGGGAAAACTTATTGACTCGAGTATAAGTCGAGGGTGGGAAATGCAGCAGCTACTGGTAAATTTCAAAAATAAAAATAGATACCAATAAAATTACATTAATTGAGGCATTAGTAGGTTAAATGTTTTTGAATATTTATTTCAAAGAAAAACAGTAAACTAGCTCTGTAAGTGGAAAAGAGAGCCAACAAAACCAATATGGTATCAACAATAACTTTAAAAGTACAAAAACCTTAGCTCAATCAGCAACCAAGCTAAAACACAAGAGTTAAAATCCTTCAAAACTGGATTCCTCCTCATCATCTGTATGTTATATTTATGGACAAAAGTGGATATTCATTCAGGCTAGAGTGCTTTAAAATGTAAATGAGGTTAGTTTCACACACACATGCACACTGTTTCGCTTTCCATAAACTAATTTTTTAGTGCGTGACAGAGGAAGTGCCTGACAGATGAAAGTCCTCTTAGGAAACTTTAGATCTTAACTGGCATTATATTTAAAATCAAACATGTTTACATTCTTAACACTTTTCCATGGCAAAGTGTTTCTCAAATAATCCATAATAATACCACGGGAGGGAATTATTGTCTAATTAAAACTTTCACTAGGACAGTTTGATGTTCACAATTTCCTCTTTGAAAGAGACCAGTAAATAGGGAACAAGAAGATGAAGAAAAAGAAGTGTGTTTTTTCACATTTTTCACACTGCAGTGAACAAAAATGGCATCATAGGAACAGGCTTAGTCTCAGTCCAAAGGTTTGTTTCTGATTTCTTCCCTGATTTAAGGGAAATTTGGGAAACAATCTCACTATCATGAAAGGTTTAATTGATTCACTAATCCAAAAGATGATGATGATGACTGGGAGGCAGGAGTCACTCTCTCCCTTGCAAGAAAAAAGCATGTGTATGTGCTGCATGTACATCCTGTTTTGGAGAGCCACCATCTCTTTCACAGCTCTCCCTCATGCCTCCATTGCATGTGCACACATGCCATGGCTCAGTAGTAGGTCAACATACAGATGTCACACTAGGTTCCCTCCTCAAAAGGAACATCCAACCTTTCTTGAGAAGTACAAACTTCATCTGTTCAGGATTGTGGTGACAAAGGTGAAGGAGGATGGGGCTGAGAGAAGGGAAGGGAAGAAAAGATCATTGACAGGGAGAAAGACAGGGAGAAACACCTGGAAGTGTGAGCCCTCGAGTTTCCTTAGGGAAGACTAGACAACAAGGGGAGAGGGGAGGAGGAGGAGGAGGAGAGTTAAAAAAAAAAAGAATGGGAAGCCAACTCACGTGTGCCATCAAAGCGGGTTGCTATGGTATCCAGGAAGGTGTTTTGGGGAGCCAGGAGGCCCCTCATCACCGGCATTTTAAGACTTGCTCGAGGACATTGCCATCGTCCAGTTGGAAGGGGGAAAAAACCCCAGAGGTATCTGAGAAGGACGGGAGCCGAGACGGGGCCCTTCGCTTCCTCTCCCCGAGACAGGCCAGGAGGAAGCGGGGCTTTCTCCGTCTGCTGCTGCCAGAGGGGTGCGGGGGGGGGGGGCTTTGCAAAAAAAAAAGAGTGAGTGAGAAAGAGTGTGAATGAGAATACTGACCGCTCTTTGCGACGGCGGAGGTGACTTAAGATGACTCCCCGTGTGGGAAGTCACCCGGCGCACACCTCCTCCTTCCAGCCTGCTCGAGTAACCCCCCCTCCCCCCCCGCGCGCTTTCGTGGCTGCTTGACGCGCTGGGAGAAACCCGAAGCGGACGCTGCGGCCGAGGCGACCGAGAGTTGCTGGCAATTCCCTTCCCAGCTCGCACTGCAGTCTGAATGGAAGGAAAAGCCTTGCTGGAGCCCAGCCCGCCCTTCGCTTTCCTCCTGGGCTCCCCCGACAATTCCAAGCTTCTCTGCTGTCTTGCTAACAAACCCTGCCAACCCTCTGTCTCGCTCTCAATCGCTCTCTCTCTCTCTCTGTGTGCCACCGCCTCCTCCTCCAGATGAGCGCCCTGTCGGGAGGCAATCGCAGCCGCGACGGCAGAGACCGCGACTCGCTGAGCCCTGCAAACGGCCGGCCGAAAGACGAGAGGACGCCCGGGCAGCTGCCACCCCTGGATCCTAACTGGAAAGACCCCACCGCCGCCGCCGCCTCCCGCTCAGGCAGGGTCCCCATTCCCCTGGCCGGCCAGGGGCACAGCTGCTTCCCACTCCCAAACAGCCCGGGCGCCGCTAGTCAGCCTTGCTCAGCGCCCGGGGCGGCATTGCAGGCACAGCCTTTTGCAGAGCCGAGCCGCGCCTCACCTCCTTCTCTCGCTCTTCTTGCAAAGCGCCGCCGACTTAGCGGCGAGTGGCTCCTTTACCCGCCTGTTGTATGGGAGCTACCGCGCTCGCCTCCAGAGCAGCCGTCCACAGTTTCAGCCGGGGAGGGAGGGGGGCACAAAGCAGCCCAAACGCGTAGCAGTGGAAGGAAGGCGCGCTGGTGCGAGGAAGAAAGAGAGAGAAAGACACACACACACACACACAGAGAGAGAGAGAGAGAGAGAGAGAGAGAGAGAGAGAGAGATAGACAGACAGACTCACTTCGCCACTTTGCACCTTGCAAATGCAAAATCCTGGGGTTTTTGCATTTGCAAGGTGCAAAGCGGCGGGGGCGGATCCCGCGTGCTGGAAAGGGTTTGACTGTATTACGGGGAGAGAGAGAGAGAGGGAGAGATCATAAGAACGGCTCTTGCTTTTTTCTTGCAGCTGGAGCTGAGGAAACGAAGCTGAGTGGAGCCGAAGCAACCTCGGCTCGCGTTGTTTTCTCAGCCTCGCTTTTGCCTTCTCCCTACATCTTCCCTCTGTTAAAATCCCCCCTCCCCCACAGAGGGGAATCTGACTCAAGTATAAGCCGAGGGCGGTTTTTTCAGCACAAAAAATGGGCTGAAAAACTCGGCTTATACCCGAGTATATACGGTAATTTTTTGCACCTGTCTTCATGAAAAAAGATAATACAGTCCAAATTACCAAAAAAATAACAATAAAAAACAGACTGGAAATACAATTTAAAGTAAGCAAGAAAATGGTAAGAGAACACCTGTCCATTCTAGATGAGATCAAATCACCAATATCTGACAGATTACATGCCAGAGTTCTGTAGGAACTGGCAGATGTGATATCAGAACTACTGAACCATATTGTTTAAATATTCTGGAGCACTGGAGAACTAGCAAATGACTGGAAAAGAGCTGATGTGGTTCCCATCTTCAAAAAAGGAAGGAAAAAAAAACCAGATCCAGGAAACTACAAACTAAGCAGCCTGACATCAATACCTGGGAAGATTTTGGAAAAGATTCAACCAACATATCTGGGAACACCTAGAAGCAAACAAAGTTATAACACAGGTTTGTTAAAAACAATCATGCCAAACAAATCTTACTTTGTTCTTTGATAAAGTGACTCAATTAGTGGACCAGCAAAATGCTGTGGAGCAGGGATCGCCAACCTTTTGGACCTCAGGGACCACTAAACTCATAATTTTAAATCCTGCGGATGACTAATATGAATTTTGACTGATGGTGGCTTTCTGAGGTTGGTGGGAAAGTCAGTCCTATATTCCAGAGCTGCAGTAGTCACAGGACTGGCCCTTTGGTCATCCCAGAACAGCTGCTCCTCCACCTGGGTGCACCGGCCTGCCATGGACTGGAGGAACTGCTCTAGGATGACCAAAGGACCAGTCCTGTGACTACTGCAGCTCTGGAATATGAGACCGACTTTCCCACCAATGTCAGCAAGCCACCCCAGGGTGGATTTCCCTCTCCGCCACTGGTCTCACCTTCCAGTTCCAGCTTGCGTGGCTCCACTCAAGGTAAGGTTTGTGCTTGGCCAAAGGGTGGGGGCTGGTGGTAGGGCCATGTGGGCAGCGCAACCTTGTGTTCCCATGTAACCTGGATTAATTGCTTCGGGGGGGGGAGTGCTTTGGGGGGGCATTTCTCTGCAGACCACCAAATTTTCTTCTGGACCACCAGTGGGTCCCCAGCCCACTGGTTGGTGACCACTGCTGTGGACATAGTATACTTGTATTTCAGTAAGGCATTTGACAAAGTAGACCACGACTTACTTCTTGGTAAAGTAAAAACATGTGGGATAGATTTGCAACTGGCTGAAAAATCACACTCAATGTGTAGTCTACAATGGAACTACATCCACATGGAAGGAAGGAAGCAGTGGGGTATCCCAAGATTCTGTTTTAGGCCCAGTATTTTTCAACATCTTTATAAATGATTTAGATGAGGGAATAGAAAAGAAAGTAGTCAAATTTGCAGATGACACTAAACAGGCAGTAATAGGCAACATTCCAGAAGATAGGCTCAAGATCCCAAAACATCTCAACAGACTTGAACTCTAACAAAATGAAATTCAATATAGAGAACAGCAAAGTAGCAAATGTTCAGATACAGATTAGGTGAAGCCTGGCTCAATAGCAGTAACTATAAAACAAATCTTGAAAGTTCTAGTGGACAATCACTTAAATATGAGGTGGCAATGTGCAGCAGTAGTAAAAAAAAAAGTCAATATAATCCTAGGTTGCTTTAACGAAGGGATAGAATCAAGATCACATGAAGTATTAGTAATGAAGTATTAAATCTTAGTTAAGACTATACTTAGAATACTGCATCCAGTTTTGGTCACATTATAAAAAAGATGTAGAGATTCTCAAAAGAGCACTGAAAAGAGCAACAAAGATGATTAGGGGACTGAAGGTTAAAATATTGTAAGGTTCAGCTATAACTTAAGATCACGATGTGCCAAAAATGAACTTAAGCAAAGGCTTTGAAGAACAAAATTTAACTTTTATTGATCAATAAAAGGGTAAGACCTCTCCTCCCATACACACAGATATGTGAGGAAAGTTACAAAGCATATAGGTGAAAGTAACTCTTATACTTTAAGATTCTTTTAGTAGTAGAGTACCGTATATACTCGAGTATAAGTCGACCCGAATATAAGTCGAGGCACCCAATTTTACCACAAAAAACTGGGAAAACTTATTGACTCGAGTATAAGTCGAGGGTGGGAAATGCAGCAGCTACTGGTAAATTTCAAAAATAAAAATAGATGCCAATAAAAACTTTCACTAGGACAGTTGAGAATAAGTTTGATGTTCACAATTTCCTCTTTGAAAGAGACCAGTAAATAGGGAACAAGAAGATGAAGAAAAAGAAGTGTGTTTTTTCACACTTTTCACACTGAAGTGAACAAAAATGGCATCATAGGAACAAGCTTATTCTCAGCCCAAAGGTTTGTTTCTGATTTCTTCCCTGATTTAAGGGAAATTTGGGAAACGATCTCACTATCATGAAAGGTTTGATTGATTCACTAACGCAAAAGATGATGATGATGACAGTGGTAAGCAGGAGTCACTCTCTCCCTTGCAAGAAAAAACCAAGAGCCGTTCTTATGATATCTCTCTCTCTCTCTCCCCCCCCTCCTCCCCCTCCTCCCGAGTGGACTGAAAGCAGCTGGAGCTGAGGAAATGAAACTGAGTGGAGCGACCTCCACTTGCGTTGCTTTCTCAGCCTAGAGCTCAGAAAAGCCTCCCCCTCCTCCCGAGTGGACTGAAAGCAGCTGGAGCTGAGGAAATGAAACTGAGTGGAGCGACCTCAGCTCACGTTGCTTTCTCAGCCTAGAGCTCAGAAAAGCCTCCCCCTCCTCCCCCTCCTCCCCAGTGGACTGAAAGCAGCTGGAGCTGAGGAAATGAAACTGAGTGGAGCGACCTCAGCTCACGTTGCTTTTTCAGCCTAAAGCTCAGAAAAGCCTCCCCCTCCTCCTCCCCATCCCCCTCCTCCCGAGTGGACTGAAAGCAGCTGGAGCTGAGGAAATGAAACTGAGTGGAGCGACCTCAGCTCACGTTGCTTTTTCAGCCTAAAGCTCAGAAAAGCCTCCCCCTCCCCCTCCCCCTCCTCCCCAGTGGACTGAAAGCAGCTGGAGCTGAGGAAATGAAACTGAGTGGAGCGACCTCAGCTCGCGTTGCTTTTTCAGCCTAAAGCTCAGAAAAGCCTCCCCCTCCTCCTCCCCATCCCCCTCCTCCCGAGTGGACTGAAAGCAGCTGGAGCTGAGGAAATGAAACTGAGTGGAGCGACCTCCACTTGCGTTGCTTTCTCAGCCTAGAGCTCAGAAAAGCCTCCCCCTCCTCCCCCTCCTCCCGAGTGGACTGAAAGCAGCTGGAGCTGAGGAAATGAAACTGAGTGGAGCGACCTCAGCTCACGTTGCTTTTTCAGCCTAAAGCTCAGAAAAGCCTCCCCCTCCTCCTCCCCATCCCCCTCCTCCCGAGTGGACTGAAAGCAGCTGGAGCTGAGGAAATGAAACTGAGTGGAGCGACCTCCGCTCGCGTTGCTTTCTCAGCCTAAAGCTCAGCAAAGCCTCCCCCTCCCATGCTTAAAAGTTGCAAAGGAAACACTGAAGCAGGGAAGCGGCTGCCCAGCTTCGGAGCTCCACACCATTTTTTTTTCAGAGGGGAATCTGACTCGAGTATAAGTCGAGGGCGGTTTTTTCAGCACAAAAAATGGGCTGAAAAACTCGACTTATACTCGAGTATATACGGTAATTGCATTGTAAAACACTCTAAGTTAGATTTACATCTTTCCCGCAAAACGACAAATGTCCTCCTGGCTCTTGTTTATCTTTCAGTATCTTTTCTCCTATTGTCTGTTAATCGATCACAACTGACCATTTAAGAGGGCTATTAACAGCATACTTCAAAAGGTGTACATTGCTCCAGATGTAGGGAGTTACTTTCCCAGGGAGTACATTCCATTCAGATTGATTTAGATGGGATAATCATGTGTCTTCATATGAGAGGATGTAACTAATTGCAGGCTAGTTTTACACACAAAGGTTAGAGAAATATTTTCCACAACAGCAAGATAAGAAATGCCTATAGAGATAAGTACCTCATATACATAGGAAAACAACTGCCTAACATCAAGATAAGACATGCTTATAGAGTAACTCTACTCTCTCTCTCTCTATATATATATTATTTCTTTCCTTTATTTATTACCCTAACAGTATATTAAGAATTGGGTCTGTCCAATATCTATCAATTACATTATACCCAACATGCAGATTAGAAAAAAATTAAATGGAGATTTTAAAAACGGAAGAAAATCATTGGGAGTTGAAAGTCTACACAATAGTTACCAAAGTTGAAAAACACAGCTTCATGCGCGACACGGGACAGCCCCCTAAACCAGCCATTCTGCAAATTGCATAACTGGCCATTCATAATTTAGGCTTCATGTCTGCCAGAAGGCCATGTTAAGTCTCCTCTAAACTTGCCACCTGGCTGAAGAAACCTATTTATTAGGATGTTATATACAAGATACCCGCTTACTAGTTCTACAAAATGCCTGAAAATGGCCGCTGCTCGGCCCGGAAATACCTCTCTTAGGTAAAAGGCGAGCCCCTCCCTCCACGTGACGGAGAGAGTGGTGGGTGGGATCGGTGCTCGCACCGCCTCCGCTAGTGGCGCGTGCGCAGAGCAGGCCACCTAATGCTTCTTGCTGGATCGCGGCTGAGGGAGCGAACGTCGCTCTCTATGGGGGAGAGAAGATGGCTCCCTTTCCGGAGGAGGTGGATGTTTTCACCGCCCCGCACTGGCGGATGAAGCAGCTCGTCGGACTCTACTGTGACAAGGTAGGGAAGGGGCTGAGAGTTGTCGTGGGAGCCGCCGCCGCCTTAGCCTTACTTCAGGCACCGCGACACACCCCCGCGTCTCGGCCTCAGCCGGTGGAATGGAGGTAGTGCGCCTGCGCACAAAAGGGGAAGAACTATGCGGTTGCGCACTTGGATTGATGTCTTGCGCGCGACGTAGTTTCTCCCCCCCTCGCTTTTCTGTTTTTTTGGAGATGTTGATTTAAAAAAAAAAAAATATCCAGGAAGGAAAGATCTATTTTCTTGAGGGGTGGGGGGAAATAACTGGTCCAAGGTTTCTGGGTTCCCTCTCCCCCATCTCTTTGTTTATCATTGTTTCTCAACTCCAGCAACTGGAAAATGTGAACTTCATTTCCCTGGCTGGATGATTCTGGAAAGTAGCAATAGCACTTAGACTTACATGCCGCTTCCATAGTGCTTCACAGCAGTCTCTAAGCGGTTTATACAGTCAGCATGTTTACCCCAACAATCCGGGGCTCCTCATTTTACCCACCTCAGAAGGATGGAAGGCTGAGTCAACTTACTAGAGAAGTCGTCAATCTTCAATTTGCTAAGATTAAGAAAGTCATTTAAGCCGCTGAAGGTCTGAAGTTTACAGCTTCCTGGTGAGGTAGACTTGAGTCAGAGCCAGAGGCATCTGAAAGAGGTTGCCTCCTTCACTTGACAGCCTTATAAACCTTGTGGATGTGAGAGACTTCTCTTTCTAAATTGTTGGTATTGCCATATTTTTCACCAGACTTCAGAATCTTCTTTTTAAAAAAAAAATAAAACCAAATTTTATTAGTTTTCAAAGACAATACACAAACAAACAAAACATAAAGCATAAGAACATAAAACATCTTTTCTAAAAACTGCTTATTGAATTTTAACAAAACAAATAAAACATCTTATTTGAGTACAGCATAACTCCAGACTATCACATTTCCATACAAACACTATTTGATATGCATATTCATCTTATGTATTCAACTTCATATCTTATCGCTCTTTTTCCAACTTCTCACTATTTCTCCCTTTACTTCTATTCAGTTATATTTCTTTTACCTAAATTTCTATATCTTCAGAATCTTCTTGTTGCTGAGATCTAAGATAAAGATACATTAATGCATTATTTTATCATACAGACCTGGGCTTAGCACCAGCTGCAGTCAAAACCGGTTCTAAGCCGTGGGATAACACAATATTCATTACAATAAAACAACAACAATCACATTCATAAACCTAATAACATGTAGACTTGGAATCTATTTGGTTGAATCAATCTGGTGGTAACTGCTACTTTTTTTATATTATGTTTTTTTTCCAAATATTTGTTTTAAAAAGGCATGGACATGAGAATTAGTCATTTAAGATCGCATGCTGCTGCCATACACATTAGTCATTTGTATTTGCTGTTCCCAACCATAAATTTCTGAGCTAACAAAAGTTTCAGGAGCCTGAAAGACAAGCGAGGATGGCAGAAAATTGGACGGTTGGAAAAAAAATCCATGTAATTGAACTGATGCTTGGCACAAGTATTAGATCAAAACAGAATGCTTCAATTGAATATGAACAGGAGTCAAGCATGGATTTTCTCTCCTGATCTCTCTTTTTGTCACTAGTAATGACCTTGAGCTTTTTAATCTTTTTTCAAGACTGAATGCAGGAGTTGGAAGAACAGAACTAGAGCAATCCTCTGAAATCTGTGGCTGTAATTAATACATAGCACATGAAACATGATCCCTTGATTATTGTCAAAATCGATTTGCAAAGCTAGAAATTAGACATTTTAGACAGATATATACAAATTGGAAAAATTAAGGAATTAGTTCTTGATTTAAAAGGAGTTCCAGGTTTGAATAAAAAAAAAAAACCACCCAAAGCACTGCCTTCTATACAACCCCTCTGCAGATGGAAACAATGTAACTAGAGAAAGACATATTTATACCATAGTCGAGTTTGTCTTAATGAAGTAGACTGTAGTCTGAGAAAAGTTATATGCTAGGGGTTTGTTTTTCTTCAAAGTGGTGAAGGATTTTTTTTTGTATTTACAGGTTAACCTAGTTGAGCAGATAATATTCAGTTATAATGTATTTTGACATATTAGCAAGGTGTTAGGTGTTTACCTCTGCCTTTATATATAAGTGATAGCACTTATTTACTTACTTAGAGAAGGTGTGAGTCTACATTTTAATCTGCAATACAAGACAAGGATTACCAGATATTCCACATATATTGACTTGTATTTTAAAAGAAAATTATGAAAGGCACAAAGTAAATCCTAGATATTAGATCCTTTGAAAGAGTCATTGAAACTTAAGTTAGTTTACTGTGACAATACTAAAGTTAGAAATGCGGTGGAAAATATTGCATCACTTAATTTTTAGGGGGGGAAATTTAGGTATGGTTAGAGAGAGAAGAGAATGACTACTTAGCTTCTTTTGGTTGAAAGAGCAAGATTAAAAAAGAAAAAGAAACCAAACCCTAAATAATATGCTTCAGGAAAGAAAATTATCTTGAGTTGCTTGTTTGTGCTTTTGATTCAAGGAAGAGTTTCTCTGCTCCTTTATTGTGCTCTGGCTCCTTGACAAAGCAAAAGGAGACCCAAGATCTTTAGAGTGTTGTCTGTCGGATGTCGCTTTGAGGATGCCTAAAGAGAAATTAATGTCTAAGTTTTGTCCTCTTCTCCATTCCTGGAAAAGAGGTCAGGATTTCCATTCAAGTCACTATATTTCTGGACCCAGTAAACTGCTCTGGTTTTCTGCTGACTCATATCCTGGGATATGGTCAGGCACAGTGCTTTTCTAGACCTGTCCATCCATAAAAAAGAAGCAAGCTTACTAAAAACACCTCTCTGTAGTTTGCTCAAGATTGTCTTGTACTATGTATGCAAATAACCTTGATCATAGGCATGGGTCTGGGGTCAGCAGTATATGCCTCAAAAATAATCTTTCTAATAAATTTATAATGAGGAAAACCTGATCAAAGTGAAGGAATACAAATCTAATATAACTGCAAACGTCCTGAGCTTTCAGAATTTTTAAATTTTAAGCAGAGCTGGATAAAACTACAGAAGTTCAAATTTGGTTAGGAATTTATAATTGGCTAATACCTTCTTAGGATTAGTTTCTTAAAAATTAATTCAAGGAAAACAAATGTCTAATGTGCAACCCTCTATTTTTTTCAGCTTTCTAAGACAAATTTCTCTAACAACAATGATTTCCGAGCTCTCCTCCAATCATTATATGCTACATTTAAAGAGTTTAAAATGCACGAACAGATTGAAAATGAATACATTATTGGTTTACTTCAGCAACGTAGCCAAACTGTATATAATGTACATTCAGACAATAAGTTATCGGAGATGCTTAGCCTCTTTGAAAAAGGCTTGAAAAATGTAAAGGTGAGTTTGCTTGATTTTTGGCTTGGGTAAAATCAATTGATTGAAAAAATAGTTCTAAGAAAGCAGTATCAATATTGCATGTAAATGATTATACAAACGGAGACTATCATTTTCATTGATAGACACAATTTTGTGAAGGAAGCATGGTGTTTGTTTGGTGCTGTAATATACTTAGAAGAAAAAAATGTGTTTAACATATAACTTATCCAAAAAATTTATTTTAAAATTTTCATTTGATTTCTCATTTAGTTAAGACACAAGAAATGTGTAAAGAAATACCCTTTTTGCTTAGAAGTTGTTTTCACTTTGACAGCAAATATATCTTTAAAGAAGCAAATGTCACAGTGCTATTCCCACTGTAATCCCTATTTTGTATAGTTGATAGATTAAAATTGGAATTGAAAAAGCCGTGGAGTAACTTGTATTACTAAATATTTGAAAGCCAACTCCCAATATTTCTTTATTTTTGTCTTTAAAAGTTTATGATCTAATACTTTAAATGTAATGTATTATTGATTTAGTAAGTAGATCAAACATTTATAAATTAAGTGGCACATAAAGTTCTATGATAAATTTGAAAACTAATTTTCAGAATGAATATGAGCAGCTCAACTATGCAAAACAACTAAAGGAACGATTGGAAGCATTTACCAGAGATTTCCTTCCTCACATGAAAGAGGAAGAGGAGGTAAGTGGTTTGAGGAATGATTAAATGTTTTGAGAAATGTTTCCTTTATTTTTAATGTTTGGAGTGAATAGTATGCATCATTTTTATAAAAGAAAGATTTTGCCATTTATATGTGAAAAGAAAATGCTTCTTCATGATTTCTGCCCTTTCTTCGAATGTACTCACTAAACAGAGAAGCTGGAAAAAATCCTGGGGTTTCAGAAAACCCATTCCCCCCCCCCCAGCTCTGTCCTTAGCCCGTAGGATTTCATAGTGTGAAATGTTTCAGGCGCCTTGTGTTTCTTCTCAGCCTCTTCTGTGACGTTTGAAACCATCTCCCTTGGTCGTTGGATTGGTCATTTGAATTAGGAAAATCTTCACAGTGACAGAGAGAACTTAAACTATTTGTGTACATAAGCAAATGCATTGTTCTCCTTGTAAATGAGAGCAAAAGAGCTTCCACAAATTTGTGAACTATTAATCTGAAGCATACCCAAATAAACTTTTTATTTCTTTTAAATAAAAGATCATTCTTTTTGTTGATCTTCAATGCTAATTTAATTTTATACCTGATATGGCTAAATGTCTTTTCATATAAAAATTAGATTCAAAATATATTTCAGAGTTGTCAAGAACACATATTACAAATGGAAATTCTGTAAAACCAGATGTTCAGATGTTTGTTTCTTTTATTCTGGCAGGGTTTAAAAATATTCTAATAATAAAGGTTAAATTGTAAACAGTATTGCAGTCCAAAGCTGGAATTTATACTAGCTAAGCAAAAAAATAATAATTCACATCTATTTCTTTCTCTTTTCCCCATCTTACTCTGGATCAATGGTAGTATTCAATTTTTTCCCCTACCGGTTCTGTAGGCATGGCTTGGTGGGGAAGGGTCATGTGACTGAGTGGGTATATCCAACTTGATGTCACTTGCGCCTATGCCCATTCAGTTACATATCCTCACCAAGCCACACCCACATAACCTGGTAGGGAAAAAATTGAATTTCTACCTATCTACCTATTTTCTGCCCAGAAAGGCCTGGCCTAATCTGTCAAAGGCCTGGGCTAATCCTGCATGCCGCCCGCTCTCCCTTCACAAGTCACAAGTATCACTCTGTTTCCCCTCTTTCAGGGGCCCTGGCCCTTACTCTCCTCATTTCCTCTCCCATGACCACCTCTTTTGTCATTCCACACATGTGACTTTACCTTCCTCCCGCGGCTGGCTGCCAGAGAAGGCAAGCCAGGGCTGAACCACTGTCACTGGGCTCCCTGCCAGCCTACATCTTGCCCTTGTCACGAGATGTCTACATGTTTTTTTCCGTGCGTCTGGACTCCAGCTGCACTGAAAAAAAGACACAGCAGCTGTAGGCTTGTTGCAGTGAAAATTACTGACCTCTGGCTTTACTCTGCTTCTCCCACGCCCATGCCGCCGTGTTCTAGGCTCTGGCCATGCAGATCCACCCCATTGAGGCCGCTGCATTGGAGGGACTTGCCCAAGCAAGTCTGAGCAAAACAGTGCAGCAGGCAATGGGGTGGACCTCCATGGCCGGTGGCTAGAACGCGGCCACGGCGGCACGTTGGAGAAGTGGAGCAAAGCCGGAGGGCAGTAATTTTCGCTGCAAGAAGCCTACAGCCATTACATTTTTTTGCTACTTCTTTGCTGGTTGGAACCTGCTAGGAGCTGGGCTACCAGCTCAGTTCCACCCGGCAAAGAAGCAGCAGCTGAGACTTGCCACCCTATTCTTTGGACCAAGGTGGACCCCATTGCCTGCTGTGTCAGAGTGGAGGTACTTGCCCAGGTAAGTCCCTCCGGTGCAGCAGGCAATGGGGTGCGCATGCATGGCCAGTGTGAAGAACAGGGCAGCAATCGTGGTGGGATTGAATCTCTTTTTGGGCGTGTTCGAAAAGTGGAGGCTGGTAGTTTTCGGTGCAAGAAGCCTGCCAGCCAGCTCAGTTTTGGCTGGCAAAGAGGCATCAGCTGGGAGGTTTCTCGCACCGAAAAAAAAAGAGGCAGCGGTTGCAGGCATCTCACGACAAGGGGGGGTGAGATGCGGGCTGATTGGGAGCCCAGCGGCTCTCAGCCCTGGATTGCCTTCCCTGGAAGCCAGCTGTGGAAGGAAGATAAAGTCGCGGCCACGGACAACAAAAGAGGAGAGAAAGCAAGGAGATTAAGCGCCAGGGCCTCTGAAGGAGGGGAAAATGGGTGACACATCATGGTTAAGGGAGAGCCAGTGGCGAGCAGGCGGCGGTTCCGGGGCAAGGCTGGAGCTGGGGAATCACGCATTCCCTGACCCAACCGAGGCAGCTGGCAGCTCCAGGGCCTCAGGGAATAGTGCGACCCTGGGGCCCTGGCTCCCAACCCAAGGCGAAGGGTCAGCGGGTGGCATGCATTGCTTAGCTTTGGTGAGCTGAGCTGACTGGGCATCAGCAAGGCAACTGGTGAAGCGATTAGCTGGGCCATGTGGCAGAGGCAACATGTGTAGGGCTGGGGTGGGCAGAGTGAGCATCGAGCAGCTGGAAGGGCAAGTGAGCGGTGACCAGGCAACTGGGTTGGAGACATGGCCAGTCAGAAGTCTCTACCGGTTCGGCGACCCAGGCCAAATTGTTGCTACCAGTTCTCTGAACAGGTGAGAACCAGCTGAATACCACTACTGCTCTGGATACTCTACTGATTAGTGCTGATATGGCATAGTTGTGCTGTTACATTGAGTTTGCCATACTTCTCATTTTCATTGGACTGCCAGAACTGTAGGTAAACATTTGATTTATTCATTTACTATGTTGCCCCTTAAAGTTACTACATCTTCCAAGCTTGACTTCAAAAGTGGTCAATGTTTATTTAACTACCGTTAGTCCTTGACTTATGACACAATTGAGCCCAAAATTTCTATTGCTAAACAAGACAGTTGTTAAATGAAAACTTTTATTGCTGCAGTTAAATTTATCACTGCCATCGTTAATTTAGTAACATGATTTCAAAGTGATGTCCCCGTTGACTTTGCTTGTGAGAAGGTCGCAAGAGGTAATCGATCACATGACCCTGGAACACTGCAACCATCATAAATATTAACTAGTTGCCAAGCATCTGAATTTTGACCATGAGGATGTTGTAGTGGTTATCAATGTGAAAAAGAATAAGATTTAATATTTTTTAAAAAATTAGAACATACTTTAAATGCTTTTTTAATATATCTCTAAATATTAAATCTGCAAAACTCTGTACCCAGTGCTACCTGCTTACATTCTCTGTGTGTGTGTGATTATGTGGCATGTTTGTTATGGTAGTATAAATAAGAAAGTATATTGTTTTTTAAAAACTTGCACTTTGGCAGTTTTTTGGTAACTTGTTATTTCTACATGAAAATGTGCTGAATTGTCAAGGTAAATTGTTTTTAATAAACATTTTTTCTATTTTGATACCATTCATGTCAAGTTTTTCCACTTTTCCATGTTTGTTATCTTGTCAAATGTGTTTTTCCTTTGAAGTCATCTTTGATCATTAGATTTGGATCTTGTAGAGCAAGCATGATTCTAGAATTCATATTTTTTATTTTACATTTTTTAATGTAAATATTTGTTTATAATTCACCAAAAGCCTATAACTTTCCAAATATAAGAAAAAATGTAGTATATAATGTAAGTTAGAATTGATGTTCAGATAGTGATCATAGTTATCCCTTAGGTTTTCCAGCCAATGTTGATGGAATATTTTACTTATGAAGAACTGAAGGACATAAAAAAGAAAGTAATTGCACAACACTGCTCACAGAAGGAAACTGCAGCAGAAATACGTAGAGGGATTAGTCTGTGGAATCAAGCAGAAGAACTCCAGAAAGCTTTTAAATATTCTGTGGATGAAAAAGCAGATCATGGTAAGCCCTTAAATTGAAAGTTAGCTTTGAATGAGTAGCTGGGTGCATAATTCCAAAAATAACCTTTTTTTTAAAAAAAAACTCCCCCATCCATCAACAACATTCTCTTTGCCACAGTTCTAGAAGTGTCTCTTTAGAGCTGAATTCTGCTAAGATTGATCAACTTGTCAAGTGCCTGTAGAGTGTCTTCTGTTTTTCAGAAACCGAAGAACCAGAGCAAGCCACCAGCATTGTTCATCTGCCTTCTGAAGTGATGCTCACTATTTTTACCTATCTTAGCCCTCAAGAATTATGCCGATGTAGTCAAGTCAGCAGCAAATGGTCACAGTTAGCAAAAACAGGATTTCTCTGGAAACACCTTTATCCTGTGCACTGGGCTAGAGGTAAGAGGCTGTACTCTCAACCTTTTTTTTAGCATATTTGATACCCAGGCACCCTCCTCAGCAGTGCACAACCACCGATGCCCTGTAATTCATGCAGTGCTGTAGTGCAAGATCACAAGAGAGCAGTAGCGCAAGATCTTGTGCTACTAATCTCGCACTACAGTAGTTTAGGCCTCTGTTCTCTGTGAACTGATCCTTGTACCAGATCCGGCTGAAGAGCGTTTGCAGGACAAGATTTTGGGGCAATGAAATCGCCTTGCTTGAAGCCTCCCATTGGCTTGAAAACGCCTTTCTCACTGTTGCGGTCTTGGCGCGAAGAGCGTTTATAAGCCAATGGGAGGTTTCAAGCAAGGCGATTTCTCTGCCCCAAAGTCTCATTGGCTTGCAAACGCTCTTCACAATGAGACGGAAGCAAGGGATTTTACTGCTGCCAAGTGTCATCAGCTTGCAAATGCTTTTCATACTGTCCTAATCTTTTCTGTGCTCAGGAAGGGACAGGGGTAGGGGGAGAGATTGGCTGCGCTGCCACCAGCAATGGCTTTCCCGCGCAGGGGTGGGATGATCCCAGTGAAAGAGGGCCGGTGAGTGGGGCATGGAGACGGGGATGCAGCGCTTATCTATACAACTTGGTGTGGTCATTTGGGCCAGAACATGGTGTGCCTTAGATCTGACCCATGCACATAGAGACCACCCTGTCGCCTCGGTCCCATCCCCTGGGCGTGCACTTAGGAGATGGTGAGCACACGGGTGTTCTGACCAAGGATTCCTGAGGCTGTAATTAAGTACACACTTAGTCCAAACAACTCTTGTTTTATTTCAGCACTGGGAATTACAGCCTGTAATGTGTCCCAAACAGTCTCTCAACATAAGCACCCACCTTTATCTCCTTTGAATTGCTGCCAACAACTAAAGTTGGCAAAAACATAACTGTAAAAGACAGACCAGAAATAAAAGTTAAAATAAGCAAAAAAATAGTAAGAGAACACCTGTCTGATCTTGATGGAAACAAATCACCGGGGCCTGATGGATTACATCCCAGAGTTTTAAAGGAGCTGGCAGAGGTCATCTCAGAACCTCTGCACCATATCTTTCAGAAATCCTGGAGTACCGGGGAATTACCAGAGGACTGGAAAAGAGCTGATGTAGTTCCCATCTTCAAAAAAGAAAAAAAAAACAGACCCAGGAAACTATAGACCAAACAGCCTAACATCAATACCTGGGAAGATACTGGAAAAGATAATAAAAAAACAGATCTGCCAACATCTAGAAACAAGTAAAGCAATAACTAGCAGTCAGCATGGGTTTGTTAAGAACAGATCATGCCAAACCAATCTTATTTCATTCTTCAACATAGTGACTAAATTAGTAGATCAGCAAAATACTGTGGACATAATATACAGTATTTAGATTTCAGCAAGGCATTCGACAAAGTAGACCACAACCTACTTCCTAGTATGCTAGAAAAAAGTGCAATAGATAGCACCACCACAACTAGTGATGGACTCGCAACTGGCTGACAAACCGTACTCAACAAATAGTCCTTAATGAGTCTAAGTCTACATGGAGGGAAGTAAGCAGTGGGGTGTCACAAGGTTCCATCTTAGGCCCAGTACTCTTCAATATCTTCATTAACAACTTAGATGAGGAAATGGAAGGGGAACTTACCAAATTTGCAGATGACACTAAGCTGGCAGGAATAGCTAACACCCAAGAAGATAGGCTCAAGATCCAGATGGATCTTGACAGACTAGAACACTGGGCCGTATCTAACAAAATGAAATTCAATGTAGAGAAAAGTAAAGTCCTACACTTAGGCAAGAAAAACCAAAAGGACACATACAGTCTGGGTGAAACCAGGCTCAATAGCAGTAACTGTGAGAGGGATCTTGGAGCTAAATAGGAGCCAGCAGTGTGCAGCGGCAGCCAAAAAAGCTAATGCAATCCTAAGTTGTATTAACAGAGGGATACAATCAAGATCAAGGGAGGTACTAATACCACTCTATAAAGTCTTAGTAACACCACACCTAGAGTACTGCATCCAATTTTGTTCACCACATTACAAAAAAGATATTGAAACTCTAGAAAAAGAGAGAAGACCAACCAGGATGATTAGGGGACTGGAGACGGTTACAGTAACTGGGCTTGGCTAGTTTAGTGAAGAGAAGGACCAGGGGAGGCATGGTAACAGTCTTCCAATATTTGAGGGGCTGCCACAGAGGAAGGGGTCAAGCTATTTTCTAAAGCACCTGTAGGCCAGACAAGGAACAATGGAAACTGAACAAGGAGAGATTCCACCTGGAAATGAGAAACTTTCTGACAGTGAGAACAATCAACCAATGGAAAAGAAGTTGCCCTCGGAAGTTGTGGGAGCGCCATCACTTGAGACTTTCAAGAAGAGATTGGACTGCATTTGTCAGAAATGGTGCAGAGTCTCCTGCTTGGGCGGGGGGTTGGACTAGATGACCTACAAGGTCTCTTCCAACTGTGATGATCTGTTATCAGTATATAGAGAAAACCTATATAAAATGTTCTACAGATGGCACCCCCAATTAGATTAGCAAAAATGTTTCCAAATAGAACACCGGAATGTTGGAAATGTAAACAAAAGCAAGGACCATATTATCATATGTGATGGACGTGCCCAGTAGCAAAAAAATATTGGATAAGGATAAGAAAATGGATAGAGGAAATAACTAAGCAACAAAATAAGAGTTAAAACCGGAGATACTAGGTATAATAACAGGAAAATATGACAAAAAATATAATGTCTCATGCTACTTTTTAATAACAGTGTCTAGAATCATTTATACACAAAACTGGAAAAATGATATTATGCCGTTGGAAGAAAGTGTGATAAAATATTAGAGTGGGCCGAGATGGACAGGCTGACAATGGAAATAAAGACAGAGAAGAAACCAAATACTATTTGATTTGAAATGCATGGTATAATTGGTTAAATAGCAGGTGTAAAGATAAATAAAGAATATGAAATATTATGGTATGATGATTAATATATATGGTAGATATTATAGTGGAACAAAATATATAAAGGAGTGTGTGTGTGTGTGTGTGTATGTATGCATGTACGTAGTTATATGTGTCTGTAGCTCTTCTGGTCTTGTGAGAAGATTATCATCTGCAAACCTCAAGTGATTTAAATAGGCACCATTGATTTTTATTCCATCTTTTGCCCAGGCTAGTTTGTGAAATACTTCTTCAAAGGAAATTGAACAGTGTGTTAAATGTGGTTGGTAGGCATTTGGCAAGCGAAGCCTAATTTCCAAAGACAATTTCCTCCTATGCCTGAAGAGAAAAGTTTTCAATCAGTGTGTGCAACCTGCTCTAACATATGCTGATGGAAAATGAACACTAACCACACAATCGATACAAAAGCTATGAGTGGGACAAAAAGGCATGGAAAGATACATGCTTGGCATTACAAGACAAGTTATAAAGACCTGCACATGGATTAGAGAACAAACAATAGCATACAATATCAAGAGAGTAAAAGAATTAAAATGGAAGTGGGCTGGTCACATAGCAAGAAGAACTGATAGCAGGTGGACCAAGGCAGTCATAGAATGGATCCCACTTGATTAAAAAAGTGTCCAAGAAAGAGACCTAAAACGAGGGATTGATGTCATCAGCAAGGGCCTAATTGGCAAAAGAAAGTTCCATATTGGTTGGAAACATGATGAAGTGGCTTTCATCCTACAGTGGATAGACAAAGGCTAGGAAGAAGAAGATGATTTGATCTAAATATTTAGGTTTTCACGGTGTGAAAATTACTGTAGTTAGTAATTGTCAAACTTGGATTTGCAATCACTGCCTTATCTTCAATTATATGTATAGACAATTATACGCCAATATAGGTTGAATGAGCTTAAGTTAAGCAATCTCTTGCCCTTTCTTTTGAAATACAGCTTTTATAAATTTAGGAGTTTTAAAACCCAGTCTATTCTCTTTTTAATTATATGGAAATGATATGTATCTTTATTGAACTAAGTAAATAGTTATTTGTTACTTTACTTATTCAGGTTTTTTACCACTTCCACTCCTTTGTTTTATTTTTCATTCTAACAACAAGCCTAAAAGTATTAACACTTTCTAATAGACATGAAGCTCTTTATCTGTTTCTGGAAGCTTAAGAGTTGAGAATGAACTGTTTGGGAATTATTTGAATGATTCAGCCACTAAAGATTTTGTAATTTGGAAAGGTATTGCAATACTCCAATTTTCTATGTATTACTTTTAAAACCTATAAGGATAAGAAAGCAACATCCTTTTAGCCTTTCTCCTGTGATGCTTTTACACACCTGTGATCTGCTCTTGGTTATGGACAAAATGCCAAGGCTGCTTTAATGAATTAAATTTCTTACTGACTGAGCAGGAAATTGGTCCCATGGCCCACCAGGTGATCTTGATACGGAGCCAGATGAAGAATGGGTGAAAAACAGGAAAGACGAAAGTCAGGCTTTTCAGGAATGGGATGAAGATGCTGATATAGATGAATCTGGTGAGCTGTCTGCCTTCTTCAGTTTTATCTGTCCCAAAGATTTGAACATTGAGCATTAAATCTCACTTCCACAAAACAACCAGCTATGAAAATTCAAGCTGGAATACTGCTCGTATGTATGATATCTGTTATGGAATGATTACATGGTTTGCCAAGTTTCTTCACTTGGCCCATTTCAAAGAGTTGATGCCAACAATAGTATGTTGAGGTTGGCATTAAGTAAGGCTTATCTTGGGAAACCATAGTTTACACCAGCCATTCCTAGCCTGGGTTTTTCTGTGTTAAATCAACAGTTCTTATAATTTGCATACTCACACCAGTTTAAAATTCTGGGAATTTTAGTTGCATTATCTGGAAGGATTAGGGAAGGTCAGAATTACAATTATGTTAATGATCTGTAATGACTATAAGGAGGTTTCCCCCTTTCTGCAAATGAAAAAAAAAAGTTTTGCAAATTTTTGCTTTACTGCAGCTTGACATCTTAGTCAGGTTCGCACTTTAAGGCTTAGTATAATGTGAATTGTTTGATTTTGCCTGTTTGCTAGATGTTAGAGAACAAGTTTGGTATCATGGCTAAGATAGTGGGTGTCAGCTGCTCATCTTTGTTTTCTTTGAAGCTCGCTAGCAACTGCCATAACTAGGGGGGAGGGGGATCTGAGAAGGGAAGTGTGCTGGAGATGTGAAAGAATGCTCTGGGAAATTGGGGGATATGAACACTGACAGGAACCAGGAGTGCCAAACAATCTGCCACACTTCAAGGATGCCAGTCCCGGGAAAGGAATTTACACCGGTGCCTAAGGCACCAATTTCCCAAAACATTGGAATGAGATCTGATTGGACAGATCTCCCAAGGGGTGCGTTTTAGACATTGGAAATTGCTTTTGATATACAATTTTTGCATGTTTTTCTTTAGAGCTTGCCTCATCCATGGTACACTGAGCACCTCTGGTAAAAGTACCTTTTCTCTAAAACTTATGGAGTCAAGGTACTCCATAAGGGGTAGCTGGGGCCAGTCTGACAGTCGGCAAGCTCTGCGGCAACAGTCAATCAGATTGTTGTCTACCAAGGGCACTGAGCAAAAAATGACAAGCCACGAAAGTGGCCTGGAGGAGGTTGGAACTCGTGGAGGCCCTCTTGCTCCAGACCACATCAACCCAAACAGGAGCTCAAATTGCCGGGGAATGTGAGCATCGGTGAGGAAGCCCTGGTGATCACTCACTCTGGGGATGAAGGAGGAGGATATAGAAGAAAAAGCTGTCAATGTGACATACACCTGGTGTCAGGTCCCATAGAGCTCTATCGGGACACTACCATTTTGGTGGTGAGAGGGCCTGGATGAATTCTTTAGTTTATAATCTTTTTCCTGGTGCCTATCTATTCTGTACTTTAATTTACTTTCATGGGAATGTAAGGGGGGGAGGGCCATCTGTTTTGTTTCAGCTCCAGAGCCTTCAGCAAGAGATGCCCGAGAATAGCTTCTTGATAACCTCAGCCAGCAATTCTCAAAAGAACTTTGCACCTGTGGATTGGCTTATTCAACACTGGACTGAGGGGAAGAAATAACTGCCTTAACCTAATTGACTTGCATGGGAATCCTCAGATCCTCCTTCCTTTTGTCTTGCTATCTCTTTCCTTCAAGAAAAGGCTCCTTTTGAAATGTTAATTGTTTCAAGAATTCTCCTTTCTTGAATAGAGAGGAGAGGCAGGCCCTTACACCCAGGGAAGCTGCAGAGCCAGGAGACGGTGTTGTGGAGTTTGAAGAGGAGTTTCCAGGGGAGCTGGATGAACAAGACCTGGTGGAGCAAGCCCAAAGGGTGTTGAGAGAAGGGTGTTGAGAGATGAGAAACCAGTGGGCCAAAGAACTTCTTGCCCAGTTAGTAGAGCCTCAACATCCACAAGGGCTGGTGGGACATGGTGCTGTAAATACAGCTTCACCCAGACCCATCCTGGCCCAAGCAGCTTCACCACTACCTGCTCAGGCAGCACAGTCCCTTTCCCAAGGGGGGAGGACTGTCCTCCCAAGAAAAGGGATGCTGAGACCTTCTGCCCTGGGCTTGAAATACGCAGGAGACTCAAAACAACTGGAGTTTTTCCTCACCCAAGTGTATGGAGACAACCTCCCACCAAAGCAGCCTGGGTCCGATGCGTGACCATGGCCGCAGTAGCACAGTGATGTGCCAGAGTTCTGAAACTTTAATCAATTCATGATTGATTGATGGCCTTGCGCAAGCAGGTCAAACTCTGTCCAACGCAAGACCTGAATCTGCATCAAAACCATCAATCAGGGTTACAGGGAGTGGCAGCATTTTGTGAGCTGGTGTGCTGGCTGGCCAACTGACCAGAGGATATCCTAATAGAGTGCTTCCAAGATGGGCTCAACGACAATGAATAAAACACCTGCATCTCACAGGGAGCCCCCCTCCCCCCAGCACTCTTTCCAGCAATGTTATGTGCTGGCTGAAGAGGTGGAGATAGACCTGGCTAGGTCCTGCAGCTAAAACACCTGCAGATGGTGCTGTTCTCCATTTCTGGCAAAAGCAAAGGTCCTGAGAACACCTGGACGTTGTGTCCCAAATGCTGACTTACCAGATATTTCAATCTTGGGACGGACACCAAGTTGCTGACTGCCAACTCACCAAAATGACTCCCAAAATGGTTGGTAACCCTGGGAAAAAGGTGGGAAAAGCCACCCTAATGTCCCATGAGATGGCGTTAGAGAAGTTGAAATTGTTAAGTTCTCCCCTTCTGGCTTTGGGGAGAAGAGAACTCTGACTACCCCAGAGAGGAGCAACACCGACTCTGATAACAATCCCTTAGTAAGGCGCCCTGTGAACCCCGTAACCATCCCAGTTGAGCTGAATGTGTCATTGTTGGGAGTCCAGGGGAAGGTGTTGGCTTTATTGGGTTCAGACTGCGTGGTGAGCCCTGAGTTGGTGAAAAAATTAGGACTCAGACTCTTGACAGTTAGGGATACCATAGCATTTTGTTAGCTAGATGGGACTATGGCTGGGGGAGTCCTGACTCAATTTATAATGGAACCAGTGGAGATGGGAATGGGTGACCGCTGGGAGACCCTGAGTTTTACAGTGGCTCCAGGGATGAAGAGCTCCCTGTTGCTGGGGCTGGCATGGCTCCAAAAAATGGAATCCGTATGTGAACTGGCAAAAGAGACTGTTAAAAATTCAAAGGAGGTGGTGAGAGAGGAAAAGGCTTCTCCTTGGAAGGCTAGCAGCAAATCCACCCGGAGTGTGTTGAAATTAACTGTAATGGCACAAGACCAACCAAGGTGGGACCCAAAAATATCCACGGAATATTGGAATCTAAGGGACGTTTTTAGCAAGAAAGGGTCTGATACACTCCCACACCAGCCAACTGACTGCGCCATTAAGATCCTCCCTGGGTCTAAACTGTCAAACCTCAAGTTGTATTTCATGACCCTCAGAGAGCTAGAAGAACTTTGTGCATTAATCGATAAGAATCTGCAATGCAAGTTTCATTCAATCAGCCAGACCCCAGTTGCCGTCCCAGTCCTATTCCATGAAAAGAAAGATGGCTCTTTCTGCTTGTACATGAATTACTGCAGGCTTAATGCAGTCTATGTGAAGAATGTATACATTAAGGACAAGCTAGCCTACTTAGCCAAGGGGAAGATCTTTACGAAACTGGACTTATGTGAAACATATTATCGAGTCAGTATTAAGGAGGGAGTTGAGTGGAAAATGGCTTTCAACTGGATCCTGGGGTATTTACAATTCCAAGTGTTACTGTTTGGATAGCAAGAAGCCCGTGCCATCTTCCTTCAGCTAGTAAACAAAGTCCTGTATGAACACTTGTACAAAGGGGTGTTGATGTATCTAGGTGACATTCTGATCTACTCTGAAATGAAGGACGAGCACGTTAGGCTCATACGAACTGTGTTAAAAAATTGCAGCCGGCCAAGCTGTACACTAAACTTTCAAAGTGTGAGTTCCATAAAGGCAAAATTGAATACTTGGAATACTAAATCTCACAGGAGAGGGTGGAAATGGGCTCAGAAAAAGTAAGGGCAGATTTGGAATACCTCTCCCCCTCTCATGAGGAAGCAACTCCTAAGTTTCTTAAGGTTTGCAAATTTTTGCCAGCAATTTATTCCTGCTTTTGCCCAAATCACCCTAACCTATTACAAACTTTTTGAAAACGAAATGGGAGGGAAAACGGAAGCCTACCCAACTATTAAATTGGACTATGGAATGCCAAGCCACATTTGAAAAGCTTAAGCCGTTCTTTACAGCAGAACCTGCGTTGAAACACCCAAAATCAGATGCCCCCTTTGTAATTCAGGCAGATGCTAGTGACGTGACCATAGGGGCTGTGCTGCTGCAAGAAAACTTTCAGGGAACCTTTCAGCCCTGTGCCAACACTTCCAAAAAATTAACGGACCCAGAATGCAGGTGGACAATCTGGGAGAAGGATGCCTATGCAGGTAGGGGCAATCTGACAGTGGGCCCCTACCTTTCTATTTTGGTGGCCTGGTGCAGAGGGGAGAGGGGTTGGTTCTGTGTGAGTGGCAGGTGTACGTGTGCACAGCTCCTTTGCACAAGGTCGTATGTGTGTGCTCACCACTCACACAAGTGGAGCCGCTCATGTGTCACCCACCATTTGCACTGCCTGGTTCCGAACAGGCCACGGCCCAGTTGTAGGCTGCAGGGGTTGAATACCACTGGCTAAGGTGCTGGCTTAGAGATGAGGAGATGATGAGTTCTAGTCCTTCTGTAGGCATGAAAGCCAACTGAGTGACACTCTTTGAGCCCAATTTATTCTCACAGGCTGTTGTTAGGAAGATAGGCAGATTAGGTAGGTTCATATATGGTAATGTATGTGCATAAATTCTGTTTTTTCTTTTCATGCAGGAAAGTCATGTACTGTCTAGATTGTCTCTGCATACAATTACTAGTAAATGTATCTCTGAAACATTCTAGCTTAGTATAATATGAATACTGAATTTGGACTAATGCTAACATTTTGCTTAGCTATGACTAAAACACAGTGTTAACTGCAGCAAATTGATCTAGGTGACAGGATAAACTGCAATTAAGTATAAACTTCCAGTTTTTTTCTCAATATAGTAGTTTAGAACATTCATTTTTATTAAATGTTTCTTCTCGTTTTTTTAAAATAGAAGAAAATGGAGAAGAATCCTCGGCTATCAGCATTGTACAGAAAGAGAAAGACTTACTTCAAGGCATAATCCATAATATTCTGCCACGTGTAGGCTCATCAGTGAAAACCATTGTACTGGCATACAGTTCTGCCTTATCTAATAAAATGGTACAGTATAAACAATATGTGATTCTCTGGAGTGTAAAAGTATCCTGAATGTATTTTAAAAATGTGTGTCACCTTTTTTTATAGTTGACACTTAAGATGAACTAATAATATATAAAGGAAATACAAGTTGAAAATATTTTTTGCTATTTTCTTCATTCCTTTTATAATTCAGCCTTCTTAAACTGTTTTAATATAGGTCAGACACATCTTGGAACTTTGTCCTAATCTGGAATACCTTGATCTCACTCAGACTGATATTTCTGATTCTGCATTTGAAAGGTTGGTAGTTTTCATTTTAGGTAATAGTCTGTATGTATGAGAGATTGGTTACCTTGTTATGTGTTATCATTCCCAGCACTTAACAGTCCTCATTCCCAGTCCTCACTTAACAACCATTAGATTTTTTGAAGTTAGATGGTGCTAAATGGTGGTTGCAACCAGTCCATGAAGTTACAGTATAACTTTTTCAGTACCCTCGCAATTGTGATCAAAACTTGGGTGCTTTATGGACTTGCAGTTTGGTGTCATGGTTATATGGTTGAAGGAAAAGCTGGGCTCTACTTTCTGTGATTGATTTCATCCTGCCAGAGGCTCCCAAGAGGGTGAAAGTTGCCCCATAGAAGCGACAATAGAAGTGGGAATCCTGTAGATCACAAGCAGATGGTTCACTCGTTCAATCCAGGAAAGCAGCCAAACTGTCATGAGAAAGAGCTAGCTGCATTTGCACAACTGCCTGAAGCCATCGACAACTGGAGAAAAGAAAGCTCTGGGTACTGCTGAGTACCAATAAAAAGATTACCAACATCATGCTTTGAAGTTGGGGGTAACACTACTTTTTCTCTGTCCCTTTGAAAAATACTTTCTGGAATGGATAAATCACAAAAGAAGGAAAGCCCCAGGTGCAACCCCCCTTCACCAGAGGAAAAGAAGCGGCAGACAAATGAATGAAGGGCCCAAAAGGAAAACTAAAATAGAAAACCAGAATGAACATATAAGAAAAAAACTCTATATGGCAACATTGAGGACTTAAGTTTTTTTAAAGTTTTTGAGAGCAAAGATGGCTCAAAATAACTAATCAAAGAACACTAAACTTTATTTGTGTTACTGATTCCTGAAGAATTAATTGAGGGAGAGTGACACCTTGCGGCAAAGAGGAGAAAATTGTTGAAACATCTTATATGTAAACAGAAGATGTGATTCTAAGCCCAGACATAAATAACAGGTGGTAACTTTGAGGCTGGTAATTTATCAGCTGAATAAAGAGAACAAGGTGTTCCACTATTTATTATTTGGTAGGCTTTTATTGTTTGGACTAATTAAACCCGATGTGTTCTTGTGGATTACAAACATTGATTGACTTGGATTTATTGGCATGGCAAGACAAGCTAGTTATACAGATCTCAGAGTTTTGATTACAAACATCGATTGAACTGCAATTCCTCTGATTGAGAGAGTTGAATTAAAAACTTTATTTTGCTTTAGTGGATTCAAATATTGGATTATTGGAACCTGTTAGATAATAAAACCTACAGACAAAGGAAAAAGTATAAACTATAATTAAAAGTTGTAAGATTTAAGATGCAATTTAAATTGCTTAATGATAAGTTGAATAATTTTAGCTATATTAGACAACATTAACATTACTAGTTATTAGCTGAATAACTTAACATTTGCTGGGGGGGGGGAATAAAAATGAGTGCCTCAAATCTCACTAAAATTGGTAAAAAGCCCTCCTCTGAGAATGCTCAGGAAGATAAATCTATCTCAGTATCTACTTCTGTCCTACTACTGCAGCACCGCTGAGAGTGTCTTGACATACTGCATTTTTGTATAGTATGGGAGCAGCTCTGTAGCAGACAAAAAAGCTCTACAGAGAATCATTAAACTGCCCAGAATATCCTTGGGCTCCAGCTACCAGCCCTGGATGACATCTTCACATCTCCTTGTTTGAGGAAGTTGCAAAACATTCTCAGAGACTCTTGCCATCCTGCTTACAATCTTTATGAACTGTTGCCTTCTGGCAGAAGATACAGAACAATTAAAACACAGACGACATGTTTCTGAATAGTATTTATCCCAGAGCTATAATTGCACCTAACAATGAAATTAAGGGCCACCATCAATGAGCTGTTGGACAGTATTACTTGGTCTGTTGTGTGGATGCTTGTGTGTTTTTAGGAGGCAGGGAATTTTGGCGGGTGAGAAGGTAATTGGGGATTGTCATGTGTGTGTGCATGTTGAGTGTGGTCTTTGGGTGTTATGTGAATTTCGTATGTATACTGTGTATATATGTACAATGACAATAAAGAATTCAATTCAGCACTTTCCTCTGGATCTCCTAGTTGTGTACCCCAAAGATCAATAGATTGAATAGTCTAGCAAGAAAAATCTAAAAACTTTCAAAAAGTAATGCAGACAACATTATGATTGATTCAGGAGGCAATTGCCTCACAAAAAGAAGATATAAGAAAGAATCACGATGAGATAAAAAGTGAAATAAAAAGTAATCAATACAAGATGGAAGAAAAAATAGACAAGATAAACGAAGAGGTCCTTAACATAAATTCCCAGCTAGAAAATTTTCAACAAAGGCTTACAAAGAATGAACAAAGAATTAAGAAAATGGAAGATAAAACAGAAGATGGAAATTGGAAAAATGGGAGAAAAAGATGGAATAAAAGAAGAAAACCAAAGATTGGCACAAGCAAATAAAAATCTGGAAGATGCAGTGCCAACATAAGAAATGGAGAAAGCTTCATACATATTAGGATTTCAGAGTATACCTGAAGATAAAGAGGAAGAGTTAATGGAATTGATTACAAACCTGCTAGCAGATGCTTTGCAAATTGAGAAAGTTGTAATAGTAGAGGAGATTGACCAAATTTACAAACTAAACTCAAGCTACGCAAGTAGACACAAAGTGCCTAGGGAGGCCCATGTTAGATTTGCAGAAGAACAGTAAGGGATGAAATATTGTAATGGTTCTTCCCTCACTCTCTTCAATAAAGAAAAAAGGAAATCACAGTGTTGAAACGGATCCCCTGGAAGATAAGAGAACTAAGACAATATCAATTTTTGACAACAAAGCTGAATGAAAAAGGAATAAATTTTAGATGGCTGGTTCTGGAGGGGATCCTAATTAACTGGAACTCTAGAAGATATAGACTGGATTCTATTTTTAAGGTAGCAGATTTTTATGCAAGCATTTTTGATGGGAAAACAAGGTGCTCAAAAAGACAAGGAACCCAAAAGAAAACAGAGAAGAATAAACAACAGAAGATATGGTGATACAAAATGAAGAAGAAGACAGAGAAAACACCGATCAAGAAGAAAAGGTACTAAAAAGAGAACAAAGACAGTGAATAATTGCTAGGAAACCAAACCCTACATATATTTAAGCAAGATGGAGAAAAGAAATGGGATCCTTTCAATGAATATAAATGGATTAGATTCCCCTCCTAAACAAAGAATTGTTTTTACATAATTATGAAAATTGGACACAGAAATTATTTGTCTGCAGGAAACACACATAAAGAAACAACACTATAGACTTTTAGAATGCCCCAAAATTGGGAAATTATATTTTACATCAGCACAGCAAAAAAAAAAAAAAAACACCTAAAAAGGAGTTGCCTTATATAATGAAGAATCATTGGATTCTAAACAAATATACTCAGATGAAGAAGGAAGAATTTTAATGGTGGAAATAACTAATCAAAAAAAGATTTTGATAATAGCAATATATGCACCAAATAATAAGCAAGAATTTTTTTTACCAAGAATTACATAAGAAAATATGGAATGTAATATCAAAACATTTGTCTTCTATGAGATTTTAATGCAATTGTGGACTAAACACTAGACTATAAAAGCATCCAATTAGGGGAAAAAGGAAGAAAGAGACTACCTAGGATGTTTTTTTAAATGATAGAAGAAATTTCTATATAAGATTGGAGAGAAATAAACTCAAAAAAGACCCAATACCCATTTTATTCAAATAAACACAAATCATGGTCTAGAATTGATAATGACATGTGGATGTCCCTGGGATCTGATCTACTTGAGGTGGAAATATAACCCAGTGTTTGGGCGGACCACAATCTAGTAAAATTGACTTGGAGAGGAGTAAAGAAGAATCTTAGGTGGACATTGAACTAAGCCATATTAAGAGAGAAAGAATTCACGGAACCTGCAGCAAAGAAAATGGATTTTTTATTTAAAGAAAATAAAACAGAAGATACCTCATTCCAGAATGTATGGGACATAGCTAAAGCAAAGTTTAAAGGATTAGTTATAATTTATATGGCTAAATTTTACGGTGGCACAGTAGTTGGAGTATAGTACTGCAGGCTACTTCTGATGCAGCCAGCTGCCTGCAATTTGGCAGATCGAATCTCACCAGGCTCAAGGCCTGACTCAGCCTTCCATCCTTCTGAGGTGGGTAAAATGAGGACCCAAATTTTGGGGGGCAATATGCTGACTGTAAACTGCTTAGAGAGGGCTGTAAAGCGCTATAAAGTGGTATATACGTGCTATTGCTAAAAAGAATAGAGAGAAAAAGTGACAGCCTATGTTGTTAAGAGTATAAGAAATTGGAGTTAGAGCTTCAAGATATCCACAAAAGAAAATGCTTAAAAGACAAATGGAGATAATTAAACACAAACTGAATTTAATAGTCTCAGAAAAAATAGCTCAACAAACCAAAAGAGCAAAACAAATTTTTTCTGAGAATGCAAATAAACCAGGAAGATGGTTGGCATATAAACTGAAAAAAGAAAAAAAAGTGATAAATAAATTGCAAGATGAACAGGGACACACACATTTCCAAAATGAGCCAATAAAAAGAATAGTTAAGGAATATTATGAAAAGTTATATAATACAGAAAATAAATCTATGGAAAAAATAACACAATACATGGAAGACCAAAATCCCAGAAAAAATTAAAACTATACTATATGGAAAAGTAACAAAAGTGATAAAAAGACAGAAAAATCATAAAACTTCAGGCCCAGGTGGGCTACCAGCAGAATTTTATAAATGTTTTTCAGACACATTAGCTTCACCACTGAAGGAAGTTTGTAATGAGTTATTATTAGAAGCCAAATTGCCAAATACATGGATAGAAGAAAATATTACGCTAATACTAAAATAGGATGTAGACCTGATGCAGATTAAAAATTATAGACCAAAATCTTTATTAAATGTGGACTACAAAATCTTTGCTTCAATAATAGCAGAGACTGAAAAACTTTTTGATGGAATCTATCTACCTAGATCAAAATGATTTCCTACCAAAAAGGCAAATAAAGCACAATTTAAGGATCATTTTAGACATATTAGAATACTATGAAACACATCCAAGAAAACAAATGTTACTAATCTTCTTAGATGCCCAGAAGGCTTTTGAGAATGTAAGTTGTCAATTTATGATACATCAACTAAACTGAATGGACTGGAGAAGAATTTATAAATGTAATTAAGATGATATATCATAAACAAGTTTGGACTACCAGATTGGTCTTTATATTATCAAGCATGTGTGATAACATGGTTAAAAGAATGGATAACTTTTAGAGACTGTCATACTTAGAAGGATATGATTTACAATTAGGATGGCATGCCTTCCTATGGTATGAGAACAATAAAATCCATAGATACTTTCAAAATCACTATATAAGAAACTCACTAATATCAATATGGGAAAAAGTTAAACCTAAAATATTCCAGAATGGAAAAAATTCCAGAATGGCTCTCAATGATGGTAGCCTTTACATACCCAGATCTGGTGAAATTTGGAAAAATTGTGAAATATAAAGACATTTTGGACACTGAAGAGAAATTAAAATGGAAGCAAGAGCTTGAAGAACAGGACATTATACTATCATGGTGGCCTCAATTGCAAATACAATCTAGATATGATATAGATATGAAAAAGGGACAAATACCTTTTGATAAGACACTATTGAACTCTGATGAAAAATTAAGATATATATAACTTTGCTAAATTTAAAAATGGGTGATGAACAAATAAAAGACACAATGATACAATGGGAAAGAAACGTTGGCTATCACATAGAATTAGTGAAATGGCAAAATTTATTGGAAAGGAACTCTAGATTAATGATGGCAACTTCTCATAAAGAAATTTTATATAAAATGTTTTATAGATATATTTACCACCTGCTAGGTTAGCTAAAATGTTTAAAAACATGTCTAGCAAATGTTGGAAATGTAATCAAAAGATGGGCACATTTTATCATATGGGGTGGATTTGTGCTTAAACAAAAAAAAATTGGGCAAAAATACACAGGATGGCTAGAAAAGATAATAGGGAAACATGAACTGTTTTTAAACCTGAACTGTTATTATGGATATCAGAAAATTTGATAAAAAAAGCATGCATTTGGTATTACATGTTTTAATACCAGAGCGGATTATCTTTGCACAATATTGGAAAGATGAAGAAACACCTCAAGATATGAAGAGATAATTAAGATACTAGATTGTACACAAATGGGTAGACTTACATTGAAAATTAAACAGAAAGAAGACACAGAATATTGTCAAACATAGAACTTATTTTACCAGTGGTTGGCAAAAAGGGGTGAAGAATACAGAATGGAATCTGTATTATTAAGCAAATTAAATACCTAGACAAGATGTTTATTAAGCACTAAGAAATGTAATTAATAGAAAATTAATAAAATTTATTTATTTATTTTTTAAAAGGGTGCTTGACAACTGGCCTGTATTTAGGACCGCAGTGTTTGCTCACTAGCCTTTCTCCCCCTCCATCTCTACTGTGTCCAGCTGACCGTTACCCACTTCCTCCTCCTGCTGACCTGGGATACAGGCCTTGGGCCAGGGAGCATCCCATGGATGCATGCAGTGAGTGGGACAGAGTGATGGAGCCTTGTCTTCCAAAGGAAGCTCACAACACCTGGCTAGGGAAGAAGTATTAGGAAGGAGTTGGCAGTTCACACAAGGCAGGAGAAACATAAGGTTCTTAGCTAACAAAAGGAGTGTTTTGGGAAGCATGTTGGCAGTAGGGTAAATGGCCTTTGCAAAACTTTGCACAGCTGCTTCAAAAGCCTTTCCCAGTTGTATGTGCAAAGATGAATCTTCACTTTAATGGCAGCTCCAGTGGAAGTGTTTGTGTGTGCATATTGTTGGAGGTAATTTGAAGAGTAACTGTTAGGGATATACCCTAGCAGAATGTGCACAGCAGTCAGGCAGTCAGGCGAATATGAGAGAAAGCGTTTTTTAGTTTATACACTCAGTAAAAACGGATACACTGTCTTAGTTGAATAGTTTATTCCATTAAGAGTTTAGCAGGGTCAAACAGTCCAAATATCATTCAATAGTGTTCAGTCAGTTCAATCTGGAGAGTGTTCAATTGCAAAAATCCAGTGTCAAAAAAAAAGGTCAGTTAATTTACAATGTCAATCCATAAATCAGTCCAGTAAATATCTCCTCACAGTAGATTAGATATGCAGCATTCAAAACTCTTTTCTCCTTCGACGTCAGCAACAGGGAACACGCAGAACAATCAATCAGCAATCCAATAGCAATCCAGGTTCTCTAGCTCCCTCTTATGGCAGTTTCTCAACCTCACCCAAATTATATCATTTAAAGTTTAAAGTGAAAACATATTTAAACTTTGCTATCATGGTTTATATATTACTTACCCAAACCAACGTTAGATAACTATGGTTATTCCTAACATACTCCCCTTTTGGGTAACATAAAATATATACATCTCTTTACAATCTTAACCCATAATCATCACAACTTTCTTTGTGCTTGATTGAACCTTGGGCCTTCGTAAATTGATCAGCTATTTTGTCTTCAGACATACAATATTCCAGTCTTATCAAATTACTTTGTACAGATTGCCTTACATTTAGATATCTAAGATCTGTATGCTTAGTTCTGGTTTTCACAGCAATATTTGTAGCCATTTGTATGGCTGCTTGATTGTCCTCATATACTACAATGGAATCATTTACATTTATTCCCATATCCATTAACAATTGTTCATAAAGAATTAAATCAGTACACAACAAAGATAGACATGAAAATTCTGCTTCCATTGTAGACATACTTATGTGTTGCTGTCTAATTGACCTCCAACCAATCAGTGCCTTTCCTAACAGTATAGCCGTACCTGAAGTTGATTTCCTAGTGTTTATGTCTGTTGCAAAATTTGCATCAGCATATGCACTTAAAATCAGATCATCTTTTGGCTCCAAAGACAATGCATAATGCATTGTCCTTTTAAGATATCTTAAGATACGCTTTGTCGCTTGCCAGTGTCGTTCAGTAGGTTCAGCGTTGAATCTTGCCAATTGATTAACGCTATACACAATATCTGGCCTTGACCAATTACTAATGTACGATAAACTACCAATTAGTGATTGATAGATAGTTTTATCAAATTTTGGACTTTGAATATCAGTGTGGCTAAATTCTTGACTCATTGGAGTTTTAGCCGGCTTACAAAGTTCCATCTTGTATGTTTTTAGTAATTAATAAATCTTATCCTCTTGAGATATCTTATAGCCACCTTTGGTTTTATTTATGGTTAATCCTAGATACTGCTTTATCTCTCCTAGTTGCTTTATTTTTATCTTCTTACCTAATAATGATATTATTTCAGGAGCTGCATTATTAGTTTTTGTGATTAAGGCAATATCATCAGTGAATAATAATAACAATGATACTGTTCCATTAGTCTCTTTCTTAAATAAACATGAATCAGCTAAACTGCTTTAAACCCTATATTGGTTTACTCCTTAACAATATATTGGTTCCATTCGTAACCAGATTGTTTTAATCCATAGAGACTCTTTTTAAGCTTCCAACAGTCATTATTTGTTCTATCGTTCTTAATTCCTACAGGTTTCTTTAGGTATATTGTGTGCTGCAATGGTGCATGCAGATAGGCAGTTTCTACATCTAAGTGATTTATGATATAGTTCTTCTTAGCTGCCCACGCTAAAGCTGCTCTTAAGTTTGTTGCTTTTAGATTCGGTGCAAATACTTGGTCATAATCACTTGCAGTTTGATTAAATCCTTGAGCTAGCAACCTAGCCTTATGGGTAACAGTTCCATAATTATCTGTTTTCAATTTAAATATCCATTTACAGCCAATGGATTTTTTACCTGGAGGTAATTTAACGTTTTCATAAACTTCCATTTGTTTCAGTGAATTTAGTTCCTTCTCCATCGCTCTATGCCAATTTTCTTGATCCTTTGCAGGATACATTCTAAGTTCTTCAACAGTAGTTGGAACTTTACTAACTTGGCAAAGTACACTTGCTTGGTACCTGCCAGCTGGTCTGGTTTCATGTGTTGAAATCTAGGTATTACAGGGCTTACAGGTGGACTTTCATGTACTACTTGTTCCTGTTTATCTACCTCATCCTGTTCATCTATTCTTTCCTGTTCTGGTTTTATGAGCTCTTCCTGTACTACTTCTTTAATTGTACTCTTTTGCTTACTGATATATTGTTTTGATTTTCTATAGGTTTCTGTGATTATATCCTCACTTGAATCTTGCTCCAGTTTTTCCCATCCTACATGTTCAAGGAATTGTGCACTAGCACTACAGTAAACGCTAGATGTACCTTTTTTCCAGAATCTGTATGATTTGTGATTAGATTCAAAACCTACAAAGAATAACTTTTTAGCCCTATGCTGCCCCTTATGTCTCAGTTGTGTAGGAATGTGCACCCATGCTGGTGCTCCAAATGTGTGCATGTAGCTTAGGTCAGGTTTTCTAACATGCCACTGCATGAATGGTAATTCACCTGTTGTTAAGTTAACAACATCAGTCAGTATATGATTACCACACATTTTTGCTTTTCCCCACAAAGTTTCAGGTAATCCTGAATCTGACAACATAGTATGAGCCATTGCTTGTATTGTTTGGCCTTGTCTTTCTATAAAAGAATTATGTTGTGGCCTATATGGTGCAGACTTTTTATGTTCAACACCTGCCATCTTCAGTCTATTCTGGAATTTCTTATTTATAAATTCCGTACCATAATCAGTTCCAAGAGTTACTAGTTTTCTTTTAGTTTTTCTTTCAGCAAACTTCAACCAATATAAAGAAATTCTGATATGTTTCCGTTTTACTCTTCATTAAATAACAGAAACCATATCTTGAGTAATGATCCATTATACTTAATATATAACGAGCACCTCCCATGTTAGGTTTTTTAGGACCTATAATATCAGCAAATATGACCTCTAGAGGCTCTTTAGTTTTAAATCCATTGATTCTATTTGCTGGTATTACCTTGCTCTTTTCTTGACTGCAAGCATTGCAGTGCAAATACTTACTGCAAGACTTCAGTTTTATACCTTCAGACAGTTCAACCGTTTTCTTGAGCATTTTAAAATTTATATGCCCTAAAAGTCTGTGTAGCTAATGTATGCATTCGTCATGAGGCTGAACGTTATTATACACTGTATTAGCCACCTCTAATTGATTATCATTCAATACATACAATTCATCTTTTAAAGTTGCAGTTACTTTTTTACCTTCCTTTTCTATTATGCAGTATTCTCCCCTAAAGGTAACTACGTAACCTAGTTTAATCAAAACTCTAACTGAAAGCAAATTAAACTTAAGTTGTGGTACATACAACATTTTAACAATTTCTTTTATACACAAACAATGTGCAATACCTTCAGCTTTTGCTTTCATTTTCCAGCCATTAGCTAACGATATCTGTTGTGAACTCGTTGACATCTTAATAAATCTTTTCTTATCTGTTGTTATGCAGTGCGATGCTCCACTATCCACAACCCATAAATTATTATTTACAATTTTGCTGCTATACATGGCTATTTCAAAAAATTTTTCATCGTTTTGATGCTTTTTGGCATTCTGGCGTTTTCCTTTTTTACAGAATTTAGCCAAATGTCTTTTTCCTCCACAATAAAAACATTTTTTAATTGTATAGGCTGTTGAAGATAATTTCTCTTCTTGTGATTGTTCCCTTCTCAGTTGATCCCTTTCAAGCCTTCTCCTGGCTTCTTCAATTAATCTGCCAGTAATGTCAGTTAATGTGAGGTTATCTTTTGGCAGTACTTCCAGTGAAGTTACATAGTCGTCATAGCTCTCATCTAACGAAGACAAAATTATATAAACCTGATGCAGTTCTGTGAAGATAAGTTCTTTTTCATGCAGTTCCTGAAAAATCCTCTTCATTGTGTTTATATGAGTCAACATGTCTCCATTCTTTTGAAGATGTGTTCTGAACAGCCTCCGTGTAAGATTTGTATGTGCTCCTATACTGTCTCGAACATAAATCTTCTTTAAATTCTTCCAACACTTAGCAGCTGTTTCTTCTCCACGAATATGGACAAGCTGCTGGTCACAGAGTGTCAGTCCATACATAGAGCTTGCTCATTTTTCAGTTTATATTCATTTATTTTCTGGGCATCATTCTCATCTTCTGGATCCCAATCATCTACCTCTGGTGGGTTTTGAATTATACTCCACAAACCTTCTCTGCGTAGAAGTAGATTGCATTTCATAGACCATGAAACATAGTTTGTTCCATCCAGTTTGGATATTAGAGACAAACTTAGTAAATTGACTTGTGCCATTTTTCTTTGGATATTAAACTATAATAAACTTATAAAACACAGCTGTCAGTTTACAGTATTGTCTAACTACACTAACTCTCAATTTATATAAGCCTGTTATATCCTGGTTAGTCTGACTGTGCAGCCTGGGCCCATAACCAGTATTAGGGATATACCCTAGCAGAATGTGCACAGCAGTCAGGCGAATATGAGAAAAAGCGTTTTTTAGTTTACACACTCAGTAAAAACGGATACACTGTCTTAGTTGAATAGTTTATTCCATTAAGAGTTTAGCAGGGTCAAACAGTCCAAATATCATTCAATAGTGTTCAGTCAATTCAGTCCGGAGATTGTTCAATTGCAAAAATCCAGTGTCAAAAAAAAAGGTCAGTTAACTTACATTGTCAATCCATAAATCAGTCCAGTAAATATCTTCTCACAGTAGATTAGATATGCAGCATTCAAAACTCTTTTCTCCTTCGACGTCAGCAACAGGGAACACGCAGAACAATCAATCAGCAATCCAGTAGCAATCCAGGTCCTCTAGCTCCCTCTTATGGCAGTTTCTCAACCCAGACATGATATTCTTCCGATTAAAATCGGAATTCCAATTTTTTTGGAAATCGCCCACCCCCTTCCCTCCCTCCTCCTTCCCCTCCCCTCGGAGGCCCCCTGAGTCAGGAGTTGCTACCGCCGTCGCAGCTCCAATCCCGCATTGCCTCGGCAAGGGAAAGGCAAAAAGGAAGAGCCGCGGCGGCGCTTTGCAACAGCAGCAGCAGCACCGGAGCTCAGGCGCAGCAGCTCCCAATTTTGCCTTTCCCTTCCCAAGGCAACGCGGGACTGGAGTCGCGTGGAGCTGCGCCAGCGGTAACAACTCCTGACAGCCCCAGCCGGACATCTGAGCAGAGCCTGGGCGGTGCGAGCGGAGTCCGCTGAGCGGCAGGAAAAAGGAGCTGGGCAGCCACGGACCATCCGTCTCTCCGTGCAACATGCCACCGCCCAGCCCTGGCGAGGGAAAGCAGCGGGCGCTCCCCGGGTGGCGGCCTCAGCCCCGCCCCCAGGGAAGCGGCTGCCCAGCTCTGGAGCTGATCCACATGTGACTGGCTGGAAAGGAAGGGTGTGTAGCATTGGTGTGTGTGTGATTTCTTGGCTTGCAGCGCGGGGTCTCTTTTGGCCGGCCCCGATTTTTTTTTCAGAGGGGAATTTCATGCCTGTCAACTGCACCCAAATTATATCATTTAGAGTTTAAAGTGAAAACACATTTAAACTTTGCTATCATGGTTTATATATTATTTACCCAAACAATATTAGGTAACTATGGTTATTCCTAACAGTAACCACACTGGGTATTCTGGAAGATGTGACTGCAGAAATGCAGGCAGCCTTGCTGATGCCAATACTTTTTGCAGAGCTCCCTTTCAAAGTCTTAGCAGAGTCCTGTTAAGTAACATGTCTTCCCTTTAAGTTAGTCGAACAATTATTGATGATGTAGAGAGATACCCATTTAGAAAATAGCAGCCATGGTTCCTACTTGAACACACTTGTAAGTGGAGCATAAGCTTCCTAACACACAGGAAGCAGCAGGTGAAGCTAGGCAGAATCACATCTGATTCCTGTACAATTAGCATAGCCCCCCCAAGGATGTGTGCTTTCTCCACTTCTCCCTATATACCAATGACTGCATCTCAAATGATCCATCTATTAAAATACTGAAGTTTGCAGATGATACAGCAGTGATTGGTCTCATTCGAGATAACAACGGATCTGCATACAGACAGGAGGTTGTACAACTTGCTTCGTGGTATAACTGGAACAATCTGGAACTGAACACACTCAAAATCGTAAAAATGGTGGGTAGACTTTTGGAGAAACCTTCAAATTTGTAGGTTCTATCACATCACAAGACCTAAAATGGACACCTAACATAAAAAAACATCATCAAAAGAGCACAACAAAGAATGTTCTCAGAAAGCTCAAACTGCCCAAGGAGCTGCTGATCCAGTTCTACAGAGGAATTATTGAGTCTCATCTGCACCTCTATAACTATCTGGTTTGCTTCTGCAACCCAACAAGACAGACACAGACTCCAGAGAGTAATTAGGACCGCAGAAAAAACAATTACTACCAACCTGCCTCCATCGAGGAGGATGAATCAAAAGAGGGCTGTGAAAATATTTACAGATCCCTCACATCCTGGACATAAACTGTTTCAACTCCTACCCTCAAAATGACACTATAGAGCACTGCACGCCATCACTCTGCGAAACAAATAATTCCCTCACCACTGTCCAATCATTTACAAAGTCTGCACTACTGTTACTATTCTCATTACTCCTTATCGCCCCTCCCCTCCCACTTGCAACTGTAACTTTGTCATTTGTATCCTAATGATTTATATTGACTGTTTCCTAGTATGATTTGATTGCTTATTGTACTCTATGACTATTATTAAGTGTTGTACCTGATGATTCTTGATGAATGTATCTTTTTTAATGTACACTGAAAGCATTTGCACCAAGACAAATTCCTTGTGTGTCCAATCACACAAGGCCAATAAATTCTATTCTAAATAGGATATATTTTTTCCTAGTATACATATCTACATTTTCACTTCAGGGTGAAAATTTTCTTAAGAGATGAACATTTTCACTGCATATCGTTGTTATAGTGTTTTGATATTTGCTTTGGGGATGGGTTGTTAATGTACTATTAGCTGCCAGTATCCACCATATAAACTGTCCAAATAAATATATAAATATTACAATAATTAATTCCACACAATTATTTGTTTCAGTTGGTCTTGGATTGGTTGCTGCCAGAGTCTCCGTCATCTTGATCTCTCTGGTTGTGAAAGAATAACAGATATGGCTGTAAGAAAAATTTCTAAAGCTCTAGGGATTTTGTCTTCCCACGAAATACAATCTCAGAAAAGTTTTCAAAACAGGAGAGGAAAAACTGTGTGGAAAAACAAAGAGATTGCCTTGGAGTTCAGCAAAAAGGATTGTGGCTTGCATTATATAACAAATGAAAAGGTGATCAAGGAAGAAGGAAGCCATTGGAATGTACCTGTCAGATCAGAGGGTTTCAACTCTGCTTATATCTGGATGTTAGATGCCAAATATCTGGCCGATATTGAAGATGCTGCAGAGTGGAAGCACAGAAAATTTGAAGGAGATTGTGTGATAGAACCAGCCTCCCCTTTCCCTTGCTCTGCATCCTGCTGCAATAAAGACATTTTTGGACTAAGGACTAGCTTTTGTTGGCAGGAGCAGCAACCTTGTGCTTCTGCGGCCCTCACCTACTGTGGCCACTCTTTTTGTTGTGCCGGGTCAGCATTAAAAACTTTCCAGGCACTCCCCCCATCCCCTGAGCTGCTTAATCACACACCAAGGACTAATAGGCAGGTAGAGGGGAAAGACTTGACACACCTCATGAGTGCAAAATCAGACCAAAAGACAGCCCGAGTTCTTCAGTTCCTCAGTTTGTCAGGATGTTATCAGATAACAGATAATGGTCTCAGGTAAGTAATCTGTTGTAAGAGATTACTGTAGCTGTTTTGAAAAAGCCAGAGCACAAACGCATGCCACTAATCCTTTCTTTGGTATTTCTATTTCTCACACAGCTGAACTGAGCAATAGCAATGAATGAATAGCAGTAAAGTTTTCCCCCATTGAAAGAAGCCAGAGTAGGGTTAGAAAGGAGACCCAAACTCACTGGTGGCCACACATTGCAATGAACTGGAATATGCATTAAATTTTGCAGCTACTGCCAAGCAGGGAAATGATTGAAGGCTGGGAAACGGGCCCTTCATCAGTCAATAGGAGTGTTGATTTACTACCAGCCTATCGGGTACTTAGGAGCCAAGGGCATGGTGGCACAAGGAAACAAGGACTTTAATAGCCAGCCACAACACCCTAATTAACAACAAAAAGTTACACACAACCAGGAATCATAAATATAGTGATAGAACAGCCCAGTGCACATATTCTGGAGAGAGATTTCCTGATGATGGGTCCCAGCACGAGCTTGGAAACTTGGAAGAATAAATATTTGGTCATGGTGACTGATAGATTTGATCCTGCAACATTATGCTGGGACACTTATATTTACCTTCATTCACAATAATAGTTGTGATTTTTCTTCAAATATGAGTAAGGTTTACCTTTATATCTTCTGCCTAGAAGGTAGGGCTAAAAACTTCCAATTCTTTCAGGAAACTTCTCCCCTCAATCTCTAATTTTACCTTCTAGAAATATATTCTAGTCTTTTTTCTTGCTTCCATCTTGAAGACCAAGAACTCCTAGCCAAAACCAGGAGCCATGGGGACTTGTAGAGAGGCAGCAGAGATAGTGAACAGCACTGGCAGTGAGCTCAGCTTTCCATTGGAGTAGGCATTGCAGCCATTTCTGCAGCCTCTGTTTAGATAGATTAGGCAATGGGGGTAATAGAACAGGGCTGTCAAATTGGCGGCTAGTGGCCTGGATGTATCTTGCGCTGGCCACGCCCACACCTGACTTAGAATAAATCTTCTGATATCCTGAGCAAACCCACTGGGTAGTTCTGACAGATTCATTGTAGACTCCAGAAAAGTGAGCCTACAACAAAAGCATATGAGTCCCCATAATGAGAATGGCAGTAGGAAGACTAAAGAGCACCAGGTATAGCAATATGGTGGAGAAAAATTGCTGAGCTCTGATTCAGCAGGGAGACATAAGGTAGTCTAATAATAACAGCTCAGATTATGAGGTTTTAGATTGTGCTTTTGCATGGTCCACAACTAATATCAAAGGCTTTTTAATGCTGACTTACTTTGGTGATACCTAAATCAGCAAAAATGATCCTACATCACTACAATCAGCCAATGTTATCCTTTCAAGTTTCAAAATAAATATTAGAAAGGCTTTTCTAGACTTCATAGAGATAATCAAGAAACAGTAAGTAGGACCAGTGTAACTCAAGACACCCTCCACATTGGCGTGGAGGTGTATCTCTCTTTGCCATGATATCACGGGGTGCCTGCTTTTTGCCTAGCAACAATTTGCTAGCAACAGTCTTAATGTATAAGTGAAATATAGATGCTCACAGTTTGACTGGAATGTAGGACAAAGTATGTAGAAACTGTTAGGGAATCAGGGCTGCAGCTGACCCATCAATTAGTGTTTAGGTTTTGATGATATTGGCATATTAATTAAAAGTTGTGGAGTATAATATGGTTATAAAACAATATACTACTATGTTATATATCTAGGGGCATGATGGCCCCAGCGGTTAAAGACGCTGAGCTTGTAAGCTGGAAAGCTGACAGCTCAGTTTCGAGACCCGAGTGCCACACGATGGGCTGAGCTCCTATTACTTGCCCCAGCTCTTGCCACCTAGAATGCAAATGCAAGTAGATAAATAGTTAACCACAAGGCAAGTGTTTCATGTGCCTCAGTGAATAGTTATGCTGGCCACATGACCACAGAAATGTCTTCAGACAATGCTTGGTTACCTCATCTATGGAGATGAGCACTGTCCCTAGAATTGAACACAACTGGACAGGAGAAACCTTTACCTTTGTTATATATAACACAATACAATTATTGTTACTGTTCTAATGAAAAAAAGTCTTCCTTTGCTCCTCATGTTGGTTCCTCTTCAGTGACTAATAACAATAGTTAGATTTATTATAGAGTAATTTTCAGGTCACAGAAAAATGGAGGCAAATATTTTCTCCTCCTGAAAGGGATTGTGTAAGGACCAGCCTCTCCCCCCCTTCAAAACAAGTATAGACTCTTGAAAACTTTGTATTTCAAAAGGAAATGTTGAAAGGGGGTGAAAGCAAGTCAGAATTCAAAGCAGGCTCTGAGGTCCCTCGGCATACAACTAGGACAGGGGTCTGCAACCTTAAACACTCAAAGAGCCATTTCAACCCATTTCCCACAGAAAAGAAAACACCGGGACCCAATAATTTAACAACTGGTGTGACTGGGTAGGCATGCCCAACTCAGTGTCACTCACTCCCAACCAGTCACTTCCTGCTCTGGAATATGTAGCCAGTCTCCTTCCCCCATCACCCTTCTCAGGCTAGGCAAGGAGTGAAGGGGAGGGGCCAACCAGTGGTGGGATCAGCCGACAGGGAGCTGCAGCAGAGCCGCATGTGGCTCCAGAGCTGCAGGTTGCAGACCCCTGAACTAGGATATAGGAAATTAGAGACCCCTCCCAACAATCTGATGTGAATTCCACCAATCTGCAGGTGTGAAGATATTGTACTGGCGTCTCTGAAAAAGCAGGTAAGATTCTCAGGGCTATCTTCCAGCATTGCAATCCACATGGCCCCCTCCTCCCCTTGCATTCCCCCAAGAGGTAAGAATTTCCCAGGCATTTGAGGCACCAGGCAACGGTTATAAATCAGGTAAAAGTTTAGCTAATATACATAGAGAGGTGAAAGAACTAAATGTATGAAATCCAACCCCCCACCCCTTCTTCCACTGAAGAATGGCAGATACATGGATCTCACATATTGCCCTCATAAAAATGGAAAATTCACCTGGAAGACATCAAATATATAATTCATTAGGATGGTTTGTGTGGGTATTTCAGGTGGAATTTCTGTAACAGTGTGCGGGCTTTTACATGTTTTTTTGGCTACCCATTTGTTTTGGGAGGAGACTAGGTGTTTCCATGCTATTAAATATTGTGTGGAGCTATGGTGAGTGCATGAAACAAGGCTATCTCTAATTTCAAAATGATGTTCTCCTTCCACCATAATGGGGGGTTAGAGGTGTGGGTAAAGGAGGTCTGATGCTTGAAGTGATTTCTGGTTTGAGTAGACTGCAGTGAAATACTGGATGTACCTGTCTAAGTGTCTTAGGAAATAGGAGTTCTACAGTGACAGGGTTAATGATTCTAGTGATGGGAAATGGGCCAATGAATTTTGGTCCCAGTTTTTTAGAAGGTTGTAATGATTGTAGAAATTTTGTAGATAAATATACGTGGTCCCCAACCTTGAACTAAACGGTTCACTGCGTTTTTTTGTCAGCTTGAGCTTTAAAAGCTGCTCTAGGGCTAGTCTGACCACTGGGCAAGTGGTTTGTAAATTGTTTATCCATTCCTTAAGGGAGGGATGTCAGGTTCCTTGGTGGGTAGCTCTGGCATGGGGTTGAATTCTTGTCCTGTGGCTATCTGGAATGGGGTGAAACCAGTGCTACTGTGCACAGAGTTGTTATAAGCTACCTCAGCAAAAGGCAAAAGGTCAGTCCAGTTGTCTTGTTGGTAGCTAATAAAACATCTTAAGTATTGTTCTAACACCCCGTTGGGTCTCTCAACCCCACATTCATTTGTGGGTGGTGTGAAGAGCTCAACTGGGTGGAGCCTAACAGGTTTTTAAAAGCCCGCCAAAATTTGGAAGTATGTTAAGCACCCCATCTGAGAACTCCATGTAGACAATATATGTGTACTAAAAGCATTTTTGCTAGTGCCTTAGCTATTGGAATTTTCTGGCAAGGTATAAAATGGACTTGTTTTGAAAAGAGGTCTGTTAACAACCCAAATAACTGTTTTCCCATGCTTTCAGGCAGTTCCACTATAAAATCCATATAAATCTCTCCAGGATGCTGAAGGTTCGGCTACTGTTTGTAGAAGTTCTGGGGATTTTCCTTGTTGTTTTTTTGCAGCTGTGCAGATGGGGCAGCTAGCAACATAGCTCTCAATGTCTTTTTAAAGGGATGGCCACTAGAATTGTCTTTTGATGAGGTGCAGAGTTTTTACAAATCCAAAATGTCCAGCTATTGACTATTTTGGAGTCATGACATTGTTTCATGAGGCCCAGACTTTGGCTGGAAAGGACATAAAGTTTGCTCTCTACCCAGGCTAAACCATCCTTAAATAAGCAAATATTTTTGTGAGCCTGGAACAGGTCATCCTTAAGTAGTGCCTCCTTAAATTTGGAAGCTGTTGCATTGTCAGCAAGTGGTTCTTTTTGACTTGCGCTCTGGTGATTACTTTGGCAGCTAGCTGGGGTGTTTGGAGCATTGGTTTAACAAATTCAGTCTTTTTGCTTTTATATTGCGGTTTTCTTGACAGGGCATCCGCTAAAAAATTCCTCCCCTCTGGGAGATAATTGAGAGTGAAATTAAAACATTTAAAGTATTGCGCCCAACGTACTTGTTTGGAGGAAAGTTTCCATGGAGCTTTCAGCACTTCTAAATTTTTATGATCAGTCTAGACTTCAAAGGGGATTTTGTTCCCTTCTAAGAAATGTCTCCAGGTGAGGAGAGCGGCATATGCCTCTTTTTCCATATGGCACATATTTGCTTGGTTTCTGTTTCTGTTAAATTTCCTGGAAGTGTATGAATATGGTTGCAATTGTCCACGTTTGTTCTTTTGGAGTAGGACTGCTCCTACTGCCACATCACTGTTTGGTTGACAAATGGCTGTTCTGGGTCTGGGTGTTTTAAGATTGATTCGATTGAGAATAGTTGTTTAAGTTTTTGAATTCTGCTTGGCATTCCTTGATCCAGTTAAGGGGTTACCTTTGTTTTGGTTTCCTGCCCCACTTTTGTTTTTATCAAATTTGTAATGGTGAGGGCAATATTCAGAAAAGCTGGAATGAACTGATGGTAAAAGTTTGCAAAACCCAGGAAACTTTGTAGTAGTTTGCGGGTTTGAGGTGGCTCTCAATTGATGATGGCTTTTACTTTTTGTGGATCCATCTCTATTCCCTCTTGGGATATTCTATATTCCAGGTAGTCAATTTTTTTTGGTAAAACTCATATTTAGGGTGTTTTGCATAGAATTTGGCAGCTTGGAGTTTCGTGAGAACTGCCCGGACTAGCTTTATGTGCTGTGCTTTTGTTTCGTGTAAGTTAAAATGTCATCAAGATAAACTAGGACCTCTTTGTTTAAATGTTGATGGAGTACCTCGTTAATTAGTTGCATAAATACAGCAGGGGTTCCTTGTAATCCAAAAGGGAGTACTTTAAATTGGTAGCACCTCAGTGGGATGTTGAAAGCAGTCTTCCACTCATCCCTTTTCCTAATTCTGATGCATTAGTATGCCTCTCATAAATCTAGCTCTGAAAACAGTTTTCCTTTAGAGAGGTGAGTCAGCATGTCCTTTATAAGGGGGAGTGAGTTCCACGCTGATTGTGTTCAAATTCCTAAAATCCACACAAAGGCATAGGGTGCCATCTTTCTTTTAGCGAAATAATACTGGGGCAGCTATTTTTGGTAGGGTAGGTTTGATGAAACCTTTTTAGATTTTTGTCGATAAATGCTCTGAGGGGGAAGTTCATCAGACGCCTCCTCACTGAATACCTCAGCCAAATCCTGGTATTCTTTGGGGATACTAGTGGGCTCAGCAGGGTGGCCAGCCATGGCTGTTTCCCTGTTCTCTTTCCTTCCTTTCTTCCCTCTGGGATGTTTATAAATGTTACATGTTCCTGAAAATGTATGGTTTCTCTTCCAGTTTATTTTAGGGTTCATTGATGTAGGGGTCCCCTTGGTTGAGTAAAACTTAAGAATTTTTCTCTCTTTCTGGGTTGACCACTATTATGGAGCCTGCTTTATGTAAGGACCAGCCTCTCCCCCCCCCTTCAAAACAAGTATAAACTCTTGAAAACTTTGTATTTCAAAAGGAACCTTTTATTGAAAAGGAGTGAAAGCAAGTCTGAATTCAAAGCAGGATCTGAGGTCCCTCGGCATACAACTAGGAAATAGGTTATAGGAAATTAAAGATCCCTCCCAACAGTCCGATGTGGATTCCATCAATCCTCAGGTGTGAAGATATTGTACCTATGTCTCTGAGAAAGCAGTTAAGTAAAGTTTCTCAGAGCTATCTTCCAGCACTGCAATCCACATGGCCCCCTCCTCCCCTTGCATTCCCCCAAGAGGTGAGAATTTTCTGGTCATTTGAGGTGCCAGGGAACAGTTATAAATCAGGTAAAAGGTTATGTCAAAGACAAGGCAAGAAATAGAACACCTAGTATACATTGAGAAGAAAAAGAACTAAATGTATCAAATCCAATCCGTCTTCCACCAAAGAATACAATTTAAATTTAAAGAATTTAAATAAAATTTAAATAAACATTAAAGAATGTAATTTAAATTAAATTATTACTTTGTTATTGTATTTGTTCTTCTGTTTCTTTTGTGATCTTGCTGGGGGCGGGATTTCTGTTCTTGGCTGGTGTAGCAGAAGGGAGAGGGCTTTCCCCATAGAAAAGGGGTAAATCCAATTACAAGAGGTGGGATTAACCACTTTCTGTCAAGATCATCTTGTGGGAGATATATTTTACAATCACTATTGTAACAAAGATAAAAGATGGCAAGTTCTGCAAATCAGATGGAATATAGATGTTTTCAAAGCAGTTTTTAAATTGTTGAGCTGAGAATAATTAGAACAATTTATTAGAGGATTTGAAATCTTCTATTAGCTATTATTTTGTGAAATAATACTAAGCTCTACATAGATCTTAAATATTGGACTCTTATTGATAGGTTTTGAGGCCAATCATGCATGTAGGTTACAGTCTTTAAAATAGAACTGCTGCTTGGAACTCTTGTTTTTACTTCCTCACTCAAAAATCTATTACCACTTTCCACTTTGACCTCTTGCAGATCATTAGCTTTAGATGAACTGTGACCTTCAGGAACTGTTGCTATTTATGGGTGCAGTGGTTTGGCAACACAATTGCATATTTCTCCCAGCATTCCTGAGTTGAATTTCTGACAGCCAGAGCATATAGGGAAAAGACTGCTTTGAGTGGCCAACAATTTGCATAGTTTGGATGGATGGATAAGGAAATTTTTTGACATGGTTTTAACTGAGCTTTGTTTTCCACTCCTAGGATGTTGGCTCTTAGAGGTGGGCTACCTTATCTAGAACACCTCAATCTCTCTGGTTGTCTGACAGTAACCAGTGCAGGTCTGCAAGATTTGGTCTCGGTGTGTCCATCCCTAAATCATGAACACTTTTACTACTGTGACAACATAAACGGTAATGTTTTTTGAATAAAATGTTTAGATTTCAAAATGTTTTTCTTCATATAGGTGGAAGACCTCCAGTATACCCTACAAACATTTGATAAATTGTGTTGCTAAAGATAGATTTAAAATTTATTCTAAGTTTATGCTGTTTTCTTAAGGAATCATAGTTGTGAGGAATATTAAAGAATTTAGTTTCAGTCAAATTGTCAGGCTGCGCTCCTTTTAGATCCCAAGAAAGAAATACTCAGACTCCATGGGTAGAGCAAAGTTATCCTTTTACTGGGAAATAAAGTGGTAGCTACAAAGCAATTCCGAAACTGAGAAATTGGCGGGTAGAATGCATATACAAAGAAATAGATTTGTCCCCACCCCCCAAAGTTCAAATGATTCTTCCAATTAAAACTTTTGAGACAGCTCATGTGGTCATCTTCAGATGGTGATGAGACGTCTTGTCAAATGACCTTGACATATTTTGATAAAAGTTCGCAGTTGCGCAAAAGAGGAAAAGATAGCCAGGAAACAGAAAGTTAAAGACAAGAATCCCCCCTCCCCTTGCTAGCCCAGCAAGGAATGCAAACACCTCCAGCTCTCTTCCCATATAAAATCCCCCCTCCCACCGTTGCCATGACAGCCGAGAGAAATAATGAAATAATAGCAGATAGTCAGGAAGGGGAAGGTATCTTGAGGCTGACATTCGGACCCCCTAGAAGAAGGACATAAGTCCCTGAAAGAAAAACAAAATAGTTACATGTTAACATTTATGTACATTTCTATGGTTTATCAGGATATTTGGCATGAAATTTCTTTAAAAGTTCAGGAGCCCTAAGGTCCTTTTCATTTACCCACTCAGAATGGGAAGGAGGAAAATGTTTCCAAGCTACAAGGTATTGGGTACGACCCCTCCATTTTCTAGAGTCCAAAATTTCTTTAATTTCGAAATGTTGTTCTCCCTCAATCAATATTGGCACAGGGGGATCAGATTGGATTGGTCTCAAGGCACAGGTACGTTCTGGTTTCAACAAATTAACATGAAAAACAGGATGAATACGACGAAGAGTCTTTGGTAAAGTCAGTTGGACAGTCACAGGATTTATAATCCTCTCAATGGGGAAAGGTCCTACATACTTAGGACCCAATTTCTTTGATTTTTGAGTAGTTTGTAAATATTTGGTCGAAAGAAATACTTTATCGCCCACTTGATATGACATCTGTGGAGCTCGCTTTTTGTCAGCAAATTTCTTATGAGATTGGTGCGCCTCATCCAAAGCTTTGCGAACAATTGGCCAATTAAATTGAAGTTGAGATATCCAATCACTCAATGACTGGACAGTTGGGTTTTCACCAGGCAGTTCAGGTATGGGTACAAAATCTTGCCCCGTTGCTATTTTGAAAGGAGTGAACCCCGTACTACTGTGAACAGAGTTATTATACGCCACTTCCGCAAAAGGTAACAGATCCACCCAGTTGTCTTGTTGAAAATTTATGTAGCATCGGAGGTATTGCTCTAGTACTCCGTTAGTCCTCTCGCAGGCTCCATTAGTTTGGGGATGGTGGGCGGAGCTTAAGCTTTGGGTGGAGCCTATTAACTTCAGAAATTCCCTCCAGAAATTAGAGGTAAATTGGACTCCTCGATCAGAGACTACACGTTCAGGTACACCATGCAATCGGTAAACGTGAAGAATGAAGAGTCTGGCTAAGGTCTTCGCCGAAGGGATCTTTGAGCAAGGAATGAAATGAGCTTGTTTGGAAAACAAGTCAGTCACTACCCAAATGATCGTGTGTCCACTGCTTTCAGGTAGATCTACTATAAAATCCATGGAAATTTCCTTCCAAGGGGCAGTTGGTCTGGCCACATTCTGTAACAGTCCTGGCGGCTTACCCGGCGGTCTTTTTGCTGAGGCGCAAATCGGACAACTCGCCACATAAGTCTCAATGTCCTTTTTCAAGGAAGGCCACCAAAACTGTCGTTTTACCAAATGCAAGGTCTTCACAAAACCAAAATGACCAGCCACTTTGGAATCATGGGTTTGTTGCAATACATGGCTTCTCAGGTTTTGTGGTACATACAATTTCGCCCCCATCCAGGCTAGGCCATCTCGAATGGTGCAGTTATTCGCATTTGCCAGAAACCACTTATCTGTCTTCAAAGCCTCCTTAAACTGTTCCATCATATCAGTGGGTAGATTTCTCTCCTGGTTTCTTTTCTGTGCGCGGGTAACAACAGGGGCAGCCAGTTGTGTAGTGGATACGATTGGCCTAATCACTTCTTTTCGGATACTGTTATATTGAGGCATTCTAGACAAAGCATCTGCCATAAAATTTTTTCCCCCCGGGATATATTTCAAGGAGAAGTTGAATCGCTTGAAGAACTGAGCCCACCTAACTTGTTTAGGGGAGAGTTTCTGGGGGGTCTTTAAAGCTTCTAAGTTTTTATGATCAGTCCACACTTCAAATGGGTGTTTTGCACCTTCCAGAAAATGCCTCCAAGCTAATAAAGCCCAACGGACTGCAAATGCTTCTTTCTCCCAAACGGCCCATCTCCTCTCAGTCTCAGTGAATTTACGAGAAGTGTAAGCGCATGGTTGTAGTGTTCCCTTCTCGTTCAATTGGAGTAAGACCGCCCCCACTGCTACATCGCTTGCATCAGCTTGGATCACGAAAGGGGCGTCCATGTCAGGGTGTTTCAGTATTGGTTCTGCAGCAAAAAGTCTCTTAAGTTTTTCAAATGCAGCTTGGCACTCCATAGTCCAATTCAATGGTTGACTGGGCTTTGGTTTCAATTCCCCCTTTGTTTTTAGGAGGTTGGTGATGGGCATAGCTATTTTTGCGAAAGACGGGATGAATTGGCGGTAAAAATTTGCAAACCCCAGAAAACTTTGAAGCTGTTTACGAGTTTTCGGTGGGGCCCATTCCAAAACGGCTCGCACCTTTTCTGGATCCATTTCAATGCCTTCGGGGGAGATACGATATCCCAAGTAGTCGATTTTTTCTTGATGGAACTCACATTTGGATAATTTGGCGTATAGTTTGGCGGCCCTCAGCTTGTGTAACACAGAGCGTACCAACTTCACGTGGTCGTTTCTTGTCTCCGTGTAGATAAGAATATCATCAAGGTATACTAGAACACCTTTGTACAAATGTTCGTGAAGCACTTGATTGATCAATTGCATGAAAACAGCAGGCGCCCCTGTAAGCCAAAAGGGAGAACATTGAACTGGAAACACCCCATTGGGCAGTTGAACGCAGTCTTCCACTCGTCTCCCTCCTTTATCCGGATCCGATAGTATGCCTCTCTCAAGTCCAGCTTTGTGAAAATTTTCCCCTTTGCCAGGTGGGCTAACATGTCCTTCATCAGAGGGAGGGGGTACATATTCTCTACGGATACTGCGTTCAGGTTTCTATAATCAACTACCAGACGTTTGGAGCCATCTTTCTTCTCGCGGAACATCACAGGGGCCGCTACTCGAGGTCTGGCAGGCGTGATGAAACCTCGTTCCAAGTTCTTGTCAATAAACGCCCTCAATTCCTCCAACTCCCCCGGTGTCATCGGATACATCTTCGGTTTCGGGAGCGTCACTCCCGGCAGGAATTCAATGCTACAATCGGTCGACCGATGGGGGGGGAGTTCGTCGGAAGCCTCTTCACTAAACACCTCTCTTAAGTCCCAATACTCCTTCGGGATTTTCTCCTCTCCTTCCACGTGTTCGGCACCCGTAGAAGCTATCTCGGCGAGTGCCTGGGACTTTGAATGGGATTCCTCCTCCCCTTCCGGATAGGGTTGCTCCTCCCCTTCCGGTGGCCGATCGGTGCGGATGCGTATCCACCCCTCTCTCCAATTTACATGGGGATTCCACTTCCGAAGCCATGGTAATCCCAATATTAGAGATTGTTCCATCCCAGGGGCCACAATAAAACACAGGATCTCATGATGGTTTCCCATGGTCATCTCTAGGGGTTCGGTTACAAAACGTGCGGGGCAACCTCCCGCCACCGACCCATCCAGTTGGCAAAAGGATATGGGCGTTTTTAGAGTTCTCAGTCCAATGCCCATCCCCTTAACCACTTTCATGTTAATTACACACCTCGTGCACCCCGAGTCCAGTAAGGCCATCATCACTCCCTCAGTCCCCGAGGTGGGCTGCCTTAACTTTATTGGGATGGTCATGGGCCCTTGATTAGGACTTACCAGGACGTCATCTTCCGAATCTGTCTCGTTCTCGTCGAGTGGGGTTGGAGGTCCCAGCTCCTCTCCCGCCGAAAGGGCGACCTCTACAACCTCTCCTGTCTTCAGCCCGGTCTCGCGGGGTTTGGTTGAGGGGGTTTTTGGCCTTCTTCCGGGGTCCCGCGCTTTCGGTGGGTTCACCTTTACTCGACAATCCACCATCCGGTGGCCCTCCTTTCCACAACGGAAACATGCCGTGGTTTTTGCTCCTGCCGCCATCCCTCTCGGTTGGGGCCCTGAGGTCTCCCGGAGACGGGGGGGAAGCGGTCTTCTCCAGGCGGGACCTCCTCTGCGTCTGTTTCTGGCTAGATCAATGTCCACCTCTTCCGCCAGCAAGTACCATGACTGTAACTCACGTGGATCCCTTCTGGAGATGCACGTGTGGTATACATCTTCATTTAAGCCATCTTTATAGGCTTCCACCAGGGCCCCCTGGGACCAACCTCGGATGTGGTGTGCCAGCTGCCTGAATTCTTGGGTGTAGTCAGCCACCGATCTCCCCCCTTGAACTAGGGTCTTCATTCTGATTCTGGCCTCTCTCTCTGCCAGAGGGTCCTCAAACCTTCTCCTCAATGCAGTCATGAAAACATCGAGGGTTTGTAGTTGGGGGGAGTTATCATTGTACAAAGTCACCACCCAATCTGCTGCCATCCCTTCCAGGGTTCTGGTAACGCATCTCACTTTGGCTGCTTCAGAGGTGAACTCCCGCTCAAATTCTGCCATATAACTCCCAACTTGTACCAGGAAAAATCCCAAATCTCTTGGATTTCCTCCAAACTTTACATCTAGGGGGGGCAGGGGGTGTCTTCTAGGAGCCACTCCTATTGCTGGGGCTCCCCGGGCGTCAGCGGGCGGTTGCGCCGGCGGAAGCTGGGCAAGGGGGGTAGAGGTAGCTTGGCTCCCCCGGGCTGATCTCGCTCCCTCTTCCCCCTCATACCTTTGAGTTGTGCTGGGCTCTCCAGGAACATCCATAGAGATTTTCTTGGCTTCATCCAGCTTGCCTTCCATCTCTTCCCCCTCCTGCCAAAGCCGTCCCCTCGCACCTTTTCGTCTTACAGTGATCCTGGGAGGAGGGGGGTCTTCAGGGTCTCTCCAACCAACCCCCAACGACCATCTGGGCATCTCGGCTGGGGTTCCTTCCAGAGTCAATTCGGCCAGCAGGTCAGCCACCGACCCTTCCGGCAGCGGCACGGGCTGCCCCCCCACAGCTCCCTGATCCTCTTCATCGCCGGTTGGAGACGACATGGGATGAAACCCCCTCGGAAGAAAAGTTGCTGTTTTCTCCGGGTGGGCTGATGTGGGAGTTTCGGAATTATGTCAGGCTGCGCTCCTTTTAGATCCCAAGAAAGAAATACTCAGACTCCATGGGTAGAGCAAAGTTATCCTTTTACTGGGAAATATAGTGGTAGCTACAAAGCAATTCCGAAACTGAGAAATTGGCGGGTAGAATGCATATACAAAGAAATAGATTTGTCCCCACCCCCCAAAGTTCAAATGATTCTTCCAATTAAAACTTTTGAGACAGCTCATGTGGTCATTTTCAGATGGTGATGAGACGTCTTGTCAAATGACCTTGACATATTTTGATAAAAGTTCGCAGTTGCGCAAAAGAGGAAAAGATAGCCAGGAAACAGAAAGTTAAAGACAAGAATCCCCCCTCCCCTTGCTAGCCCAGCAAGGAATGCAAACACCTCCAGCTCTCTTCCCATATAAAATCCCCCCTCCCACCGTTGCCATGACAGCCAAGAGAAATAATGAAATAATAGCAGATAGTCAGGAAGGGGAAGGTATCTTGAGGCTGACACAAATAGCTAATGATCGATTTATAAAAGAAAGAAATCTCTAGTTTTTGTGTTTGCTCTTATTCTGGCATACATGTTTGTAAAAAGATTAGAAGTAACATGTAATCTTATTTTGAAGTTTTGATGACTTGAAGTCTCAATATTTTGAGTGCTTTCAAAGATTATTTAGTACCAAGTATCTTATTAATAATATTCTAACTACCAATTTTGTTTTCAGTGCAAAAGTACATTTAAAAATGGCAGTCTTGCTCAGAGTTGAAATCATCTTAAGCCTGAATCAGTATCGGAGCTTACAAACCAAAAGCCATGTTGGGAATAGTCTTGGCATAAATGCTCCTGTATGATGGTTATGTTGGTTCCTGACTTTACCACTTGTTACACCTCATGAAAGTGGCACATGACAAATGTTGCTTTCCAAGTGTGTTTCAGAATAGATTTGCAAAATGATAAAATACTTCTCAATGGTTGGAATTACATCTGTTTCAAAAATGACATCTAGTGCTACTTTCATTTTCTCTTTCTATAGTGAGGAATTCCATAAGATGCAGCATTTTATTTTTACTTGAAGTATAGAAATTTGAATATATTGGGCAGGTCTACTGTTAACTGCTTATAGGAGGAAACTGAGGCTGTGAGGGCTTAAATGTTCTGACCAACCAGATTCCTATAGCCTGCACAAATACTTGTGAGGAACACACAAGATCATACTGGAGTATATTTCTGCTGCTGCTCCCTTCCTGGTTGCAACTGACAAAGTAATGATTGATTACATCTCTTTGGTTTTATAATGGGAAATGGAAAAAGACCAGTTTTATCTTTTTTAAATTGTTGTTGAGGAAATTTCATCTCTTAGCTTTGCATTTTGAGATAAATATTCTAAAAAAAACACTTCTCATGTAACATTTATGAAAGCTTCTCAGAGAGAAGAGAGTGGGAATTTTACAAAAAGAAATAATAAACCCTGCTTCCAATGATTCAGTTGAAATTTAAGAAAATAAGCAAGTCATAAGCTGGTTCGTTGCAGGGTGGAAAACACCCCAGAACATTTGAGTCAAATATTACTACCCTAAACAATATCTGGATTTTTAAAAGTAATTAAAATTCCATAATGGTGATGTTAAGGATTGATTTATTACTTCAGTTTTTCTGATATTTGAAAGAATTTTAAATTTTATATGATGCTGTTTTTATCCTAACATCCTAGCACAGCTACGCTTTAATGTTTGTATTGGCAGCAACTGACATTGAATGTTAGTTAAGGAACTTGATTCCACTGTATTATTCTGACTTTATATATTGAAGCTTGTGTACCCTTTTCCTCCTAGCCAACCTCCATCCCAGCTGTTTTCTGCTAAATTTGATTGAACTAGTTTGAGGGAAGGAAGCAAACATTGAAAAATTAATGAAATGACAATGACTAAATGTGGATTTTTTTGCTAAAAAAGTTGTATTTTTAACCCAATTACAATCTTTCCCTGGTAATTCGATTATTTGGAAGTTACTTCAGCATTCTTCTATAGACAAAACATACTGCATATAGAAAATCAGTAGCAAAATTTAGGATTTTTAATCTTACTAAATTCTTCAATATGATGTTGCACTAGCACACTGATTATAGTTTCAGTAAGGAACCAGAAAGGTTATATTAAGATTGGAATATATAGATGAAATATCTATATATTGCTAAAGTTAACATGATTGATGGTGCTTGTTCATTAAGAGAAGTTTGACTGAAACTCAGTGGCACACCTATTTTTATATGTCAGATAATACAGGCACTGGATTGCATGTTTTTTTTAAAGAAAAAGTCCTAGCAAATGGAGGTAAGTAGCTTTTGATAGTGATTTAATGTGCAGTCGTTTTTTTTAAAGTTTCATTAGTCAGTGATGGTTCACAATGTCCCTTTAACTTTTGTGGAGTAATATACTTAGATTGGATGAATCTGTGTATTCCATTATTCCCTGTAATCTGAGATTTCCCCATTCATCAATAAAGCTTTCACTGATTTTGTTAGCGCAACTTGTAGCCCTTAGTGAAAGTCACAGAAACACATTTCTGCTAGGAAAGTTTCTGCTCAGCCTGCATCCAGTCCCTTTTTCTTCCTTTCACATTTGTTCTATCTTTACACAGGTCCTCACGCTGAAACTGCCAGTGGATGCCAGAACTTGCAGTGTGGTTTTCGAGCCTGCTGCCGCTCTGGTGAATGATCCAACTCCTTACCTTTTTTGTCTACTTCATTTAGCTCCACAGGCTTCCTCTCATGCACTTTACCGTTTGCATCTGGTTCTTGACTGTTTTCTTTAGGAGTGTAATTGTTTTTGCTGCGTAATTCAGAAACTTGTAAGCAACCTGTGTAGGGTTTTATCATTTTTCAGAGTGTTCTGTACTGATTTGAAAGGTGACAGTTAAATTTTTTTGTGCTGTGAAAAGAAATTATTAAATCATTTAGACACCTTCGCCCTAATGTTTGGCACTTAAATTTGGGGTTTCCCCTCCTCTTTGTGCTAAGTCCATAAAAAAGCTTATATGGAAATTTTTCAGTGAATGTAAAACACATTTGGATAACAATATATATTAACTAATTATTTTCCCCATAACCTTATGCCAGAGTTGTTCTTTATGAATTGGAGATTCTTTCTGTCTTTTAGTACTGATTTCACATTTTAGGCTTGAGGAACAGTAAATAAAACATTCCCATCAGCATCAGAGTTTGTTAATCTGATATTGCTACAGCAGGCCAGTGACTGCCGTTGTCACATCATCTTGTGGGCTTCTCAAAGCATTTGTTTAACTGTAGATGCATAGCAACCATAATTCTCTACATCTTCTATGTAGACATAAAGATGTTGAATTTTGAAAGGGATTTTCCAAGGAGCAATTTCTCTGGGATAAAGAGCAACTATAATAAACTGCAACTTTAAGAAACTTTCTTGTATCCATTTGCATGCTGGGAAGATACAAAAAGGTGGAAGATGATTTGTTATTAGTGCTAGGTAGCAATGTGTTTACAAGTAGACCTCGCAGAGTGCTGAAAAAAATAACTGCAGCCATGGAATAAGTTTACCACCCATGCAGTCATGTGATGACCATTACAGTCATATGCATTGTCCTATGTTTGACCTCTCCCCCTGCAGAGTAGAGACTGAAGAGGAAGGAAGGAAGAGAGCATAAGCAGGTACATATTAGGGAATTAGATGTTTGTGGCTTCCAGCCCCAAACATGTTACCCAAAGGAACCAGCAGCACTGCATTCCTTTTGATGTACATTATCCATTGTTTGTCTGCTTACTCTCTTATAATCCCTTCCTTTGCAATAATTAAATAATGAATTAATTTTTTAAAAAATTCCATTCTTCCTAATTTTCCCAGCACTGGGGTGAGCATTTCAAAGGATGGAGGTGTCACAAAGCATAGTCACAATCTTATGGTTTCCCATTTCGTCAATGCTTCGTTTAGCAACCAGGCTGCTGGTCCCAATTGTTGTCACTAAATGAGAACCACCTATACTGAAAAATACAATGCTTGGTTTCATGTGACATGCAGTCTTGAGAGCTGTGACTCCCCCCCCCCCAAAAAAAAAAACCACCAAAGGAATTTGTCCAAATGGCCACCAACAAATAAGAGGATAGGAGGATTTGAAAGAACTTTTCTGAAAGTAATTTTGTCATAATTCTGTGTCACAATTGGATGAAAATAAATATACTATATGTTAATGTTTATTTTGTAAATAAGTTACCTTGATTTATATGATATCTAAAAAATCACTTACAGAAGCACTTACTTACGTTTAAAAACAACTCATAAGACATGTATACATACTTCACATTAACAAGTAAAAAGACTGCAGACAGCAATTCAAATACATTAGTGTCCTGCCATTCTATTCCAAACAGTTCAGTTTTCAGATATTCAGTTCAGTGGTTGTTCTGGTAAGAGTCCTCCATTTGATTTCCTTCCACTAAATGGGAATGGGAACTTTTTGCACAGATGCCCAGAATTTGCCTCTTGTATTGAGAGTTTACTTGCCTACCTGTACACAATGGTATCTCTAAGATTAAATGATCAGGATTCAGATCTAAGAGTCAAAGCCTGGAAGTAATAGTTGAGATTTTTGCTGCCCTAGGATGGAAAATTTTATACAACTATAAAGCAATTTTCATCAGGAGAATTAAAGGATAAACATGGGTACACAGGTATGCTGCCTTGAACTGCTGGATGAAATGTGGATAGGAATCAACTACGGCATACCTATTTCCTTCAGTAAATCTCCTCCCTGTCCATTTTGAAGAGTAATCTCCATGCTTCTAAGTTGCCCTTTCTACTATACTCTTACAATCTTCACAGCAACTGATAGGAGTCTTATCTAATTAACTCTGATTGGGGGTGGAATGTTTTACATTTCAATAATATCAAATGAAAATAAAATGAAAAAGTTTCCCTGCATTGAATACACCTCAGTAGCATTAAAACTGGACATGTTTTACCAATTCTCATTCCATCTGCAACTTAAGAAAGCTTCTGGTCTCTAGAGGTTGTGGTTGCTTCATCACTGAAGGTTTTGAAGAAGAGATTGAACAGCTATTTGTCTGGAATGGTCTGTCTTGCCTGAGCAGAGGGTGGACTAGAACAGGGGTCGCCAACCTTTTGGACCACCAAACTCATAATTTTAAATCCTGCGGACCACTAACATTAATTTTGAGTGACGGTGGCGGGAATGAGAGAGAGAGAGAGAGAGAGAGAGAGAGAGAGATGATTCAACCTCAGAGGGCTGGTGGTGATGTTTTCTCTCTCACACACAGACACCCCCCCACCCCTTCCAAGGCAGTCAATTCCTAACTTGCTTTTTAGCTCCATTCTCAGGGGGAGAAGGAGAGAGAGAGGGAGAGAGACAGAGAGAGAGACTGTATCCTGTGATCCCAAATAAAGAACGATTGATCGGTAGAAAAATGGGATGGGGTGGGGGTCTCTGCAGAAAAAGCAGAAGCAGCGGAGACCCTGGGAAAATCCCCTAAAAAGTCTGCAGGAAAATTCTCCACCCTGTTTTTCTACCGATCGATCATTGGTAGAAGCAGGATGCCTTGAAATGAGAAAGACTCATTTCTGGTGGAGTTTGGGGGAGAGAAAGAAAGACTTTTGCTGCTTTCCTTGCATGCAGCCAAAAACATAAGAAAGAAATGGAAAGCAGCAGCCCGGTGGCCAGGCCAGGCACGTGGGGTGAGTGGGGCAAGTCCTCCCCCCCTGCGCTTTCCCCCCTCACCTCACTACCTTGTGTTGTTCGCAATGCAAGCGACACAAGCCTTGTGTTCCCGTGCAGCCTGGATTAAGTGCTTTGGGAGGTGCTTTGAGGATGACGTTTCTCTGTGGACCACCAAAATTTTCTTGTGGACCACCAGTGGTCCCGGGCCCACCAGTTGGCGACCACTGGACTAGAAGATCTTCAAAGTTCCTTCCAACTTTATTATTCTGTATTTTGCAAAAATCTTCACATTTACCAAACTAAACTACGTATATTATTCAGAACTCTGCTGCTTTTTCTTCAGAAGCTCCAGGTGACCTGTATGGGCTTCTTCATTTTATATCTATAGCCACCGTCCAATAAGGTAAGCTGGGCTAGGGGAGATCATCTTGCACTTAGTTATGAAGCTTCCATGGCTGAGGCTGGGTCAAGAGCTACCTTTTTTTCCCCCTGCCACACTCCCTGGGCATTGAGTTTAATAGGTCATCTAAGGTTTGAAGGCAAAAGTAATGAAATCTTCTGAGACAAGGGTATTCCTGCCTTGATGTGACAGGAGATACAGAAGGACATGATTAACTAAGTACATGCAGGTACCAATGGCTTTTAACTCCTGATTGCTCATTCTTGCCAGCCTCCTTGATAGTGTTAGTAGCCCTTGGACTTTGGCACCAAAATCCCTGGGGTGCCACCACAAAGATGTTTCTGTAGATAAACCTTAACTGTACTGTGGGGATCAGGCAGGAAATTCCTTGAACAGCAGCAACTATTGGACTTAGTGGAAACAATCTGTTTCTGTAGAGCCCTATCGATTACAAACCAAAGCAGCCACGTAAATCCACACTGAAAAGATGTGTTTGGGGTAAGCATGAACATACACAGCTAGTGCAAATTCTGTGTTTGGAATTTCAGTTTTATGAACTCCCGTACTATATGCAGCTTCAACTATGGATGCAACGTCTGAAAATGGCAAGTGGATGGGAAATCCAGAGACCTGCAAGAAGAGAAAGAAGAAGAAGAAGGGTTATCTAATGATACCGCTTCTATCATACTGGCTTCTAACAACATTGGATGGGCCCTGCAAAGCGTAGATATTCTTTACCACTAACTGAACATAGTTCCTTTTCTGCTGTTTACATTAGAGAAAAACAAAGTTACAAGGCAAATAGTTGAACAAAAAAGCCGTCTTTTAATCAATTTTGCAGGCCTAGAAGTCGGGAAAAACTGCAGAACACTGCTTAGGAGTTATTTTCAATCATTTACCAACTGGTTATAGAAATAAAAAGATGTTTATGGGTGTGTCTTTAAGCCCCCCCCCCCCCGAGACTAATAAGGTTGTGTGCTAAATTTCTGTATCTTCTTTTGCCTGTTTCTTCTACGCTGAATTTGGTCATGTTCTGTTCAGTTTTCAGAGATCCTGTGGAACAAGATTCTTACCTTCCTTTACAAAATTTATTGGAAACAATCAATAAAAATGGTTTGGGAAACAACTCATAGCAGGATGCATGTGTGTGTGTAAATAAGATCCTCTGCTAACAATCAAAGCTTCAAATCCTATATGAGCAGAAGGTCATATAAATTAGACTTTCTGCATTTGATGTTGATGCTGTTAACATAGCACTGCACTGCACCTTACAGCAGAGTGTTTAGATCTGGCCTGTAGGACCACCCTGGAAACAGCAAAGGACTGGCCCCTGGTGCCTGTGTCAGCGAAAACAGATTGGGAGGGTCGCATACAGCCCCCGCTCGAGTTCCGTTTTCTCTGGCTAAGGGCTGCAGGATGGCATTGTGGCTGCAAATGGAGCCCGTTTTCACTGGCAGAGCACCTGGGCCACCACAGGTGCCCCTCCAACATGTCAAGCTGGCCATGCCCCCCTGACCATGCCATGCCCCCCAGGTCAAACACAACTGATGCAGCCCTCAATGAAATTAAGTTTGACATCCTTGTCTTACAGCATCTTGAATCCCCAAGGAACCTATATAAGGGTCCTTTTTGTAGACTCACCAATATCTTTCCAGAAATTCTTCATTCTAAACTGACTTAGCTAGGCCTGTCCACACTTATAGGTAGATTGTAAGTTTTTTGACAGATAGAAAACAGCAGGTGAATCTAGTTAAAATGACATTGAATGCCTGTTCAATTAGCACAGTTGACCCCCAGGGTTCTGTACTCTTTCCATTACTCTTTTCTTTATATATCAATGACTGCATCTCTAAGGATCCCGCTGTTAAAGTACTGAACTTTACAGATGATACAACAGTCATTGATTTCAACTGAGACGATTATGAGTGCATATATTGAGGGAGGTTGAATAACTGGCATACTAAAACTAGAGAGGAAATTGGATTTTAGGAGGAGCCCTATTCTACCACCTCTTTCTATATTGGTATCAACAGTACAGACTTTCAAATTTCTTGGTTCTATAATCTCCCAAGATTGGAAATGAACACCCAACATCAGAGCCCCATTATTGCAATCAACCTTTCTTCGATCGAGGAACTGTATATTGCATGGGTCAGAAAGAGGGCTGAGAAAATTATCTACACACATTCTGGACATAAACTGTTTCAACTCCTCCTCCCTTCAGGATGCCACTATACGGCATTGCATGCCAAATCAACTAGACACATCATTTTTTTCCCTGCTGTAATGACCCAGGACGGGGCATGAAGGTCACACAGACAGCTGAGAGTTCAAACTCCCCTTTAATGCTCCAAATCTCCCCCCAAACGTTCCCACGTTCTTGGCAAATCCCAGTGCAAAGCATGCACACGCACACACACACATGGCAGTCTCTGGCTGCACCTAGTTCAGCAAAACAAAGGAGCAGGGAAATGCGTCCATAAACCAAGGAACAAACAATGAGTCCATGAAGTCAAGAACAAGGCACTGAGTCCATGAAATCAGGAAGAAGCAAGCAGTCCTGCAAACTCCAAATGTTTGTACCAGCACACCAAACTCTACAAATTCAGAGTTTGTTCCCAACAAATGCGCCTCCCCCAGCTTCTCCTTAAATCTCAGGCCTCAGGTGTGCCTTGTGAAGAGAGGCGGGACGCTTTCCGGAGTCATCGTGTTGGCCTGCACTGTTTCTGCCTTCTCTCCACTCTTCATGCTCAGGGATCAAGAGGGGGCAGTCCTTGCAGGCCTCCCTTCGTTTCTATTTATATTCTATCTATTGTTTCTATCTTTAGTATTTCCAGCAATTGAAGGGGGACTGAAAATGTCAAGATAGCGGTGACAGCCATGCAAATCAAGCTCCATCTCCTTTCTATGTCTATGTAGCAATGTAAAAAGGATGTCTTCAATCACATGGTGGGGATCAGTGTCGATTTTTTTACCCCTTTCTGTGGATGCCCCTGCCAGCAATTCTACTTTTGATCAAATAAAGATCAACCTAAGTCAATAAATCAGGATTCAGCAATAGCATTTGCAATGTTTCATTTTGCATTTGCAGATGCCATTATCAAAATACAGTTAAAAAATAACACTACAGAATTGTGTCAGGTCTTACTTATGATTTAAACTCCATTTCCCTCCTTTCTGCCACCAGACTATTGTCCAAATTCTTTAAAATAATTGCCATTCCCACTTTGTCTTTTGAGGAAAAAAAATCTAAGTTGTACACAATATTTCTTATGCACACGAGTAATTGAATAAAAGAAGTTATAATCAGGCCCAGGAAATGCTAAATATAGTGGGGTATGTTTCCCTTAATAAGCTCTAGTTAGGCAAGCCAAGGGACTGATTTAGAACATAATGTGCTAAATCAAGGTCTTCAAACTTGGCAAGTTTAAGACTTGTGGACTTATGGACTTCAAACTCTCAGAATTCCTGAGCTAACATGACTGGAGGAAGAATTCCACAAGTCTCAAAGCTATCAAGTTTGAAGACTCCTGTGCTAAATCAAAGCTGACTTGGCCCTTTTACCAGTTTAAACAGTTAACTCTAAAGCAATAATTTCCTTCCAATAGATGCTAAGATGAAAGTTAAACTGCTCCTAAGTCTAAGTCAGAAACCAAATCCTGTTAGATGGGGAATATCTTCCCATTGAGGGTGTGGAAACGTTTTTTTCTGAATACCTCTAGGGCAGTATTTTTCAAACTTGGCAACTTCAAGCTCTATGGAATTCATTTCCCAAAATACCCCAGTCTGCACTTTGAAGCCTGCACATCTTAAGGTTGCTAAGTTTGAAAAAACACTGCCTCATTGTGCTGCTGCATCATAACTATCAAATATCTAAAATGCTTTTCAGGAATAAAAATTTTTTATCCATACCCTGTAGTCTCCAAGTTGTTTTTGTAATTCTGCCTGATGATCGTCTTCTGCCTCTTTTCCCTGATGTTTCTCCAACAGAGGCAAGAACTGCCGTAGGGCAGAGGTACAGTATCTGTTCCAACGTGTCAAGTGGTTTGGCCGCCATTCCATGATTTTTTCTTTTAATATCTTCTCAAGCCTGCATTTGTAATTTTTTTGAAAATGTTAAATTTGCATTTGAAATTCTGTGGGTTTTCTACAATTGTTTTTGATTGCAGAACATCAAGAATGAGCTAGCAAGAATCATTTTCAATTGGAGTTGTATAGCTTAAGTAAACAAACAACTAAAACTACGTTAGAAATGTGATTTCTGGCTTCTCTATATATCATATATTTGGGCTTATGAAAAGGTATTCAAAACGTTACAGTTTAGATTCCTACCATTTTTTAATTGTAACATAAACCCCACATTTTAGTAATAACATTTGAAGTCAATTTTCATAATAGAAAAAAAAATGCGATGGTAACACGAGGGTTTGTCACTTCAGCTAGGGAACTAGATGAGAACAGAATTCAATATCTGTCTTCTGATGTCCTTTCCAACTTTTCATTTGTGTCAACATTATAAACATTCTTTAAATTTGGGGAAAAGGTGAAGGTTGCATGAGACCAAATCTGCAGGGTCCCAGACCAGTTATCCTTGACAGCTGGCTAATTCCGATTTGACACCTCTGGTTCTCATCGGATTCTCTCCCCCTCCTTCCTTTTGTCTTCCCTTTCCCATGCCCAAGCATTAGTTTCCCAAATTCCTCTTCTCCCCTTATGATTTATGGCAGGATGCCAGTGAAGCGAAGAAGCTGAAGATGTCAGACTTGACATTCTGTTCCCCCAAAAGGGACATTAACCTTGTAGGAAGAATGGGAGAAAAACAAAGAGAATAATTAATATTCAGGGGGGTTTATCTGAATGCCTGTTATGGATCTTGCAAAGCTTTGGGGCTTGGACATGCTGGGCATCCACCCATTCTGTTTCTGAAGGGGGAAAGTCTTTCCATATTAGGTATTGGATCTTTCTTCTGTGTCTACAAGAATCTAAATTCTCTTTAACTTCACCTTCAAATAGGATGGAAGTAAGTTGTGATTTCACTGCAGGGGGTAGGGGAGAAGTGATTCCTGGTTTCAATGCACTATAGTGAAAAACTGAATGAATATATCTAAGAGGTTTTGGTAACCCCAGTTGAGCCATTACTGAATTGATGACAGGCCAATGTATTTGGGGCCTATTTTTTTTATTGCTGCCTAGACTGCAGGTATTTAGTGCAAAAGTAGACTTGTCACTTATGTTAAAGTCTTTAGGCTTGGAAGGTTTTGGTCAGCATGTTTTTTATGTTTCTTGCGCCTCTTCGAGCACTTTGTGGGCCAGGTACTTTGTAGTTGGCTAATCCATTCAGCTCATGATGTGGTTTGTGGCTTAGTTTGTGGCAAATTTGGCATAGCTAAAAAGTCCTGCATAGATGCAATTTGAAAAGGGGTGAAACTAGTGCTGCTATCTACTGTGTTACTGTAGGCAATCTACTGAAAGGGAGGAGATCTGTCCAATTCTTTTGTTGGTAGTTAATGTAGCATCATGTTCCAGGATGTCATTCTTACATTCACACACCCCATTTATCTGAGGATGATGGGAGGAGCTAACCTTTAGGAATTCCTGCAAGAATTGCAAAGTAAATTGACCGATACCCACTGGCCACCGATCTGAAATTATGCATTTTGGAGCTCCATGAAGTTTATATACATGTTGTACAAATAGCTTCTTCTGTATGCAAACTGGTGTTTATCAAATGTATGCAGAAGACCAAAAATGATGTGCCGGCAAACCAATTTCTCAAAGCAGTTCATGATGACAGGAGTGAGTGCCACTCGTCTGTAATCGTTGAGGTTATTGATAGGGAATTTCTTTGGCAGTGGAACAATGGTGGAAGCCTTCAGACAAGATGAAATAGTGGACTGGGATAAAGACTGATTGAAGATCCTGGTAAAGACTCCAGCCATCTGATCAGCAGTCTTTAAGCACTCGGCCAGAGATACCGTCAGGACCGACAGCCTTTCTAGGGTCCATAGCCCTCAGAATGCTCCTCACCTCCTGATCCTCCACAATGAGGTGGGAGCTACAACTGGCTGCTGGCTGTATTTTATCTGTCTCTGATGTCTCCACTTCAAAGCGAGCAAATAAATGATTCAGTTCTTCTGCCAATGAAGCATCCCCCTCAGCAGGGATGACATTGGTTGGTTGATGGTTTGCAATTTGTTGAATCTCTCACCACACCTGCCTCATGTTGCTATAAAAATTATTCTCAATCTTCCTCTTATAATTAGTCTTGGCCTTCAAATACCTTTTTTCAGATTAGCTCTGGCAACACTATATCTTGCCCATCACTGGACCTAAAGGCCTTGGTGCTGGACTTCCTTAGTCATCCAGGGCTTCTGATTGGGATAGATCTTAATATGTTTATACACAGTGATAGTATCTGTGCAGTATTTGATATAGCACAAAACAGCTGCAGTGTGCTTCTCTAGGTCAGGGTGGTAAAAGATGTCCCAATTTGTATTCTCAAAACAATCCTGAAGTTGTTGGGAAGCATCTTCTGGCCAAGATTTCACTGTCTTTATCATAGGCTGAGCCCGTCTCCTAAGAGGGATATATGCTGGTTCTAAAAGCAGTGACATATGGTCTGGTTGTCCCAAATGTGGTAATTATATAACCTTATAGCTATGTTTGATTTTGGTATAAACTTTGTCCAATATGTCTGCTCTTCTAGTAGCACACTTAAACATGCTGATAGAATTTAGGGATCACTGCTTTTAAATCAGCTTGATTAAAGTCCCCTGCTATGATATGCACAGCATCAGGATACTTATTTTGCTGATTAATAACAATGTTATACAAGAATCCCAAAGCTATGATAGTATTGGCATCAGGTGGGATATAGATTGCAGTAATCAAAACCACGCTGAAATCCCGTGGAAGATATATGGGTCTACATTTAAAAGTCATATACTCCAGATCCATGGAGCAGTATCTGTCTACAGTCTTTGTATTGATACACCAGCTTTTGTTAACATAAAGGCTTAAACCTCCCCCTTTGCTCTTGCCAGAATCTCTACTACTTTTTTAAAAACAAGTTTTATTCAGTTTTTCACATACAATACAAAAAAGTGGACAACATAATTCGGGTCATCACTTACTTTTACATTCAAATATGACAATGGTTATATATTCATTTTTTACATTCAACTTCCTATCTTATCCAATTTTAACTTAATTCTGTTATTACCTTTTCCATTCCAACTTTTACAGAAAAAAAAATTAATCCTAGTCTGATATTAGTCTCAATCTGAACATCCTCTCAGTTCATTTCAATTTATTCCAAATATATTTTTTAAACATTATTTCTTTTAAAAATAAAAATAATATGCACTTCCAAATTACTGTTTTCTCCTTAAAATCACATATAATTCCCATATCTTCATACTTATTATCTTTTAATTTGTTTATCTGTCAAATTTGCAGTTTCATCGCATATTCTTTCCATAGGTTCTAAATTAATACAAGCTTTTACACAAGAGAAAAACGTTTCCCCTCCCCCCCTTTTACTAATTTGAGTGTGTCATCTCTGTGGTTTAAATATACCTTAATTCCCAATAAACATTTGTTTTTAGCTAGTTATAATAATAGTCATTCCCTAAAAAAATCTACATAACATTATATATCTTTTCTATCAGATTCTGCATTGTATTTCCCCCTTTGATATAATTTATTTATAATTTCAAAACAAAGGTTAAAAAAAGACAAGACAATTAATCCATTTAACTAGTCCTGGTCACTGATATTAATCTCATTTTTAAACATCCTCAAAGATCATTTCAATTATTTCAACTTGTTTAATACACATTGACATTTCTTTTTTTAACAATAAGACTAAAAATATGCATTCACCTACTAAATAATATCAGTATCCATTCCTTAGTAGTCTATATTTCCCTATTTTCTAAATATTCTGTAATACAAATGCATTCTTATTACCCCTCATCCCCTTGCGGAATCCTCTTTTTTTAATTCATTAACCATTGTCTCTGTCTTCTGAATAAACAAATTTCTTTATTTCCATATTTCTTTATTTCCTGCTCCGGTTTCTCATTATCTCTCTTCCCCTTTATTTTCCCATATCTTTTCTCCCTCAAGTTAGTATCCCTCTTTGTATCTTCCTTCCCCCTTTTCTGCTGTTTCTTTCTACCTTTTCTAATTTCACAGGTATTCCCCTTTCTAGTTACCTTCTTGAATCTCAAATTTTTAACCCCCCTTTTTTTCCCTCTTCTTTGTGGTGTTCTTTGTGTTAATTGTCTATTTAAGATGGCTTCTCCTTGAACTAACTCCTCCTTCTCTGAAGTACTTTGTTCATGTTCTTCAATCACCATTTCCATAGCTTTTAAATCAGAGCCAAACAATTCATCTTTTTCCTGTAATAATTCTGTCATATTTTTAAGTTCCATTTTTAGTTCCTGAAGAGATATCATCATTGCACACTCTTATGATCATTAAAATCACCAAAACCTTTTATTTTTCTTCTTCCTTCTTCAGGTTTTCTAGATTCACGATTATTCCAACACTGGGTCTATACCAAAATTAGTCCCACAGTCAGTCTTTTCTTACTTTTTCTTTTATTCTAGTTCAACTTTCACTTTCTAGGGTTCTTGTTATATTGTTTCAATATTTCCTTTACATTGTATCAAATCAAGTTCATAGATAAACAATATCTTTTTATTTTTAAACTGAAATTTTTGTCCAAAAGATGGCACTCTCCGTTATATAAAACCTTCACCTTTTTTCCCGTTTTATTATTCAGGGCTTTTCAAGCCTCAATAATCCAATACAATCAAATCTCCAATTTATATATTTCCCTCCCCCACCCTTAAGTTCAGCTTTAATTTATGCCTGTTTATTGCCAAAATATTTTAATCCAATTTAGTTAAGTATTGTGTTCCGGCTTCTTCCTTTCCTGGTTTGAAGCCCTGTTCAGCTGTCAAAGTATTTTTCCTATTGTTTTCCTTTATATTTCCGCCACTTTCTTTTCTTTCTTAAAAATTCTTATTTCGTTAATCTGGGGTACCTTTTGTTTAATTGTTGCGCTCACTTGTCCCAGCTCTCATGTTATCTACCTCTTTCTTCACTCCAGCACAAATTTAGTCCAGCTGAGTCCTCCTCTTCGAGGTGGCCATTTTAGACCCCCGCTTCAGTCATCTTCGGGGGGAAAAATTGCTGAGTCAAGGGGAGGAGATGTGGCTCCCCTCAACCTGGCTGGTGGCTTTCCCTTTCTTGGCCTGGTGTACCCAGTGCAAAGAGGAAAGATAGGACCAGTGTGGTGTCAGCCCAGTCTACCCAGTGCAAAAAGGAAACATGCCAGCAGCTTGGGGAGTGGCTTCAAGCTGGCCACACTCCCCCCCCCGAGGTCAATCACAGCCCTGATGTGGTGCTCAATGAAATTGAGTTTGACACTCTTGGTTTATGTAATATGAACCCATTGTTATGACCCAGAAAGTACTATTGGTCCATGCAATATCATCCCAAAGAAAGGTGAAAAATGTTATCACCCAGGCTAAGCAGGAAAACTCATAGCTATAATTTCTTGGGACACAGTTGGTATTATTTTATTGAACTTGACAGCACTGTCAGCTCAGAGCACTGTCAGGTCTGCCATCTTCAGCTTCTTCACTTTGCTGGCATCCTGCCATAAATCACGAGAGGTGAAGGAATTCAGAGAAGTAATGTTTAGGCATGGAAAAGTGAAGACAAATTGGGGGGGGGGGGGAGGAGAGAAGCTGACGAGAACCAGAGGTGTCAAACTGGAATAAGCCAGCTGCCATGGATTCCTGACCTGGGAACAGAATGCAAAACTACAATGGAGAGGCATCAAGCATAAAAGTGGTTCCCAAAACATCAAAAAGAAATACTATTGGACGCTGGTGAACTGATCAAGGGGGCAGGGCCAGGGGAAGGGGAAGAGTGTAAGCCTTGTGTTGGAATATTCAGATCTAGCTTTGCTTTTGCTGCAACTCCTTATCACAGGGGTGCCTAACTTCATAGAGGGCCTCATCAGGGTTGTGTTTGACCATTTTCATTGGAAGAGGCACCACAGGCCAATCCTTCGCTGTTTCCAGGGCAGCCCCATAACCCAAATTTAAGCATAACATATGAGCCTCGGTGGTGCAGTGGTTAGAGTGCGTACTGCAAGCTACTCCTACTGCAATCTGGTAGATCAAATCCCACCAGGCTCAAGGTTGATTCAGCCTTCCATCCTTCCGAGGTGGGTAAAATGAGGACCCAAATTGTTGGGGGCAAGAGGCTGACTCTGTAAACTGCTTTGGGAGGGCTGTAAAGCACTATAAAGCAGTATATAAATCTAAGTGCTATTGCTATTGCTATCCCGAGGGCCTTGAGTTTGATACCCCTGGCTTATCACATCACCCACATGAAGTCAAGGGTTTTCTTTCCTAAATGTCTAAGTTGGGGCAGGTCTGACATAATGCTAGATCTGTAATAACAGTCAACCTGGAGACATATCTCTACTATAGGGACCATGCACAAAATGTTGGCACAAGAGAATGATCAGGAAGAGATAGAAGCTTGGTGGGAGACCACATCGAAATCCCTAAGCAGAGGAGACCACCCCAAGTGGCTAGGAGAGGCAGAGGGCTGCAACAACCACTCAAAATCCTGATGGTCGCTGGCAGTCAGAAGGGTGATTAGGAGGAGAGACCTTCTAGAGCATGGGTGTCAAACTTGCAGCATCATGTTGCCATCACATAATGTATCACATTTTTTCCCTTCGTGGAGCTGGGATGTGCATGGCCTGTGTGTGACATACCCTCGGGTTGTGATTTTGACTCCCCTGCTCTTGACACCTTCACTTGGGGGACCAGAGGAAGTTGCCAGAGGGAATCCCACATCAAAGATGTGGACAAAGTGGCATGGGGCAAACCAGATGCTGGCAGCATGCTCATTGAACAGGCTACAGAATTCCTGAAGGGCACCTTCAACAACCTCCAAGCACATGAAGATCTAGCTCAGTTGGCACCACCAGCACCTGAACCAGGGCAGGGGAACAGGCAGACGATGGTATGGGTACACCCACCACTATGGTCGCTATGGTGTCTGCTCCCTGACACCAGCTCCAATGGCCCAGCCACCTCCATGGGCCTGGGCTACCCCACCAGGAGAAGAGAGCACAGACTACGAGCTTTGGGGGGGTGAGATTCAGCAGAGACCTAAAGCATTTGATGTTCTTAACCCAAGTGTGAACCTACATGCGGGAGCTGCACAACTTCAATCAGTTAAGGGCAGCCTTCCGGAAGAGATTTCAAGACCCCTTCACTGACTGGAAGGCCAGGACAAGAATTAAGATAAACCAAGGTCGGCAATACATTGCTGCCTACACCCAATAAATCTGCAGCTTGGCATGCAAATTAGTTGATTGATCACAAGATACACTGATAGAATCTTTCCAAGACAGGCTGAATGATGTCTACAATACTTGAATCTCCAGAAGTATCCCGCACACCCTTCATAGGTGGTATGTTGTAGCCAAAGAAATTGAAATCAACCTAGCCCGATTCCGCAATTGTCCCAACCGCAAATGGCAGAGGTCCCTCCCGGCAGAGAAGAGAGAACCCCCAAAACCAGGGGGGTGGGATCAAAGCCCACTCCACTGGATGTTTCAAATGCAGAAAAGAACAGCCGATTGCTGAGCATCACACCCAATGCAAAAGGCCACTTCTGAACCCGTAAAGAAAATGGGAAAAGCAACCCCAATGACTCGGGAGGCAGCCCTAGGAGTGGAGGTTGTTGAGTTCACTCCATCACCTGGTGATGTTACAAGAACTCTGACAGCATCTACCAGGAACCCAGCATGGAGCAACACCAACATAGATGATGACCCCTTGGTAAGTCACTCCATGATATCCATGATGATCCTAATAGAACTGATTGTGCCTTCTCCAGAGTGTCAGGAGAACCTGGTTGCCCTCCTACACTTGGGCTGTACCAGATGCCTGGTCAACCTGGCTTAGTCAAGAAACTAGGTCTGCTACTAAGGGAATATAAAATACCTGTGACTTTCTGCCAGTTGGGTGGTTAGTAGCAGGAGGGCTCCCCATGGGATTTGTCACTGAACTGATAGAAATGAGGATGGGACCCCAGGAAGAAACCCTAAGCTTTATTGTGCACCATACATGGAGAGACCCATTGTATTAGGACTAGCGTGGCTCCTCCTATGTAAATTGGAGGAAGAAGAGGAGGATATTAAAGATTCACGAAAGGCATCTGAGAAAAACTGGCCAAACTCAGACTCAGTATCAGACTCAGAATAGAGCTAGAAGTCCAGCCCCCTGCTCAAGCAGGAGACTCTATACCATTTTAGACAAGTGACTATTCCATAAAGTAAAAACTTCCAGTGATGAAGCACCCACAATATCTGAAGGGAAGCTGTTCCACTGGTTAATTGTCCAGTTACGAAGTTGCTCCTCACACCAATAGGCAGGAATGCAAAGAGGGAAATTGGGGCTAAACATGGGAGTGACCCAAAAGAGATTCCCAAACCCTCAACAAGTATTGGAAGTTACGAGATGTTTTCAGTCAGCCCCACAGACTGTTCTATAGAGATATTGCCAAGGGCCACACTATCCAAGCTGAAATTGTATTCCATGAATCCCAAGAGAGCTCAAGGAGCCCCAGGCATTCATAGATAAAAACTTGCAACAAGGGTTCAACCAGCCAGCCCTGGTACTATTCCAGGAAAAGAAAAATGGGGCCCTCCACCTGTGCATGGATTATCATGGGATAAATGCAATCTGCATTCAGAACATTTATCCCCTATCCTTAATGAAAGACATGCTGGCCCACTTTGGCAAAAGCGAAAATCTTTACTAAACTGGACTTGCAGGTGGTGTACTACCACATAAGATCAAAAGGGGGGATTAATGGAAAACTACATTTAACTGTCCTTCAGGGAGTTTTCAATTCCGAGTATTTCCCTTTGGACTCCTAGAATGGACTCCACCCCACACCAGAAAAGAACTACAAAACTTTTCCTGGGATTCACAAATTTGTTAACACCTGTTGTGGCTCGCAGAGCTGGCAGCAGGTTTGGACAGTGAGGAGGTTGGGGAGGAACATATGGCAGTCCTGGAGTCTGGGGAAGGCTCTGACGAGTGCTCTGCATCGGAGGCAGAGATGGGGCCAGGACCATCTGACAGTTATCAGCTGCCTTCGGAATCAGACATCAGTGAGGCAGAAGAACAACTGGAGCCTGTTCCCAGGGTGCGCATGCAGAGCTGCCAGAAGAAGGAAACAACTAAGGAACAAGAGTTGACATGGGAGTAAAGCCAAAGGTGGACGGTGAATGGCCCCTCACAGAGGGAATAAAAGAGGAGCGAAAGGAGAGTGGGGTTTTGCAGGAGACAATTAGTTCATTTGGGTGAAGATCTGTTCCTGAATTTTTGCCCAATATTGTCTGCTAGAGTGTGGCATCTGAATGATATCGGCCTGGGAACTCTCCAAGCCTGATAAAGGTCTGTAATTGTAAAATATCTTGAAAGACTGTTAGCCAGGACTTTGATGGAGAGGAATTCATTGTAAGGAGTTTTCAAGATGGCTGTGCACATGGATGCTGCAGCTGGCCGCTCCTTCTTTCATTGTATGGTGTGTATGATTCAGTGTGTGATTTGAATTCTTTCCTTGATTGAATCCTGTGGGGCAAGGGGCATCTATAATCGGTAAACCTTGTTACAAATTGGTCTGAAATGTGAAAAGGCTATTACAGATGATTTTATACATTCTCATAACATACTGGAGGAGGCAGCTGGGACCCTGGGGGAGCCATGGATCACTATCCCTGCAGGAAGGAGGAAGAGGTGGAGAAAGAGGAACAGAGGATGCCCTGCTGGGATTCTCTTTAGGCTGAGTAAGTTTCCACACAAGCCTTCAATTCCAAGTATATTTCTTACCAAAGCAAGATCTCTGACTAACAAAATGGACGAATTAAAGCTACAAATTGCAAAGACTAAATTCATCAAGAACTGCTGTGTTTTGCTAATCATAGAAACTTGGCATCGTTCACTCATTCCAGATGCAGCTGTTGAGCTGGAAGGCTACGCAGCTCACTGGCAGAACAGGAGTAGAGATTCTGGACCTCCGGGTTGAGCCCTCCTCGCTGACGGACCATAGACTGTGACTGTCCACAGCCATGGCCTGTGCTTTCTTGTCGGAGAGCCCCAATCCTTGTGTTTAGGGGCTGAAGCTGCCTCGGAGTGGGGGTGGAAGCTACACTGGCCTGATCTTTCTTTGTGTTGGGTAGACTGGACCAATCTTTCCTCTTCACCTTTGGGTAGACCAGCACGGCCCCACGGGCAGACTCTGACTACAGCACAGGCCAGATGTGGGCCACAGGCCTTGAGTTTGACACCCCGGCATAAACTGCTGAAGTGCTGCAAAGAAATTCCTCACCTTCATTCTTGCAGTGTGACAACTGCTGTAAATTTCAATTCTTGAAACTTCTTTCCTGCCATGTAAGGGACTCATTTTGCACAACCCTTCTGATATTCACATTTCTTCGAAAATCAAGCTTGACAGCAATTTCCCTTTGATCTGCCAATTGTCCTTTATCAGTTCTTGAACTCTTTTCACATAAAGTATATTGGTTGTCACAGGTCAACTACTTTGTGCTTGATCACACGTATCAATTCTGGTTTACTACCTTTATATTTTTTGGCCCAGTGACACCATATACAACCTGCATTTGGAAGTGATTTTCAATTGGAAGGGATCCTTCAGCAATCAAAAACTCAACCATACCTATATTTCCTTTTCTCTCACAGCAACCTCCCATCAAGTGAAATGAAAGAACAGATGCTAAAGAACAGATTGCAGCTTCTTGCACATCAGTACTGCCATCTGTTGGTAATTTAAAATATTGGCAGCATTAACTTTCAGCCCTTGAATATTATGATTAATGCAAAATTACCTGTTCTGTAAATGTAGTGCAACGGATTTATCTGCATTTTGGTAGAAGAGTTCTTCAGGCTAATGAAATCAGAAAGAGAAGTAATTTGGTATTTATGAAATTCACTTCAATATTATAGTACTTTAAATTAATCAGTACTGTTATTCTTTCAAGATCTGAAGTGATTAATATGGCATAAGAAAAATTACATTAAAATCATTTTGACTAAGTGAATATCATTTATACAGGATAATCAAATTATATGTTTAGCTTCAAACTATTTCTCTTTCACCTGTGTAACATGAGGCACAAACAACTTTTTTCCATTTTGGGAAGTGAAGGTGGTGGCGGCATAGGCACATTATTCTGATTAAAAATCTTTTCAGTACCTGGTAAGAACTGGAGTTGATTTTTTAAAAATATATCTTAAATATGTATTAAATATTTAATACACATTTACATATATATTTAATATATATTACACAAATATTTAATACATATTTATATAACATTGGATACATTAAATAATAGTTAATAAATATTTACATATTTGCATAAAGCAACCAATATTAAATATATCTTAATTATGAGCTAGCTGTGTGCTGCAGCCAACAAAAAAATCAATGCAATCCTTTGCTTCATTAATAGAGGGATAGACTCACGATCATGCAAAGTTTTAGTATCATTTTATAATGCCTTGGTAAGACCACACTTGGAATACTGCTTCCAGTTTTATTTATCACAATATAAAAAGATGTTGAAAGTGTGCCAAGAAGAGCAACCAAGATTGGTGCCTTTGGGGCTGGAGGCTAACCCATTGAAGAGTGGTTGCAGAAATTGGGTATGTCTAGTGCAGTGAAAAGAAAGACGATGGGTGACATGATAGCTGTGCTCCAATATTTGAGAGATTGCTACAAAGAAGAGGGAGTCAATTATTTTCAAAAACACCAGAAGACAAGGCAAGAAGAGATATCCTGAATTAATTTGCCCTTGCCTGTTTCCTAATTCTGGGAATTTAGGGTCAGCCAGCTGGTTTTGTGCCTGAGGCAAGACTAGAATTCAACTTTTCTCACTTCCACATGAACCACCAGGCCAAACTGGCTTTCACTTGCGATAAGGTCTTCCACAGTGCAACCTAACCAGTTAATTATTAAAAAAAAAACAACCACCATTCACTATATTCAGAAAAGGATTAAACCTACATATCTTTATGATGGGCAGCTCTAGTTTTTATTTATTTATTTATTTATTTTTACATGTTAAAATGTGTTTTTGTAGATTAAATTGACACCTCTGTTGCAGAAAGAACACTTTTGTCATGTGCAATTTTTAAATTAAATATATCTAAACTACTACTTAGACAGCCAATTTGGTGTAATTGGTTAAAGGCACCAAGCTAGATCCTGGGAAATTTTGTGGTCCCAAGTCAAGCACAAAGCTAACTGGATGACCTAGGAGGAAGTAGCCAAGGGCAAACTGCTTCCAAGGTAGGCTATCAAGAAAACGGAAGCAACCTCACTACATAGTCACCAGGAGTCAAGATTGACTTTGACCATAGTAACAAAACCAGAGGGCATCAAGGTATAGAATGAATGGATCAAATGAGGAAAATGTATTTACTGAATATAGGTGGGGATAGGAATCAATTAAAAAGAATTGGAGCCAGTTTGGTCTAGTGGTTAAAACTCTCAGCCCTAGGAAGAAGGCAAGAAGGCATTACTTCCCAAAATGTTGCCAAGAAAACCACAGAGCCTAGAGTCTCATATACTACTATATTTATACGATACTTAAATCACTTGATGTAATAACTCTGCAGCTAAACTCTGACATTCCATCCTTGCACATAGCATTGCAAACAACCCAAATAATCAGCAAAGCAAATACTATTTACTAAAATACTGAAACAATTTATTTATATTATCCCCTTTCAGCAATTTCAGATATAGGTAGACTTTGCTTATGGATCACAATTGGAACCAGCAACTCTGTTGCTAAGTGATATGATCATAAAGTGGACTGCTGCATTTTAGAACAGTCCCTGAACACCCTGTCAGTAAACAAGGACTATCTGTACAGTGGAAATTGTTATGCCCGTGCTATAATACAGAGAGAGAGGGCTGTGCAAGGTTGAAGGAGATCTCATTCCAATTCACTTTACAGAATTGCTATTAAGAGGAAGATTCCCCTCCTCCTAATAAACTATCTTAATCTGAACTTGTAAGAAAAGAGAAGAGGACATCTCTCAATAGTTTTAATAACATGAGAACAAAAGTTCTTTTTACCTGAACACTGGAGAGACCAGAGAATGGTAAACTTCTAGAAAAGAAAGGTTTCCAATATTTGGTTTTATTGACATCAAAATTTATTCTTGGTGGGGAATCATCCTGTTGAATATTAAACCAAACCTAAGAGGGAAAAAACTTATTTAAGTGTTATCTCTTTTATGCAGTAGTAATTCAGGACTAATTGATCTGGAATAAATCCACAAAGCTTACTTTCACCCAGATAGGGGTGATATGGCGGGTCTGTTTAAACACTGTCTTGTTCCTTCTGACTTTAATTTGAACCTCTGACACAATGGCAGGATGTGGCCAATAAGGGGGAAGAAATTCAACTGAAATCAACAGACATTCGGAAGCTCTCCAGATCCAAGCTTAAACATACTGTAGTTTTCCCAGAAAACAAAAAAGACCCACTCCAAAAATAAGCCCTAGTCTGATTTTTTTGGGGGGTGGGCCTATTATAATCCTTACCTTGAAAATAAGCTCAGGGGATAGGTGTGGCCAACACAAGACATGGCGAGTGCACGGGGGCTGATGGTGTTTGGCAATAGCCGCACCCTGCTGGCATCTTGGTACAGCACAAATACCCTTAATTCCAAGTGTGAAGGCAGAGGCAGGGGGAGAAAACAGGCGATCCGGATGTGCTGAGTGGCTGCCTGACTCACAGGAGGCTTGTGTGGTGGCACTGGCATGGGGGATGGGAGAAGAAGCAGGCTATCCTGACGCCCCATGGGATGCATGAGCAGGCAAGTCAAGAGATGGTGGAACAGAGTGGGCAGCGCATTTGGGATCATCTGACTCTACTTAGTTCTGCTGAACACTTTTTGCTCACAGGGAGACAAAGCTTCGTGTGCTTCCAAACAGGATGCTTTGAACAGAGCTAACCACCATATTTGCAAGCACACGAAGCTTTGAGTCTCCATCGTTTCTCTGTCCAGGCAAAAGTGTTTGGTCGCCTATCAGGTATTTGGGGGCAGAGTGATTTGCTCCCTTTCAAAGCATCCCCTTTGCAACCATGTGAACCTTCATCTCCCTCTGGGCGAAGTGTGTTTGGGCAGCTACCACCGGTCCTGCCCTCTCCATCCCACTGTCTGTTTGCCTGCAGCCTCAACTGGGGCCAAGCTCTCAACATGTCCCAGCCTCCACCTGTCATGCTAAGAAGGCGAAGAGCCAGCAGGCAGGGTTGGTGGAGCCCAGGGCATGCTGAGCTTGGCCTATTGCAGTCGTGGGCAAGCAGACAGTGGGACAGAGAGGGCAGGGATCAGCGGAAGCTGTGCTCCCACTGCCAGGGCCCCCCACGCTTGCTGCCTCCTGCACTTAAAAAAGACATCACCACCACCACCCCAAAAAATAAGCCCAAGTGTTTATTTTCCAGCCCAAAAGAAAATAATACCAGGTTTTATTTTCAGGGAAACATGGTATTACCCACACTTTGCCTTGCCACCATAAAAAGGTCTGGCAGAGTACATTGTATCTCCAGAAAATGATGAAAAAATGAAATTTGCTTGTGCCTGTTGATTTGCGCAAGTCATGATGCTGCTTGCCCTCATTTTGCATAGCTGCTGAGTTGATTCTGGCTCTCAAACAGAAAGCAACCACAGCCCTTGCTTCTGCTTTCAACTGACTCACTTGGAAGAGAATTGGCACCAACCTTCCAGTTGATAAAAGAAAGAAGGCACTTACTCTTCATATGACTTATGCAAATAAAACTTATGCCAGCTGGAGCCAGGCTGACAAGCTCATCATGCACTAGATGCACAAGGTATTTGTCAAGAACCTGCTTGGCAAGATCCAGGTAACATCTTTGGCATAGGGATTAAATTCCAGGTGTCCTCAGCTACAGAGCACATCTCCTGGTGCAAGAGAAAAAGTAACCTATGTGCAGGCAAACTATCTAGCAGTGAGCCCATGTAGCTGACAGGAACGGCTCAGCTGTGCTGGTAGGGCCGCTAGGGGTGGTTCACTTACATTGTCTGCAGAAATCAAACAGCTGACCCTTTTCAGTGGACAGAAAGCATCATATTGTCCATAAAAATGCCCATGGCTTGGATTCCAAATCACATACTGGTTTTGTACCCAAGTTAGCACATAAGCTGTTGGTCCCTGGTGGGGAAAAATAAAGTTATTTACAATTTCCATTTCTCCCTTTCCCCTTCTACTATTTGCCTATTAGTGCTTAAGACACAAATTCTGAATTAGCTCAAGTGGAGAAGAGAGGCTCTTTCAGGTGATAAATCCAGGCATTTCAGTGTCCAATAACTGAACCACTCTAATGAGCCAATGGAACAGGGGGATAACCTCTGAACTAGGATTTCTGTCTGCTTCTAAAATCAGTATGGACCATGGAGTAGTGAGGCAGCATTATTTTCTCATGCAAGGAAGTTTTATTGAACTGCTAAGCACAAATACCTTACCTCTGGAACAGCATTCCCAATTAGAAGCCAGGCCTTTTTGCCAAGAGCAAGAAAATAATTACACAATAGCACAGCATGTTCTTCTTCGTTTCCAGCCAAAAGATCAAGGAACTGCTAACAAATGTGAGCAAACAAATGGTGCTGTTAAGGACTATTTTCTATCACTGAATATTTTGGCTTAATTTAAATTTCACTTCAGGTGAAAGGGCAGCTATAAACTGCTACTACTCCAGCTGTGTAATGGAAACAGCTATATCTTATTTTCATTTAAAGTGGTTCAACTTAGAACTACACAATCAGAAAATAAATATTCTTCACAAATGCATAACATCCTTTTATACAAGAAATTAGCTTACTGCAGCATGATTAAGGAAGGTTAATTAGAGAATTGTAGACCAAACTGGATCACTAAAATTGAAAGCAGATGGTGCCTGCCTCAACAAAGCCTTTGATGAGATTTCAATTTCTATTTATCCTAAAAGGTCATATGCAGCAATTCAAATTTTCCACTCTCCCCAAAGTTGATGCATGTATACCAATGCAAAAGAGCATAACAATGTTAATGCCAACAAACATCACAACCCAGAGCAACTTTAATTATTCCACACATACCCCTGTTGTTTTGGCATAAATAATTACAAAGTAACTTCTTTTGATGATAAAACACAGAGTTCTAGACATTTGAAGCTTTTAACTTACATCAGAAGTATTCCATAGATCACAAATTCCAGCAAACGATACCTTATTGGGTAAGAAAGGAATCAGGGCTACATATCGGGCAACTAATTCCTATGTACAGAGAAGAGAAAGCAAAAATCCTCTCATTAGCCTGAGGCCAAAGCTGCCACTGTTATTATAAACACAAGACTATCCTCCCTTTAGACATGGTGGGTCTCTTTTGGTTTCTCCTGGGCTTGTTGCAGGCTAGATGAGGCTTTCTTCCAGATTGGTCCAAAATAATTCAGTCTGAGTGCACCAAGTCAGGTTGACTGGTTCACTTCTCAGAAATCCATGAAGCAGACCCGTTGAGATTTAAAGTGAGCAAAACAAAGAATTGAGGGGTCTTTGGTGCTCCCTGAGATTGCTTGTTTTCTTGCAGATGTTTCATTACCCAAACTAAATAACACCAGCACTGATGATGTTACCTAGTTTAGGAAATGAAATGTCTGCAAGAAAAGAACCACGCTCAGAGAGCAGCCAAGACCTGACCCTGAGCTCATTTCAGCCCCTGAGCTACAAACATTCTGTTTTATTGAAGCAAAGAATTAAATCTTGCTTTGCATGTTACAGATGTAAGTTCCTCAGAGAATAAAAATACGCACCGAGGTTTGCTGTGGACTGTCTGGATGGACTTGTAGGAGCTCTTCTGGGGGGTTGAGCGCTCTGATGAATCTCGTAACAAAGAGTGTTTTTCCACTGATGTCAATTACAGTGGTCAGGCATTGGCGATCTGGAAATTTCAAGGCACATTCAGCTTTGTATTTTTCAGCTGCTTGAAGAAGCTTCTCATCTTCTTGAGTGTCAAACTTGAAGAAAAAAAAAAATCCAAGTTTTTTTTAAAATGTTGCAACTAATGCAGGGGTCTCCAACCTTGGCCCCTGGAAGCCTGGTGGACTTCAACTCCCAGAATTCCACAGCCAGCTGGCTGTGGAACTCTGGGAGTTGAAGTCCGCCAGGCTTCCAGGAGCCAAGGTTGGAGACCCCTGAACTAATGCATAAAACTTAAATAGCTAATATGCTCATAGCCATAGACAACTCCTGTCAAGATTAATGCTTTGGATATAAATGATATTTCTTGTTATGGATGGAAGAAAGGCACCAGGAGGATATTCAAAGGATGCTTTTTTTTTTTTTTTTTTGGAACAAATTTTATTGATTTTAAAGACAAACAAGCCATCATTAACCATTAAATACATAAAACCTCTTTCCATTCTTAATTTTACAAGTCAAGTAGAATATTATTTTATGCAACACAATTCTGTTTTACACCATTTCAATATAAACATATAGATATCTCTTAACAAATTTCTCATTATTTCTCTTTTCGTATTCAATTTCATTGTTACTATTATTATTTTCTATATTTATCCAGTTTATAGTCATCATCTTCATTCCTCTCTGACTTGATTACCATTATTCTCATCCAACATTCCTCCGAGGTTTTATTAATTCTCAAACAAAACATAGATACACAAAACACAAAAATATAAAACTTCTTTTAAGAAAGTAGTTTGGCCCCAGATTACCTCTCTTTGTATGGACTTCAATTAAATTCATGCTCATCTTATATACCATTACCTATCTTATTTACCATTCTATATCTTCTATATAACTTCTCCCCGCTTTTCATTCTTCTTATTTCTATTTTATTTAATTCATTTTAATTTAAATCATTGTATTTGTATTTTTTGTCCATTCTTTCCAAATTATCCATTTATCTCATTCCCTATAGTAAGAAAAATAAAAAAATTTCTCCTGAAATCACTGATCAGAGTATGATGCCTTACTATCCTCCCCCTAAATTAATATTTAAAATAACGCCTGATACCCAATCTGATTCTGCTTAGTACATTCTACCTACTAAACTTTAAAGAGAAAAAATAATAAATTCATAATAATTAATATAATTAGATAATAAATCTAAATATTAAATCTTATAACATTCCGATTGTCTATTTCAAAAAACAATTCTATTAAATTTTATAATCTGTCATTACTAAACATTTCAATATTTTAATCTTTTATTAATTCTTATAGCATTCTAGTTTTCTATTTCTAATACATAGTACCGTCTTATGTACCTTGCAGAATCTTCTTTTTTTAAAAAAATTATACCTTACCCTTCATCCCTAAAAAAAAAATCCTTTTTTCCCATCTTGTTTCATACCTTTGTGGCTTTTCCCTCCCTTTTCCCTTCCTTTCTTATCCCCCCTGGCCTTTTTACCCCCCCCCTCTACTAACCTCCGCCTTTTTAGCTTTCCCTCTCTGTTGTAATCCTTTCTCCTTTTGCTCAGTAACATTAAGTTGGTTTTGCATCTTATTTTTTCCTCTCTGAAGTGTTTTTTTAAGTCTTAAGTCCTTCATTTTCCTTCCTTTCTTTCTCCTTTCTCTCTTAATTAATTTTTTAGATTCACTGAAGATGGCGTCTTCTTCTTCTTTTTCTTCTTCTCCTTCTATTTCCTCCATCTGTTGTTGTGTTTGCTGATAATTAGGCAAGCACCATTTTTAAAGAAAGGAAAGCTTCTTTCACAGCGTCCTTACTTTCTTGATATTCTTTTCTAAGTTCATCATCAGATAAAGCCATTCTTTGTTCTTCTTAGAGCAACCAAAATGTTTCAAAAGTTAAAACAATTCCTCAAAGTCCCAGAGACATCAATCAGTCCAAACAACGCACAAAGTTCTCACTTTCTCTTCCTGGGGTGGTATCAGTAAAAGGGAAAAGAAAAAAAGCCCAATCTGTATTTTACAGCCTTGTTGCAATCAATTTCTAGTCTCAAGATCTTCAAGGCATCTCCTCCAGCAAGATCTTAATATTTTTTTTTTGTCCTCTCCCTTCCCACTTATAACAAGAAGCCAAGTTTTCATCTTTTATAAAAAACAACAGGTTTCTCAATGGCCATTTGTTGATTCCATAGGGAAGGAGGGTAAACTTTCCTTTCAGCACCTCAATTTTGCCGCTTGAAATCCTCCTCTGGAAACAAAGTATTTTTCAAAAAGTCATAGTTCTCAGGATTAAACGCCTCTTAAAGTCCTGGATCAGTCAAAAATCTTTCTCTTGTAAACTTTCTCCCCTCTTCCTCTTGCTCAGTCTTACCCAGCTGCCAGTTTCTTTGTGGCGGCCATTACAGACCGCCGCTCGACTGCCTTGATTAAAGGGGGTTTTGCCGGCTGGCGAGGGGGTCTACAACACCCCCAAACCCCTCACCAGCTCCCCCCTATCTTCGGCTGCCTCTGCAAGGCAGCCTTAGCCTCCGGATCGGAGGCACCAAAACGGCTAGTGTGACAGGGATCGCATAGGATCACGAAACCCTGCTGCTGGCGAAGCCGACAAACCAGAAGTTTTTCATTCAAAGGATGCTTTGATTCATTGAAACTTCAGCCAAGGAGCTCACTAGAGGGCAGAGTTAGTACCTGTCAATGACTCTTTAAAGTAACTGCATCTTTTTCTGGAATTGCACAATTATCCTGTGCCAAATGCCAGGGAGCTTGTCTTTAATTGAGACATTTTCCACCAAGTTAATAAAACATGGGGCACTGAAATACACATTCCCATCTATAATTCATTGCTAAATAAACACACAAAGGTTGACTCTTCCATATATCTAATTCACAATATATTTTTGATTTCACTCTTTCACTTGTTTTCATCTCTTCAATTTCCTATTTCTCTTTTGATTCACTTCTCCCTTCCCTTTTTTTCTTCTCTGTAACTTCAGAAAATAGTGCAGTAATATAATAATAGTTGTCAAGGCAATAATTTTTACAGTAATAGTAAAGACTTTGGATATATCAGTATATTTTATCTCTAAAGTATATTAAATAATTCCAATTCCCTATTCTATCTCAGCACCAAACACACTACCTTAGAAGTACAGAGTGTCTTGGGATGGTTCCTATATCTTGTAAAAAGTACATTACTATTGTCAAAATAATCAGGCACATATTATGTACTATATAAACACTAGTTTTAAATGTACAAGGAAACAAATGCACAGCAAACATAAATAGTTCTAACCAAACCCTGTTATTTATTTATTTTTTAAATTACATTTAAACATCATTTACCTTCTTCAACATTTCATTCATCTACACAGATTCAGGAAGACCAGCAAGCAAAAGCGGGGTGCAGGGAGAAATATCAATTCAATGCAATGCAATGGGCAAGAATCATGTAAAAGAATATAAAAACTATGCTGTTAAAATAGTAAGGGAAATGTTTATTTAATTATCATTTTTCCAAAAGTAGAAAGGAACTGTGATTATTAGGAAAAGAAGTGAGCTTTCTAGCAAGACGTCATCATGGAAAGGAAAATCTGCCCATCTCTACTGAAACTAGATGACCGAACTCACTCTCAAGGAAGAGTTATATAATCTTTGTTTCAATTAAACCCTTTCAAAATTCTGAAATTTCTGAAATCAAACCATTGAGAGAAGTCCATAAACAATAATCGGACCTGGACATGAATTTTCATGAAGCAAGTTCTGATTAAAAGGATGGGTGAAGGAAAAGGATTAAAGTTAATAGTCAAGAATTCTAACAGGTTATTTTGCTTCCAAATGGGAATGATATAGAAATAGAGATAGGGGTACAGAGATAGATATGCAATTCAAAATTTATGAAGAAATGACTGGAAGCAAAAAACTTTGTTCTCTGGAGAAGTCTATTCAATGCCCATCCCAAACAGGCCTTGCCCTTTCACTGCACCTTGAACTTATGAAAATATTGCTTCACACTCCCAAATCCCCAACTTTATTCTCATCTTCTCATTTTATGGTTCAGCATCTATAGTTGCATCTTCAGTTATTTCCAATAGAAATTCTAGGCCATATACCGTTCTCTATAGAAGGACTCTAGGCAGACCCTTATATGTCCCGTCATGAAGACATTTCCAGGTAGAGCAGCGGTCCCCAATCTTTCCACCTTGGCGGCCCAGCCTAGTGTGGAGAAGTGTGCGTGGCAGGAGCATGCAAGTGGTGGGTGCATGTGCCCTTCACTTGCACAAATGGAGCTTTCCACAGGAGTTGGGGGTGCTTGTGCTCACGCTTGAAGCTCCATTCATGCGAGTGGAGGGAGCTTGAATAGAGGACCAAAGGCCGCTCGCATGTGAGGTTCTATTTGCACAAATGGAACTTCATGCACAAGGCACCATCCATTCAAGCGCCCTCCGCTTATGCAAGTGGAGCTTTGTGTGCAAACACAAGCGCCACCTGCTCACGTGCATACGTCCATTCACCTGAGTGAAGGACTTATGTGCCCGTATCAATAGAGCTGAGCATGCACACATGCCCCTGTCACTCATATATACATGCCCATGCTGATCTGTCAAGTTGGAAAGGTTGGGGACTGCTGCTCTACTTGAAAATTTCTTCATGATGGGACATATAAGGGTCAGCTTAGAGTTCTTATATAGAGAACAGCATATGGCCCGGGGCCTAGGCCCTAGAATTTCTATTGGACTATAACCACTTGGAAATAACCAAAGATGCATTGGAATACCTTGAAATACCTTGAAATTAAAACATTCAAGAAAGACTGCTGAGGCATAGTATCCAACCTGAGTAATGTGAAGGTCTTACCAAATTTTAAAATTGGACTGGATGATAAATATGTGGTTAGAAGGGATCCTTTTGGAAGCAAATGATAAATATTGGGGTGTGACTTTACATAGGCTTGTTTGGAGATCTAAATTCTAGATTTGTTATTTAAGGGCAGTTGTAGCACTATTAAAGCTTAATGTGCATAGATTTTCTATAACCAGCATAGCAACTCAATTTTATCTAGCGCTTTTTAAAGGTATGAGGATTTTAAATGATCTGTAAATACAGGTGGGTTAGTCAGAAGTTAAGAAGAAACCATGCTCTAACATCAAAACAATGTCTGTTTCTATTTGTAAAATGGCATTTTTGATACTATTTGAACTATCAAAATGGCTCCAATAAACTTACATTAGTTGGTTTTGATCGTATTGAGTTTTTTAGGGAGCAGTTTTTGGAGCAATTTTGTGGGACTACTTTCACTTGGAAGACCTTTCAGGCTGCAGGAATATAATGGCTCCTTTTGAATGGTAAAATCTTACAATAATTGTAGAGGCATATTGTGCAACACTTCCTCAGAAAGAAAAATGAGCATGCCAGGATAAATTGTCCACTAAGAAAAGTGCATGCCTGTTCAATTGGAGTCCCATTTATTTGCTATTTGTGGATTTTATGAAAATGGAGGCAAACCCCTTCCTAAATGTCCAAATTATACCCAGAAATAAAACTTGCCCTGGTTTACCCTTTCTTGAACTGATTCTCCAGGAATAAGTTGAGGTTCAATTGTAATGAACAAGGAAAGGTAGGAACCATCACTCAGATGCTGTATGGAATCGTATTTTCTGTCAATTCCCACATTTTTCCCTTTGCTATAGCCAAGGAGAATGGGAGGAGTTTCAATCTTAAACGTGCCATCAATCTAGACAAAGAGAAACAAAGAGTCCTGAGTAAAAATAACAAATAACAAACTTGTATCCTGCCTCATAAAGCACCCTCTGTGTCAGCATATTGTCCCCAATAATCTGGGTCCCCATTTTACTGACCTTGGAAGAATGGATTGAATTCCAGGCTGTGGGAAGAGTTAGCCTGCAATATTGCACTTTAACTTCAGCACCACCAGGAGTTGTTAAGCATTAATGCTATTTATATGCATGTTTGTCTGTAAAAATGCTTTCTTTAGAACTTACTCTTCCTTGAAAATATACTGTTGTAAATGGTATCCGAATCAATCCAAGCCAGCGCTTTTCCATACACGTATGGACCCCACCGGTTTCTCTTTCACGATCATCCTAAGAAAATGTCCCCAAAATCCTGATCAACATTTGCAAAAAGAACATGTTGAGCTTCCCTATTTCTCTTTCCTAGATTCTCTAGAATTAATGTATTTATTTAATTTGCCAAGTTACAAAGCCGTCCATCTCACAGTTGTGACTCTGGGTAACAAAAATACAATTAAAACCAACAAATAATAATAGGAATAACACCCGTAATAGCAGAGTGGCATTCAAAGGTAACCCAATCTAGTTTATAAATATAAAAGAATTCCAAGATAGCAATTGTGAGTAACAGCTTTAAGCTTTGCTCTCCTTTTTTTTTTTTTTTACTCTTTTTACTCTTTCAGTACCTTTTCTACTTTTAAATTAATTTTTAAATTGCACCACTTGAGGGCATTAACCCGATGTTAATTCCCTCAACCCTGTCCAACTATTTACAAAGTCTGCATTACTATTACTATTAATCTTCTCATCACTCCTTATTGCCCATCCTCTCCCACTTGTAACTGTATGACTGTAACTTTGTCGCTTGTATCCTTACGATTTATATTGATGGTTTCATAGTATGATTTAGTTGCTTATTGTACCCTATGACTATTATTAAGTGTTGGACCTTATGATTCTTGACTCTTGGCAAATGTATTTTTTCTTTTATGTACACTGAGAGCATTTGCACCAGGACAAATTCCTTGTGTGTCTAATCACACTTGGCCAATAAAGAATTATTCTCTATCTTATAGTAGTGCCGAAAATGACTAAGCCAGCGTCACCTGGTTAGACAAGTGGTGTCCTTCCATTACTTGGAAAGGTGGTTATAGGAAACTCAAGCTAGTGCTAGGCTCCAAACTACTTCCAAATCAATCAGATGAATTGGTCCTCCTGCAGCAAGCCTCTGCTGACTGAAATGAAGCAACAGAAGCACTACTGGAATAGCCCCCTGACACTCCTCTGATCCCCAAGAACTATAGGGACCTGGCTGAAGTGCTCAGTGAGGAGGAATGCAATGTTCTAGCCCCCTCCCCCGACCCACAGACTGTGCAATTGAATTTATGGAAGGGGCTAAGCTACCAATACCTAAGATGTATGATACCCAAAGAAATGAGAGAACGGAGGGAATACAATGACATTAACTTGGCTATAGGCGTTATACAGCCAGCAAAATCCAGAATAGTCGCCCCCGTATTGTTCAAAGAAAAGAACTGGGGAATGAGGCTGTACGTTGACTTTAAAGGAATTAATGCTGGGTCCGTGCACAACACCTACCCCTACCCCTCATAAAAGATATGCTGGGCTACCTAGCCAAAGGGAAAGTGTTCAATAAGCTTGATCACTGGGAGGCATACTACTGGGTCCCAATAAAAGAAGGAGAAGAGTGGAAAACTGCTTTTAACTGTCCTCTCGGCAATTTCCAATTCAGAGTGATGCTATTTGGATAGCCCCTGTGGTCTTCATACAATTGATAAATGAGGTCCTGCATGAGTACCTATATAAGAAAGTTCTTGTTTACTTAGATGACATTCTCATCTACAACAAAACCCTAGAGCAGTGATGGCTAACCTTTTCGGCACCGTGCCCAAAGCACACCTGCACGTACGCATCCCCAAAATTTAACACGCATGCTTCCCCCCACATGCGCCCTGCTCCCCACTAATCCCCCACCCTGGGCATACATGCAAGTCCCCATGCATGTGCTTCACCCCCGCGCATGCACATGAGTCCCCTGTGCATGTACCCATCCCCAGGCATGCAGCCCACCCCCACACACATGCGCAGCAGAGACCTGAAGACCAGCTGGCCAGCAGGAGGCACATGCGCACATGTGCAGCAGAACTGAGCTTGGGTGATGGCTCTATGTGCAACCTCTGACATGCTATAGGTTCGCCATCACGGCCCTAGAGGAACGTGTGAAACTGGTGCAAATTACCAAGTTATATGTGAAACTCTCAAAATGCGAGTTTCATAAAAGCGCTTTGGATTACCTCGGCTACCACATTATCAAACCAAGGAATAGAGATAGACCCAGGGAAAGTAAAAGAGATCTTAGACTGGCAATCCCTACACACTTGAAAGCAACTAACAATTTTGGGGGGGTCCTCCAAAATGTATCACCAATTCATTCCTTCGTTTGCAGAAATTGCCTTGCCCATTAGTGAATTACTTAAGATGGTAGGAAGACCTGCTAAACCCCTTGAATGCCAATAAGCCTTCAAAGAACTAAAGAAACATTTCACAGAGGAACCAATACTAAGGCATCCGGATCCAGAACAACCTTTTGTGGTACAAGCAGATGCAAGTGACATGGTTGTGGCTGTCATCCTCCTTCAAGGGAATGCCAGGGAAAACCTGCAGCTGTGCACTTACGCTTCTAAAAAGCTCACTGACACTGAAAGAAGGTGGGCAGTGTAGGAGAAGAAGGCTTACGTGCTGGGTACTGCTCACATGGAGGCAATTTTGGAAGGCGGTCAGCAGCCCTCTGAGGTTTAGGCTGATCATAAAAATTTAGAGGCGCTAAAACTCCCCAGAAAACTCTCCATAAAACAAGTTCATTGGGCACAGTACTTCAAATGATTTAACTTCGAGCTTAAGTATATCCCGGGGAGGGGGGGAGGAACCTGCTCGCTGACCCTTTGTCAAGAAAGCCTCAATTTAACAGCAAATGGGAGGAGTTACTTCATGCAATAATTCCTCCTTCCCAACCCTTATCACAACCCTTATCACATCACCCGTGCACAGTTTAAGCTGCAGAGCCCTAGGGGCAAAGAGGAGAGTATCAAAAGACTGAAAGATGAGCTAACAGCAGATCCTTGGTACCAAACCAACAAAGACACTCTCACCCAGAAAGATGGAGTGGCTTGGAAAGGATCAAAGCTATATGTCCCCAGCTCCCTGCGAATCCAAGTCCTGCGGAGTAGCCATGACTCTAAGCAGGGAGGACATTTTGTCTACCTAAAGAGAGGCAACTTGCATAAAGAGATGGAAAGTAAATGCTGACAAGTTAATAATGAGAGTTCATGAGAAATATCCTCATAAGTCAAAGGGGGCTCCTGGCGGTGGCAGAGGAGGTTAGAGCTTTAACTAATTTATTATGGTTATCTGCAGGATATTCTTTTCGCTTGAAGGTGGGCAGCCTGTCGATCCTGAAGCTGACATATGTGCAGCCATATTTTACTGTAGTCTTTGCCTACTCTTTTTCTTAACTTTCTTTAGAGTTTCTGCAAAGGATTCTAATGGGGCTTGAGGCTCGCCACATTCTAGCAGCAGGAAGGGAGGTTGTAGAGATAAAGGGGAAATGTTATGACTAGCTGGCATTCCTTCCCATAGGAACTGAGAAGGTGCCTGCAGCTGGTGGAAGGTGGAGCTTGGAGTCATCAGACTGATGGACTGTGTGCTGATTGGAGAATGTGACTATGGAGGGAAGTTTCAAACTTTTGCTTTTACTGGGTGTAATTCCAGGGTTTGGTCAGAATCGGAATTACACCAAGACCTTGCCAATTTGGTATGTTCCTAATAAAAAGATTTTATGAACAATGGATGCCTTGGATTTTTATTCGGGGGACATATTACTTGGAACCTTGACACTATGGGGGAAGGGAGCTGTTGGGAAGAGGGAACTGAAACTACTTGTCATGCCTTTCTGAGACATTGGCTTGTCATCCAAGGACAGAGACCTGGGAGGGGAAAGCAACGGCTCACAATGTAGCCCAATGATGCAGGGAAGGTTATCTAAACAATTCTTTTGAACAGAGAGATAATGGGGGAGGAACAGGAAAGTTAACTAGGGAACCTATGCATACAAACTTTTAGTTCTGGCTTTGCTGTAAAAAAAAAAAAAAAAGCACTTGGCTTTTAGTAAAAGTATACCTTTCACACAAATGGAGTCGAGGGGCTTTCTTTCTTAAGAGCCCAAGCTGGGCCAGGTGTGATACAAAAGAATATTGATAGTCTTTTTTTCATCGGAGGTTTCCACATTTTACTTTATTATTTCTTAAACTTGTTTGGAAGTGAAATATGGGATTGATATAAGAAGTAATCAGTAAACCAATCAAAATAAAAGCCACTTCATTAGGTCTTTTGCATCTGAATAAATTAAATTAATCCTTGGCAATAGAATAAAAGCCTGTCCATGCAGAAATTTGCAGGATTTCTTCAAGGGGTGTGGAACAAGAAGTTCAATGGTGTCCTTGGAAGGTGCTTAAGAAATTCTGAAAGCTACAAATGTCTTCAGTAAAGACCCAAGGCCCAATTTTCCTTCATTCCTTTACCACTTCTGTTGATGGCTCTGAGCACTTTATTAATATCCTATTTTTGGATATTACATACTGTATTTAGTGAAGACATCCTGATGCCAGTCACTCTTGACTACAAGGTGATCTAGTAGATAAGGCACCAGAAGGCCGTGAGTTATAGTTCTTCCTTAGGCAAGAAAGTTGGCTGGAAGACTTTGGGCCAGCCACCCTCTCTCAGCTCAACCCACTTTACAGGGTTATTGTTATGGGGGAAATAGGAGGAGGAAGGACAATTAGTTATGTTTCCCAATATGAGTTATTTATAAAATAACATCAAAGATGAGAGTTTCTGTACCAGAGACAAATTCCTTGTGGGTCTAATTGCACTTGGCCAAATAAAGCTATTCTATTCTGTCCTGTCCTATTCAATACATAAAATCAGAGCCAGGATTCCTGTAGTTCCAGTATGTTTTCAATGATGCATCCATAGTTATCAGCACTACTAAGAGTGAACCTCTAAAAGGGCTTCCTTTTTTAAATTCTTCTCTTCCCCTCATAGAAAGTGCTTGAATGGTCAAACTACCGACCTTCAGAATATCCAGTCTAATCCTAGAGGGCACACTTTGTTTTTCATATCTGAATATTCTCTGCCTGGTGCTCCATTAGGTGAGTAAATGTAATCTCATCATTCAGCTCTTTTCAGTTTGTTTTCTCAACAGACAATGTCAACAGAATTTTTCAGATGATTTGCTCACCTCTAAGATATCATGCAGTACTTCATCAAATATGTTAATGAAGATGTCATCCTTCACTGACTGCAGACTAGAGTTGCTATAGTCACTGTTAGGAGCTCTGTAATTATATTTTAAAACAGAGATACAATACAGATCAAAATATAATTTGTAATATATCAGCATGACAAAGACTTGTTTTCTCTTTCCTTCTTCCATATTCTCCAAGATTAGCTTGATTTCATCACAATGCAATATCCTATTATCCTGCACCATTAGAAGGGTTAGTAAAATATTAGAGAGTTCCAAGGTTTGACTCCCAACCCAATCAGAATCCCAACCTTTCATTCAAATGTGAACAGAAGATATCTCATTCAATTAGGGAATGATAAAAAATGCCTAAAGCTGGAGAGGGTAAGTGATACACTGGTAGAATCAAGATCTGGAGCAGAATGAAGTTTTGCCCACTCTTCAGCCATGTTTTCAAACTCAGTTCTTTTGCAGTTTTCTACTAAAATTAAAACTGCATTTACTTTCAGAAAAATACAAAGCCAGTTAGTTATACTAATGGACACCTATTGGGTCTAAAGCAATTGAGATTTTCACACAAGGTTTTCATTTGGCACTTTGTGAGAACAAAGTGGTACAGAATCAAATGCTAAATAACTGATAGGTAACAGGGGCAACAAATATTTCCAAATTTGGCTTAAAATAACAAAGACCAAAATCTCCCGCCTTCAGAAACCTAAAAGAGAAAACAAGGAGGAAGGAGGAGGGAGAGAAGAAGAAGAAAAAGGAGGAGGAAGAGGGGGAGGAGGAGGAAGAAGAAGAAGAAGAAGAAGAAGAAGAAGAAGAAGAAGAAGAAGAAGAAGAAGAAGAAGAAGAAGAAGAAGAAGAGGAGGAGGAGGAGGAGGAGGAGGAGGAGGAGGAGGAGGAGGAGGAGGAGGAGGAGGAGGAGGAGGAGGAGGAGGAGGAGGAAGGAAGGAAGGAAGGAAGGAAGGAAGGAAGAGAAAGAAAGAAAGAAAGAAAGAAAGAAAGAAAGAAAGAAAGAAAGAAAGAAAGAAAGAAAGAAAGAAAGAAAACCCTCAGTTGTGTCCAAATGCACAATTTGATCCTGGCCTTTTTGTCCCACCCAATGTAGTCCTCCAATGGAAAGAAGGCTTTATGGGATCCATTCACACCTAAACGGAAGTTCTAGCTCTTCACTCCAGTTTGGATTTGATCCTTCTGCGGTGGTCGTCCGACAAACTGTTCGCTGGAAAGAAACTTCTACAAAGGGCCGAACTGAAACCTACAATTAAACAGAGCTCAAAGCTTTGATATGTTAGATGAGATGCAAAGCTAGGACACGTCAAACTACATTTTCCAACTGAAACTAGAAACTATAGATACCTCCAGCACATTGTAAACATCCATTAAAATAAATATATAAATAGGTACTCTTACAGTCATAGATACGGACACTTTCTGGAAAAAATTTCCAGGGTCAAAATTTTCTATTTCATGTAAATTTGGCTGTTTCAAAATAGTATAATATGTTATTGTTTGATTACCTATTCAATACTGTTTCTAACATTCCATGCTTCTAACACTTAACATTAAAATAAAAATAAAATAAAATAATATAAAATAAAATAAAATAAATAAAATACCGTATATACTCGAGTATAAGCCGAGTTTTTCAGCACATTTTTTGTGCTGAAAAAAACTCCCTCGGCTTATACTCGAGTCAGATTCCCCTCTGAAAAAAAAATGGTGTGGAGCTCTGAAGCTGGGCAGCCGCTTCCCTGCTTCCGTGTTTCCTTTGCAACTTTTAAGCATGGGGGTAATCAGAAGCAGAAAAGTTCTTGCTTGAGGATATATTGTTTTTTCTTTTTTTAACTGTTTTTTTTGGGGGGAAGACCCACCGCCATGTGAGAATGCTCAGACACGAAATCTATCCAACCGAAAATAAGTGTGTGTGTGTGTGTGGGGATTTTAACAGAGGGAAGATGTAGGGAGAAGGCAAAAGCGACAGAAGATCAGCTCTACTCAGCTTCATTTCCTCAGCTCCAGCTGGTTTCAGTCCACTCGGGAGGAGGGGGAGGAGGGGGAGGAGGAGGTGGTGGCAGCTCGCGTTGTTTTCTGAGCTCTAGGCTGAGAAAACAACGCGAGCCGAGGTTGCTCCACTCAGCTTCATTTCCTCAGCTCCAGCTGCTTTCAGTCCACTCGGGAGGAGGGGGAGGAGGGGGAGGCAGCTCGCGTTGTTTTCTGAGCTCTAGGCTGAGAAAGCAACGCGAGCCGAGGTCGCTCCACTCAGCTTCATTTCCTCAGCTCCAGCTGCTTTCAGTCCACTCGGGAGGAGGGGGAGGAGGGGGAGGCAGCTCGCGTTGTTTTCTGAGCTCTAGGCTGAGAAAGCAACGTGAGCCGAGGTCGTTCCACTCAGCTTCATTTCCTCAGCTCCAGCTGCTTTCAGTCCACTCGGGAGGAGGGGGAGGAGGGGGAGGCAGCTCGCGTTGTTTTCTGAGCTCTAGGCTGAGAAAGCAACACGAGCCGAGGTCGCTCCACTCAGCTTCATTTCCTCAGCTCCAGCTGCTTTCAGTCCACTCGGGAGGAGGGGGAGGAGGAGGTGGTGGTGGCAGCTCGCGTTATTTTCTGATAGTGAGATCATTTTCCAAATTAATTGATTCACTAATCCAAAAGAAGAAGATGTTGATGACAGTGGGAGGCAGGAGTCACTCTCTCCCTTGCAAGAAAAAAGCAAGAGCCGTTCTTATGATCTCTCCCTCTCTCTCTTTCTCCCCGTAATACAGTAAAGCCCTTTCCAGCACGCGCGCGCGATCCGCCCCCGCCGCTTTGCACCTTGCAAATGCAAAAACCCTGGGGTTTTGCATTTGCAAGGTGCAAAGCGGCGGGGACGGATCGCGCGCGTGTGCTGGAAAGGGCTTGACTTTATTGGGGGGGGGGAGAGAGAGAGAGATATCATAAGAACGGCTCTTGGTTTTTTCTTGCAAGGGAGAGAGTGACTCTTGCCTACCACTGTCATCATCTTCATCTTTTGGGTTAGTGAATCAATCATACCTTTCATGATAGTGAGATCGTTCCCCAAATTTCCCTTAAATCAGGGAAGAAATCAGAAACAAACCTTTGGGCTGAGAATAAGCTTGTTCCTATGATGCCATTTTTGTTCACTGCAGTGTGAAAAGTGTGAAAAAACATACTTCTTTTTCTTCATCTTCTTGTTCCCTATTTACTGGTCTCTTTCAAAGAGGAAATTGTGAACATCAAACTTATTCCCAACTGTCCTAGTGAAAGTTTTTATTGGTATCTATTTTTATTTTTGAAATTTACCAGTAGCTGCTGCATTTCCCACCCTCAGCTTATACTCGAGTCAATAAGTTTTCCCAGTTTTTTTGTGGTTAAAATAGGTGCCTCGGCTTATATTCGGGTCGACTTATACTCGAGTATATACGGTAAATAAAATAAATAAATAAATAAATAAATAAAATAAAATAAAAGTTATCTAAACACCAAAGATTTAAAAAAAAAATCTTTACTTTTAGTGTTCAAATTTTCTAAAATTAATTTTCTTCCAAATCAAATCAAGTAACATGGATAAAATGACTATGGATAACAAGATGAGTATGCTAAGTGGAAATATCTTCATTTATAAAGGGAAATCTCCTGGAAAACATCTTTAAAGCTTTCGGATTCAAAATTTACCAAAAATATTTTATTTAACAAGCTATAAAGAAGCATCAAATCTTCTTTTGAGTGTTAGCAGCTATATTTATCAATTTTACAGAATGAACCCCTCAAGAATAGGAATGGTGATCCCTATACATAAAAAAAGAATAAGGATATTGCTATTATTCAACTATTTATCCATTCATCTACTCCAGGTTCATAGCATTGTAAGGTACCTGGCTAAATGTCCAGTCCATACTGTGGTTGGAGCTGTGTGGAGTTGCAGAAACAACAAACATCTCATTGAAAGCCCATGATGATTTAGATGGCTGCTGAAGTTTGCTTTACAAAAAAGTGTAGAACATGTCAATAAACTTTCAATAGGATTTTAAAAAAATAAAACAAAAAGATTTTAAGTACATTTTTTTCAAAGCTGATGATGACATTTGCACAACAATACTACTATTAAATTATTTCCCTTCCCTCTTGTTTTTGCTATTTTGTTTCACTTTGCACATAGACGACTCCACCCCACCCATCCCCCAACCTCCCCAAACAATTTGGTTCAGCATGAACAAGTACGGGTTTACTTCCCCCATCCACACATCTTATTTATGCTATTTATATACTATACTGCTGATCTCTGTAACAGTTAAATGTGGTAAATGTGAATAAATTAAAAAGCCAACAACTGACTAAAGTTATCACAATACAAAGGTAAGTTGTAATAGCAGTGATAATGAAAAGGAAAATTAATAATGAAACTAAAATAATATTAACAATTTCATTGAAATATTTCAAGTGAAATAAATAAAGATGGCAAGAACCAACTATTAAACTAAATATTCTTCAGAAATATTTTATCTTATCTCAATAGGTCCTGGAACAGACGAAAAAGGTTGCTTTGCCAGGCTGGAACCATAACTGGAAAACGTTAGTTCCTGCATTCCCCCCAACATTTCCCTTATTTCGCAAAATTTGCTCTTTTTTCGTCTGTAAAAGGGGGTGTTCAGCTGCTCCTAATCTGAACTGTAAAATCAAATATTGATGATAACCTATAGCATCTGCTGATCTAATAATCATCAGAAAGTTAATAAAAGGTTTTTGATTCTATATAGAATAGGTTTTGGAAAATCCTGGGGTGTTCACATATGATGGTTTGTGAAAATGACCTTGAGATACAGGAAAAGCCACAGTCAAGGCAATGGTTGCACAAGGGAGATCTCAGTATACAGCAGGAATGGGGGCCTGACAATAACTTGGAAAGGACCCTCCCTAGTTCCCTGGAAAGTAGAAACAAGAGTGGGGGAAGGGCAAGATATGCTTTCAGACTTGCAAGCTGGATGAAAGCTGCCCTTTGAGGTAGTCTACATGAGAAATCAAAACCATGAGTTTGCAAACACTACTTCTGTTCAGGTAGTCATCAACTTTTGACCACAATTGAGTGCAAACTTTTTGTTGCTAAGTGAGATACTTGTTAAGTTAGTTATGACCTGTCATGCCACAGTTATTAAGTGCAGCTGTTAAATGAATCTGGCTTCCTCATTGTTTTTGCTTGTCAGAAGGTCACAAAAGGTGATCACATGATCCTGAGACACTGCAACCCAGTGCAGATATTGATCAAAAAAGCAGCTGTCAGCACTTGATGGCCTGGCTGTGAGGCCCTCAAATAAACTGAGGCAGGACTTGTGGGGCAGCTGTGCAATCCTCACCTCGCTTCATCCTCCACCTCCCCACTGCCTCGCTTTGTCCTCCACCCCACCATCTCACCTTGTATCAGTAGCAACCAAACAGAATGTGTGGCCGGGCGGCTGTGTAGGCCCTTAAGTAGGGCTTACTTTGGGAATAAGGTTTATATTTGGCATGAAATTGGGCTCGGGTTTATTTTTGGGATAGGTCTTATGTTTGGGGAAAACAGTATATATATATATAAGGTGTTACAATTATTATAAAGTATTATAACCTCTATTATAAGAACAGAATCTTGCAAATCTAGAAGCACATCCCTCTGCTCCTACCCTTGCCTTTACTTTCCAGGGAACTAGGAAGGGTGCCATCTGAGATTTTAACATGCCTTCTTTTCTGCTTTGGGCTGAGATCTCCCATTGCCTTGGCTGCAGCTCTTCTTGTTTACTTACACACCATCACATCACGAGAGAGTATTTTTCAGGATCTTTTCAGGGACTTTTGAATTATATGCCTGAAGGAATGGAACAAGCACAGTTAAAGCTTTGGAAGGGAAGATACATAGCTATGTGCTAATAATTAAAAATTGGGGGGAAAATAAATACTCCAGTACTGCTCTCGAAGATTGTGATTAACTATCACACAGATTAAAGCAATGTCCAATATACTATCTAGTGAAGAACATTACTAAGAGCTGGATTAAAAGTTGCTTACCTCCCAGCACACTTTCTAACAGGAAGCTCAAATGCTCTAACAACATTAACCAAGAGTTTTACATCACCATCTGAGAGATTCTGTGCCATTACTTTCTTCCTCTCTTTTCGCCTTGGTTTTAAGGGTCGCTTTGCTTCGGCCAGTTTAAAGAGGCTGACACTCAAAAAGCTATCAATAAAAAAGCAGAGCTAAAATATAAAGGTTCTGTTGCTATAATTTGTCATGCTAACATTGTATAATAGCTATGATTTCTGAACAATAATAATTCTACAAAATACACTGCTTTGGCTATAGATCTCAAAACCAACCATCTACACAGAAGTGAGAATGCAAGTTGACATACCCTGGGCCAGAAGAACTTAAGCAGAAGGCAGAGCAGAACAAAAAGAAAAACCAATATTGAAATGAAGTTCACTGGGTGCATAAACAAAAAAGCATTCATTAAATAAGCTAGATTGACTAAAAAGCGTACAAAAATCTGTAAAACTCAAAAACATAAGGTCAAATATCACTATCAGTTACATTTCTCAGATTGAAAAGTTCAACACCATGGGCAATTTTTCTTTTAGCAAGTAAAATCAGGAAATACAGTTGTGCTCGTAAGTTTACATACCCTGGCAGAATTTATGATTTCTTGGCCATTTTTCAGAGAATATGAATTATAACACAAAAACTTATTTTTCACTCATGGTTAGTAGTTGGATGAAGCCATTTATTATCAATCAATTTAAATCTTAATGACCACAGAAACTACCCAAATGGCCCGGGAGAAGGCGGAGCTTCGTTCCGGCGATACAGTTGTGATCTCGGGGCTCTGAGATCGTAGCCGATATTTTCGCCCCTGGTCGGTCCTAACGGACCTAAACCGTCCCGTAGAGACGGTGATCGTGAAGGGCATTGTTCCAGGATCCCAGAGATATCGCAAAATCTCTGGTTTGATCCGGAAGAAGCCCTTTTGCTGGCGGCGGAGAGGCAGCCTCCATAGCTGCTGAAGTCGGGACAGCTCCGGAAAGAAAGTGATTGGAGTGAAGTGTGTCGGCTGGGTGAGAAAAACTCTTTAGTGTTGTAAATTTGCTGAGGTTGGAAAGTTCATTCTGAAGAGAGAAGGAAGCTGTGAGATTTTTTTTTGATTGAAATTGTTTGAGCGGCGTTTTTTAAAGTGATGTCAAATTGAGGCTTGGGGTGTTTTTTTTTTTTTTCTTTTCTCTATATTTTTCGGGAAAGATTTTATTGTGACTTTGTAGGTAACCGGATTGAATTTTCTTTTATATATATTTTTAGGCTCCCTTTGATTTTTTAATTTTCTTTAGGATAGAGGCTTCCTTTGGCTATTTTTTCTTTTTTTTTTCTGTATATATTATTCCTTTCTTCCGGTTGGGGGGGAGAAAGAGCATTAAGAAACTTTGTAACACTGCCAACTAGAGGCTTGAAAGTATTTTATTTGAACTGGAGAGAATTGCAAAAAGACCTCTTCTCAAGGACATTTTAACGTGATAAGATAGAGGGAGAGCACAGCAAAATATTATTGTAGGTGCTTTCCTGGACTGTTATCAATAATACTGGAAGCTGTTCTGAAGCTGCTTTGAAGTTGCTGGAGAAGAGAGTCATAACAAGAGCCTTGGATAAATAAATAAAGTGCAGTGTGCTTTCTTATATATACCCCATTCGCTAGCCTTTTTCTAAATTTCAATTCTAGTAATATTCTTATTTTTGCCTTTTATTTCAAAGGGAAAGCCTCAGAGTTTTTTCTTTTTCTTTTTTCTTCTTTATTTTTCTTTTCTTTTTCATTGGGACTTTTTTGCTTTTCCTATTTATGTTTTTTGGACCACTTTGTTATTGTTTTTTTTTTTTTTTGGATTATTGAGACTTTTTAATTGGATTAAGGTGTGAAGAATCTGAAGGAACTTCTTGTCTTTTCTCTTTTTGCTTTTTGCTTTTTCTTTTCTTTGCTCTCAATCAATATTATTATTTTTGGATTTGTTTGTTTTTGCCTTTTTATTTTTTTCCTTTTTCATGGTGGACTATCTTGTAATTGGATTAGGGTTTAGAAGAACCTGAAGATCTTTCTTCTTCCTTTTTTCCTGTTTTTTTTTTTGGTTTTGTGTCTTTTACTATTGGAGTTTTCCATTTTGGATTATAATTGGCTGCTCTAGCAGTTGGATTAAAAGTTAAGAAGAATTTGAAGCTTTGGAAGCATTGAAATGAGCAGGAAACCAATACCATCTGGCATTTCTGCTTCTACCTCTGCTTCCCCACCAGCTGGAGGACAACGTTTAATTCAGACAATGTTAAAGCAAGATAAAGAACAAGAAAAAGTAACTTTACAGATGATTATGCAAGGAATACAAGATCTCAAGATAAAATCAGACACCATTGAACAAAGGATAGAGAACATTGAACAAAGAACGGAGAAGACGGATGAAAAAGTGGAAAATATTAAACAAATGATGGTCAAGTATGAGGAGAGATTCCAAAAAATCGAGGAAGAAGGAAAACAAAGAGAGAAGAAGATTGGAAATATTGATAGTAGACTAACAGCGGTTGAACAAGAAAAAGGTGGGATGTTGAGGTGGGAAATGGAAAGGTCAGAATTTTACCTTAGATTTCAAAATATAGAAGAGGAAAAAGGAGAAAATTTGGCAGCGGTAATGATAGAAATTTTGGCAGATGCTTTGGAAATTGCAGAGGAAAAGATGATGGATGGAATAGATGAGCTATATCAAGTTTATACAAGATATGCGATGAGAAATAAATTACCCAAGGAAGTCCATATTAGATTTACCAAAAAATCCATTAAAATGCAAATATTACAAGTAGTAAGAGAGAAAATACTGAAATACAAAGGTAAAGAGGTTGTGGTTTTAAAACAAATACCCAGAAGAGTGAGAGAGATGAGAAGAGAATATCGATTCCTGACCAAAATACTATTGGAAAACGAAGTGAATTATAGATGGCTGATTCCAGAAGGACTAATGTTTAGGTGGCAAGAGCAGAGATATAGAATTGATTCAATTGAGAAAGCAGAACTTTTTCATGCAGAATTTTTTGGAGGAAGAAGAGAGGAAGCAGAGAAAGAGGTTTCATAAATTGAGTTTCAAGATGAACAACTGGAGACTGAAAAAGAGAAAGGAGCAGCAGGGGGACAGATGGATAGCAAAGAACAGCGTGAAGTGAGATCCACGAGAGCTGTTAGACCTAAATATAAAGCATAATCATGGAAGAAAAAAAACTGATTACAATGAATATAAATGGGCTTAATTCAGCTGTTAAAAGAAGGAAAACTTTTCATAAATTAGAGAAATTAAAATTTGATATAATTTGTTTACAAGAAGTTCACATTAAAAAACAACATGAACAATTGTTATTACAGCCAAAATTGGGGAAAATATTTACTTCTTTGACTCAATGTAAGAAAAGAGGAGTGGTTTTATACATTAAAGAGGCTATCCCAGCAAAATTGATTTACACGGATGAAGATGGAAGAGTATTAATGGTAGAAATAATGGACAATAATATAAAAATACTCTTGATTGCAATTTATGCTCCGAACGATAAACAAGAAGAGTTTTATAAAAAGCTGCACATGAAAATAATTGGACTGGACTATGTTAATATAATTATGATGGGAGATTTTAATGGAATTGTGGACAATAAATTGGACTATATAGCAACAACAACAAAACAAAATAGAAAGGCTCTCCCAAGGTCTTTTTTTAAAATGACAGATGAATTAACTTTAAAAGATATTTGGAGAGAAAGAAATGTTAAAGCTAAACAATATACTTTTTATTCAAATAGACATTTATCATGGTCCAGATTAGATATGGTCTGGATCTCAACAGAATTAATATCCAATATTAAAGAAACAAATATTGAAACAAGTACTTGGGCAGATCATAGCCCAATGACAATTAAATGGAAAGGACAAAAAAGAAGATCGAGATGGACATTAAATAATACCATTTTAAAGGAGAAAGATTTTATACAATGGATGGAGAAGGAATTGGCTTTTTTCTTCAGAGAAAATAAAAAAGAAGATACTTCAACGCAGAATGTGTGGGATACAATGAAGGCATACGCTAGAGGTTTGATAATAGATTATACAAGGAAAAAGAATATTAGGAAAAGGCAAGCTTCTAAGGCCTTGGAAGATGAGTATAAAATTCTTGAAAAAGAATTACAGAAAATGCCACAGAAAAAGGATATTAAATTGAAGCTGGATGTAATTAAACATAAAATGGAATTAATAGAGAAAGAAGAACTGGCACAGAAAATTAGAAACTCTAAACAGAATTATTTTGAAGATGCAAATAAACCAGGTAGATGGCTAGCATATAAATTGAGAAAAGAGAAGGAATCAAGAAAAATATTGAAGTTAATAGACGAACAAGGCCAAGTTTGTTATGGGAATAAAGAGAAAAAAGAAATTATTCGAGATTTTTATGGACAACTATATAAACAAGAGAATATTGATGAAGAAAAAGTCAAACAGTATTTACAGGAAGCTAATTTACCAAAGGTACCTAAAGAGACTGAAGAAATGTTAGAAAGTAATATAACAATGATGGAACTAAATGAAGCATTTAAGAGACAAAATAATGGGAAAGCACCGGGTCCAGATGGGCTTCCAGCAGAATTCTATAAAACATTTCAAGAATCATTGAGCATTCCATTGTTAGAAGTTATGAATGAAGTTATGTTAAAAAAGATAATACCTAAAACATGGTCAGAGGCTTATATTACACTTATACCGAAGGAAGAGACTGACCCATTGCAAATTAAGAATTATAGACCTATTTCTTTATTGAATACAGACTATAAAATTTTTGCTTCAATCTTAGCAGAAAGACTTAAAAAATATTTAAATAATTTTATTCACTCAGATCAAAATGGATTTCTGCCAAAGAGACAAATTAGAGACAATATGAGAGTAATCTTGGACACTTTGGAATACTATGAGGCTCATCCTGAAAAACAAATGGCTTTGATATTCCTAGATGCTCAAAAGGCATTTGACAACGTGAACTGGAGATTCATGTTATTATTATTGGAGCAGATGGGTTTTGCTAAAAAATTTATTCAAGCAATAGAAGCCATATATAATAAACAGACAGCAAGGGTAATGATGGAGGGGGAACTTACAGATTTTATTAATATAAGGAAAGGCACAAGACAAGGATGCCCCCTATCTCCTTTGCTATTTGTGTTGACCTTGGAAGTGTTGAATAGAAATATTAGGGATGATAAAAGCATAAAAGGAATGAAAATTAAGAAGGAAGAATTTAAGCTACAAACTTTTGCTGACGATTTAGCTTTTATTTTGGAAGATCCGCTAGAAACAGCTCCAAAGTTACTGGAAAGGATAGAGGCATATGGAGAGGTGGCTGGTTTGAAAATAAATAAAGACAAAACAAAGATTTTGACAAAGAATATGCTATTGAGACAGAGAGAAGAACTGGCAGACCTTTTGAAAATTCAAGTTACAAATAAGGTTAAGTATCTGGGGATATATTTGACAACAAGATGTAGCACATTAAAGGAGAATAATTATATTAAACTTAAACAACAGATAATTACAGATTTGAAGAAGTGGGAAAACTTGCAATTGTCATTAATAGGGAGAATTTCAACAATTAAGATGAATATCTTACCTAGAATTTTATTTTTGTTTCAAACAATACCAATTAGGCTTGGAAAAGACTATTTTGAAGATTTAAATCAAATTATGTTGAAGTTTATATGGCAAGGTAAAAAAGCGAGAATAAAGCTAAAGCTTCTGCAAGATGCTAGAATTAGAGGAGGTTTTGGCCTGCCTAATTGGGAATTGTATTATCAAGCTGCAAGTTTGATGTGGGTTAAAGAATGGATAACATTAAGGAAACATAGGTTGCTGACATTAGAAGGGCATGACTTGCTGCTGGGCTGGCATGCTTTTTTATGGTATAAGGGAACTAAAACACAGGGTTATTTTAGAAGACATTAAGTACGGGAGTCTTTGTGGTTAAATTGGGAGAAGATAAAAAGACAATGTTATTTGAAAATTCCAGTTTGGTTATCGACCATTGAAGCATTTTCCTATCCTATAATTTATAAGAAGGAACAAACAGTTAGATATGGGGAACTTTTAGATGAAAAGGGTGAACTTAAATCGATCCAAAACTTAGAGGAACAAGGTATAAGGATGAATTGGTTTTCATATGCACAAATACATTCAAGGTATGATGAAGATTCCAAAACGGAGGGATTTTATGATAAACAGACTGATTTAGATAAGATTTTGATGGGTACTGATGAGAAGGTGATTAAAAAACTATATGGTTATTTACTGGGAATTAAATTAGAGGAAGAACAAGTTAAAGAAACTATGATTGTTTGGGGGAAGAATTTTGGATATGGGATTGATTTAGAGAAATGGCAGAAATTGTGGTCTCAAAATTATAAAATGACAATGTCAACAGCATATAAAGAAAACTTGTATAAGATGTTTTACAGGTGGCACTTTCCTCCAACAAGAATAGCAAGAATGTTCAAGAACAAATCTGAAAAATGCTGGAAATGTCATCAGATACCCGGCTCGTATTACCATATGTGGTGGACTTGTGAGGATGCTAGAAAATATTGGACTATAATTCGCATGTGGTTGGAAAAAATGACAAAGAAACATATAGACTTGAAACCGGAGATCTTCTTATTGGGAATTTTACCTGATACATATAGTAAAGATTTGAAATACCTGATTGTAAATGTATTAACAGCGGCTAGGATTGTATTTGCTAAAAATTGGAAGAATGAGAAAATACCATTACAGGAAGAAATTATTAAGAAAATATTGGAATGTGCTGAGATGAGCAGATTGACATTTGAAATTAGAGAGCAAGAGGATAAACAATTTTATGAAATTTGGGATCTTTTTTATAAATGGCTAGATGATAAAATACGACAATAGAATATTTAGAATGTTAGAATGTTTTGCTATTATTTTGTTATTTGACATTATATTTATAAAGGGTTTTTTAAGGATTGATATGATATGATTATAGGATTTGTTATAGAGTAAATTGGTTTAAAGTATTGTTAGCTCATAAAGCATGAATGATTAAAAATATAGTCAAAAATATTTTTTTTTTTTAGTGATATTAGGATACATAAGTTTGGATTGACGATATGAGTTGTTATGTAACATAATTGTAATTGAGACTACAGAATGAATGCACAAAAATGATGAACCAACTGACACACTTGATGTACATATGAGAGTTGATGTTTTTATGTTTTGTTTGTCTTGTTTGTCTGTAGAAAATTAATAAAATCTTTTTCAAAAAAAAAAAAAGAAACTACCCAAATGGCCCTGATTAAAAGTTTACATACCCCTGTTCTTAATTGCCCCTTTTAACATCAATGACATCTTGAAGCCTTTTGTGGTATGTGTAGATGAGGCTCTTTATCTTCTCAGATGGTAAAGCTGCCCATTCTTCCTGGCAAAAATCCTCCAGTTCTTGTAAATTCTTGGTCTGTCTTGCATGAACTGCACATTTGAGATCTTCCCAGAGTGGCTCAGTCAGGAGACTGAGATGGCCAACTGCAGAATCTTCACTTTATTCTGCTATCACCAATGACAGGTCGACTTGGCCTTGTGTTTAGGATCATTGTCATGTTGGAATGTCCAAGTACATCCCATGAGCAGCTTCCGGGCTGATGAATGCAAATTTTCCTCCAGTATCTTTTGATTGCATTCATCTTGCCATCAATTCTGACCAAATTTCCTGTACTTTTGTAGCTCACACATCCCCAAAACATCAGTGATCCACCTCTGTGTTTCACAGTAGGAATGGTGTACTTTTCATCATAGGCCTTGTTGACTCCTTTCCAAATGTAGCGTTTATTGTTGTGGCCAAAAAACTCAGTTTTGGTCTCATCACTCCAAATGACTTTGTGGCAGAAGGTTTGAGGCTTGTCTCTGTGCTGTTTGGCATATTGTAAGCAGGATGCTTTGTGGCATTTGCATAGTAATGGCTTTCTTCTGGCGACTCAACCATGCAGCCCATCTTTCTTCCAGTACCTCCTTATTGTGCATCTTGAAAAAGCCACACCACATGTTTTCAAAGAGTCCTGTATTTCACCTGAAGTTATTTGTGGGTTTTTCTTTGCATCCCAAACAATTTTCCTGGCAGTTGTGGCTGAAATTTTAGTTGGTCTACCTGACCGTGGTTTGGTTTCAACAGAACTCCTCGTTTTTCACTTCTTGAGTAGTGTTTGAACACTGCCAGTTGGCATTCTCAATTCCTTGGATATCTTTTTATATCCCTTTCCTGTTTTATACAGTTCAACTACCTTTTCCCACAGATCCTTTGACAATTCTTTTGCTTTCCCCATGACTCAGAAGCCAGAATCGTCAGTGCAGCACTGGATGAAAGATGCAAGGATCTATCAGGAGTCCAGGATCTCATTGACCTTTTAAACACACTAATTACAAGCAACAGATCACAGGTGAGGATGGTTATCTTTAATAGTCATTCAAACCTCTTTGTGCCAACCTGTGTGCATGTTATCAGGCCAAAATCACCAGGGTATGTAAACTTTTGATCTGGGTCATTTGGGTAGTTTCTGTTGTCATGATTTAAAAAGAGTAAACACAGTTGACTGTTGATAAATGGCTTCAGCCAATCACTAACCATGAGTGAAAGAAAAGCTTTTGTGTTATCATTCATATTCTTTGAAAAATGGCCAAGAAATCATAAATTCTGCCAGGGTATGTAAACTTATGAGCACAATTGTATATGTTCTAATTGTATATGTCCTGTAAATTCTACTGGGTCAATCTTGATGTTGAAGTTAGAGCAAGAGCTAGTGTCAGCCTTCAAGATTTTCTTCCTTTGCTTTGCATCTTTCGGCTGTCATAAGTAATGGGGGGGAGGAGGGGGACATCGTTATGGGAAGCAAGCTGGTGGTGTTACAAAACAGAACTGTATAAGTTGGGGGGGGGAAGGTTCTTGCTTAGGCTTCTATCCTATTCTATGTGCAACCACAAGTCTTTATTGAAATATGTCAAGGTCAACGGACAGAGGCCTCATCACCACCTGGAGATGCTCACATGATGCTATACACAACTTTTAATTGAATGAGCCAATTGAACTATTGGGGGTTGGAACTTTGCCATCACTTTGTATATGTGATTTACGCGCCCATTTTCTCAGATTCAGAATTCTTTTGTTGCTACCACTTGACTTCCAGTAAAAGATATCTTTTCTCTAATTAATGGAGTCTGAGTATTTCTTTCTTGGATTTTGAATGGAGCACCATCTGACAGCTAGGAAACTTGTCAATTGCTTGAGAGTCAGAAGCTCCTAGATGTGTTCATTCCTTCAGTTCTGAAATTGCTAGCAAAGGATACTTGGGAACGTACAAAGCCCAGAATCCATGAAGCTGTCTGGATAATCAATGTCTACCAAACAAGGCTTCTGTCCCACTCTTGTTCCATACATTCAAGTGTTCTTTGTTTAAAGGAGAACAGAATAACCAAATTAAACAAAGCACTTTTCAGAAGGAGCAGATGCTCTTAGAGAATTCTGTTTCATTTTTATAGATAGTCCTTGTCTTACAACCATAATTGGGATCAGAATTTCTTCTGCTGCTAGGCAAAACAATGGTTAAGTAAATCATGCCAGATTTTGCCATGGGTGTTAAGCAAATCGCTGCAATTGTTAAGTGAGTAATGTGGCTGTAAAACAAATCTTGCTGATTTGACTTTGCTTGTCAGAAACTGGCTAGGGAGGTTGCAGGTGGCCAACACATGATTTTAGAATGCTGCAACCATTGTAAATACATGCCAGTTGTTAAGCACCCAAATTCTGACCACATGACAATGATTGAAAGTGGATGGATAGGTTGCAAGCCTCCTTTTTCAGTGCCACTGTAACTCCAGACAAAAACTACATGGAGAATGGTTGCAGAAATTGAGTTATATCTAGTCTAATGAAAAAAAAAAAAAAGGACTGGGGTGATATGATAGCAGTGTTCCAATATTTGAGGGGCTGCCACAAAGAAGACGGAGTTCAATCTATTTTCCAAAGCACCTGAAGGCAAGACAAGAAGGAATGGATGGAAACTAATCAAGGAAGGAGCCAACCTAGAACTAAGAAGGAATTTCCTTACAGTGAGAACAATTAATCAGTAGAATGATTTCCCTTCAGAAGTTGTGGGTGCTCCAACACTGAGATTTTTACGAAGAAACATATTTGAATATAAGTATTTCGGGTTGATAATTGGGCTGGTGGTCTGAGCTCCAAACTTGGCAATTTATAGTTGCAAACATTTTGTCACCATTCGAGAAGACATCATCAGTGTGCTTTGAATTGTGCTTGTCTGTCAGAGCACTGGTCTTTAAATAATGTTTTATGTGATGCAAATTAGTGTGGATGTTGTTTGTTTGCCTACTTTTGAGTCATTATCTGACTTTGGACTATTTGATTGGCTGGCTGTTGTTAGTGAGGCATGATCTTTGGTTTTAAGTATCAGCTGTGTGATTTAAATTAGTGTGATTTGTTTGGATACTGCTGAGTCATAGTCTGGTTTGGTCTGCTTGCATGACTGGTAACAATCCGAAATAACCAGCCATTCAAACAGACTGAAACCAGACCATGACTCAGCAGCATCTGAACAAGCAACACTAATTACATCACACAAACACCTCGCTGAGAAGGGAACCAAGAAATGAAAGTGAACTGGAAATGTTTGCATGGAAATCGAAAATATACAGACCTGTCCTATATGATCAAAAATCCCACTATATTTAATGGAATTCACTTGCAGATAGGTATGGATTGAATGGTTAGAAAGGAAAGAAAGAAGAAATAAAATCAGGGGTTGGAACCAAATGGGGAAACAGACAAGGTTTTTGAGGAAATGAAATGTGCTGACAAAAAAGATCTAACTAAAACTCTGCCTGCCTACCAGGCAGATCAGACTAAGAAATCAAGACAATCATCAGACAAATGGGGCTTGAGTCCATTGCCATAAAACTTGAAAAAAGGTCTCAGAAAAGCAACTTCTTGCTTCACACAAAGATGCAAGAATTCTGTTGCTATAACTTTACAATAAAAGTAGTCCTACCCTACATGGTCTGGTCTACCTTGCAGAACTGGTAATAAACAATGGTATATCTCTTCGTGGCAGTTTCACTCTGGCATAAGAGCTCCTTCTTTTGGGGTATGTGTCTCGTCTTCTACCGAGTTTCCATTTCTGCCCTTAATGTTGTTAACTGCCCGCCTTCCTTCAATTCCTGGCCTAGCCTTTCTTTTACTTCCAGAGATAGCTGATATCATGGGTTCTGCATGGGACATCATACACATCCTCATGTCACTTATAAAATAAATGTTGTCATCACTACTTCCAGATGCCTTGTCCCGCATAGTTGTGGAAATATGTTGTTTCCATACAATCTATTTCACACTGTCATTATCAACCTCCAATTATCTCCATGTTTTCAGAAAATGTAACTGAAAATGCCAACGAAAGATAGATTAAACGTTATTCCATTAAACGTTAAACTGAGACAAAACTAGAAACAAGTTTGCTTAGAAAGGGGCATGGCTACATTTTAAAACAAATTAAGCAAAGTTTTCAGGGCATCAATTGCACTTTAAAAATATTAAATTAAAACCTTTCAAAGCAAGACAAAAACATCTGAAACATATTATTACAACTTTAAGCTAGCCTTGTTTTCTCTTCCTTACCCAACAGTAGGGATTTCATCTTCACTGACCAAGTCAGAATGAACAAAATGGTGTTTTGCGATCAGAAAACGTTTACTTAGTGACTCCCTAACCTGAAAAAAAGGAAAAATAAAATTATCTGAAATTACTCAATTGTTGTGCTGCTCAGATGAACAAATGCACCTGTTCTTTTTCTTAAAGACCAATTTTGGGCTAAAACAATCAAGCAAATGGTCTACAGCAGGGGTAGTCAAACTTTTTATACCTACCGCCCACTTTATTTTATTTATTTTTATTTATTTATTTGATTTGTCAATCGCTTACAAGATAATAGGTATAAGCATAAACATAGTTATGAATACACGAAATGGATACATATAAGAAATATAAAAGAAACAATAGGACAGGGACGGTAGGCAGGTTGGTGCGCTTATTCACGCCCCCCTACAGACCTCTGAGGAAAGGGGTGAGGTCAATAGTAGACAGTCTAAGGTTAAAATTTTGGGGGTTTGGGGAAAAAAACCATAGAGTCAGGTTGAGTATTCCAGACATGTAGTTTTTAAGGAAAAAAATCTATAATAATAATAATAATAAGTCTTTACTGATTAGCCCTTGGGCCATATCAAAATGCAAAGTTCCAGCAACAAATTGTTACTAAAATTTTTTAAAAGCAATTCAAAATGAAATTTAATAAAATACTATTTAAAATGGAACTTGATAAAATACAATTTAAAAGACAAAATATGATTTAAGATGAAATAGTAATAAAATACAATCCAAAATAAATTTGTAATAATGTACAATAATTTAAGATACAGTTAAAAATATAATAACATTATATTTCAGAGTCGCCCTTGCAATCTACCCCAATCAATCCCACATATGCAGATCTCAACCGAATCATTTTGTTTAAATACTGTGCTACTTTAAATGTTATTTTCAAGTTCTGGCCGGACATAAGGTGAGTTATTTTGATATGGGAATCCCAATGGGTCATTCGTCTGATATATAAACCAAGATACCTGTCTGTCATCCTCTTATACAAGCAACAGTCAAATAGGATGTGAGCCAGGTCCTCTACCTCTGCCACTCTGCAAATGCAGAGATGCTCATTGTACGGTATTGCATGAAATCTCCCGTATCTAACCATTGTGTCAAGCTGTTCAAATCTCGCTCTCGTGAATATCTCCCTAAGATGTTTTGGGAGTTGTGACTTCAAGTAGCTATCTACTTGGAAAGTACATTTGTATTTACTCTACCATTTCAAGTTACCTACCTTACTAAGGATAGCTATACCAGTTTGTGCATCTATATCCTTAATTTTTTGGGCAACTCTTTTCTTAGATTGTTCTCCTGTTACACAAGAGATAGGAAGACCACAGCTTCTTACAAAATTTGTTAGTTTAATGATCCGGGAGATTTGTGATTGTAGTTTTATTTGCTCTAGTAGGCATAATTTGGGTAGTCTATCAGTCTCCATTTCATTAACTTCGCACCAGTAGTTATAAGCTCTGATTTTAGGTAATGCCTGAATTGTATAAATTCCCAATTCAGCTCTAACTGCTGCAGCAGATGTTCTTGGGTCTACACCCAAAATACATCTCAAATGCTGGGACTGTGTTTGTTTTAGGACTGTGGTTGAGTAAAAACCCCAAATTTCTGCTCCATACAAGAGCATTGTGGTAACCTTAGCCTTATAAACCTTGATTAATGAGACTAGGGACCCTGGATAACTATAGTTTTTTAGTTTGAGCAATAAATTCAAATGGGCTTTTGCTCTAAATGTACTTCATTGATGATGGCAGGCCTAAGATCCAGTCTTGGAAAAAGTAACACCCAAATATACAAAGGAATTAACCTGTTCAATTGGTTCACCATCCAATTGCCACCTAGGTCTATGAAGGTTTCTTCCAAACACTGTTATTTTTTATTTAGATTTACTAATTATTAAAGAGTTATCCTGGCAATAAAAGCTAAATCTTAATAGCCTACATAATCCTACTTGTGTGTATGATAATAAAATCATATCATCAGCATAAAGCAAGCTGTTACAATAAGTATTTAAGATCATTGGCATGTGTACCATGGTATCCTTCATTAGCCCTGGCAAGTCATTGATGTATAAATTAAATAATAATGGGGCCAGGATACACCCTTGCCTTATCCCTTTATTTGTGCAAGTCCTGTTAGTCAGGGCCCCGTTAACCCCATACCGCACCCTCAAACAGGTACTTGTTTAATCAAAGGCAGGAGTCTGGGTTCTATTTTAAGAAATGTCAGTTTACTCCATAGTACGTCTCTATTTACCATATTAAATGCTGCTGTAAGGTCTATGGAAGCAGCAAACAGGGGTCTTCTCTTATAGGCATATTTGGCAATTAGATGATTCAAGAAAAAAGCAGTTATCAATAGTAGATCTGCCTTGTCTAAAACCTGCTTGTTTTCTTCTACCCAGATTTCAATTCTGTTCAAAAGGTACCTAGCATATATTTCTGCTACAATGTCAATCAGGCTGATGGGCCTATAATTACTAGGATCCTTTTTATTCCCTTTTTATATATGGGGACAACTATTGCCATCTTTCACCCATGTGGTATTTGGCAGATGTTATTTGTGTGTGTAAAAAGGCCTGCTAATACAGGCCCTCACCAGTTGGGAAATTTCTTTAATAGTTCTGCTGGTAGAAAATCCTCTCCTAGGGCTTTATAGCTCTTTAAACTTTTAATGATGAACTGTATCTCCTTTTCTGAGGCTGGTGGCCAAGGGGGGGAAGTTCTAGGGTTTATTAAATCACTGTTTAAAAGTAATTTCTTTACTGTTTCGGTGAAGGCAAACAAGCACTGATAATTCTCCCAATCCTCAGCAGAGATTGGTATGTCAAACGCAAATCTCTGTTCCTTCAGGATACCTGCTACAGAATGCCAAAATAGTACTGAGTTCTGACTTCTGGAAGCCAACTCAAGTTCTGACCAGATTTAAATGGCAAAACTTTTTTTCTTTAATGTTATAGTTTTTTTATATTCCCTTCTTGTGTGCAACATCTTAGCTTGTATATAGGCAGTAGGGTTCCTCTGGGCAAGCCTCATGGCTGCCTTCGATTTCTTTTTCAGTCGCTGGCAATCCGAATCAAACCAGCGAGGTCCACCCACTTGGGTTCTTTTTGTAGCAGGTTAAAAAAAATCTATTAATTTGCATGTTTAGAAGTTGCAGAGATCTGTCCAACTTGCAAAAGTTTGTCTTTTCTTAATGGACTTATTCATTTTGTCCTCTGAGAGAAATCCACACTGTTGTTCTTAGCCCATATAGCTTGCATTAAAACAAAACAAAACAAAATATAAATGCTTGAAGATGAAAATGTTTTTTTATAATTTGGCCTTTAACTTCCCTGGTTTCTTAAGAAATCAGAATTTGACATAAGCAATGAGGTGGCAGAGATAAATTACAGGAAATATTTATATTAGTTATTTTTATTATAAATTTCTATGTATTATTAACAATAAATCTATTTTTACTATTTAGTTAAAATATTTAGTTCAAAACACATCCTCTTGTCTTACAACTCATAAAAGTGTATCACATCTTTTGCAGAGATATTCACAAAACATTTCCAGCTATTTTTATTTATTAATTAAATTAAATGTATATACCATCCATCTTGCCATCAGTTATGGTACTTCCAATTATTTAGGGTTATTTTTCCAAGTATACTTTGCGTATATATTTATTAAGTATATTGAAAAACCTACCTTTTCCATGTACTTTTCAACAATTGCCCTGTGTGCATCCAAACAGTCCTTAGTATCAATACCATCCTTCTTCTGCAATCTTTTCTCATAATCCTGAAAAAGAGCCACCACCATGACTTATATCAATGAAAGTCCTTTAGACCTCTGTCTTTCAAAAACACATGTTGTGTTGCCTTTTCTTCTCCTCCAGCTTTCTCCTGCTGGCAGGAATCAAAAAGCCATCAGAAGAAAGTCAGATCAGAAGAAAAACTAAAAACAGCAAGCTCATCATCCCCCTTCCCTGCCAAGTAAAATAAATTTTTTAGACATTCTGCAGTACCTTAAAAGGAGAAAACCTCAGAACATCATGAGCTCTGGGTTGAAAATGGTAAGGACTTGCCTCCAATATTGGAGATAATCCCTGAATTCATATCACAGGTTCAGCCATAACTATTATTAATTGGGACTATCCAATACATTCAACCATAAACATAGAACATATGAACATAGAATGTAGAATAACAGAGTTGGATGGTACCTTAGAGGTCTTCTACTCCCTGCTTGAGCTGTAGATCCTATACTATTTCGGACAAATGATTGTCCAATGTCTTCTTGAAAAGCTCCAGTGATGGAGCACAACCAATTTCTGGAGGCAAGCTGTTAGAACTCTCTTTCATGATCTTTCACTTCTTAATTCTTGTCCTATCTCAGGTGCTTTGGAAAATAGGTCTTTCTTTGTGACAGCCCCTCAAGTACTGAAACATTGTCATATGATAGTCATATGAATCTTAGTCTTTTCTTTGTTAGACTTCACATTCCCAGTTCCTGCAACCAGTTCATCATACACTTTATTTTCCAGTACCCTAATCATCTTTGTTGCTCTTCTCTGCACTCTTTCTAGAGCCGTGATGGTGAACCTATGGCACATATGCCAGAAGTGGCACGCAGAACCCTCTCTGTGGGCATGTGAGCCATCAACTCAGCTCATCCGCACATGTGCCCACACCTCCCACTAGCCAGCTGGTCTTTGGGTCTCTCCATGCATGTGCAGGGATGCACATGCATGCATGGAGGATGGGACACATACACAGGGGATGCACATGTGTGTGCAGAAGGTGGGGTGCATGCTTGGGATGCATAGGGGATTGCATTTTGGGATGCACATGTGTGCACTTTGGGCACTCAGTGCCAAAAAGGTTAGCCATCACTGTTCTAGAGTTTTAACATCTTCTATTAAATGGGAATATTTGAATGGTTTGGTAAGTTAAAGACTTAATATTTTCTTTTTATATCCTAATCTTCCCCTTCATTTTTTGAAAGTATGCATGAAACCATTTAGTAAAACACAACACTATTTAGAACAGTGCATTAGAAGGTCCTGTTCTGTCTAGCTGTGAAAGAGCTTTATTCAAAAATTTGCTCATTCCAAGCTTGGAAGGTTTGTGATCAAAACATGTGGCTTTGCTTCAGTAAGCATTTCAGAATTATGACATGGAGAATTTCTTTCCACCAATGTCCTCACATAAACCAACTTGCCATAAATTAAAATAATATCATAAGTTTTCTTCGCAGATTTTCTAAAGTTGCTAAATTAAAGCTGCAGTGATCTCAAATAAACTGAAACTAAGACAGGAAGTTTTATTGTCAATGAATTCTAATTACAGTTTTTAGAATGATTTCTTACCTGCAAAATTTTTTCACTGATCTCTCTTTCCAGTATAGGAACAAATTTATAATTTTGAAACTCAGCTACCTTGTTCATTCTGAGCTCAAGAAGCCAAAACCTTTTGGACATATTGAATTCCTCATCAAAAACAAAATTAAATTCTTTCTGCAATTGCTCAAGTCGAAAGAAATCTGAGATGGAAGAATCACCACATGGAGTAACCTGAAAAACAAAACCATAAATAAGTTTTTTTTAGTTTGTGTATATGTATGTATGTGTCTATATACACACACAGTGTTTCTGTGGGCAACATGGCAAAGTATAGAATAGTAGAAGTAGGAGAAGAGGAGAGGAGAGTATCATGGCATGGCATGGACTAGACCAGACCAGAAAGGTACAGAACAGAACAGAACAGAACAGAACATTCTTTAGTGGCCAAATGTGTGTTATGGTTGCTGATCCCAAAGCAAGCTTTCCCAATGCAGACAACCTGACATTAGCAAATGTGTGTGTGTGGTGGTGGTGGGACACATTTTTTAATTTTTATTTTTTTAAGACAAACATATACCCCAAAAAATAAAAACATAAAACCATCTTCCAATTATACACATATAGTGTGTCAGTGGTTACAAATCTTTTGTGCTATTCTTTCATAGTCCTTACTCACAAGTTATATAGGTTTTAAAATTGTAAATCTAGTATATGCTTATATATTTATCAATTATTAATCATTCATTTGACTAAACTATTGTTCCATCATTTATACGAGATATTCTAGATTTTATTATAAATTTATATTATACATTAATCCAATGGTTTTATATTTTATATTATATTCTATATCAATCTATTGATCTTCTATTACGAAACTTAGTCTATTTCATTGCCATGTCTTTTTATCTAGCCATTGGTAAAATAAGTCCCATATCATATAAAATTGTTTATCTTCTTGTTCTCTAATTTCAAATGTCAATTTACTCATTTCAGCACAGACCATAATTTTTTTAATAATTTCCTCCTGCATAGGTATTTTTTCATTTTTCCAATTCTTAGCAAATACAATTCTAGCCGCTGTTAAAACATTTACAATCAAATATTTCAATTCTTTGTTGTATATTTCCGGTATAATTCCCAATTAAAATATCTCTGGTTTAAAGTCTGTGTATTGTTTTATCATTTTTTCCAACCACGTGTGGATTTTAGTCCAGTATCTTTTTGTATCCAAACATGTCCATCACATATGGTAATAAGAACCAGGTGTCAGCTCTGAGATTCAGCTTCCATGAATGGAAGGGAGGGTGGAAAAGTTGGAAAGTTCAAGGTTATTCTGTATGTCGTATTAAGAAATTCCAGTTGCAGTTAATTGGTTCTCGCAATTTATGAAGTGTAGAAGTGGGAGGAGAGAAGGGAGGAGAGAAGGTGGATTCTGTGTAACGCGCAAAAAGTTTTCACTTTGGGAAATTGCTTTAGACATACCAAGTCTGTTTCTAAATAAATCAATGGAGAGAAAATGTCTTGGAGTGATTGATATCATGGATACTTTCTGGATGCCTTACAGTATGCTTCTGACCACGTTTTGGGTATTCTTTTCTTTGACATAACTTCATTTATAACCTCTAGTAATTGAAGATTCAGTGTTTCCTGAAATGTCTTATAAAATTCCACTGGCAAACCATCCGGAGCTGGTGCTTTTCCAGTGTTTTGTTTTTTTAAAGCTTCTGTTAGTTCCATCATCGTTATATTCCTTTCTAACATTATTTCAATGTCTGAGTATCTGGGGTAGATTCGCTTTCTGTAAATATTGCTTAATTCTTTCTTCTTGAAAATTCTCTTGATAATACAATTTTCCATAATAATCTTGTATAATTTTTTCTTCTCCGCATTTCCATAGCAGACATGTCCTTGTTCATCTGTTAGTTGGTTTATCCTTCTTGATTCTCTTTCCTTTCTCAATTTATAAGTTAACCATCTGCCTGATTTGTTTGCATCTTCGAAATAATTCTGTTTAGCATTTTTAATTTTTTGTGCTGATTCCTCTTTTTCCATTAGTCCCATTTTATGTTTAGTTATGTCCATTTTAATTTTAATATCTATTTTTTGTGGAAATTTCTGTAACTCTTTTTCCAGTCATCTTATCTTCCAGTGTTTTAAAAGTTTTTTTTTCTGTTTTATATTTCTTTTTCTTGTATATTCTATTATCAAACCTCTTGTGTAGGCCTTCATTGTGTTTCAGAGATTCTGTAAAGATGTATCCTCTTTTTTATTTTATTTAAAAAAGAAAACAAATTCTCTCTCAATTTTCTGTTTGAAGTCTTTTTCCTTTACTGTTGTATTATTTAAGGTCCGTCTAGATCTCCTTTTGTCCTTTCCACATAACAATCATTGGATTGTGATCTGCCCAAGTGCTTGTTTCTATTTCAGTTTCTTAGCAAGTGATTCTGCTGACAACCTTATCATATCTATTCTAGACCATAATGCGTGTCTATTTGAATAAAAAGTATATTGTTTATTTTCCACATTTCTCTCTCTCCATGCATCTTTTAAGTTTATTTCCTCTATCATTCTCTTCTCATCTCTCTCTCTCTTCTCGGTACTTGTTTCAGTATCACAATTTCTTTGTCTTTATACTTTAGCGTTTTTTCTCTTGCCACCTGGAGGATCTGTGTTTTAATAGTTTTCTTTGTAAATCTAATGTGCACTTCTCTTGGAAATTTATTTCTCATTGCATATCTTGTATAGACACAAAACACTTTGTCCATTCCATCCATCATCTTCTCTTTCGTTAACTCTAGTGCTTCTGCCAGGATTTCTGTCATTATTTCAGCAAGGTTTTCACCCTTTTCTTCTTCTATGTTTTGGAATCTCAGATAAAATTCTGACCTGTCTATTTCCCATCCCAAAGATCCACTCCTGTCTCTTTCAACTTCACTCAATCGAGTATCAATATCTCCAATTTTCTTATCTCTTTGTACATCTTGTTCTTCAATTTTCTTGAATCTGTTCCTCATATTTCATCATCATCTGTTGGATATTCTCAACTTTCTCATCTGTTTTTTCTGTTCTTTGTTCAATAATCCCCGTTCTCTTTTCAATGTTATCTGTTTTTGCTTGTATATTTTGGATTCCTTGCATAATCTTCTGCAGTGTCACTTCCTTCTCCTGTTGCAACATCATCTGTATTGATTGTTGTCCTCCAGATGGTGAAGAGGAAGATGTTGATATTGAAGAAGCTGAGGCTGCTATTTTTCTACTCGTCTTGTAATACTTGATAAAGAAAGAAAGAATAAGAGACAAGGGTAGACAACTGCCACTTCAATAAAAAAATAAAGAGAAAAAGGGAAAAAGGAAGAATCTTTAGGCACTTGTATACCTTAATCCAATTGGCTCCGGTTATATAAAAAGAAGAGAGGGTGAAAAAATAGAAAAAAAAAATAAAACAAAAAGAAATTTTAAAAGGTAGAGCAAAAGAAAAGGAAAGGAAGAAAAATATATTCTATTTTCCTGGATCAAAAGGCTAAAGTTCAAATATAACAATCCATCTGGAGGGGAAGTAAAAAAAGGAAAATAAACAATTCTAACTGGGAGCAAACCACTGCCACTTAAATGTCGAAGGCTCTTTGGTAAATCAAATCAGAATTTACAGTTCTATTTTCAAGGTCACTTCAATCTTCTTTCTTTCAACTTCAACTCCAGACTCTGGCTGTCAATAGTTTCACAAAAGAGCAACTGTATAAACAATCTACCATGCTCATCCCACTATCTTTTAAGTAAAAGGCTCAGAGTCTTTGAATGTATCACGAATGCATAAACAAGTAAAAAAGAGAAAAAAACCAATGTATCCAAGCTTCCAAATGGAAGTGTTACTTATTTCCCTTCACTTTCACTTCCTTTCATAAATCCAAAGCCAGGAATAGATTAAAAAAAAAGTAAAGTCTTTAGAAAAAAAAGAAAAAGGTAAACTGCAAATGAAAAAGCTAAAAAAAGAAGAGTCCTAATCAAAAGAGACTTTCAAAGAGATTATATAAAAAGTAAAAAATCAGAGAAAAAGTCCAGTCCATTTTAAAATTGTGAAGCTTTAACCAAATTCCAAGTTCTAATAAAAAGGAAAAAAAAACCTTCAGTATAAATTTAGCTTAATCTCACCATTTAACCTCTTTTGTCTTCACTTTTAATTTCACTTTAAGTCTTTTTAGGGTGTTCTCTCCAAAAAATAATTAGAAGTTCATCTCACCAAGCTGATACACTTTCTTTCCAGATCTCTTCTGTTCCAGAGCTGTCCCAGCTTCAGCAGCTTAAATGGCTGCCTCTCCGCCGCTAGTTAAAAAGGGCTTCTCCTGGATCTACCAGGGACTTTGCAGTGTCCCTGAGATCAACAGGATGTGCCTTTCTCTGTCACTGTCTCTACGGGACGGTTTAGGGCCAGTGGGACCGTCCAACAGCGGAGATATCGGCGGTGATCTTGGAGCCTCAAGATCGCACGTCATACCGCCGTGACGCCAGCGATGCCTTCTGCTGTGGTGGGATACATTTGTCGATAACAGAGGAGGCGGCCAGGGAAAAGAATATTTTAATTGCTTTGTTTGCACTTGAAAGCTTCAGAGCCAGTTTTGCTATTCTTTTGTAACTAATTAAACTCCAATAAAGTGTACTCTTGACTAACAATGGCCCAGAAGTTTTTCATAGCTACCTAAATGAATGGGACCGTTGACAGTGTGATTAGACAGAGAAGAAATCTGTCTCAAGTGCAAAAGCCCTCAGTGTAAATGCAAACAACAAAGTAATATAATCATAAGTTACCAACAGGAAAAGGTAGTAGGAAAGATCAGAATGATAAAGGTCAAGATTGAACCACTTTGCTTCTTTCAAACCTTAATGCTTTTCAACTTGCCAATGAACTGAGGGAAGGGAAGGGAAGGGAAAATGGAATGCGGAGAGCATGAAAACCATCAAGGTCATCACTGCAGGTGTTGGAGAAAGAGATGGATTGTTCCCATAACAAAAGGACGCCTCAAAATTGGACAAAACCCAGGTGTGGGGAGAAGGGGAAGCTGTTGTTTAACTAGTTTTTGTTTCTTCAGTATCAATATAGTATATCCAATAAAGTTTTATGTTTGGGAATTCAAATCTCCTGAGAGTGGTTCTTTTTTTGGAGTTCATTAAGTTGGACACTTGACAGATAATAGTAATACAGACCTACAACATGGGTAAATATTATAAATATTTACGGACTATTTAAATAAATAAACAAATAAATAAGGTTAATAATTATATAAATATTATAAATATAAAATATAAATAATTAATTCCATATAAATACGAAATTCAAGATGGCAACAGCAGCCTTGGTGAAATGCTGACAGTTTTGTTGTTTTTTGTTATTTCCCGTGATTCAATTCGGATTTCATACTCAAGAGATCAACTGTTAAGCATCAAGCAATACTTTTTAAATGAGCAGCTTTCTGGGACTCCAGCCCCCCCCCCCTCCCGATCTTTACAAATGCAGAAGAGATTCCCATCCAGGAAGCAGCAAGTTGTCTTTGAACAATGGAAAGACAAAAACAAAAGGAGGAGATGATAGAGGTGGAAAAGGGGTAAGAGAGTTGGGATTTTAAATAGACTGAGAAAAAGTGGAACAAAAACTCCTCTTCCTTCACTCTTCCTGACTAATTTATGTTCACTTGATAATAAGATGGATGAAATACTTCTTTTAAACAATTTCAACTCTGATTTTTACAACTCAGCAGCTCTCTGCTTCACTGAAACCTGGCTAATGAACTAGGGAAGACAGAATTGCAGAAGTATCCAGTAAAAAGAAGAGATGGAGTCTCTGCTTTTATATCAACAACCCATGGTGCAAAAATGTAACTGTACTAAAGAAATTCTGTGATTTGGTTTTTGAGACGTTAATTCTCAAATGCAAACCATTTTATTCTCCATGAGAGTTTTCTCATTTCTACTATTTGCAGTGTATGTTCTTCCACAAGCTTGCATAAACAATGTATTGCAAACTAACTGACCAGATTATGTGGGCTGAAGTAAAATACCCAGATTCACTCCTTATTGTGTTAGGAGATTTCAACAGTGGTAACCTAAACCAAAAGCTACCAAAATACTTTCAGCATATCAACTGTCTCACTAGAAACAAGAATACTTTAAACCAGTGGTCACCAACCAGTGGAACATGTAAAAATTTTGGTGGGCCGCAGAAGAAAAGGCCCCCAAAAGCAATTAATCTGGGCTGCGCAGTTCTCTCGCCTCCCGGTTCTTCGAGGGACCCAGAGTCAGGTCCCTGAGATGCACGTGCCAACAAGCTCCCACATGCAGCGGCAGCAACAGCAGCCCAGCACCCACTGTTAGCTCTCCCCATTAGTTCTCTAGCTTTGAATTGCTCCTGTCTATCTTTCCTTCCCTCTCCCCCCCTCGTGCAGATAGGCAAGGAAAGTGAGATGGAGCAGTGTGCGGCTCTCCACTCTTCCAGCTCTCACTGCCTCTCCCAACATTGAAGCCTTGGAGACGCAAGCAAAGCTGCCGCAGCGGTACCATCCTGACTTGCCTTAGCATGCTTGGTTAGTTAAGAATACCAAGAGAAGGAGGTGCTGGAGGAGGAGGAGGAGGAGGCAGTAGTGGAGAAGCAAGCAACTCAGGGCGCTACCGCTGTGGTGGCTTTGCCTGCGTTTCCAAGGCTTCGATGTTGGGAGAGGCAGTGAGGGCTTGAAAAGCGGAAAACTGAGCACAGCTGCATCTCTCTTTCCTTTCCTGCCTGCATATGGGCAAGAGGGGGGAGGGGGAGGAAAGAGAAAGAGCTGGGAGCAATTCAAAATAAGAGAACTAATGTGGAGAGCTGACAGCGGGCGCTGGGGGAGGGGACTGTTGTTGCTGCTGCCGCCATGTGTGGGAACGTGCATCTCAGGGACCTGAGCCAGGAGGCGTGGGAACTGCAAGTGGGAGCATTTGGTGGTTTTTAAGATCTCCTGGAACGTGGTAGATTGGTATTTTGTAGGTCTTGGTGAAAGAGTGAGTTTTGTTTCACCTCCTTTCATCTCCTGGTAATGTCTCAGTGTGTTTCTGTGGATCAGGCCTGTGATTTTGCTTTTGTGGAAGCCGTTTGGCTGTCAGTACTTTAGTCAGGGTGCATAGTTCAGTCTTTATGTGTGTCTTGTCTGCCAGGCGTTTGGTTCTGGCAATTAGTGTTTTGGCCACAGAGTTTATCTGTGCTGGGTGGTGATGGGATTGGGCATTGAGGTAGCGGTTGGTGTGTGTTTTCTTCTGGTATATGGTGTGTCCTAGTGTGCCATCTGTTTTTTGTAGATCTATGAATGGTAGTTGTTTGTTTGTTTCCATTTCCATGGTGAATTTGATTTTGGGGTGTGTGCTGTTTAGGTGTGTTAGGAAATTGTTTAGGTCTTCTTTTCCATGAGGCCAAGTAACAAATGTATCATTGATGTATTTTAACCATAGTTTGGGTTTGTGGGTGGCATTAGCCAGGACTCTGGATTCGAATTCTTCCATGAACAGGTTTACAATAGCAGGTGACAACGGTGATACCATGGGGGCTCCTTCAATTTGTTTGTATCTTTGTCCTTTGTATATGAAATATGTGTTGGTTAAGCAGCGTTCTGATAGTTCCAGGAGGTTTTTGGGTGGTTGGTATTTGTTTTTGATGATTTCTAGGGTTTCTTTTATCAGGACTTGAGTGAATAGTAAAACCACATCGAAACTTACAAGCAGATCTTTTCGTTCCAGCATGAGTTTTGTACATGTGAAGCTGCCGCTTCAGCATGGGGCTATAGCTGCTTTGCTAGGTATTTGGCTAGGTTTTGTAGTGGTGCTCCTCTGGAGCTGACTATGGGTCTCAGAGGTATGCCTTCTTTGTGCATTTTGGGGAGGCCATATAGTTTGGGGGATCTGGAAGATTTTTCTCTTGGGATGATCATCTGTTGGATCTCTTTGCTCATGTAGGTGTTGGGACATTTTGAAGAAGATTTATGTTCAAGATAGTGTGGGGGCACACATACATCTTACATGTAAACTGTTTAGAGCCCATCTTATAAAAGGTGGTGATATGTTAGCTCATTTGGAGTTCATGAAAAGGACTTTACAAGAGCTACATGAAAAGGAGCTGATTTTCTTGGAGTTGCATCAAGTTTATATCATTCTTTCTTCTTTGGATGAAACTTATGATGATTATGTGTCTTCACTGGAAGTTTTAAACAGAGATGAACTTACATTGACTGGCATAACTGGAAGACTGTTAGAAGAGTCAAGAAGAAGGAAAAATAGAAATCAACTGGGAGAAAGACAACCACAGGAAGAAAAACTGTCTTTAACTGCCTATATTGTTAGGAAATGTTTTTCTTGTGGGGCTAAAAATCATACAGCCAGATACTGTAAAAAGGGTAAGAAACAGAATGCTATTAATATACAGAGAGCTTATACAAATGTTAGTTTAACCGTATCAAGTACAACTACAACTGTAAACCATGATATATGGGTAGTTGACAGTGGAGCATCGCAGTGTATAACTAAAAGTAAAGAGAGGTTTGTTAACGTGACAAAAAATAAACAGCATGTATCATTAGCTAATGGATGGAAACTGAAAGCATCTGGAGAAGGTACTGCATATTGTTCATGCATTAATGAACGTTTACTGATGTTATATGCACCTAGAATGATATTTAACTTGCTATCTGTAAGAGCAATGGTAAAAGCAGGATTTGTTGTAACCTTTCAGGGAGATAAGTGTTTAATTGAAAAACAGGGTAAAAGTGTTACTGCAAGATTGGATAATGGTTTATTTATTAAACATGATAATCCATTAATTAATGCTAACTCAGTTTATGAGAATAAAAAGCCTCATGATGAATGTATTCATCTGCTCCATAGATGTATGGGACATATAAAGGTCAAAATGCTAAAGAAAACTGTTGAGTTATCTAATGGTATAAAATTAAAACCTTGTACGAAGTATTTAAATTGCAATGCTTGCAATCAAGAAAAAAGCAAGGTAATTCCTGCAAATAGGGTAAATGGATTTAAAACCAGTGAACCATTAGAGGTTGTTTTTGCTGATATTATTGGAGCTAAGAAACCTAGTTTAGGTGGAGCCTGTTACATATTAAGTATAACTGATCATTTTTCCAAATATGGTTTCTGTTATTTAATGAAAATGAAGATGGAAACATAACAGCATTTTGTAAACTGGCTAAAATTTGCTGAAAGGAAAAAGAAACAGAAAGTTAGTAACAGATAATGGTACTGAATTTACCAATAGAAAATTTGAAGCCATGTTACAGAAAGCTGGCATTGAACATAAGCGTTCTGCTCCTTATAGACCACTACATAACTCATATATTGAACATAGAGGACAAACATTACAGGCTATGGCTAGAACTATGATTTCAGATTCTGGTTTATCAGAGAAACTTTGGGGTGAAGCAATAATGTGTGCTAACCATGTTTTGAATAACATAGTGAATTCAATGACTGGTGAATTACCATTTACTCATTGGAATGGGAAAAGGCCAGATCTCAGTTATTTACACAAATTTGGAACCCCAGCATGGGTTCATATTCCCACGCAAGTAAGGCGAAAGGGACAACATTGAGCGAGACAATTATATTTTGTAGGTTATGAAGCTAATCATAGATCATTTAGATTTTGGGAGGCAGGTACTACTAATGTATATTGCAGTGCAGGTGCTAAATTTATGGAGTATGTTGGCTGAAGAAAGCTTGAACAGGATTATAATAAGCTACAGAGTAGGGTTGTTGTTGAGACTCCATTGTTTACTGATAATCCTAATGATAATAATATTGATGATAAGATAGTGGAGGAATCCTCAATGGAGGAATCATCAATAGAAGAACCCTCTATGACTGTAGAAGACGAGGATTTGATAGGGAAGTAAAGGAAGAGGACATGCCAACAAGTCCTGAGTTGCCTAGGAGGTCAACTAGGGAGAGACGTCCACCTGACAGATTTCAAGCAAGCATTGTATGTCAGGTTAATACAGAACCTTTTAACTTCAATGAAATAAAAATGTATCCTACAAAGGATCAGGTAACTTGGCAAGAAGCTATGAATAGGAAGTTAAAATTGTTAAAGGATTTAGAGATGTATGAGGATGTAAAGTTACCACCAGGTGAGTGTACAATAGGTTGCAAATGGGTGTATAAGATAAAGACTGGTGTGGATGGGAGTATTATCCATAAAGTAAGATTAGTTGCTCAAGGATTTGCTCAGTCAAATAAGGACTATGATGAAGTGTTTGCATCTAGTCTGAGAGCAAATACATTGAGAGTAGCATTAGTTTGGGCAGCTAAGAATAAATGTAAAATAAACCATGTAGACGTTGAAACTGCATATCTACATGCACCTTTACAACATACCATCTATATGAAAAAGCCATTAGGTTTAAAGAATGATGTAAAAACTGATTATTGAAAATTAAAGAAAAGTCTTTATAGTCTAAAGCAACCTAGTTATGAATGGAATAAATGTACTGTAAAGGAATTAGTTTCAATAGGTTTTGAAGCTGGTATAGCTGATCCTGGTTTGTTCCGAAGAGAAAAAGATGGTTTAATTTCTCTATTACTGTTATTTATGGATGACATAGCAATTGTAACTAAAACTGAACAAGAAGCAAATGATATTGTTGATAGATTACAGAAAAAGTTCAAGATTAGAAATTTAGGGGAGATTAAGCATTATTTGAGTCTTGATTTTGTGAAAACGAATAAAGGTTTTAAAATTTCGCAAGCCAAGAAGTTTAGCCAATTATTAAACATGGAGCATTGTAAATCTACTAAGATACCAATGAGATAGGAATTTACACATTCCTTATGTTTGATAAGGAAAAATATCAATCCTTAATCGGTAGTCTATCATATCTGGGTAATTGGTCTAGACCAGATATATCTTACAGTGTAAACCAATTAGCTAGATATAACGCTGAACCAAATGAAAGGCATTGGCAAGCAGCTAAGCGAATAATTAGGTTTTTAAAACACACAATCAATTATTCATTATATTTAGAACCAAGTAATGAATTAGTGTTAACTGCATATGCTGTTGCAAGTTTTGCTTCTGATATAATGACTCATAAGTCAACATCAGGTATAAGGGTAATGTTGGGTAATGCTTTAATAGGATGGAAATCTATTAGATAACAACATATTAGTTTATCCACTATAGAAGTGGAATTCTTATGTTTATCTTTAATGTGTACAGAATTGATACACAGTATTATAAACAATTGTTGAAGGATATTGGAATTTCTGTACGTGATCCGTTTATTGTTTATGAAGACAATCAATCTGCAATTAATATGGCTACTAATTTAGCTGTTAAAACAAGGTCTAAACATACTGATTTGAGATATTTGAATGTTAGACAGTGTGTTCAAAATAAATTAATTCAGTTGAAATACTGTATGACTGAACATAATATTGCAGGTCATTTCACAAAAGCTCAAGGTGCAATTAAGCATAAAGAGTGAGAATTATGGTTTAAAGATGTAATGTATTACATATTGACCAACCCAAAGGGGAGAATGTTAGGAATCTGTCCACCAATTAGTTGGATTGGCAATATATAAACTAACAATGTATGTTTGTAGCTTTAAGACAAAGTCACTGTGTTGATTTGTACTATATTCCGATTGGTTGGTTGTGTTGCAAATTGCCATAAGAGGGAGCTAGAGATCATCACTTGCTCTCTCTGACATTCTGTATCTCTGACATTCTGTTGCTATCTAAGGTTCTCTGTTGTGCTTATACTTTGATTTTTTTTTTACTGTAAATGACAAAGGCAACTGGTAAGAAGACTTTGTAATTGGATATTCTTTGAACTGTTAAACGTATATGACCTGGACCGTTTATTGGACTGTGCTATTTCTTAAAGTAAACTTTAACTCAATTTAGTGTATCTGTGTGTGGCTGGATAATTATTTTTTTGTTCTGTTGGTTTTCTTTTTCTCTCTTTTTTTTATAAGAGAGCCTTTTATTTTGAAACTTCTTTTTGACTTTGTTACATTGTAAAGAGGAAGTGAAAGTTAAATAAAACAAAGTAACGCTGCCAACTAGAGGCTTTAAAGAATACTTTTACTTTGAGAAACAGAAACTTCCCAGCCAGGCTGTTTATATTTAGAGAAGATAGAGAGTGGAACACTGAATAATTGTTTATGCAGGTGTTACTCTTGCACCAAAATATTAGCAAAAAATTTGACAGAAAGACAGAAAAAAGATTTAGAAGAAAAAATGGGATTGCAGATGGTAAAAAAAACCCTAAATATTTGGGAATTTGGCTATCAGGGAGATGTTCCTTCATAAAGGAGAACAATTATAAGAAATTACTTCAACAGAGAAAGAAGGACCTGATAAATTGGGGGAAACTACAACTATCTTTATTAGGGTGGATAGCAGTGATAAAAATATTCTACTGAAATTACTATGCAATTTTCAGACAATTCCTATAAAATTGGACAAGAGATTTTTTCAGGAGCTAAACAAGATAGTTATGAAATTTATATGGTTGGGTAAAAAAGCACGAATAAGCCTAAAAACGCTACAAAATAGTAGAAATAGAGGCGGCCTTGGACTCCCAAAATGGGAATTATATTACCAAGCAGCAGCACTATTATGGGTGAAGGAGTGGATAAATTTGAAAAATAAAAGAGTTTTGGCAATTGAGGGTCACGACCTTCAAGCAGGGTGGCATGCCTTCCTATGGGTCAAAAACAACAACAACAACAAAAACAAGACATATTCATACTTCCATAGACATTTGATAAGGGAATCACTACTGCAAACTTTGGAAAAGGTAAAAAAACACGATATGAAGATACCAAAATGGGTCTCACCAATGGAAGCAATACAATACCTAAATACGAGGGATACAAGAAAAATGGTCAGATATGAAGAATTATTAGATAATCAGGGGAATTTAAAAACAATTGATAAATTAAAAGAACAAGATATAATTATATTGGCGGTCATACTTACAAATTCAGACAAAATTTAGGAAAAAATTAGAAGAACAAGGGATAGAAAAGGATTTGCAACAACTGGACCAAACTTTGACAGGCAAGGAGATAAAATTCATAACAAAAATATATAACTATTTGTTGGAAATGGAATTAGAAGAGGAAATAGTGAAGGGATCAATGATTGCCTGGGCAAAAAATGTAGGGCATAATATACATTTAGAGGATTGGGAAAAAATGTGGACTGACAATTATAAATTGACACTGTCAACAGCATTTAAAGAAAATCAATACAAAATGTTTTGTAGATGGCACCTAGCCTCAACAAGACTGGCCAAAATGTATCCAAACACAAAATCAGAATGTAAATATAAAGAACTTTCTTCCATATGTGGTGGCAGTGTCCAGAGGTTAAAAAATATTGGATGAGGGTACAAAGATGGTTATTAGAAATTACAGAACACAAATTAGAACTTAAAATGGAAATATTTTTATTAGGAATAATTAAGGGAAAATTGAGCAAGGTCATCCGATACATCAGTATACATATCATAACTGCGGCGAGAATAGCCTTCACACAGGGATGGAAGAAAGAAAAGATACCATCTGAAGAAGACTTGACACAAAAAATAATGGATTGTGAGGAACTGGATAAATTTACAATGGAATTAAGAGGCAAAGATGATTCGGATTATTATGCAGTTTGGGATAGGTGGTATAAATGGATGGAGGATAGAAATAAGAGTTGATGTTTATGTATAAAAGGAGATGTATGTATTAATAATAACATGAACACTGTTAATGTGAATAGAGATTTGTATTTTTTTTCAAAAAGAATGTGTTAGGGAAGCAATTGGCTCCCTAACCAAAGGGCTTTAAACTAAAAGTGCAGAGGGAAGGAGACTTATTTATAGGACTAAACCCAAAGCACAAAGCCCAACACAACAATCCAAATAACATGAAAGGGAGTAATAAAGAAGGGACACACAAGTACAATCAGAAGATACAGGAAGTTCAACCATAAGGGCTCAAATGCTGTATACCAAGGCTTGTAACAAGGGGGACAAACAGAGAGAGCTTGAAGTCCTAGTACATGAAGAGAAATACAATAGTGTAGATATTGGTGAGATGGAACCCATGATTGGAACACACAACTAGGATATAAATTGTTCAAATGAAACACACCTAACAAAACAGGAGCTGAATTGCATTACATGTAAGAAATCACTATATTTCTACAGAAATACACAATAAAGCTAACATCTCAATCTTTGTCCAACTTATCTTCTAATTTCTAACTTGGAGGCTATTAGATGTTTTAGCAATGCCATAAAAAGTGGAAGAAGGAAAAAAAACAACAATGGCAAATCACACCAGTAACCTCCAGGGCTGGCAGTAGTAACCTGTTCTATCTGGGCCTGCCTTTGTGTTCCAGCTCTGGAATTTGCATCTGTGTTACAGAATAAAGAACTGAGATCAAAGCCCAGAGCCTTTTTCTAATGAAACATTCAATGCATCTGAGACAAACATCTGTGCACACATGTAAGGAATATGCCAAAAGGAACAATTACCTGCCTAAATTGTATTAACCTGAATCACTAACTTTTCAACTGAGGCTTTGGGAAAAAGTAGGATAAAAATATATGGAAGTTAAGCATCATGAATAATAGAAAGTTCTTACTTTCAAAAACTGCATCAGAACTGTATTGCTTGGATCGTTAGGATCAAGTTTTGTTTCAGTCACCCACTGGGCTAATTTCTTCATGTCAGTTAATCCAGATGCGCCAATTGATGCAATAGCATCCACTTTTTTTAAGGAACTGAAATTTTGACATAAGAGTGAAAACAACTGGTTAAAAGAAGTCTTCAAAATGTTTTGGAAGAAAGAAAAAAAATGAAAAAATCTCTATGATTGGTGTTCCTAGTTATGGATTGTCAATTTTATATAACCTCATTAATTTGCCTTTTCAAATAAAATTTACAATCAAACAGCTTTACAATCACATTCCATCATTTCACAAGACTCACTACCGTTGAAGATGTGTACTGTTTAACAAGCTCATAGTAAGTTAATAAAGAGAAAATAAATCTGAAATACATTCAGTATCATTGTGCTTGAAATAATACACAATGTCAGTATAGAGTAGTTCAAGAGATAATAATGTTCACCTGACACACGCAGACAAAAGAAGTTAAAATATAATTCAACCTCTGGCTAAAATTATGATCACTAAGTATTATTCCAAAAATTATGCAGTCTGACAGAGTATTTTTTCTCTCTCCCTAGGAAAGAAAGGGCTTATGGAGGACTTGTTGAATTGAACTCTACTGAAGTTTACTACCTTGAAAGAGCATAGTTCTTCTGCAAGACTGGAGGAGCCAGTGGTATCCCATTTGTTCCAACGGCCCATGACACACTGCATGACACTTTACCAGAAGTCATTAAAATCATATTATTACTACCATCTGCTTCAAATGAAAATGGAACCCCTGCAAGAAGAAATAAAAAAGACAAGTCCTGCTCAGATCTGATAAATCAACCATGGTTTGTGTTCTTTTGAACAAATAAAAATACATGGCTTGCATGGTCATTAATGTTCTTATATTTTTCCTTAGAGGAAGACAGGCAGGCAGTTTTCAGCAAGTTTTGGAGATCTATCAAAGGTGGTTGTGAGGCTGAACAGCTCAAGTTGCCTATGAGATGACAGTTAAGTGTATGGACATACTATAAGTATTTGGACCTAGCATTAAAGCCACAATAGGTCAACTATATTAGCTGGTTTGCAATCCTCTGAATATCAACCAATAAGAAAGGGAACAATCTCTGTACCACTGCCCACTCCTTCATGCTCCAGTGTTACACACTGGTCACTGCTGAATTCAATTTCTTCGACTGGAGCTGCTCCTGTCAGAACAGTCGTCTCCGGAATGGGCACAAATATTTCCATTAGCAAGTTAGCACTGCCGAGTCCAATTGTTTCATAAAGCTGTAATAAAGGAAAGAAATTATTCCAACTCCTATCACTTTGACTGATAATTATACTTAATTTACACCATGTTTTCGAATATGTTCTCATGGCCATAAATAAGCACGTGCATTTCAAGGGACCAGAGAAGGTTAGTATGAGTTAGAATTGCTTGTCTTTCATTATGTATCATAATATCAGGGCTACACTCTAAATATATGCTGTAGTTTGGGATATACCAGAATGATAATTGGTTGGGCTCCCCTTCACCGACAAGTGAAAACAGAGAAGCAGGTGATTCTCATTTGAAAATCCAGCTCTTGAGGAACAAAAGCCACTAGATCATGAACTCCCAAATCAACAACTGTGGAGGAAACACCAGCAGTGTTCAAAGGAATACTATTAAATTAACAGGAAATTATTGACATTTCTTCTTTAAAAGCTCTGTACCATTGCATATATGTAACTAGTTGGGGCGAAAGTTTTGAAGAATTTTGTTTGAAGCAGATGGTGGTTCAAACTGCCATCGAAGCAGTGTAGAAATACAAAATATAAAAATATATAAATAAAAGCAAGAGAAATTGAGCATATAATCTATATCCCATAAAAGAAACGTGAGGGTAGCTTTGTCCATGAACAGAATTTCATTATCAAAAGAACCTTCTATCATTCAAATCCATGGTCAAAATAAATTACTTAAGTTCCTCTATGGAAACTTCATCTAAGCTACTGAAGTTAGGATTTCTTCAGAACTTTTGCCAGAGATAAGAGGATTTAAGTTCTACTGTTTCTCTATATATGTTTAACACAATAACTTACCTGCAATTTTAAACTCTCTGGCCAATTGAATATTTGCACGTTAAAAATCTGTCCAAAATGAATTCTAAAGTCTGAGCTCATCTGCCGAGAAACTGTTCGAGACACCTCTTTAGAATTGAAAAGAACTTTTAAGAAGAGAGACCTTTTCTTCACATCTTCACGTCTTGCAACTTCAGCTCTACAAACAGGTTAACAAATAAATAAAACATGTACATTTGCTTGAATAATAATAAAGAATAGAAGAGAAAGAATTAAGATAACAAAATAGAAATATAATTGTGGCAAAAGAAAGTGAAAGTAGTACCAATAGTAATAGGCTCCTTGAGTAATCACAAAACAATTGGAGCACCATCTGAATACCATTAATACCACAGACAACTTCAATCAATTGCAAAAGGCAGTTTTATTCAAATAGCTTATATCCTGTGACAATTTAACACCATCAAGCAACAACATCTGCCTATCTCACGTCCTTGGAAAGGACTTGACAGATGGACAAAAATGCCAAATCCTGTCTAAACAACTGATTGACTGCATGACCAATCAAAATAATTTATTTATTTTATATATTGCCCAATTTCCATCATGTCTGGGCAGTTTTGTCTTCAGATGTTTCATAGGGTTTTCATAACTAAAACATGCGTTTAAAATAAGATAATCTTCACTCTGTGCTGTATGTGCAATCCCTTTTTCTCATTTCTAAAATATCCCAATTATCTAACAATTGAATAGAACATAAAAACCTAAACTCAAAAATATATCTTTAGGAGTTTATAACTTGCTCCTCTCTTATGCTCAAAATGTGCAGTTGTGTAATTTATTTTTCCCTCTGCACAAGGGCTAAATATTATCCAGTCTAGATCCACATGTTAAAAAATACAATAAAAGTATGTTTGGGGCATTGTGCAGAAAGCAGAGGTCCACACAATGAAAAACAGATCCACTGACCATAATTAAGAATCCGACAAGCCAAAACTTCCAGTTGAGCCCTCCTCGCTGATGGACCGGAGACCGCGATCGTCAGCGGCTTCAATCCATGCTTGTTCATCAGAGAACCCCAATCATTTTGATTACGGGCTGAAGCTGCCTCGGAGGGGTGGTGGAGAAAGGGGAAGCCTCCAGCCAGGTTGAGGGGAGCCGCATCTCTGCCTTTTGGCTTGGCAATATTTCCCCCCCAAAGATGACTGTAGCGGTGGTCTAAAATGGCCATCCTGAAGAGATGGACCCAGCTGGACTAAGAATGTGCAGGAGTGAAGAAAGAGGTGGACACTATGAGAGCCGGGACAATCGGGAGCAACAATTAAATAAAAGGTACCCGAGACTAATATAGTAAGAATTTTTAAGAAAGAAAAGAAAACAGTGGAAATATAAAGAGAAGGGGGGGGGGAGAAAGTAATTTTGACAGCTGAAAGGGTCTTTGAACCGCGAAAGGAAGAAGCTGGAAAAAGGCACCTAATTAAATTGGATTAAAATACTTTGGTGCTAAACAGTCATAATTTAAGCTGGGCTTAAGAGTGTCAAATAAAAAAGAAAGGAAAAATATATAATAATTGGAGATTTGATTGTTTTGGAACATGGAGGTTTAAAAAGCCCTGGGGAAGAAAGGTAAAGATTTTACATAACGGAGAGTGCCACTTGGTGGACAAAACTTACCATATATACTCGAGTATAAGCCGAGTTTTTCAGCCCATTTTTTTGTGCTGAAAAAACCCCCCTCGGCTTATACTCGAGTCAGATTCCCCTCTGAAAATCTATCCTCCCGAAAATAAGTGTGTGTGTGTGTGTGGGGGGGGGGGTTAACAGAAGGAAGACGTAGGGAGAAGGCAAAAGCAACGGAAGATCCTTCTGGGGAAACTGAGGTCCAGATGAGCCCCTTTCCCCGCCCCTAAGGAAGCAGAGGCAGCCAGCAAGGGCAGGCAAGCCCCATTTCGCGGACTCCATCCGTCCTCGCTCCCACCCAAAGCCACGAAGTTCCCCAATCGCGCAGCCCAGATTCGCCCTTCCCTCAGGGGGCAGCAAGGACGCCCGGTGTTTCCCGAGACAAGAAGCTCCACCATGCAATGAAAGCGCCCTGGCTCTAGGCTCGCAGGCTCAGAAAATAACGCGAGCTGAGATGGCTTCAGCTCCGCTTGGCTTCGTTTCCTCAGCCCCAGCTGCTTTCAGTCCACTCGGGAGGAGGAGGAGGTGGTGGTGTGGTGGTGGCTCACATTGTTTTCTGAGCTCTAGGCTTGCAGGCTCAGAAAACAACGCGAGCTGCCGCCGCCACCACCACCACCTCCTTTTCCTCCTCCTGAGCGGACTGAAGGCAGCTGGAGCTAAGGAAAAACCAAGCGGAGCCGAAGCCAGCTCGGCTTGCGTTGTTTTCTGAGCCTAGAGCCAGGGCGCTTTCATTGCACGGTGGAGCTTCTCGGGAAACACCGGGCGTCGTTGCTGCCCTCTGAGGGGAGGGCGATTCTGGGCTGTGCGATTGGGGGACTTCGTGGTTTAACGTGGGGATTTCTGATTCCCCTTACACATACGTGGATATGCCGTGGGGCGTTTTCTTCCAAACGCCCCACTGGCAGAGAACACTGAATTTCATAGTGAGATCGTTTTCCAAATTAATTGATTCACTTATGATCTCTCTCTTTCCGGAATAGTCAAGCCCTTTCCAGCACGCGCGATCCGCCTTCGCCGCTTTGCACCTTGCAAATGCAAAACCCCGGGATTTTGCATTTGCAAGGTGCAAAGGGGTGGGGGCGGATTGCGCGCACATGCTGGAAAGGGCTTGACTTTATTCGGGGGGAGAGAGAGAGAGAGAGATATCATAAGAACAGCTCTTGGTTTTTTCTTGCAAGGGAGAGAGTGACTCCTGCCTACCACTGTCATCATCATCATCATCTTTTGGGTTAGTGAATCAATTAAACCTTTCATGATAGTGGCCGACCACCTGATTGATGAAAAGTACCATTATCAACAGAGAGAAAAGTATCTCAGACCCTTTACTCTTCTCCAATATATTGGAATACTGGAAGTCTAATATCCAGATACTAAAGCCCATTGAAATGTGATTGTTTCTCAGGACTTCTGAGCCAAAATCCAAGCAGAGAAAGTTTGCCACGAGCACCATCCCTCAAATTCATTTCTTCTTTAGTTAATGTGCTATTACAAAAAGGATTATCATGCACTTTAGCAATTATCATGCACTTTAGCAAGAGTCAATGGGTGGAATCTCATGTTTGTGGTATGAGTTTCCTTCCCCTCCCCCAGGCTGGCTTCTCATTTTGGGCAGCTAAATGGCAGATAGGTATACAGCTCTCTCCATGTTCAAAATATTAGTATTTATTTTATTTGGTCATTGCAGGTGGGTGAGAATTTTTTATGGATTATTTGAGAAACACTTTGCCATGGAAAAATATTTGAGATGTTAAGAATGTGAACATGTTTGATTTTAAATGTAATGCCAGTTAAGATCTAAAGTTTCCTAAGAGGACTTTCATCTGTCAGGTACTTCATCTGTCATGCACTAAAAAATTAGTTTATGGAAAGCGAAACGGTGTGCATGTGTGTGTGAAACTAACCTTATTTACATTTTAAAGCACTCTAGCCTGAATGAATATCCACTTTTGTCCATAAATAATATGAGTGCATGCGTACTGTTCAAAAGTTTTCAAAGTTTTTTTTTTTATCCTGTTAGAAATGGATCCCAATACGTCTAATCCTGGACCAAAACAAAAACGCAGGTCATACGAAGCTGGTTTCAAACTTAAGGTTGTGTCAAGAGCAGAAGAGAGCAATAACAGTATTGCAAGTAGGGAATTTTGTGTTGACGAAAAACAAGTGAGGGACTGGCGGAAAATGAAAGCTGACTTGGAAAAGATTCCAAAGGCAAAAAAAGCTCGACGTGGTTTAAAGCCTTCATATGAAGCTCTAGAGACTGAATTGTATAAATGGGTTATGGAGTGTCGTCAAAATGGTTACTGCGTGACACGTATGGGAATTCGCTTACATGCCCTTCAATTGGCTAAAGATGACAAATTAAAATCACCAGGAATTAAAATTTTTGTTGTGTCAGCAGGATGCTGTACCCGCTTTATGAATAGACATGGCTTATGTTTGCGACAAAGAACAAAGATTTCACAGAAGTTGCCAAAAGACCTTCATGAGAAAGTGATGTCATTCCATTCATTCATCATAAAACAAAGAAGGATCCATAACTTTTGACCTGGGAGATATTGGGAATATGGATGAAACACCTATGACCTTTGATCTTCCTAGCAACAGAACTGTGGCAAGTTTGGGAGAAAAAACTATTTTACTCAGAACCACAGGAAATGAAAAAAACCATTTCACAGTCGTTCTATCATGTTTGGCTAATGGAACTAAGCTGCGGCCTGTCATTATTTTCAAAAGAAAGACCTTGCCTAAAAAGGTCAAATTCCCACCACGAATTACAGTGCATGCACATATTAAAGGCTGGATGGATGAAGACGGAACAAAAAAATGGCTGGAAGAAATTTGGAATGGACGTCCAGGAACAACCTTAAAGAAAAAACCATCATTGCTAGTTTGGGATATGTTCAGAGCCCACACATCTGATGACATTAAAAAATTGGCAAAGTCTTCTCAAGTTACTTTGACTGTTATTCCAGGTGGGCTTACATCTGTATTGCAGCCCCTAGATGTGTGTTTAAACAAACCTTTTAAAGACCGTGTGCGAAAAATGTGGCATGAATGGATGTCATCTGGTCAAGCCCGATTGATAAAAGTTGGAAATCTGATGAAGCCCGACATAGAATTAATAGCAAAGTGGATTCGTGATGCATGGGAAGAGATTCCAGAGGACATGGTGCAACGTGCCTTCAAGAAATGTGGCATTAGTAATGCTATGGATGGCAGTGAAGACAGCGCTTTGTATGAGAACGACAGCAGTGATGGTGATGACTGCGAACTCAGTGATGACGACAATGTCTATGCTGATAGCCTCACACCAGATGAAGTTGAAGCTCTGTTTGGACATACAGATGATGAGGAGGAATCCAGTTTTGAAGGATTTTAACTCTTGTGTTTTAGCTTGGTTGCTGATTGAGCTAAGGTTTTTGTACTTTTAAAGTTATTGTTGATACCATATTGGTTTTGTTGGCTCTCTTTTCCACTTACAGAGCTAGTTTACTGTTTTTCTTTGAAATAAATATTCAAAAACATTTAACCTACTGATGCCTCAATTAATGTAATTTTATTGGTATCTATTTTTATTTTTGAAATTTACCAGTAGCTGCTGCATTTCCCACCCTTGGCTTATACTCGAGTCAATAAGTTTTCCCAGTTTTTTGTGGTAAAATTAGGTGCCTCGGTTTATATTCGGGTCGACTTATACTCGAGTATATACGGTAACTAAAAAAAAGGAGAAGCTCCTGTTTCTCTATGAATGGGATTTGATACAAGTAAAGGAAATATTGAAACAATAAAACAGGAACCCTGGAAAGTGAAAGTTGAATTTGAATAAAAGAAAAAGCAAGAAAAGACTGACTTTGAGATTAATTGGTGACTTTGGTATAAACCCAGTGTGGGAATAATTATGAATCTAGAAAGCCTGAAAAAGGAAAATAGAAGTGGATTTTTTGATTTTAATGACTATAAGATAGGAGGAGTCAATACAAGGAGAAGTCATCTTTAGTAAACACTCAAGAACATTACAAAGAAGAGGGGTTTAAAAATTTGAGATTCAAGAATGCCTGTGAAACTAGGAAAGGCAAAAAGAATCATCAAAAAAGTAACACGGGGAAGGAAGATATAAAGCAGGAGGGGGATAAAAACTGGAAGGAGGAAAGATGTGGAAATATAAAGGGGAAGAGAGGCAATGAGAAACAGGAGCAGTTAACAAAGAAATATGGAAATTGTAAAATAATGAAAAGATATTGTCTATTTAAGACACAGAGATAATGGCTGATTAAGAATTAAGAAAAGGGGATTCCACATGAAAATGAGGGGTAATACGAAAGTATTTGTAACTATAAATTAGTCAATAGGGAAATATAGATCATTAAGAGGAAGGATGGACACTGATAATTTTTATTATATGAATGCATATTATTATTTCTATCTTTAAAAGAAACATTAATGTTTAACAAATACTTTGAAATAATTGAAATGAACTGCAAGCATGTTTAGAATGAGACTAATATCAGTGACCAGGACTAATTGAATGGGTTAATTTTTTTTTCTTTTCCTTTTCTCTTTTGAAACTATAAATGAATTTTATGAAATTAAAAGGGAAAATACAATGCGGAATCTGATTGCAGAGATATGTGATGTAGTTTATAGGGGATTATTTTTATTAAAACTAGTTAAAAATAAATGTTTGTTGGGAATTAAAAATGAGGGAATTAAGGAATACTTATACCATTAGGGTGGCACAACCAAACTAGTAAATGGGGGTGGGTGGGACTTAAGTTTGTTTGTTCTTCTGTAAAAGTTTGTATTAAATTAGAATTAATGGAAAGATTATGTGATGAAACTGCAAATCTGACAGATAAAAGTACTAAAAGTAATAAACATGAGTTATGGGAATTGTATGTAAATTAAATGAGAAAAGAGTATTTTGGAAAAGGTAATAACAGAATTAAAATTTGGATAAGACAGAAAGTTGAATGTAAAAGATGAATATATAACTATTTGCCTGTAAAAGTGGTGACCCAGAATCATGTTGTCCACTTTTTTTCCTGTATTTTATGTGAAAAACTGAAATAAAATTTGTTTAAAAAAAAGAATCCGACAAGCGATGGGAATAGGAAAATTAACCTTAATCTAAAATGCAGAGGAGAGAAGACTTCCAGAGAGGAGGAAAAAACCTCTTAAGCTGCCAACATCTCATATGTACTTTGGAGGAACACCCACACACCCACACACACAATCATAAAAGTTCTAAAGCACAGGCTCTTACCCCAAAATAAAAATATGCATCACTACCTTAGGCCCACATTCTGCCATCTTGAAAAGTAAAGGTTGGCTACAGAATAGCTGCCAAAGACATGGCCAGAAAGATCATGATATTGCTTCTTTGGAAGAGGAAAGAGCTAAAATTGCCTTTTTTTTGTTTGTTTTCTTTTGCAATGAGGACATTTTCAATTAAAAAATAGGAAAAACCACAATCCTGCCTCTGCTGAATGCTGGGGACATTATCTTCAAATGCTCTTTGGCCCACAACTGTGGAATTGAAAACAGACTGTCCCCTTGCTAAGTTTCTGGCATGAATGAACAGTCTTTACTTTTAAACATCTGGCTGCTCTTCCAGGCATTCTGAAAATAAACATCTTAGGAACTGATTTGAAGTGTCAGCAACATTTTCAAATCTTAGTTTTCTGCTGACTATTCAGAAACGTGACCGTTTCCAGTTTATATGAAATGAAAAGGAGCAAATATTTAAAGGTTTTAATTATCAACAGAATCTTCAGATATTAAAATATACTAGCAGATAAGCCAATGTTAAGAATGTGCATCTCATTTAGAAATTGTTGTGTTTCTCCAACATGACTTAGAGGCAGTTATAAGACCATAACTAGAAAAAAAATCAATCTGAGTCTGGGAGCTTTGTAATTACAGGCTGATCTCCAATCTTCCATTTTTGAATAAAAATAAATAATTGAGAAAATGATGGCTCCATACCTCTTGAATGAAATTAATTATGCACTTGAATTAAATTAATTATCTGGACTCTTTCAATCAAGCACACTTTGGTTGCTTTGGAGAACTTTGAGGAAATTAGATGGGAGATGTGATGTTGTGGAATCTTTCTGGGATTGGTTGTGCCCTGCCTATATCACTACCTAAGTGATTCTAGGCAGTTAGAAATAAAATGTCATAAAATTATATAAACGAATGTAGTGCTGAGGAGACTGTGGCTTGACACATAGGTAGCTGACTGCTGATTTCATATTAGGCATGATTTAGGGTTCTGAGTTGATCTTCAAAACCTTAAAAGACCCTGGTGTATACTATGAACCTACCCAGGGACTTTGATCAGCTGGAAAAGCCCTCCTGAAGATGCCCAAGTGCCTTATAGGACAGATAAGTCTCCCATGATTGAAGAAAATTTCAAGAAAAGAACTGTGGCAAAGCTTGGAACTGCTTTTAATTGTGACTAGATTCTATGATTTTTATGCTAATATGGCTCACCTAGGACAAGCCTCATTCGGAGTGATGGTCCCCACCAAGCTTAATTCAGGGATTAGAACTGGTTCTCCAGGCTGCCTTCTGTTCTCAGCAGCTCTTCTGCGAACTTGCAGCTCCACCTGCTGTTGGTCAACTGGGGGAGGTGGAAGAGGCTTCAGATGTTCCTCCATTTGCTCATCTTTTTCATCTTCCAAGATTTGACTTGATTTCTTTTTTTGTTTCTTTTGATTTTTCTATATGGGTGAAAAGTTGTGCTTGTTTTTGGTGGTGTATTTGTTTTCTCATGCATGGGTTTTGCTAGACTGACCATTTTGATCTCTAATTTGTTAAATGATTGTGATAAATAATTCAATTGGTGGCTGGATGTTACTAATTTTTACTATTACAATTATATTAAAAGTATATCTGTTTTTTAAAATCTTGAAATTTATATAAATTCCTACAAATAAAGGCTTTAACAAGACTTTATCCTTAAAAATGGCTTAATGTCAATGGGGATTCTCAATCATCCAGGTCATGGTTGTCCCAAAGTTTTTTTTTTCCTTCAAAAGGCAACTGGACTTTCCTGTTTTCTTTGAAAATGTTTCACTTCTCATCAAGAAGAAGAGACCTGAAGAAGCTTCATAGATGAGAAGCAAAAGGTTCTCAAAGAAAAAACCAAGAAAGTTCAGTTGCCTTTTGGAAAGGCACTTTTGGGTTAAAAGTGGCATTGATGTAGAACATTGTTTTTTTAATTAGATATATATTCTGGTCTTTTGCAGGACCTGAAGAAAAATATACAAAGTACTGTTATTTTTCACATGACTACAGTTCTCTTAGAAAGACTGGGCTGATAGAAAGCCACTGAATTTATGTGAGGGCGGGGAATGAATCTAGTATTGAAACACATTGCCACTAGCATTTGACCATCATGCTAAATAATAGCAAAGAAAGTTCCCTCCTAATCTTGATTAGTTTCATATGGAAAGAATTGCAAGTAGATTGGACTCTTGCCTATATTAACATTGTGACAGCCTGAAAAGGACAGAATGCAAAAAATAATTCATTCTAATCCATATGCTAGCTAACCATCCAGGTGACACACTGACTACACTCACCATCTCTAGACCAGCCTTTCTCAAATATGGCATCCTTAAATTGTGTGGACTTGAACTCCCAGAATGATGCAGCTAGCAAGCTATTGAAATACAAATATTTTAAAGTTACCAGAGTTGAGAAACACTGTGCTAGACAACTAAGCCCATGCCTAATCTCTTTATTTATTTATTTGATTTTGTCAATCACTTACAAGATAACAGGTATAAGTATAAACATAGTTATGAATACATGAAATGGATACATATAAGAAAAATAAAAAGAAACAATAGGACAGGGATGGTAGGAATGTTGGTGTGCTTATGCACACCCCCTACAGACCTCTTAGGAAAGGGGTGAGGTCAATAGTAAGGTTAAAGTTTTTGGGGTTAGGGGAAGAAACCACAGAGTCAGACTCTTTCCCACATTAGTCAACATAGTATATGAACAAAAAACACTTCCCATCCACAATGATGCTGATTCAAACCTGTGCCTTCTTCCATGATTTCCATGCCCGAAGTTCAGTTTTATATTCATTCATTTTCTTTTCATACTCTTCAGTAGTTTCTTCTAGTAATTCAGCTGTTTCAGCCTGAATTTCTGCTTCATAGGCCTTCTCATCCAACTTCAGATCAACTTCTTTCCTTCAAATAGTAATAAAAACAAAGCCATAAGTAAAAAGAGTGTTGGTATACTACATTCTGACATGTGTTGCATTTTTCATATTGGCTACATTCAAAGTGTGTGTGTATGTGTGTGTGTGTGTGTGTATGATTCTAAAAAGTAGTTGGTGCACCAAGTGGGAGAATAAAAGCCAGAAAGGTTCTCTGTTCCAGTTTCTATCACGGCTCATTTTTTCATTCTTCTATCATTTTGCCCAACTTTCTTTCTTGAAAGCAGCACAGGCATGAGTATCATTCCTTCAGTCCTATACATTTTATGTTGCCTTTCTTCCTCAAGAAATTCAATTCTTTCTTGCTCACTAATTCTTTATGAGGTACAAAATTAAGAGGCACCCCTTTCACTGTCCATTTGGACATTCCTTCCTGCAAATGCTTGAAAGGAAACAAAGGATTTCAGAAACAATTAGTTTCTTAGCCTGCTGTCTTTGATTGAGTGACTGATTATATCTCACAAGATACCAAGGATACTTCTGCATGTTGTCTAGGTTATCCTAGATAACTTAAATATTGTGAGGTAAGCAAAAGGACTGAACTTGAAATGTTCTGTCTTCAAACTATTGAACCACACCTCCCATACTAGCATTTTATTCTGAGCTTGGAGCAAAATCAGGCATTTAAATCAAAGCTGTTATAGGTGTTCTGATACCCAACAATCAATTTGTTTTCTTTTCAATTATGGCCTGTTGTCACATAGAAACATGTTTCTCAAGCAAAGTTCCATTATTGCTGCATCTCACTGAGGAGAGGAGTGGATCAATTCAACATACTTTGTACAATTGGGAATCACTTTATATTGAAGAAAAAGACTGATCTCTACCTGACAGATAAGCATTTTGCTGCAATATTCTTTGAGAAGTCATAATTTGTGGCTACAATTTGTTCCCATGTATTGTTTTTTTCCCCAGAGAGGCTAAGAAATGCAAACATGTGCATCCCTATCATGGATATTCATATAACATAGAACAAAATTATAAATCTAAGTGAAATATTTTTTGCTTCTTTGACAGATCTCCTTACCTACATTGTTCCACTGTTAAAAGAACAGATACACAAAAAATTACACGTATACAAGCAACTATTTTACTGGGTTTCTTCAACTACATTGGCTATTATAAACTGCGCTTCAAATTTAGTAGGTATGGGGATTAATTTTATAACTTGTCTTTTTTTCTAAGGGCTCAAAATAGTTTTCTTGGAGATTTGTCATCATGCTCCCACAACAACCCTGTGAGCTTTACTAAGCTTGCTTTTTACTAGCTTCTGTTCTGTAGCAGTTTATACAACTGCCTAGGGGGGAGATGGCATGCTTAATTATTGCTTTTATTCAAATTCGACCTCTTGGCCAATTGATTGGTAACGGGCGATAAAGGAAATTCTCAGCCCAATCTGGGGAGAGCTAGTTTTCCACTTGGAGGAAATTTTAACTTTCTGTTCTGGAAAAACATTCATCATATAGCTTTATGTATTTTAGCTGCAATGTGGCAGAACTACAGGTAGTCCTCAACTTATGAGCACAATTGAGACCCAAATTTATGTTGCTAAGTGAGAAATTTGTTCAGTGAGTTTTGCCCTGTTTTACAACTTTTCTTGACATGTTTGTTAACTGAATCATTTGTTAACTATAGTTGTTAAATTACTAACACTGTTCCCCCATTGACATTGTTTGTCAGAAGGTCACAAAAGGTGTTCACATGACCCCAGGACACTGCAACTGTCATAAATGTGAGTCAGCTGTCAAGTATCCTAATGTAAATCATGTGACCAAGGGGATGCTGCAATAGTCATAAGTGTGAAAATGGTAATAAGTCACTTTTTTTAGTGCTGTAGTAATGTGTTATGTATTGTTTTGTATTGAATATATATAGTTGCATTAAGCCCTGCTAAAGAGAAACTAACCTTTAGATGAGCCTAACTGTTTTGGATGGAAAATTAGAACATTCATATTTGGGCAGGCTTTTTCAAATATTATGATTGGTTAAGTCTTCATGGGCCCAGGGTATAAAATACAGGCATTCGCCTGCTGTTCTTCAGTTCCGGCTTTGAGTCAATAAATGTTGTAGCTATGTTGGTCTGCTTTTTACATAATGAAGCCCACTACACAATAATAGTGATGAAGATGGGATGCTGCAGGGAGAGAGCAGATGCTAAGAGACTCAAATCACTAGGTGATAGGCTGGGTAACGAGCCCCAACAGGACTAGTCCTCACCCCCACCTACCAGTAAGCCACACTTATTGGAGGCACGCTGAAATCACTGGGTGTTAGACCAGGTAAAGAGACCTGGTGTGACCATGCTTCCTCCCCTGCCTGCCAGTAAGACACACTGGAGGCAGAGATGTACCTGAGGGATTTGTCCCCAGGACTCCTAAGTGTAGCCCAGCTCCAACCACAGCAGTACAGCATTAACCACCACCACAGGGGCCTTCCCAAAAAGGCTAAACTGGGAAGACTGAACGAGTTTGATATTACTCACCCGGAACAGTAGAGCTCGTATGTCTCCTGAGTAGACAACTATCTCCTGGCTAACCAGGTCATGGATAACAGCTTGAAGGTGGCAATCCTACTATGAATCTGCAGACAAGCCATGATTGATATTGCTGATAACTTGATAGCACCAGCAACCATAGAGACAGTGGTCTACGCAAACCTCAAGAAAAAATTAAGGGACCATTTTGAGCCTAAACTCTCGGTCATCACCTGGCACCATGCATTCGAGCAATGTGAACAGAGACCTGGGGAATCTGCAGCAGAGTTTGTGGCAGCCCTTCGCCAAGCTTCATGCCAATGTGAGTTTCCTGATCTGGAAGATCTCTCACAGACAGGCTCGTTTGCGGCCTGTGTAATAGTGAATTATAGCAGCGCCTATTTGCCATGGAGAAACTGACATTCCAAGACGCATTGAAGGAAGTCATGACAGATAAGGCTACCAGAGGGGCCATGAAGACTCTCTGGCCACCAAAAACACACACACCAGCCCCCAGCAATTCAGCGCAGAAGGCTCAGGGGAGGTTAGTGAGAACAAAGGAATTGATCACTTGCGGACAGAGCCACCCAGATAGCCATGCTCCACAGAACAAGCAACTCCCCCACAGAGCTATGCAAGCTGTGCAGGACAGCATGAAAGAGCAGAATGCAGATTCCGCATAGCAGTAAGCCGTGCCTGTGGAAAGCAAGGGCACATTGCCCAAGTCTGCAGAGGTCGTCAGTGGGAAACGAAACCTACAAGACAGCAGCACAAGGGGAAAAGGCCCCCAGGACAATACAAAGTTGAATACTGCTCGGGAAGGCATAGCGTCCAACACACAGGGGCCCAACGCCCCATCAAAGAAAAAAATAAGACTCCAACTAAAACTTCAAGGGGTCCCATGCTCCATGGAAATAAATACTAGATTGGCCCTATCCATTATCTCCTCCACAACTTTCGATCACATTTGTAAATGTAACCGACAGAGGGTCCTGCTCAAATCATTGAGCTTAGTGCTAACGGACTTCCAGAATTGCCTTGTTTCCATAAGGGGCAAAGCTACCATTAAAGTACAATTCAGAGAGTTTGAGGGTCCCTTCAGCGTAGTGGTCATAGAGAAGCCTCATAGAACTGGACTGGTTCGAGGCCCTGGGCATCAGGGTAATGAGCATCCATCAAACCCAAATAGCCGATTTAGAAGTGCGCTGATGTATTCAGCATGGAGCTGAGACAGCATGGAGCTGAGACAATACAAAAGGGCACCTATTTCGGGTTTCCGGTTTCGCGTGGCTTCGGTGTCAGCAGGAATTTGCGACCGCTCGCAATTCCTGCTGCGCTTGCCACCGAGGTACCCCCGATCCAAACGGGTCAGGGGGATATGGCTGCCCTGTAGGGACAGCTGAAGAGAGAGGGGAGCCGGACAGGAGGTTGGGGGTGCCGCAGATCCCCTCCTTATCCGGGAAAACCCCTTTTTCCCAAGGTGGTGGAGCGGCGGTCAGCAATGGCCGCCACGAAGAAGCCAGCAACCGGGTAAGATTGTGCTGGAGGAAGCAAGAAGAGTGAAAGTGCTGGCTGAGCCGGGTCAATCAACATCTTTCAAATTCGTTGGAACTGAGCTGTCTGAATTGCTGGAGGATACATTGTATCCCTAAGAAGATCGAAAGCGGCAGAGAAGCTGTTAAAGGGATTTTTTTTTTTCTTCACTCTCCCACCCCATGGAAACAGCAGATTTGAAATATGTCTGGGCATTCAAGGTGAATTATTCTGAAAGTTGAAGCTAAGGGACAAAAGGATTCTTGGACATTGAAAAACTTAAGAAATTGGAAAACCCTTATTAGAGGTATGGATTTCTGATTATTTAAAATTGATGTTGCAAGTGGGAAGGGAGAGGAAAAAAAAATTGGAGCAGAAGCTGAAAAAGGAGGAGATTGCCTAGAATCCCAAAGAAAGGTATATGGTAATTGGACCTCTTTGATTAAACATTAACCCCAGAAAGAGAAAGAGAAGAAGGAAGAAAAGTATTAATTTTTGGAACTTTTTTTGAATTATTTTTGATTAAAAATACTTGTGGTTGTTTTGGGAAAAGTTTCTCCTTTCATGATGGCATCGCTTGTGGATGAACTAAAGACTGAATATCAAAAATATAAAAAGGAAGATCCTTTGGGCACTTTGTTTCAATTTTTAGAAATGGCGTTATGTACTTATGAAAAGTTGACTACGCAGCAGAAGGACTGGGACAAAGAAGAAGAGGAAGAAGAAGCCATCTTTGATGAACAATGGGTTCTTTCCGGGGAGGAGGAGAAAAAGGATAAGAAAAAGGGGATTTTAAGAATTGAAAAAACAACCAAAAAAGAGAAAAATGGGAGGAAAGGTGGATGCAAGGTTAGAAAGCAAAGGGAGTAAGAAAAGGGAGGAGGAGAGACAAAGGGGTAAAAAGGGCAAGGAGAAGAATAAGCAAGAGAGAAAGGGGGGGAGGAGAAGCCTCAGTGGTGGGAAGCAAGATCTAAAGAAAAAAAGTTTATTGAGAGACAATGGGTGAATTTAATTAAGGATAAAAGAGGGATTCTGGAGGGTACATAAGAGTGTTTTTATATGTGTATTTAGAGTATAAAATTCATTGTGTAATTTTAGAATCTATTAAACAGAATCCCAAGATAAATTAAGTTTTATATGAAGTACTTTTAAGTTAGGGTAATGAGTTAAAGACGTCACTCCAATTAGTGTACAGGAGAAGTATAGGAAAAGAAAAAAGATGAATGGATAGTTGGAAATAGAACAGACAAGGAATGTTATTGAAAATGGTAATAAGATATGGAAGGATATATAAAGGTTTTGTTATGTTTTTTTTGGTTTTGTATATTGATAAGAGGCAATAAAATTTTAATTAACAAGAAATAATTTGGATGAAAAGGAGAAGCTGGGATAAGATATGAAGTTAAATAGATAAAGTATTGATACTATAATTTGGAATCATTATGTTCTATTGGTTTTCTTCTTTTGTTATTTTTTCTTAGAAAAGAATTTATAAGCTGTTATGCCTTGATTCTTTGTGCACTGTTTTTATAAAATTGATAAAATTGGTTTATAAAAAAAAAAGAAAAGAAAATGATAATAAGATATGGAAGGATATATAAATTGAATATGATGTTTGAATTTGTGTCTGTGTGAAGAGTTTCAACCCGGGATCAGACAGCCTTCAGAAAAGATCTTTTAGTTTTGTTTATGTTTTGTGTTTTGTATGTTTATGAAAGGCAATAAAATTTTATTAAGCAAGAAATATAATTTGGATAAAAGGAGAAGTCTGGATAAGATATAACGTTAAATAGATAATGTAAATATTGATATTACAATTTGAAATTATTTTATATGTTCTATTGGCTTTCTTCTTTAATTATTATTAATTTTTTTTTTAGAAAAGACTTTTCAAGTTGTTATGCCTGGATTGTGTATTGTGTTTTCTGTAAAATTAATAAAATTTGTTTTTTTTTTTTTAAAAAAAGGGCACCTATTTCAATCAACCTCGATCCAGTAGTAACTCCAATCCGATCAAAACCATGCATGGTTCCCTTTGCATTGAAGCTTAAAATTGATGCGGAACTAGACAAGCTGATATAGCAGGGAGTGCTCCAACCTGTGGACAGTAGTCAGTGAGAGACTCCCATAGTGATTCCAGTTAAAACTAACAGGGACGTTCGCATCTACGCAGACTACAAATGCACCATAAACAAGGCACTACAGCAGCATGCTTACCCTGTACCAGTGGTAAGCCACATCCTTACTTCGCTCCAGGGAGGCCAAATCTTCACAAAGCTAGACCTTGCCCAGGCTTACCAGCAGCTACTGGTAGATGATGCTACCGCAGAAACACAAACAATATAGTCACACACAGAGGTGCATTTCAAGTGTGCTGCTTATGGTTTGGGGTAAGCGTAGCACCAGGGTTGTTCAAAATATTATGGAACAAACAGCGAAGAACATTTCTGGCATCTGCCCATACTCTGATGATATCCTGATCGTGGGGGAATCAGCGGCAGTTCTCGTGGAACGTCTCCGCACAGTACTCCAATGTTTCCAGAAGGCAGGCCTAAAACTCAGAGGGAAAAGTGCCAGATGGGCATGGAATCCACATAATTCCTAATCAACACTGCCAGAATCCACCCTCCTGAAGCAAAGGCAATTCAGCAAGCCCCACACCAAAATCCAAGGGGGAGCTTCAAGCATTCCTGGACCTGCTCAATTTTTACTACTCCTTCTTACTGCATAAGGCTGCCTTGGCAGAACTGTTACACTGCCTACTGCATAAACAAGCACCTAGGGTCTGGTCGAGCGCTCACGACAAAGCATTCAAGGAGCTAAAATCGTCACTATCCTTGGACTCCATCCTAGCTCATTTCAATGAAATCCTACCAGTAACACTAGCCTGTGATGCTCACCCTATGGCATTGGGGCAGTACTAAGCAACAGGATGCCTGATGGTAGAGAGGCCCGTATCACATACTATTCTAGAATGTTATCATCAGCTGAAAGGAACTATGCCCAAATAGACAAGGAAGCCCTCACCATAGTGGCTGGCATTAAGAAGTTCTATGACTTCTTATATGGATGAAATTTCACCATCTTTACAGACCACAAATCTCTGCTTGGTCTCTTCACAGCTGACAGACACCGCAGATCCTGTCACTGCGAATGTTACGATGATCCATTTTCATGGCTGCATACTTGTACTAGCTAGTCCACAAGCTGGGCAAGGAAATGGGCCATGCCAATGCTCTCAGCCGACAGCCTTTAGCACAGACTGAGCTGGATCCAGCCCCAGCTTGTTGTATCCTGGTGATCCATGACCTGCCTGAAGCATGCCCACATGCAGGGGACATTGCAGCTGAAACCACCACAGACAGAACGCTTAGCCGCATTCTCAACTGGGTGTTAAGGAGATGGCCAGAGGCCCATCTAGACCCTGAGTTCTAGCACTGCGTTTCTCAAAAAAAAAAAAAAATGAATTGTCGGCCCACAAGAAATGTGTGTTGTGGGGTAGCAGGGTCATCATTCCACCGTCTTTGCTCCAAGGTGCTGGATTCCCTACATAAGGGGCACCCAGGAATTGTTCGGATGAAGGCTCTAGCCAGGAGCTACTTATGACGGCCAGGCCTGGAACATTGAGAATCAAGTAAGGAGTTGCCAGGCCTGCCAAGAAACCCGACCAGGGATGCCACAAGCACCAGTGCACCGCTGGGAGACCACACACATGCATCTCATGGTATCGTGTGCACATTGTTTTTGCGGGCCACTTCCAGGAGCAGGTGTTCCTGATAGCAGTGAATAGTTATTCCACATGGTTGGAAGTGGCACTGATCTCATCGATGACACCGACCAGGATCATCCAAGAGTTGCACCAGCTGTTTGCCACACATGGTCTGCCAGATGTAATTATGTCTGACAATGGGGCACAATTCATGGCAGAAGAGTTTACGTCATTCCTCAATGTCAACATGATCCAGCATGTAACATCCTCTCCATTTCACCCCACGACCAACAGTCAGACTGAACGGTCAGGATCACAAAGGAGGTGCTCAAGCGGATGATAACTGGTGACTGGAATCACCACCTGGTGAACTTTCTCCTATGTCAAAACACAACTCCCAGTACAGCAACAGGTTGCAGCCCAGTGGAGCTGAGGTGGGGCTGCCAGCTCACCATGAAGCTCGACCGACTTCACCCAGACAAAGTTGCAGCAGAGACAGCTCAGCCAACTCCCAGGAAGTTACTGCCGGATGAATTGGTCTGGGCCAGGAACTATGGGAGTGGGGCACCTTGGGTGGCTGCTAGGGTAACTAAGGTAATGGGCCCCTTGTCATACAAGGTTATTCTGGGGAATGATTGTACTGTCAGATGCCACATTGATCAGTTATGGCGTCGGAGGGCTGGACCAATCCCGGATGAAGATTCCGAGGCATTATCAGACCCACTAGAGAATGGTTTCCCTCCAAGTTAACCGACACTACTGTGGCTGCCTCCAGAGATATGTAGGTATAAAGGGCGGTAGAGCCGCTGCCACTCATGGGTGACCAAAAAGGCCATCAAGACTCTGTTCAATTGGAGATGAACAATACTCCACTTAAATAGGACTCTTCAGTAACATTGCAGCAGTCCACCAGGATCCGTGGGCCCCCAGCCTATCTCAAAGACTATGAATATTGAACAGACTGCAGGTAAGAACTATCCTAGGGGGGAGGGGAGTTATGTATTGAATATAGTTGCGTTAAGCCCTGCTAAAGTGAAACTAACTTTTAGATGACCCTAACTGTTAATTCCAATTGTTTTAGAGGGAAACTCAGATTATTTATATTTGGGCAGGCTTTTTCAAGTATGATTGGTTAAGGCCCTGTGGGCCCAGGGTATAAAATACAGGCATTGCCTGATGTTCTTCAGTTACAGTTTTGAGTCAATAAATGTTGTAGCTATGCTGGTCTGCTTCTTACCTAATGAAGCCCATTACACAATACTTTAAATAGTCACTAAGTGAACTGTTGTAAGTTGAGGACTACCTGGGTATCATCTCAATGAGATCCAAGCCTTTGATTTAAATCAGAACCAATGTATGCAGAAAAGCCCTAAATTTAATATACTAAATAATGTAATTCATGCAAAAAACATACTTTCTCATGAAAAGCTTTAGGGGTGTATTAGTAAACTTCTGAAAATCACGCAGGGATTTTATTTCTTTCCACACTTTAATCATGGCTTTCAGCAATGCTCGATCTTTTTCTTGTTCATTATCCCGAAGTCTTCTTGTTTTTCTGCTCATGAATACAGACATTTCATTGCAGGAAATATACATTAATATACATCCAGTAACATTAGCAATATTGAAAAAATGACTATAATTACTCAGCTATAGTGTAGCTGGTTAGATTATTGAATCCCAAAACAATTAATGACTAGGTTACCAAGAGGATGCATGTTATTTTTCTGGGGACATAATAAAACAAGTCCCCTTGGATCGTGGCAGGAAACAATACAGGTGCAGTCATGATTTTATCTCTACAGAATCATGGTGCCCAAGCAGAAACTACTCGTGAAGCAGAACTAACACTCCCTATTCTCACTACAGCCTCTACCTTATTCACCTATAGCTTCCCTGAAAACTGACAAAATCTTTAGGACTTGTGGACTTGCACTGGAGTATGGGACAAAATGGTTCCCGCCTCCGTGTTTGGTTCCCAGCAGTTCAAGGAGGCGAGGAGCTGGTGGGGTGCTGAGTTTTCCCCATATCCAGTTGGCTGAAGTGACTTGTTCTACACTGACTTGACTGTGCCCAGACAGCAACACACACCCAGTACACCCACCTGCCCATGCCCATACATCCATGCTGACCTGACCACATCCATTCATCCATGCCCACCCAGCCATGCTCACCCATTCATGCTGACCTGGTTGCAATGAGATGTCCTACAATCTCCAAGTTCTCCCATAGAAGGGAGAAAAGGGGAAAGAATATTAAAACTTGCAAGACTGTTATTATAACCTTGCATTAATAGCAATATTGGCCTGCATGACTTTGGTTTCCTAGTCTGGGCTAACTTGAAGATCTGACAGGCTGTTCCACCTGATTTGTCCCCATAACACTTCCTTTTTCCTACCATTCTAGTTGCTCCCAGAAATGGCACATAAGAAAAGGTCAATAAATAAAAGGTGTTTTATCATAGCAAATCGTTACACAAAGAGGGACTTAGGAGAGAGTCATAAACCTTCTGCTGGCTGGTCATTATGTAATTTAAATTAAATAAAAAGATCTACTTTACAAAATAAATACTTGAAACAGCTCGTGGAAAAAAAGAGGTTCTTACAAAATTCCAATGACAACAGTTCATTGCCTTTTATTAGAGCATGACTCAGTTCCTTTCCAAGAACCACTTTTTCAGCTGGATAACTTTTTTAAACTTACAGAATGAATAATAAAGCAATTATTAATCTACTCACCTTATTTCAAGCTTATATTCAGTTATGCTTTGTTGGACTACTAAGTTTGGAATTCCACTTTCGGCAGTATCCAAAATATTTTGTAAAGCATTTCTGAGAGCATGAAGCTAGAAAATAAGCTTATAAATATTACTATGATTTATTTGCACCTCCATAAGAAGCCATTATAATTCTGCATTTTTCCTTATTACTAGCAACATTGGTAGACCTGCTTTTCTGTAAAAATACTGGAAACATTGTCTAAAATAAATCTGGGAAGAACATGGAAAGTATGATTTTTTGATAGTTTATTATTTTTCAATATTTTTGTCTCATCTTTATAGTTGCTTTTATTTTAAATTATATACTTCCCAATCTTGAAGTCCAAGATTTATAATTCTAACCAATGTATTCTTCAATCAAATACCTAAAAGCATAGAAGACAATGAATCATCACACAAAGCAAACTTTGTATTTAAATCTTTTCAGAATTCAACCTTAATTAATATTTATTGTTCATACTGGAACTTATTTTAACAGCACCTCAAAGATTGAATATTCAACGTATTTTACTTTAGAGAACCGGATATATATTATAATGTTTCAGCCTATGAAGTTATGGAACCATCACAAAAAATTGGACAGCCATTTGTCTGGTGTAATGGGACTATTAGGCTCTGACCCTTGGCAGTGTCAACTTCTCTCCCAGCTCCCTACTGCAGCTGACTTTCAATGGCCTTTCATTCTCCGCTGGTTCTCTGTTGGCCCTCTTCTCCCACCAAGGGCCCCTCGCCTCTCCACATCGGCCCTTCATCCTGGCTGATTCCCTGAAACATGCTTTTACCCAGACGATTTGCTGCATCGGACAAGTAGCCGCATCTCCTGGCAGCCAATCCAACATAGCGTGGCTTCAGATGGCAGTGATGCAGAGGCACTGGATGGCAATGGGGGCTGGGGGCTGGACAGTAAGTTGGGTGACAGGCAGTTGGGTGACAGGCAATTGTGGAAGTGCTGGAGAAGTCCAGGGGAGGTGTATTTTTAATTATTTTTCACTATTTAATGGTGTTTCTCTCCTCATCCAACCTGCTCCAAATTCTCAGTATTCTTAATTGAAGGATGGTTGTGATGCAGGGACCAGGTTTTTAGGCTCTGGCACATTCATTGCTGTGGCAGGACAGGAAAAAGATCTTTTCATTTGGGAGAAAATGTTTTTTGGGGGGGAGGAGTGGATCATGAAACGCCTTGACTGTTATTGGAAGAAGTCTTAAAGCAGGGTGTCAAACCCAATTTCATTCAGGGCTATATCAGCATTATGGTTGTTGTCAAAGGGCCATGAGGCCTACAGAGGGGAGCTGGCAAACAGTGGATGGGACCTGGCCCATGGGACAAAAGGTGGGGAGGCAGGAACATGGGGCATCATGAGCTGCACATCGGTGTGGGCTGGACTCTCTGCTGCGTGGCAAGGCCAGAGGGGAACAAGGTATTCACTACCAGCTGCAGAGCCACGGTGTAAGGTCCTGCCTCTCCTCTCTGTTCAAGAAAGCACAACTCTTGAAACAGCAGCATTTCAAAAGGAAGCTTTTATTGAAAGGAAGTGATTGCAAGACAAAAGCAAAGCAGGATCTAAGTTCCCCTTAGGCAATTCCATTAGGATAAAGGAGTTAGAAACCCCTCCCTTCAGTCTGATGTTGAATGAGTTAATCCACAGGTGCGAAGATGCTGTGAAGATGGCTGTCCTGGAAAGGAGATGAGGAACTGTTCCCAGGAGTTTCTTTCAGGAGGCTTCAGAGCAGAGGCAAAACAAGATCCCCCCACCCCAATACACATTCCACAAAGGTAAATCAAAGCACAGGGAGATAGGTGTCAACGCTCATGTTATAAACTAAGGGATTAAAGGATATGTAGGAAACAAGAAGAGGGCAATAAGTGAATAAATGATCCAGCACCCCTCCCCACAAGAATGGCAATAAGGATCTGGCACAGAGTCTGGAATGGCCAGGTGCTTGGCAACACACAAGCCACCTCGTGGAGAAAGATGGCTACTCCCTGAGGCACAGGGCCGATGAAATGGCATAGCCCAAGCAGAGAGGAGGTCACTTGGTTAGTGTTGACAGTTGAGTGGGTAGGAGCCACAATGTGGCAGTGATAACTGGCTAGGCTGCCTCGCTGCAGCCCCTCTCTCTCTCTCTTTTAATAAACTTTATTAGTTTTTTACTTCTTATAAAAAAAACAATCATAACATTAACAATACTATAGCATTTGTTTTGTATATTTTTATCTTTTGTGCACGTTTACAATTATATACATTGTTATGCGATTATATACATTTATCAATAGATTGCTTGTCTTAAGTTCCCTTATTTTCTATCTGTCTAGATTCTATCCAATTGTACCACATATCCCAAATTTTATAGTATTCAGACTCTTCTTCATCTTTTAACATTAGGGTCAATTTGTCCATTTCAGCACAGTCCATATTTTTTTGAATAATCAATTCATCAGAGGGTATACTACTGTACTTCCAGCATTGTGCATAGGATATTCTAGCCGCCGTTCTAATGCATTTTATTTTATTTTTTATGTTTCTTTTTGAATATTCCTAACATAAATAGTTTCGGTTCCGGCCCTATCTCTTTTTACTTGCCTGCAGCTGCGGCTGGAATGGGACAGGCATTTAATGAGTTGGACTGCATGCCGCCTGCCTCTACCTGTGCTTAAAGGGCCAGCCCGACAGCCATGGTGCTCGGACCCACCTGCTCTGCATGGACTGAGAGCCCCGAAGTGTGCAAGTGCAGTGCACATGGGGCAGGGCTGGATCTGGCCGACGGACCTTGATTTTGACATGTCTGTCTTAGAGAGTAGAATCTTATACTCCCTTCTTTCCTTATCTTTCTTCCCTTCTTTCTTTTCTTTCCTTCCTGTTTCTCTCCCTCCTGCCTCTCTTCCTTTTTCTTTTCCTTTCCTCTTCCTTTTTTCCTTTTCCTTCTTCCTTCCTCCCTCCCTTCACTTTCTTTTCCTTTTTTCCACTCTTTTCCTCCCTCTAAGAAAGAAAGAAGAAAGAAAAAAATTGACACAGCAAATACCATATAGTCTTCAACTTAAAACTACAACTAGAATCAAAATTTCCATTTCTAAGCAAGATGGTTATTCAGTGAGTCACACCTGACTTTATGCTCTTTTTTGGCATGGCTATTAGGTGACGCACTGCAGTTGTTAAGTGACTCATGTGATCCTTAAGCAAATCTGGCTTCCCTTATTGGTTTTGCTTCTTGGAAGCTGGCTGGGAAGGTCACGTGGATGGTGATCCCTTGACTTATGATGACAATTGAGCCCAAAATTTCTGATGCTAAGCAGAAGAGAGAGTTGTTAAGTAGTTTTGCTCTATTTTACAACCTTTCTTGCCACAGTTGTTAAGTGAACTGCTGCAGCTGTTAAGTCAGTAACCGTAAGGATTGCCTCTCTTTCTAAAGTGAAAACTTTTGAAATGAAGTATTTCAAAAGGAACCTTTTATTAAGCAGAAGTACAGAAGTGGTCTTACTAAGGCTTTGTAAAGTGACACTGGAATTTCATGTGATCTTGATTTTATCCTTCTGTTAATGCAGCCTAGGACTGCATTGGCTTTTTTTTTTTTTTTGACTGCTGTCACACACTGCTGGCTCATATTTAAGTGACTGTCCACCAAGGTCCCTTTCCAACTCTGTTATTCTGAATTCTGTATTTGTTGTTTATTTTTTCCAAGATCTTCCCAGGTATTGATATCAGGCTAATTGGTCTGTAATTTCCTGGATCTTCCCCCCACCTTTTTTTTTAATGGTGACATCAGCTTTTTGGCAGGCAGTTCTAGAGTGATCCAAGAACTTTGAAAAGATGTTTCAATGGTTCTGGTCATATCTGCCAGTTCCTTCAAAATTATGGGATGTACTCAATCATGATCTATTGATCTGAATCCATCTAGAGCAGATCTTACTTTTGCATATTTTAATTTGCATTTCTAACCAGTCATTTATGTTTTTGGTAAGTTGAATAGTTTATTTTTTGCATCCAAATAGAGTAGTTCTGCTTTATCTCTACTGCCCATTATTTCTTTTCCATCTTCTCCCATTGTTTCTTTGTTTTTTCTTGTTTTTTATGTGTTGAAATGTTATTATTGTTTTTAACATTTGTTGTCTTCATTCAAAGCCTTAGTTTTCCTAACATAATCTTTGAGATTTCAAGCTATTTGTTGCTACTCTGCCTTAGTTTGGTGTCCCTCTTTCCATTTTTTGTACTTGTCCTTTTATTCTTTTTACCATTTTTGCTAACCTGGATACTACATCCTCTTGAATAGCTACACTAGCAGAGCCCAATACTAAATTCATATATTACAGTTTTTTAAATTAAGGAATAAATTTCAGAAAAAGAATTTTTTGTAAAAAAAAAAAGTATCGCTCTGTGAATGTGCCTACCAATTCCATTCTTAATCTAACTTCTTAGGTGATTTTGTACTATTATCTTTTTTTTGTACTATATATATCTGCATAAAGCTGTAAAAAGCTTCAGAACATTTTTAAGCTGCATTCTAAAAAGGTTAGGCGACCAAACATGGTTTCCCCCGCCTTCTCTCTCTCTGCTAGAGAGCATTCCATTAGATCCAGGCCTTGGCTAGGAAAGATATTTGTGCCACTACTGGCACAAAATAACAAACTCCCTCGGTTTCTTAATAGTATTTCCATTTTAAGTGTTTCTTTTTCAATTAATGAATTGTAATTATGAAAATATCAGCCATTCTTTTATATACACAGTGCAACATCTTTTTTATACACTGTCATTTTCAAATCCACTTTCAGTGGATTCTTGTCATTCTTGTCTGGTGAAACTTGTTCCTCTTCCATAACATCTTTTAAACATTAACTAGTGTCAGGGACTCTTAAAAGTAACTGAATATTACTGATCTCCGTTCCTCACCTGCTTTCTTCACTTACCATTGCCTTCACCACTCAACTTACAACAACAATCAAGTCCAAACCACTACACTGTTGATTTTTTTTTTGCAGTATATTGCCAAGATGAAAAGGCAAATGAGTTTGTGTGCTTTCTTCAGCAAGAAAACAAAAGGAGATCCAAGAGTCACAACCACAACCATTGGAGTCTGAGGAAAGCAGAGCCAGCACATCACCCACATCTCAACCAGGGGCCAGCACATCATCAGGTACTGGAGGAACTGAATCAGACATTGAAGGGAACTTTCCAGCAGCAGTACAATAATTTTAGGGAAAAATATGATGGACTGGACATTTCCCAGAAAAAATTAGTTTGCAAGCATTGCAGAAGATTAGAAATTTTGACCAAAGAACTTCCGGTTTGCGTGGCTTCGGGGCAGCAGGAATTCGCGACAGCTCGCGATTCCTGCTGTGCTAGCCGTCGAGGTACCCCCGATCCAGACGGGTCAGGGGGATATGGCTGCCCTGTAAGGACAGCTGAAGAGAGAGGGGAGTCGGATAGGGAGGTGGGGGTGTCGCAGACCCCCCCCCTTCTCCGGGAAAACCCCTTTTTCCCAAGGCGGTGGAGCGGCGGTCAGCAATGGCCGCCATGAAGAAGCCAGCAACCGGGTAAGAACTGTGCTGGAGGAAGTGTGAAGAGTGAAAGTTCTGTCTGAGCCGGGTCAAGTAACACCTTTTAAACTGCCTGGAATTGAGCTGCTTGAATTGCTGGAGGATACATTGTATCCTTAAGAAGAGCGAAAAGCGGCGGAGAAGCTGTTAAAGGGAACTCTTTTTTTTTTTACTCTCCCACCCCACAGAAAAAGCAGAAATATTTGGATATATTAGACATTGAAAGTGGATTGCTTTGAAAGCTGAAGCTAAGAGACAAAGGGATTTTTGGACATTGAAAAATTTAAGAAATTGGAAAATCTCTGCTGGAGGTATGGATTTTTGATTATTTAAAATTGTCATTGCAAGTGGGAAGGGAGAAAAAAAATTGGAGCAGAAGCTGAAAAAGGAGGAGATTGTCTAGAACGTCTTTGTGGATCCCAAAAGAAGATATATGGTAATTGGACCTCTTTGATTAAAAATTAATCCAGAAAGAGAAAGAGAAGAAGGAAGAAAAGTATTAACTTTTGGAATTTTTTTTTTTTTAATTGCTTTTGATTATCTTTGATTAAAAATACTTGTGGTTGTTTTGGAAAAAGTTTCCCTTTTTATAATGGCATTGTTTGTGGATGAACTAGAGATTGAATATCAAAAATATAAAAAAGAAGATACTTTGGGCGCTTTGTTTCAATTCTTAGAAATGGCGTTATGTTCTGTTGAAAAGTTGATTACGCAGCAGAAGGACTGGGACAAGGAAGAAGAGGAAGAAGAAGCCATCTTTGATGAACAATGGGTCCCTTCCGGAGAGGAGGAGAAAAAGGATAAGAAAAAGGGGATTTTAAGAATTATAAAAACAACCAAAAGAGAGAAAAATGAGCGAAAAGGTGGAGGCAAGGTTAGAAAGCAAAGGAAAAGGAGTAAGAAAAGCGATGGGAAAAAGCAAAGGGGTAGAAAGGGCAAGGAGAAGAATAAGCAAGAGAGAAAGGGGGGGAGGAGAAGCCTTAATGGGGGGAAGCAAGACCTAAAGAAAAAAAGTTTATTTAGAGACAATGGGTGAATTTAATTTAGATTAAAAGAGGGATTCTGGAGGGTATATAAGATTGTGTTTTTATATGTGTATTTAGAATATAAAATTTATTATGTAATTTTAGAATCTTTTAAACAGAATCCCAAGAAAGATTGTAATATGTAGTATTTCTAAGTTAGGGTAATGAGTTATAGATGTTACTCCAATTGGTGTACAGGAGAAGTATAGTAAAAGAAAAAAAAAGATGAATGGATAATTGGAAATAAAACAGAATGTTGTTGAAAATGGTAATAAGATATGGAAGGATATATATGCTTTTTTTTTTTTTTTTGGATTTTGTATATTGATAAAAGGCAATAAAATTTTAATTAATAAATAATTTGGATGGAAAAGAGAAGTAGGGACAAGATATGAAGTTAATATTATATGAAATATTGATATTATAATCTGGAAATGTTATGCCTTATTGGTCTTTTATTATTATTTTTTCTTAGAAAAGAATTTATAAGCTGTTATGCCTTGATTCTTTGTGCATTGTTCTTATAAAACTGATAAAAATGGTTTTTATATATATATATAAAAAAGAAAATGATAATAAGATATGGAAGGAGATATGGGTTGAATATGATGTTTGAATTTGTGTCTGTGTAAAGAGTTTTAACCCGGGAACAGACAACCTTCAGAAAAGATCTTTTAGTTTTGTTTATGTTTTGTGTTTGTATGTTTGTGTATTGTGTTTATGGTAAAACTAACAAAATTTGTTTTTTATAAAAAAAAAAAGGAAAAAAGAATCAATAAAACCTTGGAGGAATGTTAGACGAGAATAACTTAAACAAGCCAGAAAGAAAAGAATATGATGACTATAAAATGGATAAATATGGAAGAGAAATGAAATTGAATAGGAGTAAAGAGAAATAATGAGAAATTTGCTGGAAGATATTTGTGTGTCCATATGGAGATGGGATAAATTGGAATTATGCTGTATAAAAATAATGTTTTGTTTGACTTGTAAGGATTTACAATGTTAAGAGGTTTTATGTGTTTATGTATTTAATGGTTAATGATGTGTTGTTTTATCTTTAAAATTAATAAAAATTTGTTTAAAAAAAAAAAGAAATTTCGACCAAAGAAAAAAGTGTCCACGGAGCTAAGGAGTGGAAGAATTACCAAACTGAACCATCAGGAAAGAGTAAGGAAATACAACAAGCTTCCCTCAGAAAGAAATTGAAGGAACATTTCTCATCTAAGGCTCACCACATCTGTACAGGGAAGTTGAAACAATGTGAGTCGGATGTGATAAGCAAAGGACTGGAGAAGATGACTGAGAAATATCTGGGGAGTACATGTAGAGCAGGGGTGTCCAATCTTTCACCTTCCCTGGGCCACATTAGAAGATGAAAATTTGGTTTGGGCCGCACATAAAATAAAATAAAATAAAATAAAATTATTTTTATTATTATTTATTAAAAATTATTTATTATTTATTTTATAATTTTCCGGCCAAATTTTGTGGGGGGGGGAGAGAAAGCTCACCCGCCTCATGCCTACCTCTCCTCCTGCAAATTATTTATTTTTTATTAATTTTCCGGCCAAATTTGCAGGGTGGGGGGGAGGGGGGAGAAGAAAGCTTGCTTGCCTTGCGCCTACCTCTCCTCCTGCAAATGCAGCAGCGGCGGCGGTGGTGGCAGGGGCAGAAGCAGCAGTGGTGACAGCGGTGGCGACAACAGCAGGAGGTGGCGGGGCGGGACTTTTGGGCTGCGGCTGCCCGCCTTTTCTGTTGCTCGCCTCGCCCTGGCTCGCGTCTGCCTCTCCTCCTCCTCCGCTGGATCTTTCACGAAGGTTGGGGTGGGCGTTGGGCCACATTACGAGGCGACCTGGGCCGCATGCAGCCCGCGGGCCACGGGTTGGACAAGCCTGATGTAGAGTGTTTACTACAATGTATAGTCTGGCACAGATGTGCAGACCATTTTCATATATAAAAGATCTGATTAAATTACAAATGACAAATGGTTTAGATTTGGGAATAGGGTTACGTAACATTCATGTAAAACTGCAGTTGCAATAGTAGATTTCATTGCAAAAGACATCAGGAAACATTTATTTACCAAAATTATTGAGAAAACTCGCAAAATCTGTTTGATAATTGACGAAACCTCAACAATATCTTCCAAACCTGTTCTTATACTGTACTTAAAAGTTGAGGATCCAGTTTTCTCACCAATAATTTTCCTTGAACTAGTAGAATTAGATAAACGAGACACAGAGACGATATGTTGTTCAGTTATAGAAAGTTTGAATAAAGTCCCAACTTTGGTAGGAACTATCTGTAGAAACATTTAATTGGATTTTGCTCTGATGGAGCCAGTGTTATGCCTGGGAGAAAATCTGGGGTAAGCACTAGGATAGCCAAAGAGTTTCCAAACATTATAATATGGCACTGTTTAAACCATCGTCTGCAAGTTGTTTTAGATGATTCTATTAGGGAAATAAAGTAAATCAATCATTTTCAAATTTTTATTGATAAAATATATTCTATTTTCCATCCATCAAATAAGAACCTAATTGAACTTAACAAAATTTCCGAACAACTTGAGATTGAAATTATAAAAATTGGTAGTGTTTTTGGACCAAGATGGGCTGTCTGTAGTTTAAGATCAACCCTAGCTGTGTGGCAGGCTTATCCAGCGCTACATCAGTTTTTCTGTTCAAATAAAAAATACTACGGTATGGCTGCCAGTCTTGAAAACATGTATTTTCTCGCTGATTTGGTCTTGCTCATTGATGTGCTAACTGAAATATCTCTCCTTTCTAAGGCATTGCAAGCGAGAAACATGCAGATTATAAAGGCAGAAAAACTTGTGATAAGATCAATTAGATCATTTGAAATGCTTATAGAGGAAAAGAGTGCATATGAAAAAAAAGGTTCATGAATTAATTACTTCAGAAACCTTTAAAAATATAAATTTTATACAAAATCATTGATTTGTGGGACTTCCTCATGAAAAATTTATACAAAGCATTGTAACTAATTTGAAGAAAAGATTGATGGATTGTGAACATTTAAAAACAGGCTGCCAATTTAAAGACATTGATCAATAAAAATTTCTAAACTATTTGGAGCCAGATTATTGGAACATTGAAGAAGTGGTGGTTCCAAGGAGAGCAGCTGAAGAACAATTGGTTGCATTTGGTGAAATTTTCAATTATGAAATCAATATTAATGATTATTGTGATTTCATAGAAAATGTACTAAAAGATTCTAAAAATTATACAGCTCCTTGCAACATTAAAAAGGCTAGAGATATTATTAAAACTACTGCAGTCAGTTCAGCAGAGGCAGAAAGGGGCATCTCACAGATGAACATAATATGCTCAGAGGGCAGAAGTCACCGTACAGTTTCCAATATTACAAACCTCCTCACCATCAGTCTAATTGGCTTCCCTGTGCAAGAATGGGACCCTGTTCCTATAGTAAAGAAGTGGTTACGGGCACATCACACAGCTGATGATGCTCGTGTTAAACACAAGAAAACTAACTCAGGACACTAATAGAAAAGCAATTTGGCAGTACTTTCAATAAGTTTTATTGTTTTTTGTAAAGTTTTATTATGTAATAGTTTTTGATTAATATTTATAATGTAACAATATAGTTTTGTGTACCTTTTTATTATTTAAGCATTAAAGACATGACATAATAAAGTACCTTTTGTTTTTGTATATCTTTTTTTAACACTTAGTCATTAGGGCAAAGAAGTGATGTTGAGTAAGCTCAGCCCTCTGCAGCCCTCCCTGTATTCCTTGCCCTGTCCTCTCCAGGGCTCCCCAGGCCCTGGAAACTGGCAAAAAACACTTGCTAAGGAACTTAAGCGAGGACCACTTACATTTGGTTTGCTAGTCATATGGCCACCTGCTGTCATGCCCCCGGTGGTAAGAAACAGGCAACATTATATACGTCTGCTAAAACATTCTATTTTTTTTTTTTGCCTGCCCCATTTAATCTTGTCACCCTTCCTCTCAGAAACTTCCCACAGTAAATTGCTACCGAGAAGGGTCATTCTTTTGCAGAGGGAATTCCATCTCCCTGAGAGGGACACCAATCCCACCAATTTACTTCTGCCTTCCTTCTTGTAGAGAAGCTAGTTTTCTAACTGTGGAGAGATTTTGCTTGAGGAGACAGCCTCCTAAAATGCAATTTTGTCTGCTCCTCAGGTGCTTGAGACAAAGTGGTCGTCTATAAATATGAGCAAATATCAGCTTTCAACCACAATTGGGACTAAGATTTTCATGGCTAGGCAAGGTGGTTGTTCAGTGAGTTGTACCCAGTAAACCTTTTCTGACGTGGTTAAGTGAATCAATGCAGTTAAGTGACTCATAGGTTATTGGTTGTTAAATGAGGTGTGCCGGGTTTTATGACTTTTTTTAAACTATGGTTGTTAAGAGAACCAACATTGATTATTGGCAAGAAACCAGTTTCAGCTGCCACCCACTGTTCCCCTCTGCTATCCTATCACCACCCCCTGTCTCTCAGCTAGCTACCTTCCCAAAGTTAAGGAGGATCAGACTTGGGCAGACCCTGGAGGGAGCACACTAGAAAAGCCTGGAAAAGTAAGTCAAAGATATCCAGGAAAAATCCATCTCTCTCTTGCCTGTGAGCAGTAGTAGCAGGCTGGCCTTGTCTGATGTTCCCAGAGTACTTGGATGGGAGACCACCAGGTGACTGGATGGGAGACCACCAGGACTGTAGGCATGGAACGTATTTATGACAGTTGCAGTGTCCCTGAGTTGTGTGATCCCCTTTTGCAACCTTCTGACAAGCAAAGTCTATGGGGAAGCCAGATTCACTTAACTTTTGTGTCATTAACAACTGCAGTGATTCATTTAACAACTTTGGCAAGAAAGGTTGTAAAATGGAGCAAAATTCACAACAGATGTTTTACTTCGCAACAGAAATTTCGGGCTTATTATCATAAGTTGAGTACTACCTGTACTGGATGGGAGTAGTTGGTTTTGTTCCATCTGAATTTGTTATACATTTTATAATTAACAGGCTTGAGGTATATTTTGATCTGCAATATTTGATGTTAGCCAATTTTGGCACAATCTATTATCGAAAAATGGCAGAGAAATACCGTCAACTAAATAAATATTCAGTATATTGAGCTCAAAGTGAAAAACTTACTGATGAAATCTGTCCAAATAAACTACTCCTCAAAAAAAAACCCGTGCCCAAATGTTTATAGGCAATCAAAGCATTCAAAAGTAAATTCTCCTTCATTTAGAGCAGGGGTGTCCAACCTTGGCAACTTTAAGACTTGTGGACTTCAACTCCCAGAATTCCTGATCTAACGTGACTGGAAGGAGGAATTCTGGGGGTTGAAGTCCACAAGTCTTAAAGTTGCCAAGGTTGGACACCCCTGATTTAGAGTGTTGGAAGTTCTCCAAATGCGAGTTCCACCAGACCCGGTTGGACTACTTAGGATATAGTGTGGGTGGAGTTGAATCCAGCAAAGGTACAAGCAATTATGGGCTGCAGGCACCTAAAACTTGTAAGCAATTGTGAAGTTTCCTAGGACTCACAAACTTTTACCAGCAGTTCGTCCCTTCGTTTGCACAGGTTGCCCTACCATTAACCGACCCTTTTAAGGCACAACAGGGAAAATTAGACCCAATCAACCACTACAATGGACAATGGAATGTCAAAGAGCTTTTGAAACATTAAAGGTGCTGTTTGTTAAGGAGCCTATCTTAAAACATCCAGATCCAGAGCAAGCATTTGTGGAGCTGATGCCAGTGATATGGCTGTGGGAGCTGTCCTTATCCAAACCAATGAGCAGGGTAACCTGCAATCATGTGCCGATACATCACAACACCGAAAGGCAGTAGGCAATTTGGGAAAAGGAAGTCAATTTGGGAAAAGGAAGTCTACACGGTCTGGTGGGTACTGATGACATGGCAGCATCTGCTGGAGGGGAGTCCTGTACCCTTTGAAGTGTAGACGGATCACAAGAACCTTGAAGCCCTCCAAACTCTGTGCAAGCTGTCCCCCAAACAAGTTAGGTAGGTGCAGTATTTTAAACGCTTCCACTTCACCCTGAAGTACATTCTTGGGAGGAGGAATTTTCTGGCAGATGCCCTATCGAGGATGCTGCAATATAATAATAGACGGGGAGATGTGGTTTACGCCATTATACCTCCTCCGCAACCTACGGCTCAAGCCATAAACTGAAGGCAGGCGATGCAACAGCCAGAAGAGGGATGGGATGGGATGAGATGACCCGCTCCTTGAAGGTGGCTCTGCCAACCGACCCATGGTTTCAGGAGAACCAGTAAATGTTAACCCAGAAAGATGGCCTGGTTTGGAAGGGGAGCAAATTATATGTCCCTCACAGCCAGCGAATGGCTGTGCTGTAGCAGTGCCATGATGCAAAGTCAGCTGGTCACTTCATGTTCCTGAAAACCCTACATCGGGTCAACTGACAATTTTGTGGCCAAAATTGAAAAAAGACCTAGAGGACTATGTCCAGAGCTGTATGATCTGTGCAACGATGAAAAAATGACTAGGTAAACCACCGGGCCTCCTGAAACCTGTGGCTCATCCCACTCAACTGTGGGAAGAAATAGCTATGGATTCCATCATGAAACTCCCTGAAAATAATGGGAATACCCGTTATCTGGACGATTATTGACCTATTCTCAAAGCAAGCCCACTTCATGGCTTGTCTGAGCCTCCTGTCAGCACATAAGCTGGCAAAGATGTTCCTCAACCACATCTACCACCACCACAGCATCTGACAGAGAATAATCTCAGACCTTGGAGTGCAATTCACAGCCAAATTCTGGTGGGAGTTCCTTAGAATGATTCGGTCCTCTCAAGGCCTGAGTTCCACATTTCATCCAACTACCAATGGAGCAGCAGAAAGAGCCAATGCCATGATTAAGCAATACATCAGATGCTACATAAATTACTAACACACCGATTGGGCTGACCTACCATTCACAGAAATAGCATACAAAAATGCAGTGCACAGCAGCACACGGTTCACTCCCTTCAAAGTGGCCAATGGGATAGAGTTTGTCCCCATTCCCAAGTACCCTCAGGAGTCCCCCTCATCTGTTAGCTTGACTGAGTAGATGGACAATATGCGAAGGGTATGGGAGGTGAGAGTAGGATTAAGGAAGACGGCAGAGACCCAAAAGGTCCAGGCCAACAAGAAGTTGAGCCCCCAGACCCCATTCAGGGTTGGTGAGATGGTGTACCTCTCCACCAAATACCTACATCTAAAGGTGTCTGACTGTAAACGAGCCTCTAAATTCCTGGGTTCATTTCCCATAGTCTGCATAATCAACCCAGTCACAGTGGAACTGAAATTCCCTCGTCTATTAGGGAGAATACACCCGGTATTCCACAGTAGTCTGTTGAGACATGTACAGGCCTTGGACGTATGAGGTCCCCCAAAGCATGAACCCGGGAGCATTCAAGTGGGGGGAAAGCTCACTACAAGGTTGAGCAGATCCTAAATTCTCACATTCGGGGGGAGGGGGGGGGCTACAATACTTGGAACAATGGAAGGGGTATCCCCATCAGAAGCATCTTGAGTGAGGAGTCGGGAGGTGAAGGCTGCACAGATGGTGAGACAGTTCCTCCGAGAGCACTCTTGAAAACTGGGTGGAAGTGATTGCATGGGACCCCGCTCAACAGGCAATTAACTGTAGTCTTTGCTTATCTTCCAGATGCCATTTCCATGGTACAGGGAAGCCACCTGTCAACGCTTGATATGGCAAGCCTCCAGTGGACAGGGGGAAGGCTTACAGGAATAATGAAAAACAGTAGACTCATGGCGTGGGAGGTGGACAATGAAGAAGCAGCCGGCTGACAATCTGCTGTAGAGCAGGCCAGCAGCAGAAGTCAGAACTAGGCCCAACAGAAAGATTCCAGGCCTCTCAAGAAGTACAACAGTCATGCGGGTGAGGCAGGTGCACGCAGGGGGCAGGATTAAATAGATGGGAAAGCAGCAAGTTATTGCTGTCTGTGTTTTGGTTGCTATGTGCTGAAGTTTCCAGCTCTAACAGAATTACAAGCAATTAATCAAATCTTTTATTTCTGTTTCTTGGTTTTAGAGAATTGGAACAGTGACACTGTACATACATCCCATAATATCACAACTAAGCTATTGAGTCCCTAAAGTTTGCCAAGCACAAGTAGTTAGCAGTATAGTTTTTATCTAATAACAGAAGATTTTCAGGTATTCAACCACAAATTTATTTTAATATTTTTCTATAACTACTACAAAAATTTATTTTTATTTTATTGATATTTGCAAATTGAAGAAAAGTAGTGAAATTACCTTATCTGTAAGAAGTTTAGTAAGATTTCTCTGTTTCCTGAAGAGATACTGATCAAATAACTGAGCCAGTTTTGCTGCCAGAATATGTTCACGGCTAAAGCAAGGATGATGTGTGAATATTAATCCTGAAATGTCAATATCCAACTGAAAGCAACTTTGTGGATCATCATTTCCAACAATGTACTGGTTGGCAAGTCTCATCTTTAGAGCCTAAAATAAAATTTAAGCAACAACATTCACACAGAGGTAGAATAAGATTTCAGAGAAACATGTAAGAACTGGATCACACATAATAAACTAATTTGGAGGCTTTTCTTTTCAGTGCAAGGTATAAGTCTTTGGCTTGTTTTACATAAAACTGAGATTAACTGTACCAAAGATTAATAAACTACAAATAAATATCACTTAATGTCTAAGGATAAGTTAAACTGAATGTGGAATTGACTTTCATCAAGAGCATGACCCTTATTCAAAAAGGTGGTGGCCTTTCAAGGTAGAAACAAGGTCACAGACAAATGTCAAAGTAAGGCTCTTTGCTCAATATTTACTATTCTAGGCCCTGTCCAATCTTAGCATCCATTCTGAGACCATTTCCACTAAAAAGGAAGCCTTTTGCGTTGGCCTTTCATAGAAGACCATCTGGCAAATGGGGTTACAGAGTAGTACAGAAGAACAGAGTTATGGAATGGAACTTCTTTTTCTTTTCTTTTTTCTTTTCTTTTCTCTTTAATTGGCTTTTTATTTAAGGATTATTGTTAATTTCTATATGGATAATAAACAAAGAAAATGAATGAATGAAAATGAATGGAAATGAATTATGAGGATCCTAGTGAAAAGACTAATACCAGTTTCTACAATTAACTGAATAGATCAATATATTTTGTTAGGAATAACATTGTTTACCCTAACTGGTTTAGGTAAAATAATAAATATGTTATCATGGTTTATTAGTTAAAGTGTCTGCAACTTTAACTGTGGGAATGTAATTAAGGGAGTGGTTGTAATAGCACCATAATAGAAGCAAGGAACGTCAGCTTGCTCTCTCTGGCTTTATGATCCCTAATTACTGGATGGTTTGAAGACTGCGTTTTTCTCCTACTGGAAAGGGAGAGAGAAAGGACTGATTTATTTGTAAGTGAACTGACACTGGATATTCTACACGGACTTTGCTAATTGAATATCCTTGAATGGACTGACTAAATGATACATGATTAATGGACTGTTATTTTGACTATGCTATAAACTCTAAATGGAATAAACTATATTTTGATAGCACAAGCGTATCTGTAATTTTTACCATATATTAACAAACATACAAACTTATCTCACACATTTATCTGTATGCCTATCTGACTAACGCTGCACATTCTGTTTAGCTTGTCTCCTTAACCCTAGTTGGGGAACACAGGCTTAACACTGGTTATGGGCCCAGAGGCTGCAAAGTCAGTTTAACTAGGATAAAACAGATTTATGTAAAAAGTGAGAGTTTGTGTTGTTAAACGTTACAGTAAACAGACAGCTGTGTTTTATTAATTATAGTTTTATATCCATATAAAGAAAACATGGCACAAATCAATTTACAAAGTTTGTCCCTTATATTCAAGTTGGATGGAACAAACTATGTTTCATGGTCTATAAAATGTAGTCTACTTCTATGAAGAGAAGGTCTGTGGAACATAATTGAAAACCCACCAAACGTAGAGGAAGGGGATCCAGAGATTGAGGAAGATAGACAAAAGATAAAAGACTTTATGCAGAAAAATGAACAAGCTCTTTGCATAATAGGACTAACACTGTCTGACCAGCAACTTGTTCATATCCGTGGAGAGCAAACAGCTGTCGGATGTTGGCAGAAGCTGAAGAGGATTTATGTTCGAGATAACGTTGGCGCTCACATAAATCTAACACGGAAGCTTTTCAGGACGCATCTCCAGATGAATGGTGATATGCTGAGTCATTTGAATTCTATAAAAAGCATTTTTCAAGAACTGCACGAGAAAGAACTTATTTTCTCTGAACTACACCAAGTCTACATAATTCTATCTTCACTAGACGAAAATTATGATAACTACGTCACTTCCCTTGAAATTTTGCCTAAGAAAAGTTTAACTTTAACTGATATAACTGGCAGATTGATTGAGGAGGCCAGAAGAAGGCTTGAAAGAGATCAGTTAAGGAGGGAGCAACCTCAAAAAGAAGATAATGAATCTCCTACTGCATACGCAATTAAAAAGTGTTTTAATTGTGGAGGAAGAGGACATTTGGCAAGATTTTGTAAAAAAGCAAAGCGCCAGAACGCTGGCCAGAATACTAAAAGTCATCAAAAGATAAATAAAAATGTAGAGTTAGCCATGTATATTAACGGAGCTGTAAAAAATAATTTATGGGTGGTTGACAGTGGAGCATCCCACTGTATAACAAATGATAACAGAAATTTTATTAAAATGTCCCAAAGTACACAGCAGATATCGTTAGCCAATGGCTGGAAACTGAAAGCTAAAGGTCAAGGTATAGCATATTGTTCTTTCATAAAAGAGAATGTAAAAATGTTATATATACCACAACTTCAGTTTAACTTAATTTCAGTTAGAATTTTGGTTAAACTAGGATATGTAGTTACCTTTAAAGGAGATAACTGCATGATTGAAAAAGAAGATAAGAAAATTACTGTATCTTTAAGAGGTGAATTATATGTGTTAAATGATAATGGTTTAGAGGTGGCTAACATGATTTATGATAATAAGAAACCTCATGATGAATGTATTCACTTGTTACACCAATGGCTAGGGCATTTAAATTTTAAAATGCTTAAGAGAACTGTTCAATTATCTAAAGGAATAAGTTTGAAACCTTGTAATAAGTATTTGCAATGTTATGCTTGTAATCAAAGCAAAGGCAAGGTCATACCGACTAATAGAGTTGATGGATTTTCTACCAAAGAGCCTTTAGAAGTAGTATTTGCCGATTTAATAGGTCCGAAAAAACCAAGTGTAGGAGGAGCTCGATACATACTAAGTATAATGCACCACTATTCTAGATATGGGTTTTGCTATTTAATGAAGAGCAAAACTGAAACGTATCTAAATCTCTTTAATTGGATAAAATTTGCAGAAAGAAAAACTAAAAAGAAATTAGTAACTCTTATAACAGATAATGGTACAGAATTTACAAATAATAAATTCCAGAATAGACTTAGAATGTTAGGTATTCAACATAAAAAGTCTGCACTATATAGGCCACAACATAATGCCTTTATAGAGAGATGAGGCCAAACACTACAATCAATGGCACGTACTATATTGTCTGATTCAGGATTACCTGTCAATTTATGGGGAGAAGCAATAATGTGTGGTAATCATATATTAAATAATGTTGTTAATTCAACAACAGGTGAATTACCATTCACACTGTGGCAAGGTACAAAACCTGATTTAAGTTACATGCACACATTTGGAGCACCAGCATGGGTGCACATCCCTACACAACTTAGACAAAAAGGACAGCATAGAGCTAAAAGATTATTTTTTGTAGGATATGAATCTAATCACAAATCTTATAGATTCTGGGAACCAGGTACATCTAGAGTTTGCACCAGTGCTAGTGCTAAATTCCTAGAACATGTAGGATGGAATAGATTAGAGCAAGATTTAAATAACGAAGTAATTATTGAACCCTACAAAAGGCAGAAAGAACAGACTAGTTATAAGAAGAGTCCAATTAAAGAAGAAGTCCACGAAGAACAAATAGAATCAGAACAAGAAGAAACAGTTGGTCAGAAAGAGTTAGATAATCAAGAAGAGTTAGTTAATGAAAGTCCACCTGTAAGTCCTGTAATACCTAGACGTACTACACGTATAACTAGACCATCTGATAGGTATCAAGCAAGTATAGTTTGCCAAGTAACTAAAGTTCCAACTAGTGTAGATGAACTTAATATGTATCCTGCTAAGGATCAGGAGAATTGGCAAAAGGCAATGGAAAAAGAACTAAATTCATTAAAGGTAATGAAAGTATATGAAGATGCCATATTACCTCCAGGAGAAAAATCCATTGGGTGCAAATGGATATTTAAAGTAAAAACTGGAAATGATGGGACTGTTTCCCATAAAGCTAGGTTGGTAGCTCAAGGATTTAATCAAACTGCATCTGATTACGATGAAGTTTTCGCACCAAGTCTTAAAGCAACATCTTTGAGAGCAGCTTTAGTGTGGGCAGCTAAGAAAAACTATGTCATTAACCATTTAGATGTAGAAACTGCTTATCTGCATGCACCATTGCAGCACACTATATATTTACAAAAGCCAGTTATTATAAAAGACAATAAAGTAAATAGTAATGATTGTTGGAAATTCAAAAAGAGCCCTTTACGGGTTGAAACAATCTGGCTTTGAGTGGAACCAATATATTGTGAAAGAGTTAAACAATATAGGTTTTAAATCTGGTTTAGCAGATCCATGTGTGTTTAAAAGAGAAAATAATGGAACGGTGTCATTATTGTTATTATTTACAGATGATATTGCTTTGATAACTAAGACTAATAATGAAGCTAATGAGATTATATCATTATTAGCTAAAAAGATAAAATTAAAATTTCGGTGAAATTAAAAGGTATCAAGGATTGACAATTAACAAAACAAAAAATGGATTTAAGATATCTCAAGAAGATAAAATTTGCCAATTAATTAAAACGTATAAAATGGAACTCTGTAAAATGGCAAAGATTCCAATGAGTCAGGAAGTTTGCCAAACTGATGCACAAAGTCCCAAATTTGATAAGTCCATATATCAATCTTTGATTGGTAGCTTATCATATATCAGCAATTGGTCAAGCCCAGATATAGCTTATAGTGTTAATCAGCTGGCACGTTTTAATTCAGATCCACATCAATGTCATTGGCAATCATTAAAGAGAATTTTAAGATATCTTAAAGGAACAATGAACCATGCATTGTATATAGAACCAAGGGTGATTTGAGTCTTAGTGCCTATGCAGATGCAAGTTTTGCAACTGACATAAACACTAGAAAATCAACATCTGGGATGGCTATATTATTTGGTAAGACACTAATAGGGTGGAGGTCAATCAGACAACAGCATATTAGCTTGTCCACAATGGAAGCGGAATTTTCATGTCTGTCATTACTATGCACTGACTTAATTCTGTACAAACAGTTGTTATTAGACATGGGTGTAACTGTTAAAGATTCCATTATTGTATACGAGGACAACCAGGCAGCCATAAAGTTGGCTACTAGTATTGCTGAAAAAACTAGATCAAAGCATACTGATTTAAGATACTTAAATGTTAGAGAATCTGTAACAAATGGGCTAATTAAATTGGAATACTGCATGACAGAAGAAAACATTGCAGACCAATTTACAAAAGCTCATGGAGTAATTAGTGTTTAAAGAGAGTTGTAACAAATATGATTTAAAGATGTAAATAATTATAGTATTATTATAACCTAAAAGGGGAGAATGTTAGGGATAACATTGTTTACCCTAATTGGTTTAGGTAAAATAATAAATATGTTATCATGGTTTATTAGTTAAAGTGTCTGCAACTTTAATTGTGGGAATGTAATTAAGGGAGTGGTTGTAATAGCACCATAATAGAAGCAAGGAACATCAGCTTGCTCTCTCTGGCTTTATGATCCCTAATTACTGGATGGATTCAAGACTGCGTTTTTCCCTACTTGAACGGGAGAGAGAGAGGACTGATTTGTAAGTGAACTGACATTGGATATTCTACACGGACTTTGCTAATTGAATATCCTTGAATGGACTGACTAAACGATACATGACAAATGGACTGTTATTTTGACTATGCTATAAACTCTCAATGGAATAAACTATATTTTGATAGCACAAGCGTATCTGTTATTTTTACTATATATTAACAAACATACAAACTTATCTCACACATTTATCTGTATGCCTATCTGACTAACGCTGCACATTCTGTTTAGCTTATCTCCTTAACCCTGGTTGGAGAACACAGGCTTAACATATTTGAAATAATAAATGATTTAGAAAGTAATTGAGGGGAATACCATGAAGAACCTTCCTTAAAATATATATATGCATATTGATATATAGTAGTTAGGTTATTGTTATTCAACTAGAATGTGATAATTATATAGTGAATATATTGTGATAAATTTTGATGATGGATTAAAGGGGAATAAATTGCGGGATGTATAATATAAAAGGGTGGCACACTCTAATTGATACTTAAAGGGGGAAATTTTGGGGAATTATTAGATTTACTGGAAAACGAAGTGAATTATAGATGGCTGATTCCAGAAGGATTAATGTTTACGTGGCAAGAGCAGAGACATAGAATTGACTCAATTGAGAAAGCAGAACTTTTCCATGCAGAATTTTTTGGAAGAAGAGAAGAGGAGGCAGAGAAAGAGGTCTCATTAATTGAGTTTCAAGAAGAACAACTGGAGACTGAATAAGAGAAAGGAGCTGTAGGTGGACAGGTTGATAGTAAAGAAAAGCGTGAAGTGAGATCCACGAGAGCTGTTAGACCTAAATATAAAGCATAATCATGGAAGAAAAAAAACTGATTACAATGAATATAAATGGACTCAATTCAGCTGTTAAAAGAAGGAAAACCTTTCATAAATTAGAGAAATTAAAATTTGATATAATTTGTCTGCAAGAAGTTCATATTAAAAAATAACATGAACAATTGTTAGTACAGCCAAAACTAGGGAAAATATTTACTTCTTTGATTCAATGTAAGAAAAGAGGAGTGGTTCTATACATTAAAGAGGCTATCCCAGCAAAACTGATCTACACGGATGAAGACGGAAGAGTACTAATAGTGGAAATAATGGACAATAATATAAAAATACTCTTGATTGCAATTTATGCTCCGAATGATAAACAAGAAGAGTTCTATAAAAAACTACACATGAAAATAATTGGACTGGACTATGTTAATATAATTATGATGGGAGACTTTAATGGAATTGTGGACAATAAACTGGACTATATAGCAACAACAACAAAAAAAAATAGAAAGACTCTCCCTAAATCCTTTTTTAAAATGACAGACGAATTAACTTTAAAAGATATTTGGAGAGAAAGAAATGTTAAAGCTAAACAATATACTTTTTATTCAAATAGACATTTATCATGGTCCAGATTAGATATGATCTGGATCTCAACAGAACTAATATCTAATATTCAAGAAGCAAATATCAAAACAAGTACTTGGGCAGATCATGGCCCAATGATAATTAAATGGAAGGGACAAAAAAAAAGATCAAGATGGACATTAAATAATACTATCTTAAAGGAAAAAGATTTTATACAATGGATGGAGAAGGAACTGGCTTTTTTCTTTAGAGAAAATAATAAAGAAGATACTTCAATGCAGAATGTGTGGGATACAATGAAGGCATATGCTAGAGGGTTAATAATAGATTATACAAGAAAAAAGAATATTAGGAAAAGGCAAGCTTCCAAGGCCTTGGAAGATGAGTATAAAAGACTTGAAAAAGAATTACAGAAAATGCCACAGAAAAAAGATATTAAATTGAAGCTGGATGTAATTAAACATAAAATGGAATTAATAGAGAAAGAAGAACTGGCACAGAAAATTAGAAATTCTAAACAGAATTACTTTGAAGATGCAAATAAACCAGGCAGATGGCTAGCATATAAATTGAGAAAGGAGAAGGAATCAAGAAAAATATTGAAGCTAATAGATGATAAAGGCCAAGTTTGTTATGGTAATAAGGAGAAAAAGGAAATTATTCGAGATTTTTATGGGCAATTATATAAACAAGAGAATATTGATGAGGAAAAAGTCAAACAGTATTTACAGAATGCTAACTTACCGAAGATACCTAAAGAGACTGAAGAAATGCTAGAAAGCAATATAACAATGATGGAGTTAAATGAAGTACTTAAGAAACAAAATAATGGGAAAGCACCAGGTCCAGATGGGCTTCCGGCAGAATTTTATAAAACATTTCAAGAATTATTGAGCATCCCATTGTTAGAAGTTATGAATGAAATTATGTTAAAGAAGATGATACCCAAAACATGGTCAGAGGCTTATATTACACTTACTCCAAAAGAAGAGGCTGACCCATTGCAAATTAAGAACTATAGACCTGTTTCATTATTGAATGCAGACTATAAAATTTTTGCTTCAATTTTAGCAGAAAGACTTAAAAAATATTTAAATAATTTTATCCATCCAGATCAAAATGGATTTCTGCCAAAGAGACAAATCAGAGACAATATGAGAGTAATCTTGGATACTTTGGAATACTGAGGCTCATTCTGAAAAGCAAATGGCTTTGATATTCCTAGATGCTCAAAAGGCATTTGATAACATGAACTGGAGATTTATGTTATTACTATTGGAACAGATGGGTTTTGCCAGAAAATTTATTCAAGCAATAGAAGCCATATACAATCAACAGACAGCAAAGGTAATGATGGAGGGAGAATTCACAGACTTTATTAATATAAGAAAAGGCACAAGACAAGGATGTCCCCTATCTCCTTTGCTATTTGTGTTGACTTTGGAAGTGTTGAATAGAAATATTAGGGATGATAAAAGCATAAAAGGAATGAAAATTAAAAAGGAAGAATTCAAATTACAAGCTTTTGCTGATGATTTAGCTTTTATTCTGGAAGATCTGCTAGAAACGGCTCCAAAGTTATTGGAGAAGATAGAGACATATGGTGAGATGGCTGGTTTGAAAATAAATAAAGATAAAACAAAGATTTTGACAAAGAACATGTTACTGAGACAAAGAGAAGAACTGGCAGACCTCTTGAAAATCCAAGTTATGAATAAGGTTAAATATCTGGGGATATATTTGACAGCAAGATGTAGCACATTAAAAGAGAATAATGATATTAAACTTAAACAACAGATAGCTACAGACTTGAAGAAATGGGAAAACTTGCAATTGTCATTAATAGGGAGAATTTCAACAATTAAGATGAATATTTTACCCAGAATTCTATTTCTGTTTCAGACAATACCAATTAGGCTTGGAAAAGACTGTTTTGAAGATTTAAATAAAATCATGTTGAAGTTTATATGGCAAGGGCGAGAATAAAGCTAAAGCTTTTGCAAGACGCTAGAATTAGAGGAGGTTTTGGCCTGCCTAATTGGGAATTGTATTATCAAGCTGCAAGTTTGATGTGGGTTAAAGAATGGATAACATTAAGAAAGCATAGATTGTTGACACTAGAAGGGCATGATTTGCTGTTGGGCTGGCATGCTTTTTTATGGTATAAGGGAACTAAAACACAGGGGTATTTTAGAAGATATTATATACGGGAGTCTTTGTGGTTAAACTGGGAGAAGATAAAAAGACAATGTTATTTGAAAATTCCAGTTTGGTTATCGACTATTGAAGCATTTTCCTATCCTATAATTTATAAGAAGGAACAAACAGTTAGATATGGGGAACTATTGGATGAAAGGGGTGAATTTAAATTGATTCAAAACTTAGAGAAACAAGGTATAAGGATGAATTGGTTTTCATATGCGCAAATACATTCAAGGTATGATGAAGATTCTAAAACAGAGGGATTCTATGATAATCAGACTGATTTAGATAAGATCTTGATGGGTATTGATGAGAAAGTGATTAAAAAATTATATGGTTATTTACTGGGAATTAAATTAGAGGAAGAACAAGTTAAAGAAACTATGATTGTTTGGGGGAAGAATTTTGGATATGGGATTGATTTAGAGAAATGGCAAAAATTGTGGTCTCAAAATTATAAAATGACAATGTCAACAGCATATAAAGAAAACTTGTACAAGATGTTTTACAGGTGGTGCTTTCCCCTGACAAGAATAGCAAGAATGTTTAAGAACAAATCTGAAAAATGCTGGAAATGTCATCAGATACCTAGCTCATATTACCAAATGTGGTGGACTTGTGAGGATGCTAGAAAATATTGGACTAAAATTCACATGTGGTTGGAAAAAATGACAAAGAAACACATAGACTTGAAACCAGAGATCTTTTTATTGGGAATCTTACCTGATACATATGGTAAAGATTTGAAATACCTGATTGTAAATGTATTAACAGCGGCTAGGATTGTATTTGCTAAAAACTGGAAGAATGAGAAAATACCATTACAGGAAGAAATTATTAAGAAAATATTGGAATGTGCTGAGATGAGTAGATTGACATTTGAAATTAGAGAGCAAGAGGATAAACAATTTTATGAAATTTGGGACCTTTTTTATCAATGGCTAGATGATAAAATACGATGATAGAATATTTAGAATGTTAGCCAGTATACTACATTTATAAAGTGTTTTTAGGATTGATTTGGTATGATTATATGATTTGTTACAGAATAAATTATTGAAAGTATTGTTATCTCATAAAGCATGAATGATTAAAAGTATAGTCAAAAGTTTTTTTTTTAATAGCGATATTAGGATATATAAGTTTGGATTGACAATATGAGTTGTTATGTAACATAATTGTAATTGAGACTACAAAATGAATGCACAAAACTGATGAACCAACCGACACGCTGGATATACATATGAGAGTTGATGTTTTAATGTTTTGTTTGTCTTGTTTGTCTGTAGAAAATCAATAAAATTCTTTAAAAAAAAAAAAAGAGCATGATCTTTATTCAAAAAGGTGGTGGCCTTTCAAAGTAGAAACAAGGTCACAGACAAATGTCAAAGTAAGGCTCTTTGCTCAATATTTACTATTCTAGGCCCTGTCCAATCTTAGCACCCATTCTGAGACCATTTCCACTAAAAAGGAAGTCTTTTGCGTTGGCCTTTCATGGAAGACCATGGAATTAAGCCAGAAAGACAACCTTGACTGCAGAATCAAGTGCATGTTAGGCTTCTGTTTAATAAAATGTCTGGTCTCAACTGGACAAGCTGGTATGTCTCATCTGGCAAATGGGGTTACAGAGTAGTACAGAATAACACAGTTATGGAATGGAACTTCTTTTTCTTTTCTTTTTTCTTTTCTTTTCTCTTTAATTGGCTTTTTATTTAAGGATTATTATTAATTTCTATATGGATAATAAACAAAGAAAATGAATGAATGAAAATGAATTATGAGGATCCTAGTGAAAAGACTAATACCAGTTTCTACAATTAACTGAATAGATCAATATATTTGAAATAACAAATGATTTAGAAAGTAATTGAGGGGAATACCATGAAGAACCTTGCTTAAAATATATATATGCATATTGATATATAGTAGTTAGGTTATTGTTATTCAACTAAAATGTGATAATTATATGGTGAATATATTGTGATAAATTTTGATTATGGATTAAAGGGGAATAAATTGAGGGATGTATAATATAAAAGGGTAGCACACTCTAATTGATACTTAAAGGGGGAAATTTTGGGGAATTATTAGATTTAAGATGGAATTTATTCAGTAATGAAATAAAAGTATGTGACAAAATTGCAAATGTGACAGATAAAAGTATAAAGGTATAATGTATTTAGAATTTAAAAATAAGAATGTTAAGATTATAGAATAAGATTTGAGAACATTTATAAAAAAGGAATTAAGATAAGATATAAATTGAAAATAAGTGTAAAGAAAATAAGAATGGAGAAAATTTGCTGGAAAATTGAAGTAATGATATGATATAGAATGGAATGTGAAAGATAAATATGTACTAAAGTCATGTTTGTGTTGAAGTATAAACCTGGATCCACGTTGCTCACTGAAAGAGATGTTTTTAAAATATTAAATATATATATATTACCTCCCCCCCCCAAAAAAAAGAATTGTAAGATACAACACTTAGTGATAATCATAGGTTACTGATAAACATCAAATCATACTAGGAAACAAATAAAGCAATATAAATTGTAAAGATACAAGCAACAGTTATAGTCATAAGTGGGAAGAGTTAGGTAATAGGAAGGATGAGAAGAATAATAGTAATACAGTTTTGCTAAGTAGTTTGACAGTGTTGTGGGAATTAGTTGTTTAATAAAGTGATGACATTCAGGGGGGAAACTGTCCTTGTATCTAGTTGTTCTGGTATGCAGTGTCCCACAGCATCATTTTGAAGGTAGAAGTTGAAATAATGTATGTCCAGGATGTGAGGAGTCTGTAGATATTTTCATAGCCTTCTTTTTGACTCGTGCTATATACAGGTCCTCAATGGAAGGCAGATTGGTAGCAATTGTTTTTTCTGCAGTTCTAATTATCCGTTGAAATCTGTATTTGTCTTGTTTGGTTGCAAAGCCAAACCAGTTATAGAGGTGCAGGTGACAGACTCAATAATTCCTCTGTAGAACTGAATCAGCAGCTTTTTGGGCAATTTGAGCTTTCTGACGTGGCGCAGAAAAAGCATTCTTTGTTGTGCTTTTTTGATGATATTTTTGATGCTAGGTGTCCATTTTAAGTCTTGAGATATGATAGAACCTAGAAACTTGAAGGTCTCTCTACTGTTAATATTGTGTTGTCTAGTATTTTAAGAGGTGGTAATATAGGAGGGTTTCTCCTAAAATCTACCACCATTTCTGTTCTGTCTTTAACTTCCTGGCTGAATATAAAGACAGTTAGGTAAACTCTACAAAGGTTTCCATACAAAGTTTCTTTATTGAATTGTAATAGGCATCCTCAAAGATAACTCACAGTTATGTTGAGATTCATCTAATGCCCAATCTTTGCATAGTTGTCTTCATAGTGTGAAAATATAGTTATCTTCATCCCATAACGATGGAGCAAAGGGAAAGACACCAGCATGATGCTGGGATCCAAGCAAGAATAAAGGAAACTCCCTCAACCCAACCAAGGGTCAATTCAGTGACCAATCAGGATTACAGATGTGACCACATGACATGAACTACATTCCCCATGAGGCATTCCCTTAAGGGGACAGCTCCCAATTCCCAATCAACTATATACTGTCTGGTCAGCACAATTTCTATGGTTTTGAGTATATTCAGTTCAAGATTGTTCTGGTTGCACAAGGCTAGTTATTCAACCTCCCATCTGTATGCAGATTCATTGTTGTCTCAAATGAGACCAATAACTGTTGTATCATCTGCAAACAGATAACAGATAATCAGATTTGGAAAGGATCTTGTAGGTCATCTAGTCCAACCCCCCACCCAAGTAAGAGACCCTACACCATTTCTGACAAATGGCAGTCCAATCTCTTCTTGAAAGTCTCAAGTGATGAAGCTCCCCCAACTTCCGAGGGCAACTTCTCTTCCACGGGTTGATTGTTCTCACTGTCAGAAAGTTTCTCCTTATGTCCAGATTAAATCTCTCCTTGTTCAGTTTCCATCCATTATTCCTTGTCTGGCCTACAGGTGCTTTAGAAAATAGCTTGACCCCTTCAGTACTTTAAAAGAGGGATCTTTTGAGTTGCAGTCATTGGTATATATAGTGAGAAGTGGAAAGGTGCAGGTATCTGATGTGATTTTGCCTAGCTTCACCTACTGCTTCCTGTCTGTTAGGATGCTTATGATCCATTTACAAGTATGGTCAGATACAGCTAGCTGATTTAGTTTAGTTGGAAGAATGTCTGGTATGATGGTATTGAATGCTGAGCTGAAGTCTACAAAGAGGACCCTTGCATAGGTCTTTGAAGATTCAAGATGTTGTAGGATGTAGTGCAGAGTGCTATTAACAGCACCACCTGTCGTTCTATTTGCTTGGTAGGCAAATTACAAGGAATCTAACAGTGGATCCGTGATAGTTTTCAGGTGGGACAGCACTAGCCTTTCAAAGGTCTTCATAACTACAGATGTCAGAGCAACCAGTCTGAAGTCATTCAGTTCCTTGATAGAAGGTTTCTTCAGCTCTGGGATGATAGTAGAGCATTGAAGCAAGAATGAACATAGCACATCTCTAGTGATTTATTAAAGCTGCAGGTAAAGATGGGGGCCAGTTGGTCAGCACAATATTGTCTGGGCCTGGTGCTTTTCCTGGCTTTTGTCTGTGAAATAGACCATGCACCTCATTCTCTGTAATCACCCAGAGGTGGTGGACCCAATGGGATGGGGTAGGTTGTAGGAGGCTTGGCTGTTGTTGGTGTGTCTGAAATGGGGATTGTGGAGATGGGGATTATTCTGTAGATATATAGTGATTTTTTACATATATTGCAACTCTACTCCACTTGTTTGGTCTGTTTCTTTTGAATAGTTTGCATCCTTCCATCAATACATTCCAGTTGTGAGTTTCATCCCACCAAGTTTCAGTAATGGCAACTATATCATACCTGCCCTAATGTAGTAGTACTTCAAGTTCACCATTTGTTTTGAGTGTTTGTGTATAGGCACTGAGTCCCGAACGGCTGTACATTTCCTATATCTCCTACTTTATTTCAGAGTTTATTTTCTCATTGTTTGATTGTTTGTATTTTATTATGTTTTATTATTTACGCTTTATTAGGCCCTAAAGATCCTAAGGATTAATCATCCTCCCCCCCTCAATTTTAGTTTAAAGCCCTTCTAATAAGTTGAGCCAGCTGCTTTCTGAACACATTCTTCCCAATTCTTATGAGGTGCTGCTCATCCCTTGCCAGAAGCCCTTCATGTAGATAATGCATACCATGCAGTCTAAGGTCTATGAAGCTAGCTGGGGAATTCTGAGAGTTGAAATCCACACATCTTAAGTTTGCCAAAGTTGAAAAATACTGAATTGGGCAGTGATTTGTATTCAGCCATTCTGTACTGAGACATCTAACAACATGCAATAAGCAACTTACCTTTTTATAAAAGATCACAAGGTCTGACTCTTGGTTTCCCTTTGTAAGAAACAATGGAGGTCTAGTAAGGGGTTGTTTAACTGGATTGGGCAATGTTAAAATTTGACCATCATCTCCAAACCACTTTTTCCCCTGCAAAAAAGAGGACATAAAAACATTTTAATTTTGCCAGAAATATCTTGTTAACTATGGCATTCTTCGGAAAATGAAAGCCAACAATCAGTAAGAAAATGGTTCTAGTCTTATCTGGGTTTTTTAAAATCTTCTTTTGTTATTTTTCATGTAATGGGAAACAGGAATGTAAATCGGCTACTATTATGATTAGTTTCTAAATAGGTATTGATTTTACTGTCTCTATTACTTTCAGATATGTTGCTATTTTTATTGCATTGATTATTATTATGTAAAGTGCACTGATGTTTCTTAAATAAAGAAATATTGTAAGTAAAATGAATTTTCTTCATTAAAAAAGCCAGCATCATCTCCATATCCAGGGATATGTCAGACTTTCCAATTGGTCTTTTTAAAAACTAAATATAGAAAGTGGTTGGATATTAGTTTTTGAGCCAGAAATGTATCCGTTGGCCCAGAAGAAAGGCAAAGTTCATAGAAAGAATGACAGAAAGAGACTGCCTTCTAGTAAACTGATGTTCATAAGTGACCCAGCAATCATTTTGTGGTTTACTAGTCCACCTAGGCAGTCATTTTTTGAGGTCCCTAAGAACCTGCTCTTAAGATGCTAATGGTCGCAGTAGTTCCAAAGGTTTTAGGAACACTGAAATAATGGCAATAATTCTGAAAAGTTTATGTATGAATCCCTTACTTGAGAATAATCAAACCCAAGACATACAGTATTGAAGCCTGATTTCTATGCCCCAGAATTCTTGAAATTTTCCTGGACTCAGGCATCTCACATTAGATTCAAATTCAGATTAACTGAGTTGGAAGGGACCTTGTAGGTCGTCTAGTCCAACCATGCCCCCTCGACCGAAGCAGGAGACCCTATACCAATTCTGACAAATGGCAGTCCAATCTCTTCTTGAAAGCCTCCAGTGAAGCTTCCACAATTTCCAAAGGCAATCTGTTACATTGGTTGATTGTTCTCGCTGTCAGAAAATTTCTCCTTATTTCTAGGTTGAATTTCTCCTTGAACAGTTTCCATTCATTATTCCTTGTCTGGCCTACAGGTGCTTTAGAAAATAGCTTGACCTCGGGTTTTCCGGTTTCGCGTGGCTTCGGGGCAGCAGGAATTCGCGACAGCTCGCGATTCCTGCTGTGCTAGCCGCCGAGGTACCCCCGATCCAGATGGGTCAGGGGGATATGGCTGCCCTGTAGGGACAGCTGAAGAGAGAGGGGAGTCGGACAGGGGGTTGGGGGTGTCGCAGACCCCCTCCTTCTCCGGAAAAACCCCTTTTTCCCAAGGCGGTGGAGCGGCGGTCAGCAATGCCCGCCACGAAGAAGCCAGCAACCGGGTAAGATTGAGCTGGAGGAAGTAAGAAGAGTGAAAGTGCTGTCTGAGCCGGGTCAAGTAACATCTTTAAAATTGGTTGGAACTGAACTGTTTGAATTGCTGGAGGATACATTGTATCCCTAAGAAGATCGAAAGCGGCGGAGAAGCTGTTAAAGGGAACTTTTTTTTTTTTCTTTACTCTCCCACCCCATGGAAACAGCAGAAATGTTTGGACATATTGGACATTGAAAGTGAATTGTTTTGAGAGTTGAAGCTAAGGGACAAAAGGATTCTTGGACATTGAAAAACTTAAGAAATTGGAAAACCCTTGTTGGAGGTATGGATTTCTGATTATTTAAAATTGATATTGCAAGTGGGAAGGGAGAGGAAAAAAAATTGGAGCAGAAGCTGAAAAAGGAGGAGATTGCCTAGAATCCCAAAGAAAGGTATATGGTAATTGGACCTCTTTGATTAAACATTAACCCCAGAAAGAGAAAGAGAAGAAGGAAGAAAAGTATTAATTTTTGGAACTTTTTTTGAATTATTTTTGATTAAAAATACTTGTGGTTGTTTTGGGAAAAGTTTCTCTTTTCATAATGGCATCGCTTGTGGATGAACTAAAGACTGAATATCAAAAATATAAAAAGGAAGATACTTTGGGCACTTTGTTTCAATTCTTAGAAATGGCGTTATGTACTTATGAAAAGTTGACTACGCAGCAGAAGGACTGGGACAAAGAAGAAGAGGAAGAAGAAGCCATCTTTGATGAACAATGGGTTCTTTCCGGGGAGGAGGAGAAAAAGGATAAGAAAAAGGGGATTTTAAGAATTATAAAAACAACCAAAGAAGAGAAAAATGAGCGGAAAGGTGGAGGCAAGGTTAGAAAGCAAAGGAAAAGGAGTAAGAAAAGGGAGGAGGAAAGACAAAGGGGTAAAAAGGGCAAGGAGAAGAATAAGCAAGAGAGAAAGGGGGGGAGGAGAAGCCTCAATGGGGGGAAGCAAGATCTAAAGAAAAAAAGTTTATTCAGAGACAATGGGTGAATTTAATTTAGGATAAAAGAGGGATTCTGGAGGGTACATAAGATTGTGTTTTTTATATGTGTATTTAGAGTATAAAATTCATTGTGTAATTTTAGAATCTTTTAAACAGAATCCCAAGAAAAATTGTTATATGAAGTACTTTTAAGTTAGGGTAATGAGTTATAGACGTTGCTCCAATTGGTGTATAGGAGAAATATAATAAAAGAAAAAAGATGAATGGATAGTTGGAAATAGAACAGACAAAGAATATTATTGAAAATGGTAATAAGATATGAAAGGATATATAAAGGTTTTGTTATGTTTTTTTTTTTTTTGGATGTTGTATATTGAAAAAAGGCAAAAAAAATTTTTTTTAATTAATAAGAAATAATTTGGATGAAAAGGAGAAGTTGGGATAAGATATGAAGTTAAATAGACAAAGTATTGATACTATAATTTGGGATTGTTATGTTCTATTGGTTTCTTCTTTTATTATTTTTTCTTAGAAAAGAACTTATAAGCTGTTATGCCTTGTGCATTGTTTATATAAAATTGATAAAAATGGTTTATATATATAATATAAAAAAGAAAATGATAATGATATGGAAGGATATATAAAGTGAATATGATGTTTGAATTTGTGTCTGTGCGAAGAGTTTCAACCCGGGATCAGACAACCTTCAGAAAAGATCTTTTAGTTTTGTTTTGTTCTGTAAAATCAATAAAATTTGTTTAAAAAAAAAAAATAATAGCTTGACCCCTTCCTCCTCTCTGGGGCAGCCCCTGAAATATTGGAAGACTGCTATCTGTCTCCCCTGGTCCTTCTCATCACTAGACTTGTCGTGCCCAGTTCCTGTAACGGTTCTTCATATGTTTTAGTCTCTAATCCCCTAATCATCCTGGTTGCTCTTCTCTGCACTTTTTCTAGAGTCTCAACACCTTTTCTTCTCTTTCTTCTCTGCTGGTCATTGCTCTGGTCTCAGTCGGTTCGCCTCTCTGCCCCGTGGATGATTTTCTTCCCTGCTCCACAGCTGGCCTACACGCTCAACGGCTCGCCTCCTTGTTCTCCACCGGTTTGTTTAGCCTCTCTGCTCACCTAACTTCAATGGCTTCTGGGCTCTTAAGATAGGCCTCTCGGTTGCAGCTGGGCTTCTCTCAGTAGGCGAAGTTTACGGTGGGTCATTTTCCTCCTATTTCTCCAATCTTTCCTCTCCTTTTCCTTTCTCCACTTTTTTGTTTCTATATGATTTATTTTATGATTTATCTTTACCTCTCCTCCTATCATTTATCTCAGTTTAATAGCAACTTTTCTTTTAACTCCCTGTGTTGTAACTATGCTTCCTCCTTTGCCACCATCTTGGAAAATATGTGATTATTTTCTCTTTTGACAGAAGAGCAGAGAAAAACCCCACCTTGTGAAACAGTCGAAGAAGGAAAGGATTGTAGAGGATGGATTGGGGTGGGCTGAGATGGGGGAGGCTCAGATTCTGAAGGATCCTTCCCCTTTCCAAAATGTTCAAGCCTCCAATATCATAATGGCCAAGTCCTTGCTCTCAAGTTCTCCCCGATACTATCCCAATGGAAGGATAGTATGACTAATTTAAAACTCATTAAATGATAGAAATTTGCATTTGTCTCTCTGTCCACATTTCCACTCTGTTGATCTCTACAGAAGTGGTCCTAGCATTCAGCCCTATTAGTTGCAGTGCTTTACCGGAATGGAACAACTCACAATGGTCAGGTTGACATGCATAGGTGAGCGTGGTCAGGTGAGTGCAGAGCTGGGTTGGTGCAGCTTGTGGGCATTGCCAGATGGGCATGTCTATGTGCAATGTGTGGATGATTTGGCGCAGAACAAATAGCACCGGCTAAGTGAACAAATCGCACCCTCCCAAACTGCCAGTGGCCAAGCACACAGGTGCACACACATGCACACAAACACACATGTACACCATTTCGAGCTTGGGGGCTTGCCTCATTCTGGCATCACAAATTGGCAATAAGATGCAGATCGTGGACAGAAGGGAATAGCTGAGGGCCATCACAGGAAATTTAAAGTTTGGTCTAGAGGAAGTTGGCAAAGTTATAAAAGTTGTCGTTATAAGAAGTTGCCATTGTTAATTTATAATTTCTTACCCATATATTTTGCTATTTCTCTAATTCTATATTCAAAGTTTTTTGCCCACTGTATCCTTATTTCTTTTTCATCTCCCATTTTCAAATTTAATAGAAAGTTATATAGTTTCTTAATCAGTTTTTTTATTGGTTCAACAATATCTGATAAAAAGATTGTCTGCTCTTTATAAAAAACATACCTTTTTGCATCTTTATCCCCAGAATTCATATTTTTAATTGTAAAATAATAAACTGCCAATTCAAATTATCAAATGCTTTTGCGCATCGAGGAAGGTAATTGTTTCCCAAGATGTGCCTCATAGTATTCTAGTACATTCATAATCATTCTCAAGTTATTTTTCAGCTGTCTTTTCTGTAAAAACCCATCTTGGTCTGGATATATATATTCACTTAACAATTTTTAAAATCTTTCTGACATTATGGATGCAAATATTGTATAATCAGCATTTCGTAATGAAATAGGTCTATAGTTCTTTATCTGTTGATGATTTCCATCTTCTTTTGGAATTAATGTGATATATGCTTCTGACCAAGATTTAGGTAGTTTTGCCTTTGCAAGGGCTTTGTTGTACATCTCTGACATTAATGCCTCTAATGGACCTTGTATAGATTTATATAGTTCTGCAGGGAGTCAGTCTGGGCCCAGTGTTTTGTTATTTATTTATTTTTTACTGCCTCGACTATTTTCATCATAGTCATTTTTTCATTTAACATCATTCTTTTTGTATCAGCTATTTTAGTTAGACCCATCTTATCTAAGTACTGTTTAATACTTAGCATTTAAGGAAGATAAATTATTATAGCAAATAGCACCTGCATGAGGGACCATACCTGTTCCTGCTTGAGTATCCTATTCTCCATGATGTTCTGGTTCGACAATGACACAACAGGACGTTCTCCTGTGTAGAAACCTTCATCCTCAAGAAATCGTGGTTGCATATTTTCAGGCATCTTCAGAGAAGGAGGCACTAAAAGGAAGATACAGATGATGTAATGGCATTTGAGAACAACCTTGAGGGAAGCAGAAAAGAGATACTACCTAGGAAACTATCAGACAAGAGTGGGGAGAAAGGAATCTATAGTTTCTTAATGTCAGAGAAAGAAACTTAAGAAAGATGTCCTAAATTGATCAGACTGTAAAGAGACTTGCAAGGTTTTGTTAATATAGCCATAGAATAAAGTATAATTAGCTCATCTGCTCATGTTTCCTGCCTGGTTTACCTGGAAGGGTTGACAGTGATGCTTAACATTACTACTAATGACAACCCCAACCAAGCCAGCACTCCGAGATAATCAGATCTCTTTAAGAACTGTTTTGTTGAGTACATTTTTTCAGCATGTATGGAAGCAAAACCAACTTTAATTCCTGCGTTTTTTGTATAATTAAAGACTCCCTCAGTGTCACAGGTCACATTGTCCAATTAGATACTGTGGCGTCTCTCAGGTTAACTCCCTCCTGTCTCTGGTCAGCACCTTGATTCCCACAGGATGATCTGTTGTTAATGTCGGGTCCAACATTCCAAACCTCTCCCTCCCACCCCCCACAATACTGTGTGGCAAGCTGAGAAATGAAAAGATGCCTGCAGTAGCATAGTTCTGTTTTGAAGTTGACAGAGAAGTCCCCCTAGAAAGTGAGAAGCACCTGGAAAACATCTCTGCACAGACAGATTAATAGAGCTCAGGGATTCTTTAAGTCCCTTTTAAAGGCTTCTGGGGGTATTTTTCATAAAAATTTATGTATTAACCTATCCGCCTTCCTATTCTGTGCTTTCACCCATCTAGCTTCTGACATTGGGTATCCCTTCCACTAGACGAGATATTGGAGTTCCCTCTTGTACAGTCTGGAATCCAAGATCCTTTTGACCTCATAATGTTACTCCCCCCTCCACTAAGATTGGACCTGGAGCAATTCTTGCTACTGGTCTTAGTTCAGACCCCACCACTTGCTTAAGTAGACTGCACTGAAACACTGGGTGCACCTATTTTTCCCATAGGTGAGGTAGTTTTAATTCTACCATGGCTGCGTTTATGATTTTCACTCTGGGGAAAGGTCCTATAAATGTTGGACCCACCTTTCAGCAAGGTAGCTTTAACTTCAGATACTTGGTAGACAGATACACCTTCTCTCCTACACGGAATGGTTTCTGGGGGAGACCGTCTCTTGTCTGCCTGAACTTCTTGACTTTTGGTCACTTTTGCTAGGACTCGTTTCACATGGCCCCAGGCATTTTGGAGGGAACCATCAACTCCATCAAACTTACCAAGGAAAGGGGCTCCATAAGGGACTCTGGCATGAGCACTGTCCACCCCTGTAGCTATTTTAAAAGGAGTGAGTCCCGTTCTACTATGCACCCCACTACTGTAAGCAATCTCAGTGAACGGCAGAAGGTCTGCCCAGTTAGATTGCTGATAGTTGATATAGTAGGTGCTATTCTATCAAGGTATTCGCTCGTTCCACAGCGCCATATGTGCTCAGATGAAACACTGAGCTAAGACCCTGTAAGGACCCTATTAGCCTTACAAACTCCCTCCAGAACTTAGTGGTGAATTGGACCCCCTGGTTCAAGATGATTCACTTCGACACTCCATGCAATCAGTAAATGTGCTGAAGGAACATCTTAGCCAGTGTCTGGGTGGATGGGAGGCTTGAGCAAGTGATGAAGTGAGCCTGCTTGGAAAATAATTCTTATTGCTGTCCATATCAGTGTTTTCTCCAGTCTCTGGGAGCTCAACTATGAAATCCATTGCAATCTCTTTCCGGGGACAAGTTGGTTCCACCACTTGCTGCAGGAGGCCTGGGCTCTTCCCTGGCCTCTTTTTCATTGCGGCACACACTGCACAACTTTTCACATAGCTTTCTATGTCCCTTTTCATTCCTAGACATCAGATTTGCATTTTGGCTAAATGCAAAGTCTTTGGAAACCTGAAGTGGCCAGCTTGCTTGGTGTTGTGGCTCTGTTTCAAGACTTGAACTCATAGGCTCTCAGCAACATACAGAGGCATGGAAGAGGGACAACCTCTTCTATGCGAGTCCATCTCTAAATGTTAGTTTACTTCCATGGGCCCCAAGCCAGCTATCAGGCTGTAACTCCCTCCTCATGTGTTGAGTCAAGTCGCCGCTGAGGCCCATCAATGTTCTTTTGCCTGCGGCCTTGGCTATGCTGCTCATTGATTCGTGTGTGTGTGTGTGAGAGAGAGAGAGAGAGAGAGAGATTGCATTCATTACTACTTTTCCATTGCTCTTGTATTGCAGCATGAAGAACAAATGTCAGCCAGAAAATACTTCCCCCTGGTATGTATATCAGTTCAAAGTCAAATCAATTAAAGTACTATGCCTACCGGACTTATTTCAGGGACAGCTACTGGGGGTTCTCAGCTCTTCCAAATTCTTATGGTCAGTCCATGCCTTGAAAGGCAGTTTACTCCCTTTAAGCAAAAGCTTCCTTTTCCCACACTGCCCATTGTCTCTCAGTCTCTGTGAACTTTTGGAAGGTGTAAGCACATAGTTGCAACTTTCCTTCTCTGTTTTTCTGGAGGAGTACAGCCCCCACAGCCACATCACTGGCATTCGCTTGGATAACAAAGGTCTTCTCTGGGTTAGGGTGTTTTAAGCCTGCTTCCTCTATGAACAGACTCTTCAATTCCCCTTGGCACTCCATTGTCCAGTTCAGTGGCTGGCTCAGTCAAAGCTTCTCCCCCTTCCCCCATCTTTAGCAGTTCAGTGATCAGCAGGGTTATTTTGGCAAAAGAGGGGATGAATTGCCTGTAAAAATTTGCAAACTCCAGGAAGGTCTGTAACTGCTTCCAGATTTGAGGGACTTGCCAGTCTAATATGGCTTTCACCTTCCCCGGGTCTATCTATTCTCTCGCAGACCAGGTAGCCTAGGCCAGGGGTCCCCAACCACTGGGCCGCGGACCGGTCCCGGTCCGTGGATCACTTTGTACCGGGCCGCAAAGAAAATAAAAATAAAAAATAAAATAAAAATGGTGGCTTTCTTCGCCTTCAATGAATGCTGCTGGGATCAGGGATCAAGGACACAAATGAAAGAAGGGGAGGGAGGAAGCAACCAAAGCCTGTCCTGCTCTCTAGCTCAGCGGCTTCGGTTTCCTCCCACCTCGTTCCTCTCTCAGTCGCTCTCTCGCTCCTCCACCAGCCCAGGAAGAAACTGCTTCAAAGAAGCCGGCAGGGTGGCTTTTCCTGTCGGCGCAGCTCCTCCAAAGCGCCCATTCACCCCCACCCCGCCGCGGTTCAATCCAGTGCTCCGTTCTGCCTGCCTGCCTGCCTGCCTTCGTTTCTGGTTGTTTCGGAGCAGTTTCATCTGAGAATAATAACTATTCTCTTTTACTCAGCTGAAGCTGCTCCGAAACAACCAGAAACGAAGGCAGGCAGGCAGAACGGAGCACTGGATTGAACCGCGGGCGGCGGGGTGGGGGTGAACGGGTGCTTCGGAGGAGCTGTGGCAACAGGAAAAGCCACGCTGCCGGCTTCTTTGAAGCAGTTTCTTCCTGGGCTAGTGGAGGAGCGAGAGAACGACTGAGAGAGGAACGAGGCAGACACCTGAGGGATGAGGCTAAGGGAGGGAGGGAGACACCTGAGGGATGGGGCTGAGGAAGGCAGGGCCGAGAGGCGGAGCTTCTCAGCCGTCCTGCAGGGACTTGTCCTGAGCTGCGGAGACAGCCGTGGGCCACCACTGCCCAGTGCTCAGTTTTGAAGGCGCTCCTCAGCCTGGCGCAGTTCCTGAATCTGCAGCTGAAACCGTCCGTTTTAAATGTCCCAACAGAAGAGAATATCTGTCACTCAGGGTTGCAATGAGGAGGCATTGGTGCTCCTTGAACTTGGTGGTTTGCTGGCAGATGTTTTATTACCCAACTAGGTAACAACATCAGATGTTTCCTAGTCAGGTAATGAAACGATTGCAAGCAAACCACCAAACTTGGACTCCCCCCCCCCAGTCCTTGAAAAAGTGTTTCTGCGAGAAACTGGTCCCTGGTACAAATAAGATTGGGGACCACTGGCCTAGGCGGATCTTGTGAAAATCGCATTTGGACAGTTTGGTGCACAGATTTGCCTTTAGGAGCTTCTTGATGACCTGGCACACTACTTTTATGTGCTCCTCATTGTCCATTGTTTCTGTGTAAATGAGGATGTCATCAAAGTATACCAGGATCCCTTTGTACAGATGGTCATGCAGCACCTCATTAGCTGCATGAACACTGTAGCGGCTTCTTGGAGCCTAAATGGCATTACGTTAAACTGGAAGTTCCCTAACAGGCAGTTGAAGGCAATTTTCTATTTGTTGCTTGATCCTTATCCTGTATTACGCCTCTCTCAAGTCCAGCTTTGTAAAGATCTTCCCCTTAACAAAGTGGCCCATCTACTTCATTAGGGGAAGGGGGTACATATTCTCCATGCATACCTGTTTATTCCCCTAAAGTCCACACATAGATTCAATGACCCATTCTCCTTAAATAACATTGGGACTGCTACATGGAATTTAGCTGGTTATATGAAACTCCAGGCTAGGTTCTTAACAATGTAATTCCTCAGTTCCTCCATCTCTTTTGGGGTCAGGGAGTACACCCTTGGCTTGGGGAGTTTCACTCCTGGCAGCATTTTGATAGCACAGTTGGTGGGGCGGTGGGGGAGTAGGACATCACATTCCTTCTTGCTAAACACCTCCCCCAAGTCTCTGTACTCTTTGGGGATGGGCAGAATCCCTGGCAGCTTCTCAGAAGCAGCCATCAAGTGTTCAGGCTTCCCTTCTTTGACCTTCAGCCTCTCCAACCCTTTGTTCAGATTCCCTGATGGGGGGGCAGGTCCTCCATCATTTTTGGCACCACAACAAACCTTGGTGACATCCTCATTTGTTTTCTCGTGGCTGCCCTATCTCTAGCTGCACTGGTTGTTATGTGCATTTCCAGGGCACCCCCTATTAGTAAGCCATCCACCTGCTTAAACTTCATGGATTGGGACAGTTTTTTTACTTGTATACCCAGCTTTAGCATTGTCTGCAAGCTGATTAAGCACCAGGTACAGAGTCTATGAGGGCTTTCGTCTCTCTCCAAGCTCCTGGCTTCAGTGTCACGATCCTCACTGAGATTGAGAAAGGGCAGATGGCTCCACTTACCATTGGGCCACTCTCCCCTTTGTCCTCACTCTCATTAAGGGCAGGCTGTTGGTCCTTCTCAGTCAGAGTTCCCTCCCCCCTCACTGCTAGGTGAAGAAACATCTACGACCTGACGCACCACACTCAACTTCCCTATTGCTGGTTGGGGACAGGTGCCAGGCACTCGGCCACCCAATGGCCACACCAGAAGCACAAAAAAGTCTCAGGGCAGTTGGGGAGGCAGCTGCCAGGATAGATGCTGGTCTTTCTCCCAGCAGCCATCGTTCTTGGCTCCTCTTCGGCCTGGCTTCAGGGGCATCATGCTTCTTAACTTATGTCGAGATCCATCACTGTTGCCATCCAGTACCAATTGTGGATCAGTTGGGTATTCCCTGGGACAGGCAGGTATGGAATAGTTCTCGGTTCAGGCCATCTCTAAAGTGCTCTCTGGCCAGTTCCTCAACTTGCCTACGACTCTCCAGAACTTCTGAATACTTGGCCAATGGTCAGCTCCCTTGTCTGAGGGCCTAGATCTCTGACGCAGCTTTCTGAATTTGGGTCTCATCCTCGAATCTGGCCCTGAACTCTGCTAGAAAGTCATCGATGTACTCCAGGTCTGGCACCTCTTCATCATGGAAGCCCGTCACCCAATCTGCCATTTCCCTTTTGAGGTTTGCAGTCACGGAATAGGCTGGGGCATATAGGCCCAGGTGGGCCCACACCTGATTCAGGAAGAATGACAGCTTCTCCAGGCTCCCATCAAACATGTTCTTTATTGGAAGCCCTCGGTGTCCAGGAAACTAGCCAGGCACTGGAGGATGGGGTCATAGCTGGATACCAGGCCATTCTGACTGGGGCAGCAGCCAGCTGGCAGTGCCCACCAGTGGGCTCGCAGCCCAGTGATGCCTCGCAGGACCTTGCCTCAGGGGAGAGCTAGCTGAGGCAATGGCTCTCTGCAGGGGACAGGTTGCCCCGGTTGCAGCAGCCAGGCTTAGGCTCCGGCGAGGTGGGGCAATGCGGTCAGCCAAACTCTGACCTCGGCCAATGGCTCCATCCTCTGTGCTGGTTCCGCTCAGCACATGTCCAGGCACTGATGGGCTGTGGTAGGTAGTAAGGTATCACAACTCCACACGCTTATCCCACTCGGCTGCTCTCTTTGTTCTCCACTTTGTTGCCTAGGAGAACGACATTTGAGGGGAGATCAGGGGAAACTCAGTTTCAGCTGCCTTCAGTGCCCTCCTCTGCATATGTCCTCTTCTGTCTGATAGAGGTCCCCAGTCACTATGGTTTCCTCCCACACACTTGTTGTTTGGACTTCTTTCCTCGAGCTTTCGGTCAGGCCACCATCATCTGGGCTCCAAAGTCTGCTTGGGCCACTCCCTAGATTTCCTTCACTGGACCTGCACCAGGCTTCACTGTGGGTTCTCCCTTATGCTTCCATTTCAAGAATCTTCCCTGAATATTTTCCGCTCTTTTGAAGCTGGCTGGGACTTTGATATTACCCTTTCACACAAATTTGATAATATTACATATTTAGACCACAATTTTTAATTGTATTTTTACCTGTTCTCATTTTTCCCTGCATGTTCACATCTCTATTTTGAGTGTTAATTCTTTTTTAGAACCACCTCTCTCGAGTCCCATCCTCCTAATTTTAATCTTCAAGTCTTCAACTTTTTTAAGAGTTGAAACAACAATGGTAAACTACTTCCAAATAATCTTGTCGAGAAAATTGCAAAAAATTGTCCAGGCAGTTGCCAGGAGTCAAAATTAAATCAAGGCAAAAACATGCAACCCCACTTACCTTTACAGTAAGAAAATGTATGTTACAAGCATGGTTTTGATTATTGCAGTCTATATCCCAACTGATGCCAATACTATGATAGCTTTGGGATTCTTGTATAACATTATTAGTAATCAGCAGAATAAGTATCCTGATGCTGTGCATATCATAGCGGGGGACTTTAATCAAGCTGATTTAAAAGCAGTGATCTCTAAATTCTATCAGCATGTTTAAGTGTGCTACTAGAGGAGCAAACATATTGGACAAATTATACACCAACATCAAACATGGCTATAAGGTTATACAATTACCACATGTGGGACAATCAGACCATATGTCACTGCTTTTAGCACCAGCGTACATCCCTCTTAGGAGACAGGCTCTGCCTATAATAAAGACAGTGAAATCTTGGCCAGAAGATGCTTCCCAACAACTTCAGGATTGTTTTGAGAACACAAATTGGGACGTCTTTTACCACCCTGACCTAGAGGTGCACGCTGCAACTGATGTTCTGTGTTATATCAAACACTGCACAGATACTATCACTGTGGATAAATGTACTAGGATCTATCCCAATCAGAAACCCTGGATGACCAAGGAAGTCCAGCGCCTCTTCCATGACAGGACCAAGGCCTTTAGGTCCGGTGATGGGGCAAGATAGAGCTAATCTGAAGAAAGGTATTCAGAAGGCCAAGACTGATTATAACAGGAAGATTAAAGATAATTTTTATAGCAATAACATGAGGCAGGTGTGGCAAGGGATTCAACAAATTACAAACCATCAACCGACCAATGTCATCCCTGCTGAGAGGGATGCTTCATTGGCAGAGGAACTAAATCATTTCATTGCTCTCTTTGAAGTGGAGACATCAGAGACAGATAAAACACAACTACCAGCCAATTGTAGCCCCCACCTCATTGTGGAGGAAGAGGAGGTGAGGAGCATTCTGAGGGCTGTGGACCCGAGAAAGCTGCCAGTCCTGACGGTATCTCTGGCCGGTGCTTAAAGGCTGTGCGGATCAGTTGGCTGGAGTCTTTACCAGGATCTTCAATCAGTCTTTATCCCAGTCCACTATTTCATCTTGTCTGAAAGCTTCCACCATTGTTCCACTGCCAAAGAAGTTCCCTATCAATAACCTCAATGATTTCAGACCAGTGGCACTCACTCCTATCATCATGAAGTGCTTTGAGAAATTGGTCTGCCGGCACATTATTTCTGGTCTTCCACATACATTTGATAAACACCAGTTTGCATACAGAAAAAATTCATCTACAGAGGACGCTATAGCCATCACTCTTCACATTGCTCTGACTCATCTAGAACAGTGGGAGGGCTAGGGGAGGATGTTTCTTGTGGATTTTAGTTCTGTGTTTAACACAATTCTTCCACATAGACTAGTGTCTAAACTTCTGGACCTTCTAATTCAATCTGCCTTTGGATTATGGATTTCCTGTCTGGCTGCTCAAAGAGGGTGAAATTAGGTCATCATACTTCTTCAGCCCTTATTCTTAATACTGGTATACTACAGGGTTGCATGTTGAGTCCCTTACTCTATACTCTTTATGTGCATGATTGCATTCCCACTCATGCTAGTAATACTATTGCTAAATTTGCAGATAATACAACAGCAGTGTGACTTATCTCCGAGGGGGATGAGTCTGCCTACTGAGATGAGGTGGACTGGTTGCTTTCGTGGTGTGCAGACACTATCTTGGTCCTCAACACGAATAAGATCAAGGAGCTTATAGTGGATTATAGAAGGAACAGATCAGACATCCAGCCCTTGCTTATCCATGGAGACTGAGTGGAGCAAGTGGCCAGTTTTAAATTTCTGGGTGTTACCCTAAAAGAGGACCTGACCTGGGGTGCCCACATTGCAGCCCTGGTCAAAAGGGCCCAGCAGAGATTATACTATCTGAGGCTTCTCAGAAAACAACAACTGAATGAGAAACTGCTGGTGACCTTCTAGCGGTGCACCATAGAGAGCATGTTAACATACTGCACCTCTGTATGGTTTGCCAATTGCACATTGGCAGATAGGAAAGCACTCCAGATGGTTAAGGTCATTGCCCAGAAGATCATTGGTTGCCCTCTCCCCTGTTTGGAAGAGCTTTATAGCTCCTGCTGCCTTAAGAAAGCTCAAAACATTCTCAAAGATCCATCTCATACTAGGAACCCTTTTTTTGAACTATTACCATCTGGCAGACAGTAAAGAATAACAAAAAACAAGGACAAATAGGCTGAAAAACAGCTTCTATCCCAGGGCAGTAACTCTTTTGAATTCTGCTGTGTAGTGCAGTGTTGGTGTGGTGTCGGGGGTTTCTGGTTCAATGTGTGAAGGGTGAAGGATGTTTGTTTGTGTATGGTCATGGTCATGATGTGCACTGAAGATGGTGTTTGATTTCGTTGTACGAGGTGCAATGACAATAAAGTAAAGTAAACTAAAACTAAACTTAGTAAAATCTTAGACAAATTATCCACCAAAAGGCATTTCAGAATGTATTAGAAAACCAAGGTTTTTCTCTTGAACTATAGTCATAATAAAAAAAATTGATAGACAGACAGACAGACAAAGCTATATATTATATATGATATATTTCAAAATAATTCCAGCCAACATACCTCTTAACATACTGGGAATAAACAAAGTATCTTTCTCTTTCTCCACCCTTCCAGAATAGCTTTCATATTCTGCAGGTCTTATTTCTAAGAAATCTTGAGGTGTCTGTTCTATAATAAATATGCCATCATTCCCTTTATCATGGAAAAGATGTTCCTCTTCATCCTGTAATTACCACATAAATGTTTTCAATCAGAACTCAATAGCAGCATAACTGTGCTTTAGAGATTTGCAATCATACTAGTTTTCGCAAAGAAAATTATTTCTAATCATTTTTGCATCAAAGAATCATCTTTGTCAGGAAGTCTACACTTGATGTTTGAGGACTATTTCAAGAAAATTGTATGTATCGTATCAGACCACTGGTGACTATTACTGACTACAAATTCAGGAGGTATTGTAACACAGCTGTTAAGCCTAATTTTTTTTATTTTACATAATTCAAATATAGATACAAGCTTTTCATATCTGTAATTTATAAGCAACATACATGATCCATATTCTTTTTATTTTTGACATGGATTCCCATCTGGGCATTGCTGAAGTATGTAAAAATGATCTAGATAAAAAAAAAAGCTTCCAATCCTCTTTAGAATCTTATGATTGAAGTCCCAGAAATAAAACAAATAAAATAAATCCTCTGAAAATATTGCCTGAGTAAGAGAACACAGATCCTATGTTTCACTGGTGTGTAGGCCAGTGGTGGGATTCAATTTTTTTTACTACTGGTTCTGAGGGGGTGGCATGGTGGGCGTGGAAGGGGAAGGATACTGTAAAATCTCCAGTCAGAGGTGGTATTTGCTGGTTCTCCAAGTTACTCAAAATTTCCGCTACTGGTTCTCCAGAACTGGTCAGAACCTGCTGAATATCTGGTGTAAGCCATAATTAGTTCTATCTCATGTGGGGCCAGGTCAGCAAATTAATTTAGAAGTGTTTTCCGCCTTGGCAACTTTAACATGAGTGGATATCAATTCCCAGAATTTCCCACCAGCATGAAGTTATCACCTAGCACCAACTACCTTGCTGGCTGGGGAATTCTGGGAGTTGATGTCAGAATACACAAATACACAAATGTTTGTTTGTGTGTATGAAGTTACTACCATGTATGTGTGTGTATAAACTCCATATATTTTATTTTTAGTAAAATTGAGCTTCCTAAGACAAAGAGTCTAATTTGTAATGTTTAATAAACATATGGGTTGCATGAAAAATAATGGAATTAAAAACAGTTATAAAAAAGGAAGAGGGGTGAATTGGATTAAGTTAAAGAGTAAAACATGAATCTTAGCAGTGAGTAACAGCAGAACTTTTCTGTACAATAAGTTGTTCAGAATCTGTCAGTGAATGCTGAACAAATCAAGATTTTTATCACACAATTCTTGCATTTTGTGGCACTATGCATTCATTTGTTTTAGAATTATCTTTACACTAAACTGAGAAGCTACACTAATATTCCTTGTGTGATGCTGACTACCTTGTTTAACTCACTGGTTATAAAACCCAGTGTAAATATTCACTTAAAGTAAATAAATTTTTGTTCTAAGTGAAAAACATAAGATTTAACTTTTTTCTAAATAGGATTGCTATAGATGTAAAGGATATCTATATCAGAAAATGTTTGACCTCAACAAAATATATGCTTTCAGCCACAAATAAGCAATTTTTCAACATCTTTGGCTTAAATTTTCTATTATATCTAGGACTCAGTGTCTCAAGATATGATACCCTATGTACATCAATGGAAAGAGAAGGGGAGAGGCATGATATTAACTATAAGCTTCCACATTTTGTTTACAACAAAATACAGTCAACTACGTATTTGTTTAAAAAGATGTGTACATGCTTCTTAATTATTACCATTTTATTCTCTTCTTGTTCTTCCTGATTGCTGAGTGCAGATTTCTGGTTCTCCCTGCCCTTGTCATCTAGATCTGATGCATTCTTTTCATTTTTTTCACCGTCATCCCCCACAGTTTCTTCCTCAGAACCAAAATTGAAAGTAAAGAAATTATAGGCTTCTTCAGAAGAAGGATAATCCATCTGAATCTAATGTAGAAAAGATTTTTTTTTTAAAGCCATAATACAACTGGAGAGCCAACTCTCTAACAGACTTTCTAAAAGATTACTGTTTAGAGAAATGGTAGAGAATTACAACAGTAACTACACATTTCAAAAGCAAATGTTTCTGCATGTACACTTTCATTCAAAGTTCTCTTTTGAACTGTTGAATGTCCAAAACCAGCATTCTTCAATTATGAACTCTAAATTTTCTAATTATCCTCTTAAAACTTTAATCTTTCCAGGCCCTATTGAAGACGATATAGAAGTTGAGTTGAAATATAACACTGACCCTAAACAAACATCTTGAAATGATACAGTTGCAACTAAAAGCCAGCATGGATTTGTTAAAAACAGATAATGCTAAACCAATCTTATTTCATTCTTTGACAAAATGACTCAATAACGATCAGCAAAATGTTTTTGACGTAGTATGCTTAGCAAAGCATTCAACAAAGTAGATCAAAACTTACTTCTTGGTAAGCTAAAAAAATGTGGTATAGACAGCATCACTACTAGATGGATTTGTAATTGGCTGACAAACCTTACTCAACTGACTTGAACAATGGGCCCTATCCAACAAAATGAAATGTAATGTGGAGAAAAGCAAGGCTTTACATTTAGGCAAGAAAAACCAAAGGTATAAGTACAAATTAGGTAAAACCTGGCTCAAAAACAGTAACTCTGAGAGGGACCTTGGCGTCCTAGTGAACGATCACTTAGACATGACCGAGCAATGTGCAGTAGCACCCAAAAAAGCTAATGCAATCCTTGGTTGTATAAACAGAGGCATAAAATCAAAATCACATGAAGTATTTAACACCACTTTTTAAAGTGTTAGTAAGGCCACATCTGGAATACTGTATCCAGTTTTGATCAATACATTACAAAACAAATATTGAGACTTTGGAAAAAGTGCAAAGAAGAGCAACTAAGATGATTAAAGTTCTGGAGACCAAAACATATCAAGAATAGAATAGAATAGAACAGAATTCTTTATTTGCCAAGTGTGATTGGACACACAAGGAATGGTGCAAATGCTTTCAGTATACATAAAAGAAAAGATATATTCGTCAAGAGTCAAGAATCATAAGGTCCAACACTTAATAATAGTCATAGGGTACAATAAGCAATCAAATCATACTAGGAAACAGTCAATATAGATTGTTAAGGATACAAGCGACAAAGTTACAGTCATACAGTCACAAAAATGGTTGTAGAAGTTGGGTTTGCCTAGTCTAGAGAAAAGGACTAGGGGTGACATGATAGCTGTATTCCAATATTGAAGAGGAGTAGGGCTAGACCTCCAAGGTCAATTCCAGTGCTATTCTGTTAGAAACACCACTTCTCAATGCATACTCCATACTAGGTGATGTTTACTTAATCACATTTAGAAATACAAAATTTAACAGTTTACTGTACAGGGTTTTAGAGTTTTATATTCATCACCAAAATATACTCCACATTTGAATGGAAGAAAGGGAAAAATATGTCAGGATTTTGGGCATCAAACTTCTCTTTTTGCACTGTGGGTCATGAAGTCACATCACAACAATCCCCCTCATCTTTAATTTTGCAAGTAAAGAGCTAAAAATAGCTAATGGTGTATAAAACTTAAGTATCTGGATCATTTCCTAATCTTCATGACTCAATTATTTATAATTGTCATCATATATTACTGTGTTTTACAGGGTCATATATGCTCAAATGTATTTTTAACCATAATCAATTCATAATTCAGTCTTAAATAATCACATAATAAACTGAAAAGCCATCTCTCTTCAACTGACACTCATCACCTGTGATTTTTGTTTGCTTCTTCTAACAACATCACGAAACTTCACTCTTGCAGATACCTTGCCTTCTTTTCTTTTTACTGCACTCAACAAATGATCACCTATCTGCAAGAATATATGGATAAAAATTGCATTAATTAACTTATATTGTCTTCGTATTTTCTTCATAATAAATAAGTGTAGTCAATACTATGGACATATTTTAAATTATGCCTTACCATGAGATGGAGAAATGAATGCACATTAGATTTTTTTCATACACAAAGAAAACAGAAATATTATGGAGGAAAGTCGAAGATTTTTAAGAATAATTTTTTGCGCACAGCACTTCTTTTAGTGTCAAGAAACGTCAGTTAAGAGAAGCCTGAATATTAGAGAAAATAGATGACGAATCCACTCCAAATGCCAGATACGTTCTTTGGTTCATCCAGTGCTGGATCATGTATCACTTTGCATCAGCAACTCTGAACTATCAAGTACACACAAAAACTCAATAGGTTATCCAAACACTTTTGAGAAGTTCTGGAAGCTACCACAAGTCCAGAGAAAATCCAGTTCTTGACCCAGATTTCTGACATTATTTGGATTTCAGGATGTTTGTCTACTAACATATTTTAATATAATGTCTATATAATGTCTGTATAATATAATGTCTCAAAGACATCTATATATTTTAATACTTAAATTATTAACCTTTTTCTTCTAAACAATAAAATGAATTGCTAATAAATATTACATCAGAGTCCCCCAATCTTTTTGACTTTGCAGACTGATGCCGGGGAGGGGGGAGATGGTTCCACCACTTGTGCAGATGGAGTCTATATGCATGCACTTGCCCTCTGCTCATACAGGGGAGAGGCCTGCACAGACACAAGTTTGCCTGCTGCTTCAAACGGTCCAGTTTTGAACATCTCAGTGGTGGACTGTGGCCCAGGGGTTGGCAAATCCCTGTACTACATTATTTAAATTATTATATTCTCTACAATAAAGCACAAGAATTATGAAGGAACACATTAAAAATACTCCAGAAAGGAAAAAGCTATTATATTAGTAAAGACTTTAAGGAAGAACTTTAATTTTAGAAAACAGATCTGAACTTTAACACATATTTCAGTGATCCAACCTATGTAACAGCAGTGATCTTGTTCAGAGATGGGAAATTTTAGCTCTATTCAATCCTCATTTTCAGTTCCCATGAAATCTTTCTTGGCTGCCACAGAGCACTAAAAAGGATTACTCTGGACCAGCTGTCAGGCAAAAATCCAGAAACTGAATTTTCCAACCCAGTCCAACCACCTAAGACTCCAATTCAATTGTTAGGAATTCATCATAAAAAACCCAGCATGCCAAGATTAGGTCTGTTTCTATTTTTGTATGTTTCTCATTGATTATTCTAATTTGGGCCAGAGTTTGTGTCTGGTTGCTAATGAAGCTGCTCATTAAAAAAGAGAAGAAAAATGTAGGCTTGAGCAATGTTTTGCTTCCATCCAGCCAATCAAAGGTATCAAAAAAATGTGAAATAAGAATTCCATCTCAAGGCAATGAGATGGGTAATTTTAACTTTTTCTTCTCAGTGCCCTCAACCATTGAATTAAATAGATTCTTGTTGAGCTACAGATTATTATTTTTCTTCTTCCTTTAAAATTACTCATAGCTATACTTCTTCCTATCTACTGCATCCCAAATGTACCAACAAACCCCAGTGTGATCTCTCCAAAGAACCAGGTGTTATGACAGGCATTGTTGGGAATGGGATTTCTGATCTTACTCGTACAGCCTTCAGTTTCTCTCTCATGCGTTCTCGCACAGAAGTCTCTGCAAACTGTGTCCCCGAGGAAGATGGAACTGGAAGCAAACCTAGAGACAGAATTACACCATTACAACAATAAACTCTCTTTTAAAGTTGAATTTTGTTGATGGCGCCTTCTTGAAAACAACATAGTAATGTTTTTAGCTATCTCTTTCTTTCAAAGATTTGTTTACTCTTTTATGCAACTTTGATAGTCATACAGCCCAGTATTAACACATGGCATTTTTTAAATTTTATTTATGGAAGAGTTACAGAAATTCATGTGTCATTACAGAGTCATTACACAAATTCATGTGAGAGGTAGAAAATTCCTGAGTTACAGAATTATTTAAGATATTTCAACTACATAATTTCATAGATTATTCTAGAAAGCTAGAAGATTATGGGCTGTTTTTAAACCACACTGGATAACAGAGATGAACTAAGTCTTTCTTTCAGAATTAAAGGCATTAAGTTTCAGAACAGCTTTGGCTAGAGAGAAATGATGATAAGCACAACTAAGAAAGCTTGCTGAAGACAACAGAATTAATGCAAAAGATGTTTTATCCTGGAGAAGGAGAGGAAGAACCCAAAGAGTCTTTATATCAAAGTTTTTAAACTGAGAGGTGCGGTATCTGCTATCCCGCATCAGATGGGCAGCTCATGATAGGGAGCGAAGGAGAGAGAAACGACAGGAGGCGAAGTTTCCTCGGGATGAGCGCACCCCAAATGTCTTGGCACACGCTCTTTTATTGTGCTTTTTTACAAGAAAATGATTTAATCAAAGCTCAAGTCAAACATGATAATCCCATCAGGATGTGCATGTTTACAAAGCTGCATACCAGACAGATCATTTACAATGTGGATAAGCTTATTAACAACCATCTAGCTCCTTGTCCCTTGTACGTGCCTTGCAAAGGTCACTGAAGAGACAGAAGTTAATGAGTACACATGAATGATACATAGTTGCAAACACATGAATGATACATAGTTGCAATGATACATAGTTACAACATCTCCTCTGTTTTTATTATTTATGACGAGTCTTCTTCCTCGTCCGAGAAGACAGGAACCATTTTTATGGAATGTTCGCCGTCCCCGTCATCTAGGCAAGAGTGCGACCCGTCAGCGTCAGGGTTGTCCAAGGAGCGGTAACTCAGCAATGACATTTTTTCGTCCGGTGTTGAGGATATAACATGAGCTTGCAATAGCACATTAACATCAGCAGTTATGGAGGATAATTGATTTTTCAAAAATTGCAATATTCTATTAAAACAACAAGGTCCTATAATACATATCAATATAATGATTATTAATGATCCTGCCAATGCAGTTAAAAAGGTTGTAAACCATGGCGAAATAGAAAACAAACCCCCCTGCTATCGGCATAAAGACAACATTCTTCTTTAAGCATAGCACACAATCCCCCTTGTTTTAAAAAAATAACAGATCTAAATCTTTACGATTTTGCAAAAAGGGGGTATTCCATGGGTACCTGTAGGGATATAAAATCATCAGAGTTATACACACAAGCCATACTTGAATGCAAAATGATTTGGATTTAACAATTTCATCCCCGTGGACACATGCCGTGAGACTGGTGGAACAAGTCCAAACAAAATTATTGCCAGGGATAAAATACATTCCTTACAGGCGTGATGTTAAAGTTCCTCCTGAAGTGGTGTAGATTGCAGAATATCCCCTGGTTGTGTGGGTGCGTCTGCCAAATCGAATTGAAGTGGTGGGTAGAAGTCTTCTGTGCGAGAAAAATTGGTTGTAGAACTTAAATGAACTCCTTGAAAGTCAGTTATATTCCAAGCAATATTATCTCTTCTATGAGGCTTCTGCGGATCGTCATGGACAGTTCTTTTGAAGCGTTGTTTGTTGACAGGATCAGAGTTCGGGTATATAAAAACATCACATGCAGGAGAGACGGCTATGGACAAGTTAGTTGTAGAACATTTGCGAAATGAGGAGGGAATTTAATTAGTAGAAAAAGGATAATAATTCCAATAATGACAATAAAGATTAATTTGGTAATTCATCAAGGATGTTAGTTGGGGTGGGGGAACCCATAATACAATAGAAGGACATCTAGGTCCCCCTATGTTTAGATTGAATAGAGGAAAAGATTTTAAGGTTCCTTTCCATAGGAAGAGTAAAGAAGGAACAAAAGAGCGAGGGGAGAGTGTTCTTTAAACAAAACAGAAGTGACAGAGTGAAAACTACGGGTAGCATTTTCATGACGTACCCACATGGAACAAGTATAATAGCCTTCTGTTAATGAAATGGTTTTTAACACAAATAGTCTTTTGACAGGAAGCATAGGTTTTGTTGAAGTAAGGTAGAAATTGCAAAGAAGATGTAGGCAAGAATATCAGGAAGAGTTTTAAGATACAGAAATAGCAGAGGAATTCCCATGATAGGGTCTAACCGCCCTACCAGGGATCCAGCAAGTGGTTTTGTCTGGTAGTGAAATCGCAGCGTAGCCTCGTCCCCAAGTGAGAAGCTCAGCGGGACCCTGCCAGGCGGGATCTGGCAATCTGCGATAATATACCAGAGGTCTGTTAGGCGGGGGGGAGGGGGAGGAAAAATGACGTGAAGCAGCAGAAGTGGGAGGAATGCCAGTCAGATTAAGAAAGTGTAAAGTGTAAAGACAAACGTTAAGAGAATTTTGCAATGCTGGGAGGTTCGGGGGTTTTTCCCGCAACGAATATCGATCAAGAGCACGTTTCAGAGATAAGTTCGCTCATTCCACAATAGCCTGCCTCTGGTTGTTGTAGGGAATCCCAAACTTGTGGGTTACATCCCATCTGTTACAGAAGTCCTGGAATGCAGAACTTGTATAGGCAGGTCCATTGTCAGTTTTGATTTCTTTTGGACGTCCCAGCGAGGCAAAGGTACGAATTGAATGATTGATGACATGTTTTACAGTTTCTCCCCTTTGAGGAGTAGCCAGAATAAACCCTGAATATGTATCTATGGAAACGTGCAAATATTTCCAAGGGGCAAAAGGTGGATACTGAGTTACATCCATTTGCCAAATTTCACAAGCTTTTAATCCTCTAGGATTTACTCCTATGGGAATGGAATGTCCTTGCTTACTACATGTGGGGCATTGTTGAATAATGGCAGCAGCTTCTGCCTGAGTTAAGAAAAATTGTTTTTGTAAGGCTTTCTTATTTTGGTGAAAATAATCATGGCTTTCAGCTGCTGTCAGATTACAGATTGATTTACCGGATGCAGCTGCTGCAGCTGCGTCTGCCACCTTGTTTCCCTTCTGTAATATACCAGGAAGAGGTTAATGGCTCCTGATATGTGCTACAAAGAATGGATGCGTGCGGCTGTTGATACATTGCTGTAGAGGAAGGAACAACTTTAACAAAGAAACAGATATGCTAGGAGATAAATAGGCTTGATATATATTTTTCAAAATCTGAGAAACGTATAAGGAATCTACTATTAAATTAAAAAGAGCTTTTTGAAACTGTTGAAACGCAATAAGAGATGCAGCAAGTTCTGCCTGTTGAGCAGAAGATTGCGGAGGGGTAATTTTAGTTTTCCACTCTCCCTCCTGGTACCATGCACAAGCACCATACATTTTTCCCCCATCTGCATAAAGCGTAGGTGCATCTACTAATGGAGATATTGAGAGGGGGGAATGCCATTCAAAAGGGAGAGTTTTAAGAAAAGTAAACCGTGGGTCAGCTGGTAAATGGCAAGAAATTTGCCCTGGCCACTCTACTAAAGCTTATTGTAGTTCTTCTGAATTACACCATAGCATTTCCCACGTGGTCAATGAACAAGGAGTGAATATTGAAACAGGCTCACATCCCATGAGTTGTTTACATCTTTGTCAACCTTTAAAGATCAACTGGGAATATGCAGAGGCTTTACTAGTGATTGTGGTCCGTGGGGTGTGAGACAAATGCAGCCATTCTAAAATCAGAACCTGTGTCTGATGAGATTGCATAATGACAGCTGTGGGTCTCTGAACAGTATTTAGTAAAGCAATTGATAAAGGACAATTTTCTATAGCTCGATCCACCCATCGAGTAGCCAGTAAATGGGAAATGTCTTTTAATGCCTGCAACTGCTCTTTATTTAGAATGATAACATCGGACGGGGCTTTACCTTGCGTGAGAGCATTAAAGAGAGGAGCTAATGTAGCTGTAGTCAAACCCAAATAAGGATGTGCCCAATTTAAGGTTCCCAGGAACTGTTGTAAGATCACGAGTGTAGGTTTCGGGGGAAGTGTTAGGAGGGGAAGGGAAGGAACAGCAGCTGAAGCAAGTAACTTGTGACCTAAATAGGAAAAGGGAGATTTGGATTGTATTTTTTCTGGGGCTATAATGAGCCCTGCTTTACCTAGAATGGAGGTCAGGCACGGCAGAGTTTTTAATACCGTGCCCTGTGGGCCAGGTGCAGATACCAATATATCATCCATGTAATGATAGATTAAAAAATGAGGATATTTGTCCCTGTATGGTTGCAAGGCTAAATCCACAAAAAATTGACACATAGTTGGACTGTTTAACATGCCTTGCGGTAAGACTTTCCATTGATATCGTTTGGTAGGTCTTTGATTATTTAAAGTTGGTACTGAAAAAGCGAATAATTTTCTATCTGACTGCTGTAATGGAATGGAGAAAAAGCAGTCTTTTAAATCGATAATGACAAGGTCATACTCTTGAGGAATTATGTTAGGATTTGGAAGACCACATTGCAGGGGTCCCATTGGAAGGAGGACCGCATTCACAGCCCTTAAATCCTGAAGGAGGCGCCAAGCGCCGTTTTTCTTTTTGATAACAAAAACTGGGGTATTATATGGACTCAATGAGGGTTCTAGATGACCTCTATCTAATTGTTCTTGAACAAGAGAATGTAAGGCTTCAAGCTTTATAGAAGGGAGAGGCCACTGATCAATCCACACAGGGTTATTGTTAGTCAAATATAAGCGAAGCATGGTTAATGGAGGGTGAGTTGCGCATTAAACTGTGACATAAGGTCTCTTCCCCACAAATTAGTATACAGAGGAATTACAGCTGGTTTAATATAAGCAACACATTGAGACTCAGGGGAATGGGCTTTTACCCAGTTTCTGCTAATGCGAGTCTCCTGGAGTCCCCCCACTCCTCTCACCGCTGGTGCCACATCAGCAGGCCAGGTGTCCGGCCACTCAGTGTTCGGATGACGGAAATATCCGCTCCAGTATCAAAAAGACCAAGAAAGGATCGACCGTTCAATAAGAATGTTACCGTAGGTTTCGGTTGACTAATTGGTCTTTCAATTGCATAGAGTTGCTCTTGTTGTTGGTCTAAGAGCACAATCATTTTTGCCACAACATCCCCCTCATTTATAGTAACTTCTGTATTAGCTAGTACGGACAGGCAGACATCAGACAATACAGTGGGGTCATGCAGAAAAGGAGAGGCAAGAATACCTTGTTCAGCTAAGTCCCGTACAGGAAAGACTAGCACTGGAATATCGGGGGGCATGTGAAAAGGCTGAACAGGGTGTACAAAGAGAAAGTCAGTGATACCAGGGAGATAAGTAACAGTTTCATTAGCAACAAGATCGTAAGCGAAAGAAGAAAAATTGCAAGTTTCAGCAGCCTTTGTTATGGGGCTAGCTGCCTGCTCCGTTTCTAGTTTCCCTGATTCAAATAGGGTTTTTGAATGATTATAGGGTTATTCTGCTGTTCATTCTTTTGGACTCTGCACTGACTAGCCCAGTGATAGCCCTTTTTACATCGAGGGCATGGCGTTTTTGGGTGAGCTACCTGGTTTCTTGACATATTTGCTCCCCTGCCCGGGGCTCTTCATTGGCTCTTAAAGTGACCTGGCTTGCCGCAATTAAAACAATTACCCATTTTACAAGTATTTTGTTGGGAAATGGGAAGAAGAGAGCCCATGTTCTGCTGCATGCCTTCCGTAATGGCTGTAGCCAGAGTAGACATGGAATGGGATGTGGTTCCTATGATTCGGCAGGCTGCAAGATAATCCGCCAAGGTAACATTTGTCTTATTAATTAATGGTTGCAAAACCTTCTGACAATCAGCGTTTGCGTTTTCATAGGCAAGTTTTAAACCTAATTCATTACAAGCCTCCTCATTATCAATTTGTCTCTCCAAGGCTTCTGTGAGACGGTTTACAAAGGAGGAAAAAGGCTCAGAAGGTCCTTGGATAATCTTAGAGAAAGATTTGGGCACGCATCCCGCATTATCAATTTTTCGAGCCGCGGCCAAAGCACAATCCTGTAATATAGGGAAAGCAGCTGCGTCTATGGCAGTCTGCTGGGCAATGGTAAGCATGGTGCCGGTACCGTTAAGCATATCTAAAGTAACATTAGCTGGCAAGCCTCTAGCGGCTGCGGCTGCGGTACATTTATGAAATTCGGATTCCCAGACCAAAAATTGTGAAGGAGTGAGGATCATGGCAAATAATGTACGCCAATCAGCATTTATCAAGTCAGCGCCTGGTTGGGTTATTGACCCTAAAAGACCCTGTACATAGCGGGATTGAATACCATTTTCCTTGCAGGCTGCTTTCAAATCCTTAATTATTTTGTATGGCATTGGGGTATACTGAGGAGCTGGGGGATTGCCGGCTTGTATGACCGGATAGAGGGAAGCAGCTGCAAGGGTGTCCTCATCCATTTCCCCTTCATAAAAGGCTTGTTGAATGGCTTTTACAACACCCCCCCCACCTCGGGAGGGTGGTGGAGGACACGGGGGCTCTACATTTGTGGAAGTGGATTGAATGGAGGGAGGCTCCCGTAATGACTTATGACCATCGGGAGCGGAGGGTTGAAGGACAGAAAAGTTATCATAACTTGGCGGGGGAGATTCAAACATACTCCCTTCTTCTATTTTATAATGGACCATTAAAGCCTCCATAATTTTCCTCCAAGTGACCAAAATGCCAATAGGTGCACGAGGAGGACTATGGAGATGTTCACCAATTTTTTGCCAATTGGAAATTTTTAAGGACCCTTCCTCTGAATAATTGGGACAATGTTGCCACACATAAGCCAATAATGTAGCAATAGGTCTCATTTTTACAGGCGAGCCCTTTAAATTAGCAGAATATTTAGAAGAAGAAGCGACTAACTCCCTCAATTCCTTCAGATGCTGCGTCTGTTGTTGAGAAAAGTTTCCACCCATACTTACGAAAGTCGAGACCGTGTTTCAGATCCGATGATGTGCAATTCGCTTCAGGCCTGGCGATGCACAGCTCCCATCGAGCTGATAAGATATGGGCGCGTCGCAACGTATCTCCCTTAGGGAATCACGTCGGGGTCACCAGAATGCGGTATCTGCTATCCCGCATCAGATGGGCGGCTCATGATAGGGAGCGAAGGAGAGAAAAACGACAGGAGGCGAAGTTTCCTCAGGATGAGCGCACCCCAAATGTCTTGGCACACGCTCTTTTATTGTGCTTTTTTACAAGAAAATGATTTAATCAAAGCTCAAGTCAAACATGATAATCCCATCAGGATGTGCATGTTTACAAAGCTGCATACCAGACAGATCATTTACAATATGGATAAGCTTATTAACAACTGTCTAGCTCCTTGTCCCTTGTACGTGCCTTGCAAAGGTCACTGAAGAGACAGAAGTTAATGAGTACACATGAATGATACATAGTTGCAAACACATGAATGATACATAGTTGCAATGATACATAGTTACAACAGAGAGGCATCATGGTTGAAGTACCATCTTGTAGCATGGGGAAACTACCTCAGGACTAGAAAAGAGCATGATTAGTTCCCAACTTCAAAAAAGGGGGAAAAACAGATCCAGAAACTACAGAACAATCAGCCTAACATCAATACTGGAAAGATCCTGGAAATGATAATCAAGCAACAAATCCGCAAACACCCAGAAGCAAACAAAGTTATAAACAGAAGCTGCCTGTAGTTTAAGATCAACCCTAGCTGTGTGGCGGGCTTATCCAGCGCTACATCAGTTTTTCTGTTCAAATAAAAAATACTCTGGTATGGCTGCCCATCTTGAAAACACATATTTCCTCACTGATTTGGCCTTGATGATTGATATGCTAACTGAAATATCTCTTCTTTCTAATGCATTCCAAGCGAGAAACATAGACATTATAAAGGCTGAAAAACTTGTGGTAAGATCATTTGAAATGCTTATAGGGGAAAAGGGTGCATATGAAAAAAAATCGATGAATTAATTAGTTCAGAAATCTTTAAAAATATAAATTTTATAAAAAATCATTGATTTGTGGGACTTCCTTATGAAAAACTTATAGAAAGTATTGTAACTAATTTGAAGAAAAGATTGATGGATTGCGAACATTTGAAAACAGGCCGCCAATTTAAAGACACTGATAAATTAAAATTTCTAAATTATTTGGAGCCAGATTATTGGAACATTGAAGAAGTGGTGGTTCCAAGGAGAGCAGCTGAAGAACAATTGGTTGTATTTGGTGAAATTTTCAATTATGAAATCAATATTAATGATTATCGTGATTTCATAGAAAATGTACTAAAAGATTCTAAAAATTATACAGTTCCTTGCAGCATTAAAAAGGCTAGAGATATTATTAAAACTATTGCAGTCAGTTCAGCAGAGGCAGAAAGGGGCTTCTTGCAGATGAACATAATATGTTCAGAGGGCAGAAGTCACCGTACAGTTTCCAATATTACAAACCTCCTCACCATCAGTCTAATTGGCTTCCCTGTGCAAGAATGGGACCCTGTTCCTGTATAGTAAAGAAGTGGTTACGGGCACATCACACAGCTGATAATGCTCATGTTAAACATAAGAAAACTGTAACTCAGGACACTAACAGAAAAGCAATTTGGCAGTACTTTCAGTAAGTTTTATTGTCTTTGTAAAGCTTTGTTATATAATAGTTTTTGATTAATGTTTTAAAATGTAACAATATAGTTTTGTGTACCTTTTTATTATTTAAGCATTATAGACACGACATAATAAATTACCTTTTGTTTTGGTGTATCTTTTTTTAAAAATTACCTTTTGTTTTGGTGTATCTTTTTTTAATGATTAAAGTCATTAGGGCAAAGAAGTGATGTTGAGTTGGCCTCGCCCAGCCCTCTGCGGGCCTCCCCATAGCAACCAGGCCTCATCCTGCCCTCCCCGTAGCTCCCTGGGCCTCGCCCTGCCCTCCCTGTAGCTCCCCAGGCCTCGCCCTGCCTTCCCCGTAGCTCCTTGTAGCTCCCCAGGCCTCACCCTACCCTTCCCATAGCTCCCCAGGCCTCACCCTGCCCTCTCCATAGCTTCCTGTAGCCCCCCGGGCCTCACCCTGCCCTCCCCGTTGCTCCCCGTAGCTCTCCAGGCCTCGCCTTCCCTCCCCATAGCTCCCCGGGCCTCACCCTGCTCTCCCCGTAACTCCCCAGGCCTTGCCCTGCTCTCCGCGGGCCTCCCCATAGCTCGCCAGGCCTTGCCCTGCCCTCTCCAGGGTTCCCCAGGCCTTGGAAACTGGCAAAAAACATAGAAAACCTCAGTCACAAGACTTTGTGGGATGTTGTAATTAGTCATAAGTGTGTGTACATGTGTGTGTCTGTGTGTGCATCGCTGTCAAAACACCAAAAACAGGTCAAGTAGCTCTGGGGAGGTCAGTCATAAATTAGAACCTTGCTAAGCAACTGGCCATTAAGCAAGGACCACTTATATTTGGTTTACCAGCCACATGGCCGCATCCACCCCAGTCACATGACTACCTAGCCATGCCCATCCCAGTCACATGACTGCCTAGCCACTCAGCCAGCAAGCCACGCCCACCCAATCACATGACCCACTAATCCACACCCACAAATTTGGCCATGCCCACAGAACCGGTTGTAAAGAAATTTGAATCCAACCCCTGGTTTAGCAGTTATCTTCTCACTATTCATGCAGATAGTAAACAAAACCTTACAGCTTTTAAAATTAGTAACTCTGATTAAATGGCACTGGACTTTATTTATGTTTTACATGACATATCTGAGCCGCCCGTTTCGCTCAGACTTTGGATAATGTACAATAAAATGTTAAAATATAAAACAGTATATATAAAAGTTAAAAAATTAGGGGACTTCCAGTTTGGGTTTCTTCGGTGATGGACTGAAATCTGTGATCATAGATTCGAGGATGAAGCTACCACATAGAGGTGGCGATGAGGGGGGAGACTGTTAGCTGAATAGAGGGGGAGCCACATCTATTCTCCTTGGCTGGCCATTACTCCCTTTCACGAAGGCAGTTTCAGTGGTGATCAGAAATGGCCACCTCAAAGAAGAACCTGACCAGACAAGATTGAGCAGGAGGAAGGCAAAAGGGAGAGCTTGACAGACCAGGCTAAGCAGAGACAACATCTAAGCAAGGTACCCTGGATTTAAAAGTATTAAGAGTGTTATTCCTAAAAGAAGATTCTTAAAATGGCAAAGAAGAGAGAAAAGGAGGGGGGGAAATCCTTTTTTCTATTTCTCATACTGACAGTTACAAACGGCTTTGAATGTTAAAAAGAAGAAATCTAAATAAGAAATTTGTGATAATTTATTTTGACACTAACAGGCAATTTTAAGCTGAAATTAAAGTGTCAAAAGGAAAATAAAGTTTTTCTGGATACTCTAAAGCCCTTAAAAGGAGAAGAGTGGAGGAAAAAGGGTGGAACTTGGAAAGAACAGAGAGTGCCACCTGGAAATAAAAGGGATGAACAATGAAACTTTAAAAAGACTTCCAAAGGATACTGAAACTTTATTAAAAGATAACAGAACTCCTGGAAAGGAAAAGTTGAAGAAAGAAACAAGTAGAAACAGCTTTGGATTACTTGGTGATTTTTAGAATTTTGGGTATTGGATTTTTAATTAAAGTCAATCGGGTGGTCGTTTAAAAGTGTTTAAAATGGCAGTACTCCTTGAGGAATTAAAAATGGAACTTTAAAAAATGAAAGAAGAGGCACAAGAGAGAGGAGGATCGTTTGGCTTCATATTTCAATTCTTAGAAATGGAGATTTTGAACTATGAAAAACAACAAGAAATGCTTGAAGAGCAAGAAGAAGGGCCGGACAAAGAAGAAGCCATCTTTAATGATCAAATAATGCAATGTGGGGTAAAACGGAAAAAAGAGGAAAAAGAAGTTAAAATTTTAAGATTTGAGGGAACAACTAAAAAAAAGAATAGTTTGAAAAATAAACACAACAGTGTGAGAAGTGTATCTAATTTGTGACTCAAAACTCAAGATGAAAAAGGGAGTTTCCCCTTTGAAGTAAGGAAAGGCAGTATCAAACACTGATTAGAATGTTGACTGATCTTGGAATGTCTTTGAAACACTGGGAATTATCACACTTTTTAGGAATGCCTTTGAAATGCCAGATACCGGTTATGTAGGTTATCTGCTAAGGAAGCGCCGATTGTATAAGGTAATAAAATGTAACTTGTATCCTGAAAAACAAATTGTAAATCAAGCCATTTGTATACTGGGGGGTTAATTTTAGGGTATAAGAATAGAGCCTTTAAGATTTGCTTTTTGTTCTCTCCTCAACTGCCAGAAGGGGAGAACCCATCTGCAGATGCTTTATTCCAATAAAGCCTTTTTCCTTGGATCAACTTTGAATCCTGGTGGTTTTTCTTAGCCACAATCTCACAACAGTAAGGAGAAGCAGAAAAGAGAATTACAGAAGGGAGAACTAGAAAGGGGGGGACAAAAAGGGAGTGAGAAAAGGGGGAAGATAAAAAGGAAAAGAAGTTATAAGGGACAAAAACAGGAAATAAAGAAACAGGAAACGTACAAAGGTCAAAGGTATTAGCTTATTTAGAAGACGTAGAGATAATGGTTAAATCAAATTAAAAGTGAGAATTCTGCAAGGGTAGTTCTGTTATAATAGAAATAGTAATGAGTCATGAGCTAGAAATGAAACAGGTGATTAAATTACAAGATAAAACTGGTATTGTAATGTAATGGTATGCTTACTAATAATTAAATATAATAATGAAAGGGAATATATTTTAATTGTTCTTAAAGACTTATAAAATACAATTGAAAAAAATGTGAAAGATTTATAATGAAATCAATACCAGTTGTTAGGATGAATTTGAATAGAATAACTATTTTGTTTACTATTTTTCATATATATATTTTCTGTTTTAGAATCTTGTATGTATTTCTAAGGGAAAGTACCAAGCGGAATTCAGTTCATGAGAGCTATATGATATAAAATATATACTAGAAATTGAATGCTATAATTGTATAATGTATAAATTAAATGTTTAATGAGATTTGAAATGACAATAATTATAAGATTCAAAGGTGCCACACTCTATTTGGCAATTACAGGGGGAATCTTGCTTTTTAATGCCTGGAAGGGGAGGAAATTCTCTCTTACCCTCTCTCTTTTGGGATGATGATGGAAGAGAATATATGAAATTGTAAACCGGACAGACAAAAGTACAAGTATAATGAATAAAAAGATGTAGAAATTTAGGGAAAAAATGTAATTGAATTAGAAAATAAAATGAGATAATTATAAAAGAAGATTAAGGAAAGTAGGGGAAGAGAAAAATTATTTAGAAATTGAAAAAATGGTGATAAGATATGAAACTGAATATATAAGATGAATATGTAATTGAGATTATGTCTGTATGGAGATGTGATAACCTGGAATCAAGCTGTTCTCAAAAAAAGTTATTTCATATGCTGTTATGTTTTGTAAAAACCCAATCAAACTTTTACAAAAAAAATTATGAGGAAAGTGTGATTAAATACTACCAGTAGTAAAAGTAGTAAAAGGCAACAGGAGGGTTTTCAGTGGACTAACCAGCCCTACAGCTGCATGCTCTTCTGGGCTCTCCACATGAAATTGCAGAGCCATATTTTTGGAAGAACGGGAGAATGGGGGTCTGCCTCACCTCCAAAGAAAGAATGTTCCACAGGCTGGGACAACAGCAAATACTCTCTTCCTAGACCCTGCCAGTTGAAATTTTTCAACTGGTGCAACATATCCTTCCTACCATATATATTTATTATTAGGAACCAAACACAATCAATTCAATGCTATTGTGATTTAGTATTTCTGTCTGCAAGTAACAAAAATGGGGAATTGCCAGATATTGCTGAGATACAGCTTCTAGTTTTCGTTACAAGTGACCTCAGAAAAACATAGAAAAATAGACTTGGAAGGGACCTTGGAGGTCTTCTAGTCCAATCTCTTACTCAAGCAGGAGATCCATGATGGCGAACCTATGGCACATGTGCCAGGAGTAGCATGCAAAGCCCCAGCTCAGTTCCTCTGCGATGCCAGCCAGATTATTTTTGGGTATCTGCCATGCATGCACAGGAGGGTGGGGCGCATGCGGGAGACACGTGCTCATGAGCAGGGGCAGTGCAGGGGTCCTGCTCACATGTGCAGGGGAAGCATGGGGGCCGCGCATGCATACGCAGGGGTGGTGGGAGCACATGGGGGTTGCGTGTGCATGGGCAGGGGGTGGGGGAGCGTGAGGGGAGGTCGTGCATGCATCACATTATGGGTGCAGGCATGCACACGCACTTTCAGTACACAATGACAGAAAGGTTAGCCATCACTGCCCTTATGTTGTTTACATTCATAAATAGGCATATAGGTAATCCTCACAATCACAGTTGAGACAAGAATGGCCACAATTGGGACCCTGAATCTGTTGCTGAGTAAGCAGTTGTTAAGTGAGTTAGACCTGATTTTATGACCTTGTTTGTCATGGTTAAGTGAATCACTACTTTTATTTAGTGAAACATGTAGTCATTAAGCAAATCAGGTTTTCCCCGTTGAGCCTGCTTACTGAAAGTGGCTGGGAAGGTCACAAATGACAATCACATGACCCTGGGATGCTGTAAACATCATAATACATGCCAGTTGCCAAAGGTCTGAAATTTGATCATGTGACTATGGGGATTGTGGGGATGCTGTGCAGGTTTATAAGTGTGAGGACTGCTCATTAGCCACTTATTTCAGTGCCATAAACAAATGGTTGTAAGTTGAGAACTACCTGATTTTCAGAGACTGGGTAGATAGAATTCTGGGCTCTTCTGACTTAACCTTAGCCAATATGAGAAGTCTTGAACAGAATTTTAAACTTTCTGATACACATACATTTGGTTCCATAACTTGGGTTCTCCAAGAAGATACCATTTAATAGATCAACTAGTTCTATCATCTAGCATGTATGTAAATGCCATATAATGCCATTTTCAACTTCGAACTGAACCACCTCTCCATTCCTCAGTTGCCACAAAGTGGGAAGGAGGTTGGAATGCGTAACTAGACACAACAAAGCTTTCTCGTGAGAACAGGTTATCTCCACTGGCAACAGATAAGGTTGGGAAAGGAGTGCCTGAAGAACCTTCCAATTAACTCAATTGGCCAATATGACTTGTGACATTAAACTATTTCCTAGTTTAATTATACTGACACCTCAAGAAAGATTTAGATTTGGTTTTTCATTGAAGCTGTGCTGACATACTATGACATATACATTAAAGAAGACCTTTGAGAAGAAGCCATGTCTCAGGGTTCTGATTTGCTTGTCAGAGCCTTGACAGCCATTTTGCTTGGGAATTTCTCTGTACCAACTCAATTTAAGAAGCATGAGGTAAAAAGTAACTAAATCCTCACATTACTAGACCTCAACATGGCAGACTTCAGATTCAGCAGACAAAAATCCATTCACCATATTATGTATGCCAAAAATTCCATTCACATTTAGGCAACATCGCACCATTTTCTATGCATGTAAAATCCCATTTGAATTTGGGCAAAGCTGACTACACTCGTCTGATAACTTACAAGTTGACCCCTGCCTTCATTTCTGAGGTATAGTTATTTAATCTTCTCAATATATCAAAGGGCAAAAAATTAAAAACATAATTGTCTATTGAAAAAATGCAAGAAATGCTCAAGTTTCTTCTATTAAACAAGTTCCTTATTTAAGCCACAAAGTAAACTTCACTGAATATACTCAGTTTGCAGTGTTCTGTTTTACTGATTTTGACAAATCCATTCCTGGATTTCAATCAATGTGCCAGCGCAGCCGACAGATGCACTTACTGCAGGATGACAAAGTGTTGCTCATTCTGAGGAACAATCAGTCTCCCACAGGTCACCCACAGGCTTTTTCTCCTTTCTAGACTCTGGAAGACAGAAAGATAAGAAGGCAATCATTGCGATTTTTTTAAGAGTCCCACTAAGAAGCAAAATTTAACATTTTTGAGAATGCGTGTGAAATGCAGCTTGTCCCTGTAGATATTCCAAATACTTTCTGAGACACATCAATAATACAAGATACATACTTGTTTTTTCCACATGTTTTTTTCTGATGCATCTCACTTGAGGTCTTTGCTTGCTTCATTTATCCTATATATGATTTTCTGCAAGGCATGGTCAAAAAAGTTAAGATTGTGACTGTTAACTGTAATTAAAGATTCATCTCAATTTTTGGTTTGTTGTATATGACACCATATACAACAACTGCACTGCTTCAGTCACTTTCTTGACTTCTATGAGCAAAACCTGAGGACATACCAGATCCTACATATATTGGTCACTATCAGTCACTCACTGATTTATAATAACTGCTAATTCCTGATTTTGAACTATATACAAAATCAAAATTAAAATATCCACAGTAAGACTAAAATCCAGAAATAACCATAAAACCATAAAGATAAACATAAAATATATAAAACAATCCTGAGTATCTTATTCCACATAATAAATCCTCTCAAATTACTCAAACTTTCAAAAGTTCCCAAAAGGCCAAAGCTATGGATTCCTTCTAGCAGGCAAATCTATTTATTTATTTTTCTCTTTATGAATAAGTTTTATTAGGTTATAAAGTGTTATAAAATACAAAATAGGAAAGCAAATAAAAGGGCAGGGATAGGGAGGAGAAAAGGGCAGAGAAAAGTAAGGAAGGGTAAGGAAAGAATAAAAAGCATTGACTTCCAACTCTATCTGTTACAGCAGGGGTCCCCAACCACTGGCCCGCGGACCGGTATGTGGATCACTTTGTACCAGGCCACAAAGAAAATAAAATTTTAAAAAATGGTGGCTTTCTTCACCTTCGGTGAATGCTGCTGGGATCAGGGATCAAGGACACAAATGAAAGAAGGGGAGGGAGGAAGCAACCAAAGCCTGTCCTGCTCTCTAGCTCAGCGGCTTCGGTTTCCTCCCACCTCGTTCCTCTCTGTCGCTCTCTTGCTCCTCCACCAGCCCAGGAAGAAACTGTTTCAAAGAAGCCGGCAGGGTGGCTTTTCCTGTCAGCGCAGCTCCTCCAAAGCGCCCGTTCACCCCCACCCAGCCACCCGTGGTTCAATCCAGTGCTCCGTTCTGCCTGCCTGCCTTCGTTTCTGGTTGTTTCGGAGCAGCTTCGGCTGAGAATAATAACTATTCGCCTCTTTTTATCAGCTGAAGCTGCTCCAAAATAACCAGAAACGAAGGCAGGCAGGCAGAACGGAGCACTGGATTGAACCACGGGTGGCTGGGTGGGGGTGAACGGGCGCTTTGGAGGAGCTGCAGCGACAGGAAACGCCACCCTGCCGGCTTCTTTGAAGCAGTTTCTTCCTGGGCTGGTGGAGGAGCGAGAGAGCGACTGAGAGAGGAACGAGGCAGACACCTGAGGGAGGGAGGGAGACACCTGAGGGATGGGGCTGAGGAAGGCAGGGCTGAGAGCCGTGGGCCGCCGCCCAGCGCTCAGTTTTGAAGGCGCTCCTCAGCCCGGCGCAGTTCCTGAATCTGCAGCTGAAACCCTCTGTTTTAAATGTCCCAAGAGAAGAGAATATCTGTAGCTCAGGGTTGCAATGAGGGGGCATTGGCACTCCCTGAACTTGGAGGTTTGCTGGCAGACGTTTTATTACCCGATTAGGTAACAACATCAGATGTTACCTAGTCAGGTAATGAAATGTCTGCAAGCAAACCACTAAACTCGGACTCGTCCCTCCCCCCTTGAAAAAGGGTTTCTGCTTGAAACTGGTCCCTGGTACAAAAAAGGTTGGGGACCACTGTGTTACAGAATAGGGCATTAACAACAATCACAACCTTTTGTTTTACTATAAACCAGTAATTTCTACAAGAATCTATCGGTCTAATTTGTAAAACCCGGAATCAAAGTTTCATTTTTTTCCACATCAAGCATGAAATTCAGAAGCGGTTTCCATGTGGAAACAGAAGTACTTATGTTCTTTTCTTTAAGCAAAGTAGTCATTTTTGCCATTTCAGCCAATTCCATCAACTTCTGCAACTATTCTTCTATAGTAGGAATGGAAGTGTCCTTCCATTTTTGCACATAGAATAATCTTGCTGCTGTCAACATATATAGTAACCAAGTTCCAAAGTTCCTGTCTGCTTTTAGGAGTAGAGCCTGGGCACTGCACCCACACTTGAAGATAGTGCTAAACCAGCAACTGGACTATATCATTGTTTGTAATTCACACAACATGTGGTCAGATCACGATTTATTCTTAATTCAGAAGATGATTTATTTTGTTTGTTTATTTATAAATACAATTATTGGCCATCCATCTTACTATAGGGTAATTCTGGGTGGCTTACAGTTACAAATACAATTAAAACATATGTGGAAAGGGAACTTCACGAGGACATTGGTGTCACCCAAGCAGGAAAAGCCCAAAGGGAACATCAGGCCAGCCATAAAACAAACTTGCATAGGAAAAGGAATCAAATAAAAGGTATTAAAGAAGCCCCTTGGACAAAAGCCCAAATAATTAAGAAAACTTGGGAAACAAGAAAAGAAAACCCTTACAAACATAAGACATGCCAAATCAGCAAAACAAACAGACAAAAGACACAAAATATATTACAAAGGAGACAGACAGGAGACTGCCACAAAACAAATATAAGAAACCATTAAGCTAAAAAAGATTAGGATGAAACCGATAAAACAATCAAACCACCCCACAAAGTTTGCCTTCCGCACCCCGCAGAGTTTACCCTCCGGCGGGAAGAAAGACAACCCCTGACAGGATTTAAAACATTAAGAAATACAAACACAAGCACTCACACAAAAGGAGAAAAGGGTATAAAAATCAGGGACTTGCCATAAGAAGCTAGCTAGCCCAGGAACGCAGACTTCTCGCTGTTCTCTGCCTTCTTGAAAAATAAAAAGATCCAGCTTTAAAGCAGTTGTCCGTAACCTTGCGCCGGAGCTCTCCCAGCGGAAAAATCAAATCCTCAGAAGAAAGGCATTTTGACAGCCTTTCAACACATAAAAAGTTAAAATCACACATTAAAACCTAGGACACATGGGGAGGGCAGGGGTGGAGTGGGAGGAAGGTGGGATCTATTATTATTAAATCAACCAACTCCGCTGCACTGTTCCCCCACTGGGGTCCTATTGAGGACCTGTATCCTGTATGAGTCAAAAAGAGGACTGTGAAAATATTTACAGACCCCTCACATCCTGGACATAAACTGTTTCAACTCCTTCCCTCAAAATGACACTATAGAGCCCTGCACACCAGAACAACTAGACAGTTCCCCCCCCTCCAAACGCCATCCCTCTGCTAAACAAATAATTCCCTCAACACTAATTATTTACAAAGTCTGCACTACTATCACTATTAATCTTCTCATCACACCTTATCGCACGTCCCCTCCCACTTGTGACTGTTTGCCTGTAACTTTGTCACTTGTATCCTTACAATTTATATGGACTGTTTCCTAGTATTGATTGTTGATTGTACCCCATGACTATCACTGTTGTACCTTATGATTCTTGACGAATGCATCTTTTCTTTTACTCAGTATACCCAAAAGAAACACAAGGCAAAGTCCTTGTGCGTCCAATCACACTTGGCCAATAAAGAATTCTATCTATCTTACAGAAAGATAAGGAGGGGGTGGGGGCAATTTTACACGAGGAGGGAGATGATGTTTCAGAAGCAGGAGCAACAGCAGAGAAACCCTCCCTCCTGCACCCGCCAACCAGAATAATCAGGCCGGCAGGACCCGCAATAGGCCTCCTCTGCTGGCACTGTACAGGCCAACTGTACAGGCCAATCGCATTGGGGTGGGGGGGAAGTGGGGGGGGGGGTTTGAGACCTTTACGCTTAAGTCTCTCGTCGTACGGAGTTGGCTTTCGGAGTCTGGTTTTCGGAGCGCGCATGCGCACAGGCCACCTGGTGTCTGGCGCGCAGGCGCGCGTGGAAAGGCCAGTTGTCCTGTGCGCATGTGCCGGCTCCGCTTTGCCTTTCGGGGACCGTTGCCCCTCGCTCCACCCATCCACGCCCAATCCCAGTCGGGGGAGGGGTGGGGGGGTAGGACTTACACACTGCGTCCTCCTCCGCTGGGAAGCCGTCCCGCCTTCCCGGCCTCGGAACAGGCCTCTCGCCACTTCTTCCAAGGGAACGCGACAACTTCCCGGCCGGCGTGCGTTCCTCCCACCTGTCCCAGACCCGCCTCCCCAGAAGAGCGGCAGCTGCAAGGGGGAAGGGCAAGACTGACCGGCCGGCCCGCCGGCCGGCCACCGCAGCTGCTCCCACGCCGGCGAGCCATGCAGGCAGCTCCTCCTCCAGTATCCCGCCCTGGGGCGAGAGGGCAGCGGAGGCACGGACGGGGCAGGCCAAGGCTTCTCTCTCCCCCCCCAGCGGGCTTGTCCCCTCCAGCCACGGCATTAATGCGTATCTGTGCTCCGCACCGGGGCAGCGTTTGCTGGTTGGGTGAACCCAGCAGTGCAAGGGGAGCAGAACTGCCGGCCAGGACAGAACAGCAACGCTCCCACCCTGGAAAAAAAAAAACAGCTACTTTGACAAGTTGCACTAACATGTCACATACACATTCCGTTGTCTGCATGGCGATGGGATAAGAGGGAAAACACCACTTCTAGGGTGGAACACAAAAATCCACCTGAGACCTCCACGGCTGCAAGTGGGCAAAGAGATACAGATGATGGCACCTGGAGGTGTCCTCTGTCAACAGTTAATGGACAACTATTGTATTGCAGCAAGGATATAGATTTGCCTATTTTGCTGCACTGAGTAATAATTCTAGTTTAAAGTTCAGGTTGTTTTAGTACATATTGTATTTAATACAATACTTGTATGCTGTATGTATGGTGCATTTTAATATGCAGTTTCAAAATATTGTAATTATATACACCATAAACTGGGCCACTGCTAATTGAGGAGTTTAAAATGAATCAGTTATGAATTCTGACTTGGAAGAAGGGCTCATACAAAGTACTTAACCGAGTCAGGGCAAAAATCCCTAGGACAGCATTCCCACTTAGCTTAGTTAGCATTTACCTGGTTGGGTTTCACAGCTCAGGGCGCTGTACTTTGCTCACTTTGCTGTTCATTTTGCAACGTGACCCGAAAAACAGAAAAATCCTGGGCATCTTGGATGAAGGCAGCGTAATGTTGGTTGCTCAGCTTTGGAAAAGGCTGTCACCTTAGCCAGACCAGATGTTAACTTGGATTAATCCGAATTTGTTTTGGGTGGCCTTGGCCTGCCCATGAACGGATCCATTCAGATCTCTTCCCAAGCTGGTGGCGGCAATTGGAGGGTGCACAGACGGTGGGACTGCAATGGTTGTGCCCTTTGGCCCAGTGATGGTATTCAGCCAGTTCACACCAGTTCAGGCAAACCGGTAGCAAGAATTTGGCATGGGTTGCCAAACTGGTAGTGACTTGTGGCTGACCATGCCCCTGAACTGGTCACCCGATTGCCCAATGGTTACTGCTTGCTTGCTGCCCCGCCCAGCCACCCTCTTGCTGCTCGCTTGCCCCGCCCTCTGCTCACTGTTCGCTCCACACTTCCCAAGCCCATCCTTATAAAAATGCCACGTGGCCCTATCGTTTGTGCATGCTAGTCTCTTCTGCAACTTGCTTGCCTAAGCTGACTTGAGTCTACTCTGACTTGAGTTGAGTCTACATTGGGGCATGGTGCCTGTGCCCCAACAGACCTGCCTCCTGCCTACAGGACCAGGTAAGCACTGACTCACTAGCCCCCACCACCCGGCCCCGGGCTTCTGAAACCAGGGGCTGCTCATTCCCACCACCCGGCCTTGGCCCCGGACTTCTGAAAGCCTCTGGTGGCCAGGGCCTACATAGCCACCAAGCCACCGGGAGTCACTTGTGGGGCAGCCACTACCCTTTGCGGCCAGCTGCCCCTGCTGCTGGGCTTCAAAATGCTCCCAGAGCTGCTTTCCAGCCAGCCAGGGCCCAAAGGCCTGGGCCTAGTCAGCCTAGCTAAGTAACCTACCTCCAACCCTCATCCAGCCTCCAGCAAGTACCTACTTCTTCAGACGCCTTCTCCTGATTCTCGAACGGCTGCTGCTGACCCATCTCCTGCCTTGCTTGTACTGTCTTTCTCTGCATCCAGCTCATCAGCAAGCAAATTATTCTGCCTGCCTGCTTTCTTCAATTGGGTACGTGGCTTCTTTTTTCATGATTTAAAACAAGGGTTTCCAAACTTGGCAAGTTTAAGACTTGTGGACTTTAACTCCCAGAATTCCTGAGCTAACATGATTGGAGGAGGAGTTCTGGGAGTTGGTCCACAAGTCTTAAAGCTGTCAAGTTTGAAGATCTCTGATTTAAAAAAGCAGTAAGTGAGTTAATTTTTTTTTTTAGGAAAAAAAATTAGGATTTTTTTGTTAGGAAATAGTCATATAAAATTTAGGATATTTTAGCTGCTTTTCTATTTTTAGAAAGCAGCTGCTTTGTGAGATTGTCACAAGTTGGGCCACTAGGGTGCACTGCAAGCTTTAGAAGATGCTGGTGCAATATGCTGGTTGGCCACTGGAGTGGGTTGCAAGCTCTGGGAGACGCTGGTGCGATACACTGGTTAGTCCACTGGGTTGCGTTGCAGGCTTCAGAAGACCACCAGGGGGTACTGCAATGGGTAGCTTGTTCACAGGCCTGTAGCTGAGAAACAATCACCAGAGGATGCTGTCCTTTAATCTTATGTTCTGATCAGCTGGGCTTGGGCAATTTCCTTTTAGTAGAATTTAGGCTAACTTCTTGCTAAATTCAGCTAAGGGTTTTTTCCTCTCCAGTTTAAAAACAAAGATAAAATAGGACAGTGAACTTTGTTGACTTTCTTTTGGCTACAAGCCTGATCACTTTTTTCAGCTTTCCAGAGGCAGATTCCCTCTTTAGGGGAGTTGGTTTACACGCAGAATGGCTAAAAGTATTTATGACTCGGTTGGCTTGGAGGCCAGTGTCATAAAACTCAACATAAAGATGGGCCCCTTTTTATTGCCTGCTTCCTCCATGGAATTCCTCCTTCTTCCAAATGAAGAGAGAGGAATCAAACCTTTGTTTTAGTAACTCCAGGGACAGGGGATAATACAGCTTCCTTACTCAAATCAGTCTCTCATTTGCAAATAAATACAGTCACTCAGATGCAAAGAGAGACAGAGAGGATGCAACTATCTGTTTGCGTCTTGCAAATGGGGGAATTTATGGCCGCTCCCGGTGATAGCCCGTGCGCACTTTCGGCACGCGACAATGAAAAGGTTAGCCATCACTGATATACAGCCTTGCTGGACTCCTTTCCCAATTTTGAACCAATCAGTGGTTCTGTGTCCAGTTCTCACTGTTGCTTCTTGACTCGCATTTAGGTTTCTCAAGACATAAATAAGGTGGAGGGGGGGGGGACTTTAGATATGGAATAGACTTGGATAAGTGGCAGATACTATGGTCTAGAAACTACAAATTAACTATGTCAACAGCTTAGAAAGAGAATTTGTATAAAGTGTTTTACAGGTGGCACTTACCCCCAATGAGAATTGCCACGATGTTTAAAGATAAGTTGGCAAAGTGCTGGAAATGTCAGAAGTTACCAGGATCATACTACCATATGTGATAGACATGCACAGAAGCTAAAAAGTATTAGACTAGAATACATATGTGGCTGGAGAAATGATAAAACAACCTATAGATTTAAAACCAGATACATTTTTATTGGGAATTTTGCCTGAGGGTTATAAACAAAGAGTTAACCTACTTAATTATGCATGTATTAACAGCAGCTAGGATTGTATTTGCACGAAATTGGAAAAATGAGAAAATTCCAATGGATGAGGAAATAATTAAGAAAATAATGGAATGTGCAGAAATGAGTAGATTGACAATGGCAATTAGAGAACAAGAGGAAGAAGATAATTATAAAATTTGGAATTTATTTTATGAATGGCTCGATAGAAGAGTAAGAAATTGAAATATGTAAATACAGTATAATATCTATAACTGATAATTGAATGAGTTAGTAAGAAAATGAATGTGAAATATATTATTGAAATTCAATAAATGTTAAAGCTAATATAATAAGTGATATATGTGATATAAAATACTAATTAGAAGGATAACATAAGTAACATAAGTAAAATATGTATGATAATGTTATGTGCACAAAGAAATGTGTACCCAACTGACACACTAATGAGTAGAAAGAAGGTTTTATTTGTTGGTTTTTGTTGTTGTTACAAAAATAAAAATTTTATTTAAAAAAAAAAGAGACAAATATGATGGTTGGTACTCCCATCTCTTTTAAGAACTTGCCACAATTTGTTGTGATCCACACAATCAAAGGCAGTCAACTAAGCAGAAGTAGATGTTTTTCTGAAACTCCCTAGGTTTCTCCATGATCCAGCATATGTTGGCACATACACAGGATTGGAAAAGGTTTACATTCCAATGCCAAAGAAAGGCAATGTCAAAGAATGTTCAAACTATCACACCATTGCACTCATTTCACATGCTAGTAAAGTTATGCTTAACATCCAACAAGTAGGCTCCAGCAGTATATGGATCGAGAACTACCAGAAGTACAGGCAGCATTTTGAAGAGGCAGAGGAACTAGAAATCAACTTGCCAACATATGCTGGATCATGGTTTTTCTTGCCTACGTGTAAAACCTTAGTTTTCCTTACACTAAATTTCATTTTGTTATATATGTCTCAGTGTTCAAGTCTGTTGTGATCCATCTGACTCTTCAGCATATATCTTCTGGGATGTTGACTATTCCAGCCAGCTTGGTGATATCTGCCAATTTGATTTCTTTCTTCTGTTCCCTCATCTAAACTATTTATGAAAGTATTGAAGACCTAAGGTAGAACTTTGGGGTACCTCCATTGCTTACTTCCCTCAGTGTAGATATAGTTCCATTAAGGACTACATGTTGAGTGCAATTTGTCAGTCAGATAGAAATGCATCTAGTGGTGATGCTGTCTATCCCACATTTTTCTAGCTTATCAAGAAGCAGGTTGTGACCTATTTTGTTAAATGCTTACTGAAATCCATGTATATTAAGTTCACAACATTTTGCTGGTCCTCTAATTTTGTTACTTTGTCAAAGAATGAAATAAGATTTGTTTGGTTTCATGTGTTTTTGACAAACCCGTGTTGTAATTTGGAAAATAGAAGAATTTGGAAAAGTGGCAGGTCTTGAAATAAATAAAAATAAGACAAAGATCACAACAAAAAAATCTTACTAAGAAAATATTGGATAAGGACAAAAAAAAATGAATAGAAGAAATAATTAAACAGCAAATTGAATTAAGACCAGAGACTTTTCTATTAGGTATAACAGGAAAATATAAGAAAACAGAGTATTTAATGCTACATTTATTAATGGCAGCAAGAATAACTTATACACAGAATTGGAAAAATGATAGTATGCCACCAGAGGAAAATATGATAAGAAAAATAGTAGAGTGTGCTGAGATGGATAAGTTGACCATGGAGATAAAGGAAAGAGAGGAAACGGATTATTATTTGAAGTGGAATGTACTGTATTATTGGCGAAATAATAGATATAAAGTTGAATAGAGAAGAAGACAAGATAAGGTAAAAGATATAGTGGGTAAAGATAGATTAAGCAACATAGAGAAGTATAGGTAGTTAAGATTTATGTAAAAGTATGTATACTGTCATGAAAGCATTGTAATGAATGGCAATGATGTATATAAGAAAAAAATGTTTAATAAAAATTATTTCTTTAAAAAGAAGTAGGTTGTGACCTACTTTGTTAAATGCTTACTGAAATCCATGTATCCTAAGTTCACAACATTTTGCTGGTCCTCTAATTTTGTCACTTAGTCAACGAATGAAATAAGATTTGTTTGGTTTCATGTGTTTTTGACAAACCCATGTTGGCTTCTGTTTAGATCTTTGCTTGCTTCTAAGTGTTCATACATCTGTTGCTTTGATCTTTCCAGGATTGAAAAGTATTGACTGATTGGTGTGTAGTTTCCTGGATCTGTTTTTTTCTCTTATAATTTTCTTGCCTATTTTAATTTGTACAGGTAGGCCTCAATTTATGACCACAAACAAGCGCCCAATTTCTGTTGCTAAGTTAAACATTTGTTAAATGAGTTTTGCCCCATTTTATAACCTTGTTAGGGATAACACTGGTTACCTAACTTAGTTTGGGTAAAAATAATATATAAACTATGTTACTGAGTTTAAGTGTATTTTAACTGCAAAACATGTATTTTGGGTGCAGTTGTAAAATCACCATAAGAGAGAGCAAGAGAGCTCACTGTTAGCTGGCTTTTACTGTAGTAGCTGACAATGTTGGATTGATGGTGATAACTGTGTGTTTCCCTGCTGTTGCTGAAACGAAGAAAAGAGGTTTGATTTTCTTCATATCTCTGACTGCAAAAGAGATATATTGCTGGACTGATTATTTGTAAGTTTACTGACCTCTATTTTCAACACTGGACTTTGCAACTGATTAACCCCTGGATGGACTGAACTAGTTTATGACATATGGACTGTTTTGACTACGCTATAACTCTTGCTGAAATAAAAAACTATTTAACTGGCACAGTGTATCTGTCTTACTGAGTGTAAACTACAACAACGTTTATCTCACATAATTTGCCTGCCTGCTAGACTGCCATTGCATGTTCTGCTAGGGTGTGTATCCCAAACACTGGTTATGGGCCCAGGTGCACAGTCAGACTAACCAGGATATAACAGGCTTAAAGTGAGAGTTTGTGTAGTTACACAATACTGTAAACAGACAGCTGTGTTTTTATTAATTATAGTTTAATATCCAGATAAAGATGGCACAAGTCAATTTACAAAGTTTGTCTCTGATATCCAAATTGGATGGAACAAACTATGTTTCATGGTCTATGAAATGTAGCCTACTTCTACGCAGAGAAGATTTGTGGAGTATAATTCAAAACCCACCAGAAGTAGATGCATGGGATCCGGAGGATGAAGATGATGCCCAGAAAATACAAGAATATCAACTGAAGAATAAGCAAGCTCTCTGTATAATAGGACTGACACTCTGTGATGAGCAGCTTGTACATATTCTAGGAGAAGAAACAGCTGCCAAATGTTGGGAAAATTTAAAGAAGATTTGTGTTCGAGACAGTGTAGGAGCACATATAAATCTTACACGAAAGCTGTTCAGAACACATCTTCAAAAGAATGGAGATATGCTGAGTCATATAAACATAATGAAGAGAATTTTTCAGGAACCGCATGAAAAAGAACTTATCTTCTCAGAACTACACTAAGTTTATATAATTTTATCTTCTTTAGATAATAGCTACGATGACTACGTAACTTCACTTGAGGATCTGCCAAAAGATAACCTCACATTAACTGACATTACTGGCAGATTAATTGAAGGAGCCAGGAGAAGGCTTGAAAGGAATCAACTCAGAAGGGAACAACCACAATGTGAAGAAGAGAAAATATCTTCGTCAGCCTATACAATTAGAAAATGTTTTAATTGTGGAGGAAAAGGACATTTGGCAAGATTCTGCAAGAAAGTAAAAAGCCAAAATGCCAGCCAGAAAGATAAAAGGCGTCAAAAGGATAAAAAATGCTTAGAGTTAGCCATGTATAGCAACGAAACTGTGAATAATAATTTATGGGTTGTAGATAGTGGAGCATTGCACTGCATAACGAAAGATAAGAAAAGATTTATTAAGATGTCCACGAGTTCACAGCAGATATCGTTAGCTAATGGATGGAAACTGAAAGCTAAAGGTGAAGGTATATCATATTGTTCTTGCATAAAAGAAAATGTAAAAATGTTATATGTACCACAATTTAAGTTTAATTAAGTTTAATTTGGTTAAACAAGGTTATGTAATTACCTTTAGGGGAGACAATTGCATAATTGAAAAAGAAGGTAAAAAAAGTGACTGCAACTTTAAGAGGTGAATTGTATGTGTTAAATGATAATTCATTAGAGGTAGCTAACACAGTTTATAATAATGTTAAACCTCATAATGAGTGCATACATTTGTTACACAGACGTTTGGGACATATAAATTTTAAAATGCTTAAACAAATGGTAGAACTATCTAAGGGTATAAAACTGAAGCCTTGCAGTAAGTATTTGCACTGCAATACTTGTAGTAAAGAAAAAAGCAAGCAAATACCAGCAAATAGAGTTAATGGATTTAAAACAAAGGAGCCTCTAGAGGTCGTATTTGCTGATATTATAGGTCCTAAAAAACCAAGTGTGGGAGGTGCTCGTTATATACTAAGTATAATGGACCATTATTCCAGATATGGTTTCTGTTATCTAATGAAAAGCAAAATGGAAACATATCAAAATTTCTTTAATTGGCTTAAATTCACAGAAAGAAAAACTAAAAGGAACTTATTAACTCTTATCACTGATAATGGTACGGAATTTATAAACAATAAATTCAAAAATCAACTGAAGATGGCAGGTGTTGAACATAAAAAGTCTGCACTATATAGGCCACAACATAATGCCTTTATAGAAAGATGAGGCCAAACAATTCAAGCAATGGCTCGTACTATGCTGTCAGATTCAGGATTACCTGAAAATTTGTGGGGAGAAGCAATAATGTGTGGTAATCATATATTGAATGATGTTGTTAACTCAACAACAGGTGAATTACCATTCACATGGTGGCATGGTAGAAAACCTGACTTAAGCTACATGCACACATTTGGAGCACCAGCATGGGTGCAAATTCCTACACAACTGAGAAATAAGGGGCAACATAGGGCTAAAAAGTTATTCTTTATAGGTTATGAATCTAATCACAAATCATACAGATTCTGGGAAAGAGATACATCTAGAGTTTACTGTAGTGCTAGTGCCAAATTCCTAGAACATGTAGGATGGGAAAAACTGGAACAAGATTCAAGTAAGAATGTAATTATAGAAACCTACAAAAGACCAAAAGAAAAAATCACTAATAAGAAGAGTACAATTAAAGAGGAAGTACAGGAAGAGCACATAGGACCAGAACAGGAAGAAATACCAGAACAGGAAGAAATAGATAATCAGGAACAGGTAGAACATGAAAGTCCACCTGTAAGCCCTGTAATACCTAGACGTTCAACACATGTAACCAGACCACCTGACAGGTACCAAGCAAGTATAGTTTGCCAAGTTAATAAAGTTCCAGCTACTGTTGAAGAACTTAGAATGTATCCTGCAAAGGAACAGGAAAATTGGCATAGAGCAATGGAGAAAGAATTAAATTCATTAAAAGAAATGAAAGTTTATGAAAATGCCAAATTACCTCCAGGTGAAAAGTCCATTGGCTGCAAATGGATATTTAAGTTAAAAACTGGTAAAAATGGGACTGTTACCCATAAGGCTAGGTTGGTAGCTCAAGGATTTAATCAAACTGCATATGATTATGATTATGATTTGCACCTAATTTAAAGGCAACAACCTTGAGAGCAGCTTTAGTGTGGGCAGCTAAGAAGAGCTATATCATAAATCATTCAGATGTAGAAACTGCCTATCTGCATGCACCATTGCAGCACACTATATATTTAAGAAAACCAGTAGGTATAAAGGATGATAAAAATAATAATGACTGTTGGAAACTGAATAAAAGTCTCTATGGATTGAAACAATCTGGTTATGAATGGAACCAATATATTGTAAAAGAGTTAAACAATATAGGATTTAAAGAAAGTTTAGCTGATCCATGTTTATTTAAAAGAGAGACAAATGGTATGGTGTCATTATTATTGCAGGGCTGCCAACCTTGAGTGATAGTTTGGAGTGAGACACTGCGAGGGAGCGAAGCGACCGAGGGGGGGATGGTGTGGAAGGGGGGTGTCCCCCCTTCCACGGTAGGGAGCTTTGACAATTTTACATTTTAAATGGTGCAATCTGATGCATACTTTAGTCATGATTTGGACATATACATACATACATACATGCAAGCAGCACCAATGTACTTGAACCGGATTTGTAAGATATTAATAATGCAGTTCACTGACCATGAATAATTGAAGTTCCTGACTTGTAACTGCAGTATTCTACCTCAACTGACTTTATTAGCTTAGTGATGTACTATAGACCACTATAGGATGAATTCAATGTGCAACAAAAAGACAAAAAACCCGAAACAACTACAGAGATAATGCAAATACATCAATGGGTATTCTTCTTTCTGTATCAAATACCATACTACATGCCAATATCAAATGCTATAGTCTCAGTCTTTAATTATATACTAACTTGTTGACTGAAATAGGGGTTCATAATTTCAGACATGTATAAACTAAACATTTAATCGAACAATGAGTGCTTCATATAAATATACATATTGTTAACTGTAAAACTCATCTACTGTATTCTGAAGCTTGGCCCTAGCTTTCATCATAGAAGCTATAGAACCAAAACAAAGCCCTGGTAGAGACTAAAAAATACAGCAAGTGCTGTATCTTACACAGTGCTGTATCTTACACTGTGTAAGATACCTTGTATCTTACACAGTGTAAACCCCAGGGTGGTGCTCGTAAAATTACTTTTTTTAAAGAGCCATTATAGCAACTTTATTTGGCTGAAGAATTAAGCAGATGTTTAATTAATTACCATTTGGAGGAGACTGCTTCCAATATTAGAAAAAGGGAAACCCTAACCTTGTTTTTAAAGTATTTTCAAAAATGCCGTCTTGAAAACTCACCTGCTACCAAGGCCCAGAGTAAACCGGAGGGGGAGAGGAGGAAGGTTACTAAACCAAATCCAAGTTATTAAAGGAACCCAACTACACTGTCAATGCTGGAGTGTCATGCGATCGCTTGGAAATACATAACCTTTCATCCTGGTTGATCCCATTGTCCTAACAGAACATTGTCCTAATGCTTTTAGCATGTGGGTGTATGAGCAAACTTCCACCACCACCACCACCCCTTTACACGCCTTATGCTCTCTTTTAGCTGATCCAAAAGAGTCTTCCCAAACCAGCAAGGCGAGAAGCGCGCCAGGCTGATCTATAAAGGGGCTGGGCAGCTTTGTGCAAAATAGAAAGTTGGAGGACTGACAGGATGTGATCCTCTGGAACAAATGTCTTTCAGAGAGAGAGAGACGCCCCAGCTTCTAGTTACATCTCTGGCAGCGGACAATTCTCAGCTTTGCTTACCAGGGTTATTCCGAGGCTGTTGCCTGCAAAAGAAGCTTTGCCAGCCCCCTCGTGTCCTTCTTTGAAAAGGGCAGCTGGCTTGTCCCGGAGGACATTGCAGAGAGGGAGAGCGCGGGGCAAAGTGGCTGCGAGCGCCCCGGGCGGGAAGAAGCCTCTTGCTCTTCGCTTTCCTGAAGCGAATTTGCTAATCGGCATCATGCACAGTTACAGGACGCCGAGGCAGAACGAGGATTAAGGCGGGAAAAGAGCGCGGTGGGGTGGCTGGGCAGGGCGGGGCGGCGCTGGGAGCTCATCCTTTTCCTAAGGGGAATATTCGGAATATCAGAGAATGTACTAGAGATATATTTATTTTTGTACATTCCATTTTGGGGGTTTAGCGTGAGATTTCGTTTATCAGAGTGAGACAGTCAAAATTGGTTGAATTGCGTGAGTCTCACGCTGATTGCGTGAGAGTTGGCAGCCATGTTATTGTTGTTTACAGATGATATTGCTTTAATTACTAAGAAGAATAATGAAGCTACTGAGATAATATCATTATTAAGTAAGAGGATAAAATTAAAGCAGTTAGGAGAAATAAGACAATATCTAGAATTGACAATAAACAAAACCAATAGTGGATATAAGATATCACAAGAAGATAAAATTTACCAATTGCTAAAAATGTATAAAATGGAACTTTGTAAGCTGGCAAAAACTCCAGTGAGTCAGGAATTTTGTCATACTGATGCTCAAAGTTCAAAATTTGATAAGACTATTTATCAATCATTAATAGTTAGTTTATCATATATAAGTAATTGGTCAAGGCCAGACATTGCCTATAGCATTAATCAATTGGCAAGATTCAATGCTGAACCCAATGAAAGACACTGGCAAGTGCTAAAGCGTATATTAAGGTATCTTAAAAGGACAATGCACTATGCATTGTATTTGGAGCCAAAAGATGATTTGATTTTAAGTGCATATGCTGATGCAAGTTTTGCAACAGACATAAAAAATCAACTTCAGGCATGGCTATACTATTAGGTAAAACACTGATTGGTTGGAGGTCAATTAGACAGCAACACATAAGTATGTCCACAATGGAAGCAGAATTTTTATGTCTATCTTTATTATGTACTGATTTAATTCTGTATAAACAGTTATTGTTAGATATGGGCGTAACTGTTAAAGATGCCATTGTAATTTATGAGGACAATCAAGCAGCCATACGGTTGGCTACAAATATTGCTGTATAAACTAGATCTAAACATACTGACCTTAGATATTTGAATGTAAGACAATCTGTAAAAAATGGTTTAATGAGATTGGAATATTGCATGACTGATGAAAACATTGCTGATGGATTTACAAAAGCCCAAGGTGCAGTCAAGCACAAAGAAAATTGTGAAGACTATGGGTTGAAATTGTAAATAGATATATATATATTATTATATTACCCAAAAGGGGAGAATGTTAGGGATAACATTGGTGGTAAAAATAATATATAAACTATGTTACTGAGTTTAAGTGTATGTATCACTTTAACTGAAAAATATGTATTTTGGGTGCGGTTGTAAAATCACCATAAGAGGGAGCAAGAGAGCTCACTGTTAGCTGGCTTTTACTGTAGTAGCTGACAATGTTGGATTGATGGTGATAACTGGGTGTTTCCCTGCTGTTGCTGAAATGAAGAAAAGAGGTTTGATTTTCTTCATATCTCTGACTGCAAAAGAGATATATTGCTGGACTGATTATTTGTAAGTTTTCTGACCTCTATTTTCAACACTGGATTTTGCAACTGATTAACCCCTGGATGGACTGAACTAGTTTATGACTTATGGACTGTTTTGACTATGCTATAACTCTTGCTGGAATAAAAAAACTATTTAACTGGCACAGTGTATCTGTCTTATTGAGTGTAAACTACAACGTTTATCTCACATAATTTGCCTGTCTGCTAGACTGCCCTTGCACGTTCTGCTAGGGTGTTTAACAAACCTTTCTTGCCATCACTGTTAAGTGAATCACTGTAGTTGTTAAATTAATAATACAGTTCTTAAGTGAATCTGGCTTCCCCATTAACTTTGCTTGTCAGATGGTCGCAAAAGATGCTCACATGATCTTGAGACACAGCAATTGTCATAAATATGAACCAGTTGTCAAAGTCTGAATTTTGATCATGTGACCATGGGGATGTTGCAACAGTCCTAAGTGTGAAAAACAATCATGGGTCACTTTTTTTCAATGGTCACTAAATGAACTGTTGTAAGCCAAGAACTATGTGTATCCTTAATTTGTCTTTTATAGTTATGCTTTTGGAAGATTGAGCTATTTTTTTTCTTTTAGTAAGAAGACAAATGCTAAGAATGAATTAAACAGCTCTGCTTTCTCCCTGCTGCCCACCACTTCCTTACCATCCTCTCCCATTTGTGGTCCAATTGTTTCCTTGACTGGTTGCTTGTTTTGTATGTAAAAAGAAACTTTTTTAATTATTATTTTTGACATTTGTTGCAAGTCTTAATTCTGAGCCTTAGCTTTGCAGCTTTTGCTTTTTTGGCAGCTGCAGCACACTGCTGACTCATATTTAAGCAGTTGTCCATTAAGACTCCAGCATCCCTTTTGCAGTTTCTGCAATTGAGCCCATTTGGGCTATATGCCAGTATTCTGCCTTAGTTATGTGTGTCCCTCTTTCCATTTTTTATACTTATCCTTTTCATCTTTCAGTTTGTCGGAGAGTTCTTTGTGCAAACATGCTAGATTCTTAGATTTCTTATTTTTCTTTTTCAGTGCTGGCCTGGGCTTTCATATTTATATTTTTGGAGTTTCCCAAGCTTCTTGGGTTTTCCCCTTTAAGATTCTCATCAAGTCCTCCCCAAGCTCTCTCTAAGTTAGATGAAATCAGCTCTTTTTAAACAAATTAAAATATAAGACACTGGTTTGGTTCGGTTCTGTTGCGTGTGTCTCTATTACATGGAATTCCAATATGATATTGTCACTCTCCCCCAAGGGAGTGCAATTTCTACCAATTGCTTCACTATCATTTATTTTTATTGGTAAGAATTAGGTCCAGTATAACTGTCCCTCTGGTTCCCTCCTCTACCTTTTGGACGACAAAGTTATCAGCTAGATTGGTCAGGAACCTGTTTGATGGTTGGGCATGGTAACTTTGGCAGCCAAGGAAAGGTATCTGGCTGGTGAGGCATTTTCTAATTCTCCTTGAAGGTGACTTTCTGCTTAAATACTCCCTTTGAAAAAGAAACTCTTAAATCCAGCCAAGGCTGCAGATCTGAACATGGATGTTGTTTGGCTGTTCATACCCACCAAATGGAATAATGGCCACAGTTCAAAGAGCAGCAGCCCTGGTTTTTGCCATTTAACAAAAACTGAGAAGGAATGGAAAGGTAGTGGTGATAGAAAGGCCCGGAACTCCACTTTAGCAGTCCTAAAATCCATTGAGGGAGGCTAACGGAATTCAATCCTAGGGATGAAAAATCTGGGCAAGCTGAGGAAAAAAGTGGTTAAAATGGGCGTTGGTTCTTACCTGACACGCCATTTATCTTGAGCTGAGAGAATCGTCCAGAGAGTGGGTGGAGCTTCAGTCTCTGCTGTTGTAGGCTGAGCTTCATTTCTGAGGAACGCTCCACCTTCCATCACGTGGCTTGCCATCGCTTTCCCCATTTTATGCGAAGACGAGAGGAAAACAGGCATTTGTGCTCTCCTCTTACTAGAGTTAAAGTGCATTGGCCGAAACAAGACCCCGCCAGACAGTGAAAGGAACAGGGAGTGGCTGGACGATCGTCTCAGCTCAAGAGAAATGGTGTGTCAGGTAAGAACCAACGCCCATTCTCCTTAGAGCTGTTCGGATCGTCCAGAGAGTGGGACATACCAAAGCTGGGGCCTGTCCTACGGGAGGGACACCGTCTGGTCTGTTGACTCCTCGGGATCCCTGAGCACCCTCTGCAGGACTCTTCTACCGAAAGAAGCCTCCGCAGTGGCATACCTATCAATTTTGTAGTGCCTAATGAAAAGCGACAGGGAGGCCCATGTTGCTGCCCGGCAAATGTCGAGTATAGGAGCCTGGGTAGCCCAGGTAGCTGATGTTGCTGCACTCCTGGTGGAGTGAGCCGTGATACCCCTGGGCACTTGGAGGGCCTGGGCCTGGTATGCCCTTGAAATGGCCACCCTTATCCAACGGCCTATGGTGGTTGAGGGTACCTTGAGCCCCTGTGACTTTGGTTGAAAGAAAATAAACAAGGCCTAGGATTTACGGAAGGTCTGAGTACGCTTAATATAGATCCGCAAGGCCCATCTGACGTCTAAGGTGTGCCATAGACTCTCTTTTTCATGAGTCGGCCTGGGGCAAAAATTGGGGAGAATAAGTTCTTGAGCCCTGTGGAAAACCGAGTTAACTTTAGGTAGAAATGAAAGGTCAAGTCGGAGGATCACCCAGTCGGAATGGAAGATGCACAGGTCTTTCCTTTCAGTCGACAGAGCAGCAATCTCTGAAATCCTCCGGGCTGATGTGATCGCCACCAGGAACACTACTTTGTAGGATAGGAACTGGAGAGAGACTTCTCTTAGGGATTCAAAGGGTGGCTTAGTGAGAGAAGACAGGACTCTGTTGAGGTCCCAGGTTAGGTACCGGTGAAGGGACGGTGGTTGTAAGTTTGAGGCCCCTTTCAGAAATGCTCTGATGCGGGGATGATGAGAGAGGGAACTAACACCCTCGCAGGAAATTACGGTGGATAGGGCTGCTACCTGACGCCTTAGTGTCTTGGGGGACAGTCCCTTACTGAGACCCTCCTGGAGAAAGTTGAAGATTTGGGCCACAGATGGGCTCGTTGGGTCAATGAGGAGATTGGCGCACCATTTGCGGAAATTGACCTAGGTGGCGTCGTAAATCCTTCTGGTGGAGGGACACCTGGCTATTAAAATGGTATTGATGACTTCAGTGGAGAAATTCTCTCTCTTCAGACGTTCCCGCTCAACCTCCAGACGGCTAGTTGCAGCCATTGGGGGTCCGGGTGAAGAAGGGGGCCTTGAGACAGAGAAATCCTGTCTGCTGGGATCCTCCGGGGGGGGCTATGGATAGGTTGCGGAGGTCCACAAACCAGGAGCGACGGGGCCAATAAGGAGCTATGAGAAGCACTTCCACCCTCTCGTGGAGTACCTTTTTGTAGTACTCTGGGCACCAGTGTCAGAGGGGGAAAGGCGTAAAGAAGGCCCGAGGGCCACAGGCATCGAAGGCCGTTGTGGTTCTCCGCCCCTAGGGACGGGAATCTGGAGATGAACCGTGGAAGTTGGGTATTGAGGGGGGAGGCAAACAGGTCTACCACTGGCAGGCCGAATATTGCTGTCGCCTCCCTGAACAGAGCTGGGTAGAGGCGCCACTCCGCCTGGTCTATGGTGGCCCTGCTCAACCAATCTGCTCAGGTGTTGTCGATGCCTGAAATGTGGTCTGCTCTGAGTGAGAGGAGGTGAGACTCTGCCCACCGACAGAGGCGCTCGGTCTCCCTCATTAGGCTTGAGGACTGAGTGCCCCCCTGCCTGTTGACATGAGCCTTTGCTGTTATGTTGTCGGTGAGAATGAGGACGTGGCGGCCCTGAAGCTGAGGGAGGAAGCTGTAGAGGGCCAGGTGGATGGCGCGAAGCTCTAACCAGTTTATATTGCACAGCCTCTCTGTCGCTGACCATCTGCCCTGAGCTGTAAGGGAAAGAAGGTGGGTGCCCCATCCGGACAGACTGGCGTCTGTGGTGACGGTGAGTCTTGGAGGCTCCTTAAGGGGGCATCCCTTGTTGATCGACGCCTTGCTCCACCAGAGGAGGGAGGTGAGAACCCTTGGCGAGACCTTGACCTTGCGCCTTGAGTTGCTTGACCCGGCTCTTTGGTACAGAAGCAGGAACCACTGGAGGAATCTAGAGTGGAAATGGGCCCAGGGAATAATGGAAATACAAGAGATCATCTTACCTAACAACTTGGTTAATTCGAGGAGAGAGACCCTCCTAAGTCGTCTGATGAGCTTGACTGATTGTTGGATGCTGAGTATTCTTTCCGGAGAGATGAATACCCTCCCTTTGACTGTGTCTATTATAGTCCCCAGGTGGGGTAGCCTGGTGGAAGGGGCCAATTGGCTTTTCTTCCAATTTATGAGGAACCCATGTTCCTGGAGGGAGGTGAGGGTAGTTTGGGTGTCCCTGATGGCCTGTTCCCTGGAAGGGGATAGGATGAGAATATCATCCAGGTAACAGTGGAGCCGCACCGGGATGGTTCTGAGGTGGGCAGCCAGGGCGGCCAGGACTTTGGTAAAGGTCCTGGGGGCCGAGGCCAACCCGAATGGGAGGGCCACGTATTGGAAATGTAGGTTATTATAGCTGAAACACAGAAACTTGGAGTGGGAGGGTCGAATCGGGATGTGTAAATATGCCTCGGAGAGGTCGATGGATGACAACCAGTCTCCCTGTCGAACTCCCAAGAGGATGGATTGCAGCATGTTCATTTTGAATCTGCGGTATACCAGGTGGTGGTTTAACCGCTTTAAGTCCAAAATAGCCCTCCATCCCCCCGAGTGTTTGGGCACCACGAATAAGTGTGAGTAGAAGCCCTGTCCCCTCTGGGATGGAGGAACTGGCTGGATGGCCTGAATGTCCAGTAGGTGCTGAATTGCCGAATCCATGAGGTTGCGTTTGGTGTGGTTCTTGGAGAGGGGACATGTAATATAGAAGTTGGGGGGGGGGTAGAGAGGAACTCGAGGGCAAGGCCAAACCTGACGGTATCCCTGACCCAAGCGTCCGAAGTGGATGAGTCCCACTGGCTGGCGAAGGCTTTGAGCCGCCCGCCAATGGGGATGAGGTCAGGTGGCCTATCTGGAGCGCCGGAAGGGCCTGCTGCCGGAGCCACGAAAGGGCCTCTTGAAGTTTCCGCCTCTCCTGTGTCTATCAAAGGGGTCGGACCTGTCCTGGGGCTGTCCCGAGCTAAAGGAGAGTGGCCTTTGGAACCTGGGAGGGATGGGGGGTTGAGGATAGGGATGAAAGGGAGCCCTCCGAAAGGGCTGCAGAGATCTGGGTTCTGACTTACGGGGTGAGGGAAGGGAGGAATTTCTTTTTATTCCTTCCCTCGACTAGGAGAGGATCCAGGGAAGGTCCGAACAGTTTATTACCCACGAGGGGGGCGGAAGCTAGTTTCACCTTATTCTTGAGATCCGCCTGCCAGTGTCTTAGCCAGAGCAGGCGGCGGGCCAAGACGTGGGAAAAAATGGCGCGGGAGGAGAATTTTACTGAGTGAAAAGTGGCGTCTGCTAAGAACTCCGCTGCGGCCGTAATCTTGGCAATGTGCTGATGGACGCGAATATTGAAAGTCGGGACATGTTGCTTAAGCTGGCAAAGCCAGCGAATGGACGATCTGATGAAGAAGGAAGCGGCCGTGGCCGCCCTGATCACCCATGCGTCCGATTGGTGAGCTCGCCGCAATGCCAGCTCCGACCGCTTCTCCTCTGGCCTGAGAGCCTCTAAAGAGTCGCTGAGGGCGGAGGAAGAGGTCAGGCCTACGACGGGCTCATCAACCTCCGGGGTGCTCAGCAGGTTGGAGAGCTCTGGGTCAAGGTTAAAGGACTTTTTATCATGGGCCAAAGGGACCAGGGGGGAAACTGAAGAGGCCAATTGCTTGGACACCAGGTCCAGGAATATGGGGGGTTGGGGGTTGGGATGACCTCGGCCTCCATCACCGGCTGTCTAAACATGGAGTCCTCTGGCCCTTCCGGAACCAAGGGGGTGGGATCAGAGGGGCTCTGGGTAGTTAGGCCCGAGATGTTCCTAGCTTTGTAGAGGAGGGATTTGAATAGCTGGGGCTTGAAGAACCCTACGAAAGCAGGTTGGTCAGGGGTGAGCCCTTCATCCTCGGACATTTCCGCCTCTGATGGATCTGAGTCTGGAAGGGGTTCGTTGTATTGTAAGGACCCCAGGTCAAATTGTTCCTCCTCCTCCTCCCTGCACAAATCTAGGTCCCCTTCCACCTCCTCCTCGTCCTCCCTGACTGAAGGGGAAACCTCCTCCTGGAGGGGCACCTGATCATGAAATGGTTGCGGCATGAGAGGAAATGATCTTACAGATTTGGTGGCCTGCGGAGGCAACCCCGGTCTAGCCATCTGCTGCATTCCTTCTGCAATTCCCTGTCGGATAGCCATCTCCATCCAGGCTCTGAGCTGCTCCGGAACCGCCTGAATGAGAGGTTCCTCCTGGCGCAGGCCGGCGGCCGTGGGCGTGAAGGTAGCCTCTGGAGTTCACCTGGCTGGTGTTCCTGGGGCCTGTTGCCTTGAGAGGGCGAGCTGTGCCTGGATAGGGAGGAAAAGGCTGCAGGAGGGGGGGAAGAGCGGAGGTGGAAGGAGTGCCTGGTGCTGGAGGCACTGGGCTGTCTGTCTGGTGCGTTTGTCTATTTCTTTTTCTAGTGCCTTGTGTCGTCTTAAGGCGTCCCTTTGTGAGGCTTTGTTGGGCTCCTTAGCCTGACTGCACAGGTGGTGGGTTTTTGCTTTGGCCTTTAAGGAAGGACCTTTTGAAGGATTGCTTTCTTCCATTTTAGATAGTTGAGGAAGGTAAAGGATCAAATATGAGGCGGTTGGCGCGCCTAGGGATCGACCTACAACGAAGGCCGGGAGCCCTGGGAAAATTCTTTTACACCCACCCACTCCCGTTTATTATTCGTTTATAATAAATCTGTTTGTCTTACTTGTTATTCTCTGAATTTTTGCTCTGTAAATAAATGATTTCCTCCTTTTCTTTTCTTTTTTGTAAGCTTAGGCCTACTTGAGCCTCTTAATTTTTCTGATTTAATAACTTTTGAAGATCTCTCTCTCTGTTTCTTCTTCTTCTTCTTCTTCTTATTGTTGTTGTTGTTATTATTTTGGAAGGGCTGATCGAAGTGATCAGAGGACAACAGATGCCTTAAGGGCGAAGCCGGGCCTGAACCAGACTGCCGTCCCAGACGGAACCGGGCAGGAGTGGTAGGAATAAACCGCGGCTGCTACGGCTGGCTGCGGGGTAAGCCAACAAAAGGAGGTGGGAACAGAAGCCTCAAACTAGAACCGCACAATTTTATTTCCTCAGCAGGCCTACCAGTCCTGCTGTTTAAATAGGCACGCTGCAGAGATCGGAGCGATAAGGGTGAAACAAAATGGTGCCCGGCCACGAGGCATCGCCCAAAATGGCGGCCGCCACTACTTGGGCTTGCAGGGGCCCTTCTGCAGCGACTAGGAGAATCCCCAGGGGCAATCAGAGAACCCCAGGGGAAGGACAAATAGAAAGAGGCTAGTAACGTTCAAACGATATAAAAAACTGGAGTTCGGTGGGGGGAGAAACGGAATGAAATGGAGCGTTTTAAACTAACAGAACTAAAGTGGCAGAAAAGCAATAGGGGAGAGGGGGGCAGCTTGTAATTTTGCTGTCCTACCCCCTGGCACCCCCTGGGAACTTTACCAAATAAGGAGGACCAACTGCACAGGGCTAAGGGAAAAAACACAATGAAGGGATTATATACAACCTGAAATGAAGTAAAAACGATTCAAAATAGAATTCTCCTGAAGTGGCCAAGAGCACATACAAACACTGCCTACTCTGCACGAGGGCTGAGCATAAACTGGGGAACATGATGGCAAGCCACGTGATGGAAGGTGGAACATTCCTCAGCTTAGCCTACAATAGCAGAGACTGAAGCTCCACCCACTCTCTGGACGATCCGAACAGCTCTAAGGAGAATACAACATTTTCATAATTAAGTTTTTAGGTAGGTTGCCATATGCAGATGGATTCTGTGTCAACTATTTTGACACAGCTGAAAATGAGATCTGATCCAAGGACTTCTTAATGGCATATGGTCCCTGACCCATGAATTTTGATTTTTTTGATTGATTGATTTTGTGATGTTGAATCAATATTTATTGAACATAAAAATGTAGCAAATAGAGACATTTGGAATTCAAAAAAAGAGAATAGCTATTTTGAATATATGAATTTCTATGCCTCCAAGAACCTGAGATTGAAACAGAAATAAAAATAATGTGAATTATTTCCATGGCCTGTAATTGGTTTACAGCTTAGCACAAAGACAGAAAATCCATGGGTTTTTTTAAGACTGTCATGGGATTGAATACTCCTTTTACAATTACAATCCCATTTTGGGATTGGAGATTTAAATAAATAGTTTTTAAAAATCAGAATGAATAAATTTTGGACTGTTTTTTCTAATATTATTCTGCAGTCTAAAATAATGTATATACATGTATTTACTAAAGTCTGGTTTTTGAAATATTTTAAAAGATCTGCAAAAATTGCTATATTTGTTTGAAACAATTCCAATAAAATTAGATAAAAAATTCTTTGAAGAGTTAAATACAGTAATAACAAAATTTGTTTGGCTAGGAAGAAACTGAATAAAATAGAAAATATTACAGGATAGCAGAAGTAGGGTGGCTTCGGACTCCCAGATTGGGAGCTATACTACCATGTCATGGCATTAGAATGGATAAGAGAATGCATACACCTGAATAATAAAAGAATCCTAATATTAGAAGGTCCTGATTTGCAAATAGGATGGCATGCCTTCATTTGGGAAAAGTAGAGTATAACACACTCATATTGTCACAGACACCAATTGAAAGATGCACTTATATACAGGTCTGCTGGAGAATTTTTAAAAATCATTATGTCAAAATACCTAGTTGGTTATCAACCCACGGAGGCTATGATTTATCCAAATACATTGATAAGATGATAAGATATAGTGAATTGTTAGACAACCAAGGGAGGCTCAAAACAAATCAAGAATTGAGAAATCAAGGAATATAGATTGGTAGCCATATTTACAATTGCAGGAGAGGTGTTAAGCCTGGTTTCCCCAACCAGGGTTAGGGAGACAAGCTAAACAGAATGTGCAGCTTAGTCAGATAGGCACACAGATAAATGAGTGAGCTAAGCTTGTATGTTTATTAACATACAGTAAAAATAACAGATACGCTTGTGCTATCAAAAATATAGTTTATTCCATTATGAGTTCATAGCATAGTCAAAATAACAGTCCAATAGTCATGTATCATTTAGTCAGTCCATTCAGGGATATTCAGTTAGCAAAGTCCATTTGAATATCCTATGTCAGTTCACTTACAAGCCAGTCCTTTGTTTTCTCTCCCGTTCGAGCAATGCAGTCTTGTGTCCTTGCAGTAATCAGGAATCATCAAAGCCAGAGAGATAGCAAGCTGCCGTCTTGCTTCTTTTAAAGTGCTTTCACAACCACTCCCTTAATTACTATCCCACAGTTAAAGTTGCAGACACTTTAACATAACAAACTATGATTACATATTATTATTTACCTAAACCAGTTAGGGTAAAACAATGTAATCCCTAACACTCTCCCCTTTTAGGAAATAATAATATAACTATTTACATCTTTAAATCATATTTGTTACAACTCTCTTTAAACTTAGTTACTCCTTGAGCTTTTGTAAATTGGTCTGCAATGTTTTCTTCTGTCATGCAGTATTCCAATTTAATTAGCCCATTCTTTACAGATTCTCTAACATTTAAGTATCTTAAATCAGTATGCTTTGATCTAGTTTTTACAGCAATACTAGTAGCTAATTTTATAGCTGCTTGTTTATCCTCGTACACAATAATGGAATCTTTAACAGTTATACCCATGTCTAATAATAACTGTTTGTACAGAATTAAGTCAGTGCATAATAATGACAGACATGAAAATTCCGCTTCCATCGTGGACAAACTGATATGCTGTTGTCTGATTGACCTCCACCCTATTAGTGTCTTACCAAATAATATAGCCATCCCAGAAGTTGATTTTCTAGTGTTTATATCAGTTGCAAAACTTGCATCTGCATAGGCACTAAGAATCAAATCACCCTTTGGTTCTATATACAATGCATGGTTCAGTGTTCCTTTAAGATATCTTAAAATTCTCTTTAATGATTGCCAATGACATTGATGTGGATCTGAATTAAAACGTGCCAGCTGATTTACACTATAAGCTATATCAGGCCTAGACCAATTGCTTATATATGATAAGCTGCCAATCAAAGATTGATATATGGACTTATCAAATTTGGGACTTTGATCATCAGTTTGGCAAACTTCCTGACTCATTGGAGTCTTTGCCGGTTTACAAAGTTCCATTTTAAACGTTTTAATTAATTGGCAAATTTTATCTTCTTGAGATATCTTAAAACCATTTTTTGTTTTGTTAATTGTCAATCCTAGATACTTTTTAATTTCACCTAAATGCTTTAATTTTATCTTTTTGGCTAATAATGATATAATCTCATTAGCTTCATTATTAGTCTTAGTTATCAAAGCAATATCATCTGTAAATAATAACAATAATGACACCGTTCCATTATTTTCTCTTTTAAACACACATGGATCTGCTAAACCAGATTTAAAACCTATATTGTTTAACTCTTTCACAATATATTGGTTCCACTCAAACCCAGATTGTTTCAACCCGTAAAGACTCTTTTTGAGTTTCCAACAATCATTACTATTTACTTTATTGTCTTTTATACCTACTGGTTTTCTTAAATATATAGTGTGCTGCAATGGTGCATGTAGATAAGCAGTTTCTACATCTAAATGGTTAATTACATAATTTTTCTTAGCTGCCCACACTAATGCTGCTCTTAAAGATGTTGCTTTAAGACTTGGTGCAAAAACTTCATCATAATCAGATGCAGTTTGATTAAATCCTTGAGCTACTAACCTAGCCTTATGGGTAACAGTCCCATCATTTCCAGTTTTTACTTTAAATATCCATTTGCACCCAATGGATTTTTCTCCTGGAGGTAATTTAGCATCTTCATAAACTTTCATTACTTTTAATGAATTTAGTTCCTTTTCCATTGCCTTTTGCCAATTCTCCTGATCCTTAGCAGGATACATCCTAAGTTCATCTACACTAGTTGGAACTTTAGTTACTTGGCAAACTATACTTGCTTGATACCTATCAGGTGGTCTAGTTACACGTGTAGTACGTCTAGGTATTACAGGACTTACAGGTGGACTTTCACTTATTAACTCTTCTTGATTATCTAACTCTTCCTGATCAACTGTTTCCTCTTGTTCTGGTCCTATTTGCTCTTCTTGGACTTCTTCTTTAATTGGACTCTTCTTATAACTAGTCTGATCTTTCTGCCTTTTGTAGGGTTCAATAATTACTTCATTATTTAAATCTTGCTCTAATCTATTCCATCCTACATGTTCTAGGAATTTTGCACTAGCACTGGTGTAAACTCTAGATGTACCTGGTTCCCAGAATCTATAAGATCTATGATTAGATGTATATCCTACAAAATACAATCTTTTAGCTCTATGTTGTCCTTTGTGTCTAAGTTGTGTAGGGATATGCACCCATGCTGGTGCTCCAAATGTGTGCATGTAACTTAAATCAGGTTTTGTACCATGCCACAATGTGAATGGTAATTCACCTGTTGTTGAATTAACAACATTATTTAATATATGATTACCACACATTATTGCTTCTCCCCACAAATTGTCAGGTAATCCTGAATCAGACATCATAGTTCGTGCCATTGATTGTAATGTTTGGCCTCTTCTCTCTATAAAGGCATTATGTTGTGGCCTATATGGTGCAGACTTTTTATGTTGAATACCTAACATTCTTAGTCTGTTCTGGAATTTATTATTTGTAAATTCTGTACCATTATCTGTTATAAGAGTTACTAATTTCTTTTTAGTTTTCCTTTCTGCAAATTTTATCCAATTAAAGAGATTTTGATACGTTTCAGTTTTGCTCTTCATTAAATAGCAAAACCCATATCTAGAATAATGGTCCATTATACTTAGTATATAACGAGCTCCTCCTACACTTGGTTTTTTAGGACCTATTAAATCTGCAAATACTACCTCTAAAGGTTCTTTGGTAGTAAATCCATCAACTCTATTAGCCGGTGTGACCCTGGCCTTACTTTGATTACAAATATTACATTGCAAATACTTATTACAAGGTTTCAAACTTATTCCCTTAGATAATTCAACAGTTTTCTTAAGCATTTTAAAATTTAAATGCCCTAGCCTTCGATGTAACAAGTGAATACATTCATCATGAGGTTTCTTATTTTCATAAATTGTGTTAGCCACCTTTAAACCATCATCATTTAACACATATAATTCACCTCTTAAAGATGCAGTAATTTTCTTATCTTCTTTCTCAATTATGCAGTTATCTCCCCTAAAAGTAACTACATATCCTAGTTTAACCAAAATTCTTACTGAAATTAAATTAAACTTAAGTTGTGGTACATATAACATTTTTACATTCTCTTTTATAAAAGAACAATATGCTATACCTTGACCTTTAGCTTTCAGTTTCCAGCCATTGGCTAACGATATGAGCTGTGTACTCTTGGACATTTTAATAAAATTTTTCTTATCATTTGTTATACAATGGGATGCTCCACTATCAACCACCCATAAATTATTTTTTACAGCTCCGTTACTATACATGGCTAACTCTAAATTTTTCTTTTTCTTTTGATGACTTTTTGTATTCTGGCCAGCGTTCTGGTACTTTGCCTTTTTACAAAATCTTACCAAATGTCCTCTTCCTCCACAATTAAAGCACTTTTTAATTGCATATGCAGTAGGAGTTTCATTATCTTCTTTTTGAGGTTGCTGCCTCCTTAATTCGTCTCTTTCAAGCCTTCTTCTGGCTTCTTCAATCAATCTGCCAGTTATATCAGTTAAAGTTAGGCTTTCCTTTGGCAATATTTCAAGTGAAGTGACGTAGTTATCATAGGTTTCATCGAGGGAAGATAGAATTATATAGACTTGATGTAGTTCAGAGAAAATAAGCTCTTTCTCGTGCAGTTCTTGAAAAATGCTTTGCATAGTTTTCAAATGACTCAGCATATCACCATTCTTATGGAGATGTGTACTGAAAAGTTTCCGTGTTAGATTTATGTGAGCACCAACATTATCTCGAACATAAATCCTCTTCAGCTTCTGCCAACACCCAACAGCTGTATTCTCTCCATGGATATAAACAAGCTGCATATCAGTTAAGGTTAAAGCAATAATGCAAATTGCTTGTTCATTTTTATGCATAAATTCTTCTATCTTTAATTTATCTTCCTCATCCTCTGGATCCCATTCTTCTACGTTTGGTGGATTTTCAATTATGTTCCACAAACCTTCTCTTCGTAGAAGCAGACTACATTTCATAGACCATGATACATAGTTTGTTCCATCCAACTTGGATATAAGGGACAAACTTTGTAAATTGACTTGTGCCATGTTTTCTTATATGGATATAAAACTATAATTAATAAAACACAGCTGTCTGTTACTGTAATATATAACAACACAAACTCTCACTTTTACATAAATCTGTTTTATCCTAGTTAAACTGACTTTGCAGCCTCTGGGCCCATAACCAGTGTTAAGCCTGGTTTCCCCAACCAGGGTTAGGGAGACAAGCTAAACAGAATGTGCAGCTTAGTCAGATAGGCACACAGATAAATGAGTGAGCTAAGCTTGTATGTTTATTAACATACAGTAAAAATAACAGATACGCTTGTGCTATCAAAAATATAGTTTATTCCATTATGAGTTCATAGCATAGTCAAAATAACAGTCCAATAGTCATGTATCATTTAGTCAGTCCATTCAGGGATATTCAGTTAGCAAAGTCCATTTGAATATCCTATGTCAGTTCACTTACAAGCCAGTCCTTTGTTTTCTCTCCCGTTCGAGCAATGCAGTCTTGTGTCCTTGCAGTAATCAGGAATCATCAAAGCCAGAGAGATAGCAAGCTGCCGTCTTGCTTCTTTTAAAGTGCTTTCACAACCACTCCCTTAATTACTATCCCACAGTTAAAGTTGCAGACACTTTAACATAACAAACTATGATTACATATTATTATTTACCTAAACCAGTTAGGGTAAAACAATGTAATCCCTAACAAGAGGTATAAAAAAGATTTAGAAGAGTATGGCTTTGATAACGAACAACAACTGGATAAAATAATATTGGGACCGGAGGAGAAATTCATAACGAAAATATATAATTATCTGTTAAGATTTAAAATGGAAGAAGAAATAGCGAAAGGGTCTATGATAGCTTGGGCAAGGAATTTTAGGTACAATATCAAATTAAAAGAATGGGAAAAATTGTGGACAAAAAAATTATAAATTAACAATGTCCATGGCCTACAAGGAAAACCTCTACAAAATGTTTTATCGTTCACCGGCTAGACCAGCGAAGATGTATCCAAATATGAGTCTGGAATGTTGGAAGTGCAAACATAAATTGAGTACTTTCTTTCATATGTGGAGGTCATATCCCGAAACTTAGGAAATACTGGGTAAAGATAAGAAAATGGTAACAGGAAATAACAGGTCTTCAAATTGAGTTTAAACTTCAACCTTTTTTTATTAGGAACAATAAGAGGAGAATTCAATAAAAAAGTTAAATATATTACATTGCATATAGTGACAGTGGCTAGAATTGCCTTTGCACAAAGTTAGAAGTTGGACAGCACCCCTTCTGAGGGAATGGTATTAAAAAAAGTGTTGGATTGTGCAGAGGTGAATAAGCTTACTTTAGAATTGAAAGACAGGAATAGAAATATTACGTGGTCTGGAACAAATGGTATAGTTGGCTAGATAATAGAAATAAGGATTAAAAGTATATATGTATATAGACCTAGTAGTGACATCAATGTCGTAGTGTAAAGAATGTAAAAGATTTGTAATCTTGAAAAAAGTGCAATAAAAATATTTGGGGAGAAAATAAAAGATCTGCAAATATGAATAAAACAAAACAATAAAATAAATGGTGAGGTCATTCTGTAGAAACACACTTACATTTCAGACGTGGAAATGATAATTATGAACTTTGAGCTGATCCAGGTTAGGGCTTGAAGCTTTATGGCTGAATATACACAAGTATGAAGAAATTTCTGCTTGAACTCTAGTGGATCAAACGTTGCACTGACCATTGATTTTGCTCCTCAGTTCATGTAAGATGCTGAGTTGCACTTGGTGGCTCAAGTAACCAAGGATTATATTAGCAGTAGCATTCAGACGTATATACCACCCTATAAAACTTTATAGTACTCTGGGTGGTTTACAATGTTAGCCTATTACCCCCAACAATCTGGATCCTCATTTTACCAACCTCGAAAGGGTAGAAGGCTAGTCAACCTTGAGCCCCATCAAGATTGAACTCCACGCTGTAGGAAGAGTTTGCCTGCAATATTGCACTTAACCACTGTGCCACCAGCATTTCTATTAACCTGGCATTGGCTGGATTCAAGATTATATCCCAAGTCATACAATGGTCAATTTGTTTGAGAAGGAAACTCCAGAATTCTGATCTTCATGGGCTGGACATAGTATGCAAAGTCTCATGGCTGTGTGAGACCACACAGTACAATTTGCTATGTATTGTGAATTGTACTATTTTATTTATTTATTTATTTATTTATTTATTTATTTATTTATTTATTTATTTATTTATTTATTTATTTATTTATTTATTTATTTATTTATTTATTTATTTATTGAGTTTATTTGTCATTACACTCGCAAGCGGGTGCAACGAAATGAGGTGCTCTTCCACAAGTAAAAACTGGACAAACACCACTAAAAGAAAAAAATTAAATTAAATTAAAACTAAACACAGCCGACCATACAATGATCTCTATGCAATTTAAAAATGTAAAACCCCATTACTCTCATTCACTTCCACATAAATCTTATGACCCTTCATTCAAACTCAAAACTGCACTTGGATAAAAACTGTTCTTAAATCTGGTCATCCTTGTTCTTAATACCCTAAATCTCCTTCTCGATGGTAATAGTTCAAAGAGCTGATGTCCCGGATGAGAGGAGTCATTCAATATATTAAGTATCTTCCTCCTACATCTATTTCTATACAGTTCTTCCAAAGAGGGAAGTGAGCAGCCAATGATGTTTTGGGCCATCTTAATCACCCTCTGAATTGCCTTTTTCTCTGTCACTGTGCAGCTCAAGAACCATACACAGAGACAGTAGGATAATATACTCTCAAATGAACTCCGATAGAAAGTAGTCAATAGACTCTCAGCCAGTTGTTGTTTCCTAAGAATCCTTAGTAAATACAACCGTTGTTGTGCCTTCTTAATTAAAGCAGCGGTGTTTGCACTCCAGGTCAGGTTATTTGTAATGATGGTCCCGAGAAACTTACATTCAACCCCCTGTTCCACACGAACTCCTTCTATATACAGTGGCTGAATGTCTGCTCTTTTTTTCCTATAGTCCACTATAACCTCCTTGGTCTTCTTGATATTAAATAGAAGATTATTATTTTTGCACCAACGGGATAGCTGTAATACCTCATCCCGATATGCAGACTCATCATCCCCAGAAATAAGTCCTACAAGCGTAGTATCGTCTGCAAATTTCATTATCCTATTGTTGGGATGTTTATTTGTGCAATCAGGTGAATAGATGGAGAACAAAAGTGGACTAAGGACACAACCTTGTGGAGTGCCAATGCTAAGTGTCTTGACAGTAGAAATATAGTCATTCAATTTAACTCTTTGTGGACGATTTGTTAAAAATTCTAATATCCATAAGCAAATAGAATCTGGAAAATCTAGATCTTTAAGCTTAGCTATTGATCTGTGCGGCATGATGGTATTAAAAGCAGAACTAAAATCTGCGAACAACATTCTTACATAATTCCCCGGTGTTTCCAAATGGGATAAGGCCATGTGAAGCACAGTGATAATTACATCCTCGGTTGATCTATTTTTTTTGTAAGCAAACTGAAGCCCATCAAAAAAATCGGGAAGGCAGGAGATAATATAATTTCGAACTAGCTGCTCAAAGTACTTCATTAAGATAGAAGTTAGTACCACCGGCCTATAGTCGCTCGGACCATTTGTGGGCAACTTTTTAGGCAGTGGAACGATGGTGGAAGCCTTGAGACAAACAGGAACCACACATTGTGTCAAGGATCGATTAAAAATTCCGGTCCATACCCCAGCTAACTGTTCAGCACAATCTTTTACCACCCGTCCAGGAATTAAGTCAGGCCCAGCTGACTTTCTGGAATTAACCGCCTTCATTGTCTGCCTCACATCCTGCTCATTCACAATGAAGGGGAGGCTCTGCTGAGTAAATGATGGCAAAGGGACAATTTCGGTTTGGTGGATTTCAAATCGAGCAAAAAAGTTGTTCAACTCCTCAACCACTGCCGCACTACCATCCGCAGAGACCTTTTTTGCGTTATAGTTCGTTAGTTGTTGAACCCCCTGCCAAACCTGCCTCATGTCATTACTGAGAAAGCAATCTTCAATTCTCCTCTTGTATTCGGCCTTAGCCTGCTTAATGCCTCTCCTCAAGTTCGTTCTTGCAGCACTATAATCCAGATCATTCCCAGACTTAAAAGCCTTGTTTCTTGCATACAACAAGCGTCTAACCTTCCCGGTAATCCAAGGTTTTTGATTAGGATAAATCCGGATTCGTTTATCCACTGTGACAGTATCAATACAGTGTGCCATATACCCTAACACTGCAGCCGTGTGATCGTCAAGATCAGGATGATCAAAAACTTCCCAGTTTGTCTGTTCGAAGCAGTCCTTTAGCTGCTCCATTGCTCCCTCTGGCCAGCTTTTCACCGTCTTGACTACCGACCCTGCCTGTTTTCTCAGAGGAATATACTCCAGGGCTAAAAGCAGGGACAAGTGATCTGGCTGGCCCAGATGTGGTAATTGTAATACCCTGTATCCATTTGCAATATTCGTGTAGACCTTATCCAAGGTGTTCGACCCCCTAGTAGCACACCTTATATGTTGATGGAATTTAGGGAGGACCACACAAAGATCTACATGATTAAAATCTCCTGCAATAATGTATACAGCATCTGGAAATTTGCTTTGCAAGTTGCCAATTTCATCACCCAGGAAGCCCAAAGCCAAATCTACATTTGCATCCGGCGGAATGTAAACAGCAAGAATAATAACAATGCTGAATTCCCGTGGAAGATAGAAAGGTCTGCATCTAACAGACTGATATTCCAGCTCCAAAGAGCAGTGACGTGTTATAACCTCTGAATTCGTACACCAAGTCTCTTTAACAAACATACACACTCCACCTCCTCTACACTTCCCCACATTTCTGTCTCTGTCCAGCCGATGTAATAAAAAACCGTCCATCTCAATAACAATGTCCGGAATGGTGGGGTTCAACCAGGTTTCAGTGATTAACAACACACAACAGCTTTTCACGAACTTACTTGAAGAGACCTGCAACCTTAAATCATCCATCTTATTTGCCACGGATCTAGCATTAGTCAGAAAGAGACTTGGGAGCAGTAGCCGCTTTGTTTTTTTTTTGCAGCCTGTATAAAACACCAGCCCTGCAGCCTCTTTTCTTCTCCCTCTCCCTTCGTCTTCTTTTCCTTCTCACCCTCTCTCTTACCGGAACCACAATCCACGGAGAGCCGGGGAGCCTTGCAACCTCTGACAGTATGTTATGTTTCCAAACAAACTTAGCTGTTATCTCTTGTTTGCTTTGTAGTCCAATCTTCACAAGCTCACAATTGCTGTAGAGTATGTTCACCCCGCAGGAGGTATTCACAATACAAGATAATCCATACAAAAACATCCATAAAAAACACCAAGCCGAAGAGCACTGAGCTGCAGCATGTGAATGCGCGGCCATATTTCTTCCTTTTTAAGCAATTATAACAGGTATAAGTATAAACATAGTTATGGATACATGAAATGGATATATATAAGAAAAATAAAAAAAACCAATAGGACAGGGACGGTAGGTACATTGGTGCGCTTCTGCATGCCCCCTACAGACCTCTTAAGAAAGGGATGAGGCCAATAGTAGACAGTCTAAGGTTAAAGTTTTGGGGGGTTGGGTAAAAAAACTATTTTACTATTTTAAATGGCCACCTACACTGTTGAGACCCTTTTGACAACATCTTTGTTTTATAATGCAACAATCCAGTTGCTAAGAGGAATGGGTGGAGTAGCAGTATAATCCTTGTTCTTCAGTCACTGCATTGATTATCAATAGATTTCCAGCTGCAATGCAACTACTGGTTTTAATAAGTAATGCCTTCCTATGGCCAACCACTATGGCAGAGTTTTGTAACATTGGTCATTTTAACATGTATGGACTTCAACTCCCAGCATTCCCACCCATCCCTAGGATGTCTTAAAATAGCCAAAGTTGGGAAACTCAGCCTTATGGACTGTGCCTTCAGGGATTTTCCCTCCCAAACAGCTTTGGCTTACTATCCTGTCTGATCAAACTGACGGGGTTGCCAATTGTCATTATCCTAATGAATGATTAGTAGAAGGCCTGGAGACACTTCTTGATGCCTCAATCATAATAGTTTATCCTCTAATATCACAGAGCCCCCTTTAAGCCTTTTATAAGAAAAACACTAACTTCTATTGGGCTTTGTGTAAGCATTAACATCTTCAATTGAAGACAGATGGCAGTCTTCCTGTTTTATTGTATATGTATTATTTCTTTGTATTTCTTCTGCAATTTTGATTCATCTAGTCTGGAACTGTTGCTGCTCTTATTGTAAGCAATCCATGCAAACTTAGATGGTAGTTTTAGTAGTTTCTTATAATGGCTATTCATGTTTGAGATTGGAGTACAGCAAGTTGCAGAAGCCAAAAAGTATGCATCCTACTAGATATAGTCCTTCGGTGATCTTTTCTTCCATCTAACCATGATGAGTGATCAATCTACAGCTAATATCCCATTTTATTTCTCCATAACTTTGAATCAGATGAGTTAAAGCATGGAAAGAAGCTGTGAAAGACAATAGATTGAGGAAGTAACTGGATATTTATATCTGGTCTTAGATGTGCAGCCCATTGAACAGTACTCCTTGTTCCAGTGTTGTACTCGAGGCTTGGCCTCAGTTTCTCACAACGTCTCTTGCCAATTTTGCTAAATGGGAGTTACGACCAGTCTTTTTCTCTGGTTACATAAATATTTACAGCTGTACCCTCTCTCATCGCCACAGGAAGGCTAAAATGAGTTTAGTTGAGACTGATTCTAATTACAGAATCTTGCAAGTCTGCTTGTGCTGCTCCCCCCACTTTTTATGTTTTAGTGAATCAGGGATGTTGGGTGCTTCCCACTCGTGTACTAGAGCTGATGGGGGGGGCTGGCCTTGACTCTTGGCAATGCTCACAAGATGCAACCTAATCAGTGATGGCCTTGTCTAAGTTGGGCCACCAGATATAACTGCAGCCAAGTGTCTTCATTTGCACGATGCTTACATGAAGCGCTTCCAAAACTGGCTGCTGCAGCCTCTGAAGTACCACCACACAACTCCCTCAGAGTAGGCAGCCCCATTGAGCAGACAGCTCATGTTGCTGGGTGTGGAAGGGAAGAAACTCTGCACTGATTGGCCCCTTCGGCCACCCCCTCAATACCCAGTTGAGCACTTGAGCAATGACATGATCCTTGGCTAAGTGTGCAGCAATCTCTGATGCCATAATGAGACTGGTCAGCAGGTCTTCAATTAATAAAACAGTTAATGCTGGAGTCGAATACTCCACAACCATCGGAAGCAGGCAGCAGCTGGGGACATCAGCATGGCTAAGTGTCTTATGCAGCTGGTGTAGGGCAGGAGCTGTCTGCAGCTAGGAACACAGTCCACCATGTGGCATTTGGCGGTCCCTGGTGAGCAGGCCCAGTAGCGGCTTGTGATCAGCCGCAAGGTTAAATAGTTTACCATAAAGGTATTCATGAAAGTGTTTGACTCCTGCAATCACAGCCAACACTTCCTTGTCTAGCTGACTGTAGTTTCATTCAGCTGATGACAAGGTCCATGAGAAAAAAACAATCAGGACCTCTCTTCCATCTGGAATCAGTGGCTTAAAATGGCACCGACACCGAATGGAGAGGTGTCGCAGATGAGAACCAAAGGAAGATTCTCATTGTACTGTACCAGGATGTTGTTTGAGGATAGCAGCTCCTTGACAGTGGAGAAGGCGGCAGCTCTTTTCTGGCCAAAGACATCTTGTTGAGCAAGCGATGGAAAGGCTCAGCTACAGAAGCTTTGTATGGCAAAAAATGCTATAGAAGTTTAAGAGCCCCAAGAATGTCTAGAGTTCAGTCTTGTTCTTAGGTGAGGGAGCTTCCTGGAGGGCTTGGACCTTTGCCTGGGTAGGGAGTAACCCAGAGGCATTGATAAGGTAGTCAAGGAACTCTACTTGAGGAACAATAATCTTGCAGTTTTCCTTTTTTACCTTGAGGCCAACTTCCTGGAAACAGGTGAGTACTGCTCTCAGACAGTCAAGGCAAGGAGTTTGTTGGCTACTGACACTAAGACTTCATCAAAATAGGGGACAACACCTGAGATGCCTTGCAGGAGCCGCTCTCATTAGGCTCTGGAAAAGTCCCAGTGCCACGCTCACCCCAAATTGTAGCTGGTGACATCTAAAAGCTCCCTGACATTTTACCATCACCTGCGCCACATGTCCGCTGTGGCATTGGCAAGTAGCTGTTCATAAGCTTGGGCATGGTCCAGTTTAGCAAAGACCTTACCTTCACCCAGAGAGTGCAGACAGATGTTGGAACATGGGCACCGGGTATGCATTTTGCTGTAGCACTTTGTTTAATGATCATTTATAGTCTGCACAGATGCAGACAGAACCGTCCAGCTTCACAGGGGTCACACTTGGGAGTCTCCCATTTTCATGGTCAACAGATTCCAGGATTCCTTGGCTGATGAGTTTGTCAAAGTTGCTCATCAACTTTTGAACACAAGGCAAACGGTACTCTTTGTGGTTTCAATCAGATCGAAGCAACCTAGGGGTCAAGGTTGAATGAGATGGGTGTGCCTTTATACCTGCCCAGGTTTCCATCAAAGATGTCTGCAAAGTTCGAGATTAAAGCCTCGATATCAGAGTCACTGATGGAGTTGATGCCAGTGATTCCCAGACCCAGGGATGAAAACCAGTCCAATCCTAGGAGACTCGATAGGGAGCCATCCACTGCAAGCAATTGCAGTGGGCCCAAAACGTTCTTAAAACTCTTCTGATGCTAGTTCCAACAACAGGAAGGCTGTTCCCCTGGTAGACTCAGAGATTAATATGGTGGAAGTCTAACTGTCTTTTTGAGATATTGGGCACCAATCTGCTCAGTATAACCCAAGAGATGATGGTCATTGAAGATCCCATGTCCACCTCCATACAACAAGGGGGGGTTCAATCAGACAGTGATATGGACCTTCTTGCAAGAGGAGAGGCTGGCTTTCTTGATGACTGCTTCTGCCTTGCAGGTGCCTCTGAAGACAGTGAAGCAGTCTTCTCCATAATGATCTTGTCTTTTCTTCATTTTTGGGGGCCAAATTTCTGGCCTCACAGTGGTAGCTGTCAGTTGGTTTGTGTGACAAATCTTGGCCAAATGTCCTTTTCACATCTTTGGCAGATGGCATTCTTGAACTTACATGCCCTTTGCGGGTGATTTCTGCTACAACCAACATGCTGGTTGCCTCTTTTCTGTAGCCACATTCCTCCCCTTAGAGGATTTGAAGCAATAGACATCAACATCCTCATTTGCTGATTCACTATGATTAGCACCTTCATGGTGTACCGTAACTAGTTTCCGCAATGCTGGTGGGCTTTGATTTTTTTAACCTCAGCCATTGATTGATTGGATATCTCAGTTGCTTGTGCTTTATCAAGCACCATCTGCAGGGTGAGGTCTGTTTTTGCAAGGAGGCATCGCTATAAGTTAACGCTCCATACACCACAGACCACTCTGTCAGAGCATCATCTAAGTCCCTGAACTCACAATACAGACTGAATGGCCAATGGGGTGAGGAGAGTCCTGGCCATTTCAAACATCTCTGAGCCTCAGAAATTTAGGAAAAGTGCCCTCTTTCTGTTTTCAGTAATCTCAGCAAAGTCATTTGTTTCAAGGAAACAATCGAAACAAGCAAGATAGGAGTTCCATGTCTCAGAAGCTAAGTTGTATGGAGCAAAGAATAGTAGTGCAGCCATTTCTAAGAGACCAACATGAGCTTGGGCAATCCAGCTTTAGTCATCTACTGTTAATGAAATGGCAGCAACTGTGAATCAACTCCAATGATTCAACTCTGAGTGAATCAGCTCGCAATAATCAGGTTTTTTTCCAGCCTTAGTTCCATTAATCCCATCCTCTTCTTCAGTGTTAAGTTCTGAGCAAAGAATGTAGATGAGGCCAAAGTAAAATTCTACAGCTCTTTAATGAAATACTACCTGTGAGGCAACTTAAAACTCCCTGGCTGATATAGCTCCTTTTATCCAAACTAATCAGCCAACAGCCAATCAGGAGAGAGCATTTCCCACTCCCACAGCTAACCAATCAAGGAAGGTGCTTGATTGAAGTGTTTTTAAATATTAACTGGTTGTTCTGAATTTTAAAACTACTTCATACCCTTTTACCAATTCTTGCATAGCTCTTTCAAGGTTCTTTCTTATCTTTATACTGCCTAATGCTTGAGAACAATAATTCTCAACCTCAGCAACTTTATGATGTGTGGGACTACAGCCCACAGAATTCCATGCTAGCTGCAGAATTCTGGGAGTTGAAGTTCACTCATCTTAAAAGTTGCTGAAGTTGAGAAATACAGTACTGAAGCAGCTACCCCGTTTTGGATGGAAGACCTACCATTGTATCTTTTAGTGCCAATTCAAAACATTAATATGTTCAGTTACCCCACAGCTGATATGCTTTATAGTGAAAGTGCTGCTAGACTAAGACTGGGAATGCTCAAGGTCAAGTCCACCCTTACCCATGAAAACGTATTCCATGATTCAGCCCAGCCAGCCTTAAGAGATAATTGGGAGAACAACTGAAGCAGTCCTGAAGGGAAGCAAGAATGTAAATCTAACAAAAGAATAATTTTGTACTTTAGTTAACATGAGTAAAAGATAATATAAGATGTTTGTTAGCTAAAAGGTTTACTATTACTATTTGCTAAGATTAATTCTTCCAGGAACTGGGTGTTATTGTTGAAATAATATTTAAATTGCTTTTCTGTAACAAAGTATCTTCATGTCATTTGAGAAATTTGTATGGCACCCTGTTTGGAAAGGGTTTATGGAAATCATGTTGGATTTTGATTTATACATTTTGATTCAAAGTGATCCATATTTGGTGCACTAGATTTTCATCCAATCAGTAGGATGTAAGCACTGCCTAACTTTGTGTGACTTACAATTAAATGGTTATATAAATAAAGAACATTGAATTAGATTTCTGATGGAAATCTTGTTTTTTTTTTAATTAGAATTTTGTGTAAATATGGCTGGTAGCAAGAACAATTTATAGAAAAAGAAGCAAGATTGAAATCTTGCTTCTTTTTCTATAAATTGTCCTTGCTACCAGCCATATTTACACAAAATTCTAATTAAAAAAAAAACCAAGATTGTGTTATTGCAGCTGCCATCTTAGCTTTGTTGACAACAAACATCCATGAACAACCCAGTTAGTAGTAAATAAGAAATGAACAAAAAGAGGAATAAAAGTGCCACAGATTACTGTCCCTGAAGTACTTGAAATGTAATAGTATGTGTCCTTTAATTTAATAAGAGTTGCACAAAAGAAGTTTCCCAAAAGTAATATATCATTTTTTGGGCCTGAAATGAGTGTTTTCCTTGAATGTGTACCCTACATATTGAACTTTAAAGTCTAAGTAGTAATTGTACCTTAAAAATATAAAGTACTTGGGCTTCCGGTTTGAGTCTCTTCGGCGACAGACTGAAGTCCGCGATCGTGCGCGGTTTCAATCTGTGCTCGCCGCCAGAGTGCCCTGAGCCGGCTGGTTTCAGAGCTAAGCCACCCCGTGAAGGTGGTAAAGAAGGGGGAGACTGCCAGCAGGGTTGAAGAGAGCCGCATCTCTCTTCCCCAGCTGGCCATTACTCCCTTTCCCGAAGGCGGTTGCAGCGGTGGTCAGAAATGGCCACCTCAAAGAAGAACTGAACCGGAAAAGAATGTGCAGGAGGAAGATAAGAAGAGAAAGTTTTGGTCGGCTGGGTTAAACTGAAAAAGCAACAACATAAGGTACCCTGGAATTTAAATTAAATAACATTGTTCCCAAAGAAGATTTTGAAGCTGCGAAGGAGAGAGAGAAGGGAAAGGGTTAGGTTTTTTTTTCTTCCCTTCCTTATACTGACAGCCAAGAGACTTAAGCAAGAAATTGAAAAAAAAATCCACTTTGACATTAATAGGCATCTAAGCTGAAAATAAAAGTCAAAGGGATAATAAAGATTTCTGGATATTTAAAAGTTTTTAAAAACAGGAAAAGAGAAAAAAAAGAATAAAAGGGCAGAATCTGGAAAAATGGAGGAGACTGCCTGGAACTAAGGAATGGAATTGTAACTAAAAGGAACTGACAGTGAAATTTTAACAAGATTCCTCAAAGATACATCCTAATTGAAACTTGGCAACAAAATAATAGAACCCCAGGAAGAGAAAGTGGAAAAAAGAAGCAAGAAGAAACAGCCTTGGGTTATTTGGATTATTTGATGATTTTTGGTTTTTGGTTTTTGCATTTAGATGACTAAAATTAACCGGGTGGTTGTTTAAAAGTCTTTAAAATGATATCACTCTTAGAAAAACTGAAAATGGAACTTAAAAAATGGAAAGAAGATGCACAATAAGGGAGAGGTTCTTTTGGCTTTGTATTTCAATCCTTAGAAATTGAGATCTGGAACTATGAAAAACAACAAGAAACGCTTGTAGAACAAGAAGATTGGGACAAAGAACAAGCCATCTTTAATGATCAAATAATTTTAAGTGGGGGGAAAAAAGGGAAGGGGGGAAAGAAAGGTTTAAGACCAGAAAAAACAACCAAAAAGAAGAATAATTTGAAAAATAAGTATAATATTAGAAAGCAACAGAAGGGGGGATTACAGATGAGAGAGTTAGAAGTAGAGAGACAAGGGGGTAAAAAGGGGAGGAAGAAGAAGAGAGGGAAGAAGGTGAGGGAAAAAAGTTGCAAAAGACAGAAACAAGAAATAAAGAAACAGGGAAAAGCTATAAGAATTGTAACTATAAGTTTTTTTGGAGATAATGGGTGAAAATTTAATTGTAAAAGGGATTCTGCAAAGGTACATAAGATAGCATTGTTATTTTACAAACAGAAATAAATTTGGAAAATATGATGATGGATAAAATATTTACTGTAATGTAGTGGAATATTTGTTAATAAATAAATGAATTAAAATGAATGAGAGAATTAAATGGGAACATTTTAATTATTATTAATGATTTATAAAAATATAAGTGAGAAATATGGAAAAAAAAATTAACTATGGAAAGTTTATAAGTGTTCCCAAGGAAATATGGTATTTAATTGAAAAGAAATGTTAAAGATGTTAAGATTTTAATGAATATTAATGATAGAATTGAATTGGAATGGAATGTGTGTTTTATTTACATATACATATATATAATCTTTTCAAGAATATAGTGTGTATTTTAAGAATGTACCAAGCAGAATTCGATTAGAAGTTATGTATTATATTGAATGCTATAATTTTAAAGGTATACATTGAAGCTTAAATAAGAGTCTAAATGGACAAAATTAAAAGATATAAAGGTGTCATACTCCAATTGGTAACTACAAACTTGTTTAATGAGAAAAGATAATATGAAATTGAAACAGGACAGACAAAAATATAAATCTGATGATTTGAATTGAGATGAGATAATTAAAATAAAGTTGAGAAAATTAAAAGAGGGGAAAAACTATGCAGAAAATATAAAACAGTAATAAGATATGGAATAGAATATAAAAATGAGCATGAAATTGAGTTTTGTGTCTATATGAAGAAGTGATAACCTGGGACCATGCTATTTTCAAAAAAAGATGTTTTATTTGTATTTTGTTTTTGTGAAAACCCAAATAAAATTTTCATATATTCCCAGCTCTCCCTACCATGCGGCAGACTGGTTAGGCGGTAGATCTGGCTGCTGCCTGTAGGCAGCATCATCATCACAGTGTCTCCGCCACCTTGCCTGCTTCTCCAGGGGGCAAAATGGGAATCAGCCAGGCCCGCTGACTCTGCCGCCTGTGGAGATGCTTTTGAAGGGTGGGGTGGGGTGGGGGGTTGCTCACGCTTCAAAGCAGCATGCTTTAATTAAAGCATGCAGCCGTCATTGCATGCTTAAAGCAGCAGGGCCATGAGCACCCACCCACCCACCTCCGCCACATCTGTCGCAAACATACATACACAGATACCTGGTCTGGAACGAACTGTGATCCTGCGAGCTCCAGTCAGCAATGGTGGCAGGAAAAGGAAGCAAGGGGGAGGAGGGGATGGCATGCAACTGCAATGGGGCTTTGAGCACCCCACCCCCAGCCGTTTCCATTCCTTTCGGAGGGCTGAGGCAGTGGGTGCTCACGCTTAAAGCATGCATGCTGCTTTAAATCCTGCCTGCCATGGGGGGTGCTCAAAGCCCCGTTGCAAGGTCCCCTCACGCTTCAAGCGGCAGGCTTTAAAATGGCAGGCAGGCATGACGGGACTCTGCAACAGGACCGCTTTAAGTGTGAGTACCCCCTGCCTCAGCCCTCTGAAAGCATCTCCCATTGGAGCAGCAACGGCCGGGGTGGGGGGTGCCCAAAGCCCCATTGCAGTTGCACCCCCCCTTCTTCCTTTTCCTGCCACCCGCTGCTGACTGGAGCTGTTCCTCCCAGACCGTGTGTGTGTGTGAGAGGGGGGGGTTAGAGGGGGGGAAGAGAGGAGGCAGAGAGAGATAGAGAGGGAGAGAGGGAAAGAGAAAGAAAGAGGGAAACAGAGAATCCCACCCCTGGGTAGCTACCCCCAGAGTGACAGAGGTGGAAGGAATAATGGGGTCATATACAGTAGAAAGTCACCATAGAGGCATCCGATCCTGGTTGCATTAGGAACCTTTTGTTTACAATATCTGTAAATTTGGAATTTTCCCTTCTGTGCTACAAAATTCATTTTTGTTAAGAACAAAGAGCAAGAATTGTTTTGTTAAAAACAACTTGGAATGTTTGAGTGTTACATTTCTGAAATGTGTTTGTGTGCATTCATGGAAGTCATTAACTTTTATTTGTCAGTCTTGGGTTGCCTGATTATTACCTTCAGGTGAATTATTGAGGTTAAATAGAGTCAAAGTAAATAAGAAAGTTTCTCCATTCACAGAGTTCCTAAAGGATCATTTCTAAAGATGTTATTATTTTTGTCAAGTTTGTTTTGTTTGTGTAAGTTCTCTGCAACAATGGCACATACAGAGACACAATGAAGAGAAAGAATATCTGGCTATGAGTGTCAGGGGATAAAAGTGTTGAGCCTGCGGCTCCTGTTTTGCCTGCTATCTTGGATTGGGGTTTGAAGGCTGTAAAGTCTCCAGTCTCTTTTACATCTACATAACTGCAACTGTTGCTCTTGCTTCTGATCTGGTTCAATGGCTTGTGATCCAATGTAAGAAGGATGTTGAGGAACAAAGAGTGAAAGGGTGGAGAAGTATTCATCCAGAATTGAAGGTTGGGCTCCTGGGGAGAAGGAGCATCTTTGGGACTGAAACTCATGTACTGTAGATACAGTAAGAAGCACCAGTTGGGTCTAGGAAGGGTCACCAATCTGAAACGCTAAAGGCTGCATGATTTTGAAGCCCTCAGTAGGGTGGTTTCTTCTTTCTTTCTTTTTCTTTCATTCTTTCTTTCATTCTTTCTTTCCTTCCTTCCTTCCTTCCTGCTATTACCTTTCTTCTCGGGTGTTTTTATTTGATGATACTGTAGAACTGGGGTTGCTCTGAGCATCCTCTTGTTTCTAAGCTGCCTGGTTTGTTTCTGTTGATTGCATGTTTTTTTTTTTGAAGACCCTGCACAAAGATTAAAAGCACAGTCCCTGCCTGCAGGCTTAATCGCTGAGAGGCAGAGTACAATAGTACAGGGCCAAACTGGGAGAATCCCACCCCTGTGTGTGTGTGTTGTAGGGGGGCTTCCTAGATTTAGAAGGAGAGAGGGAAGGAGGAAGGGACAGAAAGAGAGAGAGAGAAAGAGAGAGGGAGGGAGGGGGAGAGAGAAAGAGAGGGGGGATACAGAAAGGGAAAAAGAGAGAGAAAGAGAGGAGAAAGAAAGAGAGAGAGAGAAGGAAGATACAAGAAAGAAAAGAAAGAGAAAAGGGAAAGAAAGAAAAAGGGAGAAAGGAAGTGAAAGGAAGAAAGGGGAATGAAAGGAAGGGACAGAAGGAAAGAAAGAAAGAAAGAAAGAAAGAAAGAAAGGAAGGAAGGAAGGAAGGAAGGAAGGAAGGAAGGAAGGAAGGAAGGAAGGAAGGAAGAAGAAAGTAAATGAGATATATGGATGGATAGATAAATATATGGAAGGAGGAAGGGATGGAGAGAGAAAAAGGAGAGGAAGGAAGGACATAAACCCTGGCTTCAGAAGACTTTGAAGTATCACAGTAATCTAGGGCTGGCCCGTAAGGGATCTCGGAGGTCATCTTGTCCAACCCCCTCCTCCAGCAGGAGATCCTTATAGAATCAAAGAATAGCATGGTTAGAAGCACTAGCACTAGCACTTAGACTCATATACCACTTTATAGTGCTTTCCAGCCCTCTCAAAGTGGTTTACAGAGTCAGCATATTGCCCCCAACAATTTGGGTCCTCATTTTACCCATATCAGAAGGATGGAAGGCTGAGTCAACCTTGAGCCTGGTGGGATTTGAGCTTGCAGTACTGCATTCTAACCACTGCACCACCGAGGCTCCTAGAAAGATGTGTGTGTGTGTGTGTGTGTGTGTCTGTCAAAACATCAAAAACAGGCCAAGTAGCGCTGTGTAGGTCAGTTGTAAATTAGAACACTTGCTAAGCAACTGGCCATTAAGCAAGGACCTGGTCATTAAGCGAGGACCACTTACATTTGGTTTTCCAGTCACATGGCCACCTGCTCAGGCCTCGCCCTGCCTTCCAGGGCTCCCCAGGCCTCGCCCTGCCTTCCAGGGCTCCCCAGGCCTTGGAAACTGGCAAAAAGCACTTGCTAAGGAACTGGCCATGAAGCGAGGACCTGGTCATTAAGGGAGGACCACTTACATTTGGTTTGCCAGTCACATGGTCACCTGGCCACACCCACCCCAGTCACATGACCACCAAGCCACATCCTCAAATTAGACCACGCCCACAGAACCAGTTGTTAAGAAATTTGAATCCTACCCCTGCCCAGAACTGTTGATACACTGTAATTTTACAGAAGAATTGAATCTGTTATTTATACTTCAATAATGTCTGGTTAGTACAGCAACCTAACAGGACAGGTACAGACTCCAACTGATAGTTAAGATTGCAAAAAAACCAATTGCAACCAGCCTGCCTTCCTTAGATATTGCACAGGTCAAAAGGATGGCTTAGAGCAGGCTTGTCCAACCCGCGGCCCAAGGGCCGCATGCGGCACAGGTCACCTCGTAATGCAGCCCAATGCCCACCCCAACCTTCATGAAAGATCCAGCGAGGAGGAGGAGGAGAACTAGGCACGAGGTGGCGCGAGGCGGGGCGAGGCGAGCAACAGAAAAGGCAGGAAGCCGCAGCCCAAAAGTCCCGCACTGCCAACTCCTGTTGCCATCGCTGCCACCGCCACCACTGCTACCTCTGCCGCTCCCGCTGCTGCTTCTGCTTCTGCCCCCGCCGCCGCTGCCGCATTTGCAGGAGAGGTAGGCACGGGGCGGGCGAGCTTTCTCTCCCCCCCCTGCAAAATTTAGCCAGAAAATTAGTAAAAAATAAATAATTTGCAGGAGGAGAGGGAGGCACGAGGCGGGCGAGCTTTCTTCCCTCCACTTCTCCCCCACCCCGCAAAATTTGGCCACAAAATTAATAAAAAATAAATAATTTGCAGGAGGAGAGGCAGGCACAAGGTGGGGCGAGCAACAGAAAAGGCGGGAAGCCGCAGCCCAAAAGTCCCGCCCCGCCACCTCCTTCTTTTGCTGCCCCTGCCGCCGCTTCTGCCCCCGCCGCCGCCACTTCTGCCGCCGCCATTTCTACCCCTGCCGCTGCCGCTTCTGCCACCGCCACCACCGCCGTTTTCTGCCCCCACCGCCACTGTTTCTGCCGCTGCTGCCATTTCTGCCCCCGCCACTGCTGCTTCTGCTCCTGCCGCCACTTCTGCCGCCACTGCCATTTCTGCCCCCACCGCCGCCATTTCTGCCCCTGACACTGCCGCTTCTGCCCCCGCTGTTGCCGCTTCTGTCCCCGCCGCTGCCGCTTCTGCCCCTGCTGCTGCCGCTTCTGTCCCTGCCGCTGCCGTTTCTGCCCCTGCCGCTTTTGCCCCCGCCGCTGCCGCTTCTGTCCCTGCCGCCGCCCCCCACCCTGCTGCCACCGCCACCGCCCCCCACCCCACAAAATTTGGCCGGAAAATTAATAAAAAATAAATAATTTTTAATAAATAATTAATAATAAATAATAAAAATAATTTATAATTTATTATATAATTTTATAATATAATTATTTTATAATAACTTATTATATGTGCGGCCCAAATCAATTTTTCATCTTCTAATGTGGCCCAGGGAAGGTGAAAGGTTGGACACCCCTGGCTTAGAGCCTTAGAAGATATTTGCAGACCCCTCACATTCTGGAATCTGGACAAATTGTTTCCACCCCTTTCCTTGGGGCAGTGCTATCAGGCATTATATGCCAAAACAACTAAACACAGGGGCAGCTTTTTCCCTCATGCCATCACTCTGCTGAACATCTAATTCTCATCCAAGGTCTATGCATACTTACCCATGTAGTGTGACTATAGTATTATTCATCCTTATTTTCTTTACACGCCCTTTTATTAGTGATATTTTGTTGAGTGCTTCTGTACTCAGGAGAAATTCCTTGTATGTCTATTCACATTTGACCAAATAAAATATTTCAATTCAATCCAATTCAATTTGATAAGGGTTAACAAAATTCAAGGTTGATTCCTCTTTTGACTCCATCCCCCAGGTTCTGTCACTTCTTCTACAACACAATGTTATCAACCCCCACCTGTTTTAAGTTCAATGTTACAGCCACCTTGTTTTAATTATTTATAATTATGAAGTCCCTACCTTACTCTATAGTCTTCGCCTAGTTCCCACTTCACTGTAGCATGATCCTCTTTTATGTCTGTCAGAGTTTGCCGCAATCTAACAGCACACAAGGAAATAATTCAGCAGGATTCATTTATAGTAGAAACTTCTTTATATACAATAATATAAATGATATATTCAATACCCATGCAGTAGAAGCTAGAACTAGAGAATCCAAAAGCAATGAATTGCAAGGACAAACCAATTCTTTTAGCTATATAAAGCCACGCCAAGGCTCCGAGCTGTCTGACATGGCTCACAACAAATCCTGTTTCTTAGTCACCAAACAATTCCCATTGACTGACTTGTTGTTATGGCTACCCCAACTCATAATTTCTTACACACTGACAATGCCTTTTTAGTAATTGGGTGGCGGCTTAGAGGTCACAATAGTAAGATCCTTCAGAGTTGTTGCATTGTGCCCTCAGGATTGTACAAGAGAGCATTTATTCTTGTGCTAAAGCAGGGGTGTCCAACTTTTCACCTTCCCTGGGCCACATTAGAAGATGAAAAATTGGTTTGGGCCGCACATATAATAAATTATTATAAAATAATTATATTCTAAAATTATATAATAAATTATAAATTATTTTTATTATTAATTATTAATTATTAATTAAAAATTATTTATTTTTGATTAATTTTCCAGCCAAATTTTGTGGGGTGGTGGCGGCGGCGGTGGCGGCGGGGTGGGGGGGCAGCAGTGGGGACAGAAGCGGCGGCAGAAGCGGCGGCGGGGACAGAAGCGGCAGCGGCGGGGGCAGAAGCAGCAGCGGGGGCAGAAGTGGTGGCGGGGGCAGAAGCGGCGGCGGGGGCAGAAGCAGCAGCAGAGGCGGGGGCAGAAGTGGTGGCAGGTGTAGGGGCAGAAGTGGTGGCAGAAGCAGCGGTGGCGGGGGCAGAAATGGCAGCAGGGGCAGAAGCAGCGGCAGGGGCAGAAACGGCGGCGGCAGGGGCAGAAGCAGCAGCGGCGGGGGCAGAAGCGGCGGCGGCGGTGGGGACAGAAGCGGCAGGGGCAGAAGTGGCGGCAGCAGGGGCAGAAGCGGCAGCGGCGGGGGCAGAAGCGGCAGTGGGGGCAGAAGTGGTGGCGGCAGTGGCAGCAACAGAAGTAGGTGGCGGGGTAAGGTTCCGGTTCCGTGTGGCTTTGAGGCAGCAGGAATTCATGACCATCCGCGATTCCTACTGCGCTTGCCACTGAGGTGCCCCCGATCCAAATGGATCCGGGGGATATGGCTGCCCTGTAGAGGCAGCCGAAGAGAGAGGGGAGCTGGACAGGGGTTTGAGGTGTCGCAGACCCCCTCCTCGTCCAGAAAAACCCCTTTTTCCTGAGGTGGTGGAGCGGCGGTCAGCAAAGGCCGCCACGAAGAAGCCTGCAACCGGGTAAGATTGTGCTGGAGGAAGCAGGAAAAGTGAAAGTGCTGGCTGAGCCGGGTCAATCAACATCTCTCAAATTCTCTGGAACTGAATTGTTTGAATTGCTGGAGGATACATTGTATCCCTAAGAAGATCGAAAGCGGCGGAGAAGCTGTTAAAGGGAACTTTTTTTTTTCTTCACTCTCCCACTCCATAGAAACAGCAGATGAAGATTTGAAATTTATTTAGGCACTGAAGGTGAATTATTTTGAAAGTTAAAGCGAAGGGACAAAAGATTCTTTGGACATTGGACTTAATAATTTAAGAAATCGGAAAACCCTTATTGAAGGTATGGATTTCTGATCATTTAAAAATTATTGTTGTAAGTGGGAAGGGAGAGGAAAAAAATTGGAGCAGAAGTTGAAAAAGGAGGAGATTGCCTAGAATTCTAAAGAAAGATATATGGTAATTGGACCTCTTTGATTAAACAGTAACCCCAGAAAGAGAAGTAGAAGAAGGGGAAAAAAAGCATTAACTTTTGGAATCTTTTTTGAATTATTCTTGATTAAAAATACTTGGGTGGTTGTTTTGGGAAAAGTTTCTCTTTTTATGATGGCATCGCTTGTGGATGAATTAAAAACTGAATATCAAAAATATAAAAAGGAAGAACAAGCTGGAAAAGATACTTTGGGCACTTTATTTCAATTTTTAGAAATGGCGTTATGCACTTATGAAAAGTTGAATACGCAGCAGAACGACTGGGACAAAGAAGAAGAGGAAGAAGAAGCCATCTTTGATGAACAATGGGTTTTTTCTGGGGAGGAGGAGAAAGAGGATAAGAAAAAGGGGATTTTAAGGTTTGAAAAAACAACCAAAAAAGAGAAAAATGAGAGGAAAGGTGGATGCAAGGTTAGAAAACAACGGAAAGGGAGTAAGAAAAGGGAGGAGGAGAGACAAAGGGGTAAAAAGGGCAAGGAGAAGAATAAGCAAGATAGAAAGGGGGGGAGGAGAAGCCTTAATGGTGGGAAGCAAGATCGAAAGGAAAAAAGTTTATTTAGAGACAATGGGTGAATCTAATTGAAAAAAAAAAGGGATTCTGGAAGGTACATAAGATGGTGTTTTTATATGTGTATTTAGAGTAAAATGCTTAAGATAAATGAGTAGTAATATATACAATTAGATTTTTTTTAAAAATGATATGTATAGTGCTTATATAGGATTTTATTTAGTTATTGCTGGGTCTTTATCTTTTTTATAAAATTTACTGTGTAATTTTAGAATGTACTAAACAGAATCCCAAGATAAATTAAGTGTTATATGAAGTAATTTTAAGTTAGGACAATGAGTTAAAGCCGTCACTCCAATCAGTGTATAAGAGAAGTATATTAAAAGAAAAAAGATGAATGGATAGTTGGGAATAGAACAGACAAAGAATGATATTGAAAATGATAATAAGATATGGAAGGATATATAAAGTGAATATGATGTTTAAATTTGTGTCTGTGTGAAGAGTTTCAACCCGGGATCAAGCAGCCTTCAGAAAAGATGTTTTAGGTTTTGTTTTTTTTTCCTATGTTCTGTGTTTTGTATGTTTATGAAAGGCAATAAAATTTTAATAAGCAAGAAATATAATTTGGACAACTAGAATGAAAAGGAGAAGTCGGGATAAGATATGAATTTAAATAGATAATGTAAATATTGATATTACAATTTGGAATTATTTTGTATGTTCTATTGGCTTTCTTCTTTAATTATTATTATTTTTTTAGAAAAGAATTTTCAAATTGTTATGCCTGGATTATTTGTGTATTGTTTTTGTAAAATTAATAAAATTTCTTTTAAAAAAAAAAGAAGGAGGTGGCGGGGTGGGACTTTTGGGCTGCGGCTTCCTGCCTTTTCTGTTGCTTGCCTCGCCCCACCTCACGCCTGCCTCTCCTCCTGCAAATTATTTATTTTTTATTAATTTTCCGGCCAAATTTTGCCGGGTGGGGGGGAGGTGGGGGGAAGAAAGCTCGCCTGCCTCATGCCTACCTCTCCTGCAAATTATTTATTTGTTACTAATTTTCTGGCCAAATTTTGCGGGGAGGGGGGGGAGAAAGCTCGCCCGCCTCATGCCTACCTCTCCTCCTGCAAATGCGGCAGCGGTGGCAGGGGCAGAAGCAGCAGCAGAAGCAGCAGTGGCGGCGGTGACGGCAACAGGAGGTGGCGGGGCGGGACTTTTGGGCTGCGGCTTCCCGCCTTTTCTGTTGCTCGCCTCGCCCCACCTCACGCCACCTCGCGCCTGCCTCTCCTCCTGCTCCTCGCTGGATCTTTCATGAAGATGGGTGGGCGTTGGGCCACATTACAAGGCGACCTGGGCCACATGCGGCCCGTGGGCCACGGGTTGGACAAGCCTGTGCTAAAGTATACAGATTTTAATAAAAAATGCATTGTTGCGATTTACAACAATGGTTGTTGTTGTTTGCAGGGTATGGTGAAAAATGAAGATGGTGGTCCTGACAGTGTGCTCAAAATTCCATTTTGTAGGTACATCAGTGCAATAAAAATAAAAACAGCTTTGTGACCACCACGTTGATTTTTTGGACCATATTCTAAGGAATATGTACAGTGGCTTCTTGTGTCCTCCTGCACAATGGCTTTTTAGCAGAAAGTAAAAAAGGTGATAACTGTGCGGGAAGAATCAAGAGAAAAAATGTACCTGCTATTTCTCCCTAGTTTTTGGAATCCATTTCACAAAATTGGTCTGTAGGATACAACAGTGACTCTGCCTTATTTTTCCCAATATCTTTGTCTTGGTCAGAAATTAGGTTAAGACCTCATATCTTTGCCCAGGACTGAGGAAACCTGAAACTTGCACAAGTAATTAGCATAGAGGGTTGTTTCTCAATCTCGGCAACTTTAAGATGCATTGATTTCAAGTCCTAACATGGCTGGGAAATTTGGGAGTTGACAGTAAAAATGTTCAAAAGTGAGAACAGTTAATCAATGGGACGGCTTGACTCCAGAAGTTGTGGATGCACCATCATCTGAAGTTTTTCAACCAGAGATTGGAAAGCCATTTGTCTGAAATGGGATATGGCAGTGGCGGCTCATCTTTTTCGGCTCCCGTGATGATGATGATAATTGCGTGCATGCTCGCTTGCGCATGCTCATGTGCCAGCACCCAGAAGCCAATATGTGCTGCCCCCCCATGCCCCCTGCGCATGCGTACGTGGCCCCCCTCATGCACCGCACATCTGCACATGCGTGCGCGATTCCCCCTTACATGCCGTGCATCTTTGCACATGCATGTGCAACTCCCTTGAATGCAGCGCATCTGGGCATGCGCATGCTTTTTCCCCTCGCAGCACATCTGCGCATGCACACACATCTCCCACGCACGCCCCTCCACCTCTGTGCATGCTCACCAGATACCCAACAATCAGCTGTCGGGCGGCATCGCGCGAGCATGTACAATGGGGTTCTTCCAGGCGACCTCTCGCATGCCGGGGGAAATGGCTCTGCGTGCCACTTCTGGTACGCGTGGCATAGGTCCGCCAACACGGGTATAAAGTCTTCTGATGGGCTGGCTGCTAAGGCAAATCAAGGTTATATGGCATATACTTGAAAGGAGATTCTGTATTAGATAACTCCTGGAGCATTCATTAGCCAAGGCTTAGGAATAGGGACAACTAGAGACTAATAGAACAAATTGGTAGATGATTACTAAAATGTTTATTAGATGATATTTCTTATTATCTCACCTTGTTCTACCTTTTGCTTTAGTGAAAATGTGTGGAACTTTCATAATTCTTGGTTCTTGGCACTTTGTCCAGGATCCTTTCACCTTGTATCTGGCATCCGTCATCGGCCTTGGCACCAGATTCAGACCTGAATTAGGGACAATAATTTGTGGGCTCATCCTCGGATTCCATGCCTGAATTAAATTGGAAGACACCAATGACCAGAGGAGGGCCCCCAGATGGGTAAGACTAGTGGCTGAAAAGTGTGTGATTGTCCGAAATAAGTCATCCTAGCTGATGACTAAGATTGTGTGTTTCTGCATTGTCAACCACAATCAGGGCTCTTGACTCACTGTCAGTACCCTGAAAAACAAGGTATGTTGCAGAGATCCGCATGTCTCACCGATGCATACAGTGGATTGATTGAATGCAATGAGCAACTGTTTAAATAAATGTCTGGCTCCAGTAAATCCTTGGTGACTTCTTAATTGAACTCAAGGTTTGAAGCCCTGAGGAAACCAAGGAGCACAAAAAAAGCACTAAGTGGGTGAAAAGAAAGAGGCAAAATTTGGGGAAAAGATAAGGACTGGACAGGAGACATCCCAGGGGATAAGAGGAATCCACCTGAAATCCAGCTTTGAAATGGGAAATTGGTAGCAAAAAGGCATCCGCTCAAGGGATAACAAAGTCGCCAAAAGGGAAGCTTCCCAAAGACACGCTGGTGGGTTGTATGTTGGCTAATTTTGAGATATTAGGAGCATATCTCATATGAGATATTAGATGTGTAGGGATCAAAGGCAGCCATTTCTCATCATTGTAAATCTGTCTAGCCTCAAATTTCCTGGGCAATCCAGGTGATTTTTGGCTGCCTCAGGGACCTCATAACATGGGACTTATTAACATAATAATATTATATATCAACAACTAAAATCAATATTGGAGAAACAAAAGAGACAGACAGAGATACAATATTTGAGTTTATTTGTGAAATTTGTTAATAATCTATTTTTGTTACGAGTGTGGAGGTAGTGTGTATATGTGTCTGTGTTGCATCATATCCAAGACTTGGGAGAGGAGTAAGACCCTCTAATAATAATAAACAAAAAGGCATTATTTTCTCTTTTATTCATTAAACATGAAACTCAGTCAACTGAACATTTAAAAATGTATCACAAATATAATTGACTGGCACTGATGGTTGGTACAGGTTGCTGCCAGCATCCTAGGTATCAACCAAGTATCTTCTTAATATGTACAATGTTCTGGGTAGCAAAAATTTTTGCACTGGTGTTATTGCAGAAAGCTACAATTTCTTGATGTATTGTAAAATTCTTGGACATGGTACCAAGTGCCCCTATGACAGTGGGTATCACTGTTACATGTTTCATCCATAATCTCAGTTTTGATGGTCAGGTCACGATGTTCCATGATTTTTTCCAGTTCTTTTTCTTTGATTCTGGCATCTCCTGGTGCAGTGATATCAATAAATTGTACGCTTTGCCCTCAATAACCATAATATCTGACAAATTGTGTTCCAAATGGTGATCCATCTGTATTCAAAAGTCCCACAAGATCTTCACCGTCTCATTTTCGACAACTTTTTCCACTTTAAGTTCCCATGGACTTTTCTGATATAGGTAGGCATATTTTTTACACAATGACCACTGGATTAATTTAGTAATTTGATCACATCTAGTTTGTAGTAAGTTTGCGCAATTTTGCTGCACTTACATATTAAGTGTGAAACAGTTTCAACTTTGTCATTGCAAAGTTGGCAGTTTGGATTAACAGTAGATTTTTTGTATCTTTGCTTTCATGGCATTAGTTTGTAGTGCTTGTTCTTGAGCAGCAAGTATTAAACCTATTTCATTCTTAACGGTTCCTCTCTTAAGCCTATTATTATTATTATTATTATTATTATTATTATTATTATTATTATTATTATTATTATTATTATTATTATTATTTATCATACAGTCAGCCAGATGTTCAGACTGGGTTTGGCATTTTTGTCTACTTACCAAGGACCTGGGATAGGCAAATCTGGATATTTGATGGTGTTACAGATATTGTCGCAGGATGGAAGCTGTTCCAAGTAAAGCCACCTTCTGCAATTGACTAATGGCAAATTTGTCAATTCCTATGGTGTTCAAGTGGTGCTTCAGTTATTTTGGGATTGCACCAGAGGTGGTATTCAGCAGGTTCTAGCCAGTTGTGGAGAACCAGTAATGGAAATTTTGAGTAGTTTGGAGAATCAGCAAATAGCACTTCTGACTGGAGATTTTACAGTATTCTTCTCCTGTCACGCCCACAGAACTGGTAGTAAAAAAAATTGAATCCCACCATTGCACCCAAGGTACTACCCTTGCTTGCCTTTGCCATAGTCATTCTATTTCTGTTTGTGGGTCTTTGTATTTTGTTATCTTCTCCAGTTATTTCTCTTCTATTCTGCTGGCTCCAGGCCCTGCCATATCCACTACCCAGACTTTTTTGTCCTTCTTATCGACAACTGTTAAGTAGTGTTATGTGGCAGGCCTTTCTGTCTGAATTCTGAAGTCCCAGAGCAATTTCACTTCTTCACTTTCTATGACTTTTTCTATTGTATGGCTCCACCAGTTCTTGCTTACAAGCAAATGATATTTCTTGCAGATTTTCCAATGCACCATTGTTGCTACTTTGTCATGTCGCTGCTTGTAGTCAGTGTGTACAATCCTCTTTCAGCAGCTTATCAGGTGGTCCACTGTTTCTTCAGCTTCTTTGCATAGGCGGCACTTACTGTCTGTTTCTGTCTTCTCAATTCTGGCTTTGTATACATTTGTCCTTAAGGCTTGGTCTTGCTACAGCCAGAATTAATCCCTCGGTCTCTTTCTTTAACTTTCCTGCTCATAACCTTTGCCAAGTCTTGTTATTTTCTGCTTTTTTCTGCTATTTTTTAATGTGCTGGCCGTGTAGTGCTTTGTCTTCCCATGCCTCCATTCTGTTCTTCATTTGGCCTTTCTTGTAGGCCAGTTTGATCTCTCCGGTAGTCAGCAAGCCTTCTTGGCATACTAACTTCATCTTCTTCATTATCCTTCAGATATTCTTCCAAAGCACTTTTTTCTTCTTCAACCATCTGATGTACTTGCAACATTCCAAGCCCACTTATTTGCCTTGGTATGCAGAGTCTGTCAACGTCACTGTGAGGATGAAGGGCATGATTCATCATGATTTTTCTGGTCTTCCTATCCATTATTTTTTTTATATAACAAATTTTATTAATTTTACAAAAACAATACACAATCCAGGCATAACAACTTGAAAAATCTTTTCTAAAAAAAAATAATTATTAAAGAAGAGAGCCAATAGAACATACAAAATAATTCAAAATTGTAATATCAATATTTACATTATCTATTTAACTTCATATCTTATCCAGACTTCTCCTTTTATCCAAATTATATTTCTTGCTTATTAAAATTTTATTGCCTTTCATAAACATACAAAACACAGAACATAGAAAAAAAAAACAACTAAAATATCTTTTCTGAAGGCTGCCTGATCCCGGGTTGAAACTCTTCTCACAGACACAAATTCAAACATCATATTCACTTTATATATCCTTCCATATCTTATTATCATTTTCTTTTTTTTTTATAAACCAATTTTATTAATTTTACAAAAACAGTGCACAAACAATCAAGACATAACAGCTTATAAATTCTTTTCTAAAAAAAGTAATAATTAAAGAAGAAGACCAATAGAACATAATGATTCCCAATTATAAGATCAATATTTACTTTATCTATTTAACTTCATATCTTATCCCAACTTCTCCTTTTCATCCAAATTATTTCTTGTTAATTAAAATTTTATTGCCTTTTATCAACATACAAAACTCAAAAAAACATAACAAAACCTTTATATATCCCTCCATATCTTATTACCATTTTCAATAACATTCTTTGTCTGTTCTATTTCCAACTATCCATTCATCTTTTTTCTTTTACTATACTTCTCCAATACACTAATTGGAGTGACGCCTTTAACTCATTACCCTAACTTAAAAGTACTTCATATAACAATTTATCTTGGGATTCTGTTTAGTAGATTCTAAAATTACAAAATAAATTTTATACTCTAAATACACATATAAAAACACCATCTTATGTACCTTCCAGAATCCCCCTTTTATCGTTGTGATAAGTGAAATAATGTAATGCTACTTTTGCTTCTGTAAATTTGCTTACGCTTAGAGTTGCTTACAAAAGCATGTATTTTGTAACCTTCCGGAAGATAAGGATTAGAACAATATGAACCATTTTGTATACGTGTGTGTTTCAAAAGCAGCGCCAGTACTGATAGGGGAACCATCAACAAACAGTTGGTGGTCTGGGGAATGTTGATGGGCAATAAGTGTCCCTGGGAGGTGTGAGGTTTGATGACGTCTGTGAACCAAGCCATCGTACGATGGGGCAGGGGAATTAGGGTATAAGTATGCTGTGCAAAGTGTGCTTGGGGTTCCATCCAGCTGCCTTGGATGTGAACCCGCTTCTGCAGAACCGTAATAAAACCAGAGAGAAAACTCAGATCCGTGTCGTGTTAGTCTCTCGTACAAGTGCAATCTCACAATTTGGCGCCCGAACGTGGGGCATTCCACAGCGATCCTCGGTGTTCTGGGGACTGGTGAGTAGTGGCCACTCCGTCTCGTTTGGAGACATTCCCACTCCCCATTGATCGAGAGGTCCCAGGAATCTCCAATCCAAAAACGAAGTTTCGGAGAAATCGAGAGAAAAAGGACGGACTGAGTGAAGGTACCTTGTGAATGGTGATCAGGGATCACGAGAAAACCTGAGTCGGGGACGCCCGCACATCCGCATACCTGAACTGACGACAGGTCCCGGAGTGATCAGGTAAATTTGTTCCATTTTAAAGAGAACGGGGTTTTTGTTGATAGAAAGGTGTCCTTAAAATTTTCTCAGGGAGAAAAGTCCAGCGCCTGCTGGAGGACAGGTCTGGTGACGAGAATGGGGAAAGGACAAAGTAAGAGGTTATTAGAAACCTCGGGCATAGACAAGATAGAAGAGAAAGAAGGCAGAAAACCTATTCCGGTAGATTCGCCTTTGGGACAACTGCTGCACCAGTGGTTCTCCCCGAATCTAAAATATTATACCCGGAATCTGGAAAAGAAGCACATGATTTACTTGTGCAAATACAGGCGGCCAAAATATCCTCTTGTGGATCCAAAATTTCCCTACCATTGGGCACCGGAGGGAGAACCCAGTACATACTGGATGAATCAATTGAAGGATTATTTATTGGCTCATAAATTAACCGCCGAGATACCGTATTTAGAAGTATGGTATCACATTGAATTTGAAGGACCCAGCCCGCCACCGGCTGATCAATTTGTGTCCAAAATTAAAGATCCGGAGTCTGAAGATGAGTTTTATCGTCCTCCAGCGATATACATTCCTCCACCCAATCAGCAGGAAGTATTAGCAGCAGCGGCAGCGGCTCCATTACCTCCCTCCCCGCCGCCGGCACATCATGCACGTTTGCGGAGAGAACTAAGAGATTTGGAACAGAACGTTCAGAACTTTCCTTTTCCACTGGCACGGCCGGCACACGCTTATCCCTTGCGTGAAGTGCCAAATGGTCTGAACGCTCTGGGCCAGCCCGTGGCTATTTATGCTATTCAACCTATGAGGCCTGGGGAACTGAGAGAATTGAAACAATCACTTCCCCGTCTTCATGAGGACCCGCAGAAAGTAAGCTCAGAATTGGAACTATTTTTGGGGCCAAATGATTACACTTATGAAGAACTGATGTACATTTTGGGGCACCTATTTAGCAGAGAAGAAAGAGATCTGATTAGACAAGGAGCAATAGAATATTGGCGAGTATTTGCAATTGGGAAATAACCAAGCACTTGCTGGGGATGTTAAGTTTCCCTTGGCCCCTCCCAATTGGAATATCCAAAATGCAGATCATAGACAAAACATGAAAGATCTGAAGACAATGATAATTGAGGGAATTAAAAATGCAGTACCACAGGGTCGAAACTTAACAAAAGCCTTCGAGATAAGTCAGGGAAAAGATGAGTCCCCAGGGGATTATTGTGCTAGGTTAAGACAAAGCTTGGAGAAATATTCAGGGATAAGATCAGACACGCCTGCGTTTGAATCTATGTTAAAAATGCAGTTTGTGGCGGGAGCTTGGCCAGATATTCAAAAGAAGATTCAGAAGATAGAGAACTGGGGGGCACAGGGGATTACTGAGTTGATTCGAAATGCCCAACAAACTTTTGTGAATAGGGATGTGATTAAAACCAGACAGAAATCTCAAATGATGTTGGCGGCAGTACAGAGCGCTGCTAAAAATGAAGTGAGAAAATCAGGAGAAAAGGATCAACCGAGGAAAGAGGCGTCTGGAGGAAGGGATAGAGGATTCCCTCCCAGAGGGAGACCTTTTAGAGGGAGAGGGATGAGCACTAATAGAGTAGGTATGGATCGTAACTGTTTCAGGTGTGGCAAGCATGGTCACTTTGCACGCGAGTGCCAGAACAGTCACCCTGAGAGAAATTACGCTCTATATGAAGATTAGGGAATTTCCGGCTCCTTTAAAAGGACCTACGGGGAGCCACTGGTAAATATAAAAGTAGGTCCAGACCGTCAGGAACTAACTTTCCTGATAGACACAGGGGCAAGTCGTACCTCGGTATGCGAGCCCATAAATGAAAGGATGAAAGGAAAAGAAACTATTCTGGTAACTGGAGTGAGTGGGAAGCAAAATAGAGTGAGAGTTTTGGAAGAGGTAGAAATGAGTATGGATGGGATAGAAGTTTGTAGTAAGGTGTTGTATATACCAGAGTCAGGAGTGAATCTGTTGGGGAGGGATCTCATGCCAGCGTTTGGATTCCAGTTGAGAGATAATAGTGGGATAAGAATGTGTGTTCTGAAGGAAGAGGATGTAGAACGAATTCATGATGATGTTTGGGCAGATGGACAAAATGTGGGGAAGATGGAAATAAAACCTATCGAGATTAAGGTGCAGCCAGGGATTGTTAAAAGTTGGACGCCCCAATACCCAGTGAGCAAGAAGGGTAGAGAAGGATTGAAGCCTGTAATTGATCAATTGTTACAGCAAGGATTATTGGAGCCCGAAGACAAATGGGAACCAGATGGAACTGTAATAGAGAGATTAGAAAAGGAAGGGTGTAGGAAAACAGAGAAAGGATGGATGACTGGGAATGGAGAAACAGTTTTGTCAGAAACACAAATGAGAAATGTAATGCAGTATTTACATGAAGGGAGTCATTGGGGAACTGAAGCTTTAGTACAAGCTGTCAAGCCGGTGTATTGGAGTCTGAACATGTGGACAATTGCTCATTCCATTTGCTGGAAATGTTTGATATGTCTAAAAGTTAATAAAAGTGCATCCAGAAAAACAGAGAAAGGGGGGTGGCTTTTAGCAGCTTGGCCGTTCCAGAAGATACAAATCGATTACACTGAATTGCCACCTAGTGGTGGATGGAAATATCTTTTGGTAATTAAAGATCACTTAACAGGGTGGATAGAAGCCTTTCCCACTAAACAAGCTACCGCTTCCATGGTAACAAAAATTCTGCTAGAACAAATAATACCTAGATATGGCATGTTTGAAGTAATAGACTCCGATAGGGGCACACATTTTACACAGAAAATTCTTCAAGAGATAATGAGGGCTATAGGGGTGAGATGGGACTTACACACCCCTTGGCATCCTCAGTCTTCAGGGAAGGTTGAAAGGGGAAACTCAGAAATTAAGAAACACTTGACAAAATTACAGTTGGAGAATGGGTTACCTTGGACCAAAAACTTACCCCTAGCTCTGTTGAGAGTTAGGACTTGTCCAAGAAAGGATGTGGGGGTTTCACCTTTTGAAATGTTAATGGGTCGCCCTTACTTGACAACCTTTGGGGGACCTATACCTGAATTCAGGGATATGTTTGTGAGAAAATATTTGCAGACGCTGTCCAGGTCTTTATTATCTCTTCGTAAACAGGGACTTTTAGCACAACGACCACCACTAGTAGGAAGTCAACATCCCTATGAAGTTGGTGATTGGGTGCTTGTGAAGACTTGGAGAACTGAGAAATTGCAACCTAGCTGGGAAGGACCATATCAAGTACTCCTGACGACTGAGTCTGCTGTCCGGACGAAGGAAAGTGGATGGACTCATCATAGTCATGTGAAAGCAACTCCAGAACCTGAGAAGCCCTGGAGAAGTCACCCAGTGGAAGGACAACCCTTGAAACTGACTCTTAAAAGATAAAATCATGCGTCTGTTTCTGTGTACTTCAACTGTACTTGTGAATATTTTTGTCTTACAACAGGTTAAAGAAGCAGAAACCGGACAGTCTCAGCATGTTCAGAGAGCAGGAGATCTTGGAGAAGATCTCTGGGCAGACAATTGCTACATTAAAGATATAAGAGCAACGGCGAAAGGTCTAAATATTACTAATTGTTGGTTATGTATGCATTTGCCTGGGAAAGCTGAAAAAGGGGTTATTCTACATGGAGTACCTTTGACAAAACAAATGATGGCGAATGGAGGGGAACGTAAAAAGGAGTTTGGGAGAAATATGACCAGGAAGGTATTCCTTCAATTGCGAGAGACAGCTCATGTTTGTTTTAGAAGAAATGTTAATGCAAGTTAGTAAAGATCTCTGTGCTTTTGAAACAAAGTGTAACCAGAAGAGGAGGGATTGTGATAAGTGAAATAATGTAATGCTACTTTTGCTTCTGTAAATTTGCTTACGCTTAGAGTTGCTTACAAAAGCATGTATTTTGTAACCTTCCGGAAGATAAGGATTAGAACAATATGAACCATTTTGTATACGTGTGTGTTTCAAAAGCAGCGCCAGTACTGATAGGGGAACCATCAACAAACAGTTGGTGGTCTGGGGAATGTTGATGGGCAATAAGTGTCCCTGGGAGGTGTGAGGTTTGATGACGTCTGTGAACCAAGCCATCGTACGATGGGGCAGGGGAATTAGGGTATAAGTATGCTGTGCAAAGTGTGCTTGGGGTTCCATCCAGCTGCCTTGGATGTGAACCCGCTTCTGCAGAACCGTAATAAAACCAGAGAGAAAACTCAGATCCGTGTCGTGTTAGTCTCTCGTACAAGTGCAATCTCACATCCTTAATTAGATTCACCCATTGTCTCTAAATAAACTTTTTTTCTTTAGATCTTGCTTCCCACCATTGAGGCTTCTCCTCCCTCCCTTTCTCTCTTGCTTATTCTTCTCCTTGCCCTTTTTACCCCTTTGTCTCTCCTCCTCCTTTTTCTTACTCCCTTTCCTTTGCTTTCTAACCTTGCATCCACCTTTCCTCTCATTTTTCTCTTTTTTGGTTGTTTTTTCAAACCTTAAAATCCCCTTTTTCTTATCCTCTTTCTCCTCCTCCACGGAAAAAACCCATTGTTCATCAAAGATGGCTTCTTGTTCCTCTTCTTCTTTGTCACAGTCATTCTGCTGCATAATCAACTTTTCATAAGTACATAACGCCATTTCTAAAAATTGAAATAAGGTGCCCAAAGTATCTTTTCCATCTTGTTCTTCCTTTTTATATTTTTGATATTCAGTCTTTAGTTCATCCACAAGCGATGCCATCCTGAAAAGAGAAACTTTCCCCAAAACAACTACCCAAGTATTTTTAATCAAAAATAATTCAAAAAAAGCTCCAAAAGTTAATACTTTTCTTCCTTCTTCTATTTCTCTTTCTGGGGTTACTGTTTAATCAAAGAGATCCAATTACCATATATCTTTCTTTGAGATTCTAGGCAATCTCCTCCTTTTTCCACTTCTGCTCCAATTTTTTTCCTCTCCCTTCCCACTGGCAACATCAATTTTTAAATGATCAGAAATCCATACCTCTAATAAGGGTTTTCCAATTTCTTAAATTTTTAAGTCCAATGTCCAAGAACTCTTTTGTCCCTTAACTTCAACTTTCATAATAGTTCACCTTTAGTGCCCAAAGAAATTTCAAATCTTCATCTGCTGTTTCCATGGGGTGGGAGAGTGAAGAAAAAAAAGTTCCCTTTAACAGCTTCTCTGCCGCTTTTGATCTTCTTAGGGATACAATGTATCCTCCAGCAATTCAGACAACTCAGTTCCAGCGAATTTAAAAGATGTTGATTGACCCAGCTCAGCCAGCACTTTCACTCTTCTTGCTTCCTCCAGCACAATCTTACCCGGTTGCAGGCTTCTTCGTGGCGGCCATTGCTGACCGCCGCTCCACCACCTTGGGAAAAAGGGATTTTTCTGGACGAGGAGGGGGTCTGCGACACCCCCAACCCTCTGTCCGGCTCCCCTCTCTCTTCAGCTGTCCCTTCAGGGCAGCCATATCCCCCTGACCCATTTGGATCAGGGGTACCTCGGCGGCAAGCGCAGCAGGAATCGCAAACAGTCGCGAATTCCTGCTGCCACCGAAGCCACGCAGAACCGGAAACCTGGTCTTCCTATCCATTATTTTTAATTCTGCTTGAGTCCAGTCCACTATTCCTGCTGTTTATCTAATGACTGGAATTGGCCTGGTGTTGATTGTCTTGATGATATTTCCTCCACTGAGTCTGGAGTTTAAGATCTTTTTCACTCTTTTGATGTATTCACCTCTAATTTTTTCCCTGACTTCAATGTGCTTGATTTTGTCAGCTTGAAAGATACCAGGTATTTGTAGTAATCATCTTCATCCAGACTCTTAATGTTCCTGGAGCATCTTGATTCCTTCAGTTTTCACTGTTTTTCCTTTTTCGATACTGAGTTGATGACACATTTGTCCAATCCAAACTCCACTGCAATATCTTCGTGAACAATGTTGAGCTGCAATTCTATTTCAGACAGTGTTTTTCCATACAGCTTTAGATCATCCATGTAAAGGAGGTGAGAGTCTGGTGGATGTTTTTGATGTTTGATAGCCATAGCCTGAGTTGTTCAGTATTGTTGACAGAGGAAACAGTGCAATGACAAATAGTAGTGGTGATAGTGCATGTCCTTGAAATATTCCTCTCTTGATGTTTACTTCTCCCAGTCATTCATCACTGACCTGCAACTGTGTCTTCCATTGTGCCACTGATCTTTGCATAAAGCTTCTGATGTTTCTGCTGACTCCTGTTATTTCTAGGCAATTGTTATTTCTAGGCATGTGGCTGAGTCGAATGCCTTTTGTAGTCAATCTATGCTACATTCAGGTTAGTCTTCCTTCTCTTGCAGTTTTCCAAAATCATTTTGTCAATTAGGAACTGATCTATTGTTCCTTTGCTAATGGGACAGTTTCCTTTCTGCTCAGGTGGAAATATTTTTTTTTAACTAGATGCAGTTGGACTGCAATAGCTACCACATCAGTTAATAATTTGAAAATTTTTGGTTGGACTAGATGACCTACAAGGTCCCTTTCAAGTCTTTAATCTGTATCTTTACCTGGTACTGAGCAATTCTTGATCTTTGCTCTTTTCTCTACCATTTCTGCTCTTGTTATTAATTCTTTCATTTCAACTTCTTTTTTATTCTTATTCACCTTTTTTAACCAAGCTGCATCCTTGTACTTCTTTGGTTATCCCATATCTGTGCCCAGAATTGCACTATTTCTTTCTTCTCAGGTAATGACTGATTCAATACAGCTTCTCCATTGATGGATTGATAGAAATGTTTCTGATTGGACTGAAATTGGAGGTTCTTCCTATAATTTGTAATTTGAGCTTCTTATTGGCTATTGCTGTTATTTGCTGCTTTATTATTTCCAGTGCTTCCTTGATCTTCCTGGTTTCTAAGTGATATTTTTATTAAGTATTCTTTGGTCTTCTTGTTCCTCAGCTTCTTTTCTTTCATCTGTATAGCTTGCTTGCATTTGATCTCAATTTGCTTTTCTTATTTTCTAACCTAATCTTCCATTTTTGTGGTGCACTGTTTAGTTTTTTTTCTTCTGTGTTGATTTTGCATCCCAGGTATTCAGTTTTAATTGTAGCTGTGCTGTACATTAGTTTGTTTCATGCAGTGAGCTGGTGCTTATACTTGATATTGCAGTATTTGCATCTTATAACTCTTGTGCTAGCTGTTTCTTGGGAACAAGCTTCAATGCAGGCAGCCTTTTTCTAATGTTTTTGTGCTGTTCTAGATGCTCAGTTGTTTCTTTGTTTCAGTTCTTTTACTTCTTTCATTTCAGGGCTTTGTTCTTCCGGAGGCAGAGGAATGGGTGCTTAATTTCTAAATGAAAACAATTGTATATCTCCGTTGGATTCCAGTACTATCAACTCTCCCTGGTTTACTTTTACATTCTGAATTACTTCTCGCAGGACTTTGCTTTCTTTGCCTTGGGTAAACCTTTGCAGTTCTTCCAATTCTGCTTCTATGTATACTTTATTTCATATTATGAATCAATGTTGATCTGCTAGCCTCTGTTCTGTTATTTCTGATTCTGGATGTTGTTCTTTCCAGAACTGGTACATTTGTTTCAAATATCCTCTTCTTGTTGGGCTTGCTCTGTAATAACAGATCATTATTTCTTTGTTGGCAGTGGTGGCAGGAGCAGCAGGCAGGGTCAGGGCAGCATTTGCTGGCAGGCTGGCTGGCTGATTGGCATGCCGGAACCTGGAAGAGAGGCACTGGCAACGCAGATCCATCCCATTGAGTCCCCTGCACCAGGTGGGGAGGAAGAAAAGTCCTGGCCTGCCCGTTCTGACTTGCAGCTCTGCTATTCTTGCTCTTCAAGGTTCTGGCACGCTGGCCAGCTTGTACATGGGGTAGTTGACACCCCACCAGCAAACGCTGCTCTGCCGGCTGCTCCTGCCACCGCCAGGAGAGAAAAGACGACAGCAGTTCTTGCCTATCTCTCGCTGCTACTCTTTTGGGGAAGCAGGGCTGCGCATATGAACTACTGCCACCCTCTCACCTGCAGTGGTGGCAGGATCAGTGGGCAGGGTCAAGGCAGAGTTTGCTGGCAGGCTGACCAGCGCACCAAAACCTGGAAGAGAGCAAGGGGAGCAGAGGCGCTAGCATGCAGGTCCACCCCATTGAGCCCGCTGCACCGGAGGTACTTGCCCATGCAGCTTCTCCTTGCTGAAAGTTCCGGCCTCACATGTTCACATCTGAGGTCCAGGGACTTTTTGCTAGGAGACGGTGTGTGGGCTACAGGCTTGGTTCCGCCTAGCAAAGAGGCATCAGCTGGGAGACTTCTTGCACCAGAAAAAAAGAGGCAGCAGCTGCAGGCATCTTGTGACAAGGGGGAAATGAGATGCGGGCTGGTGGGGAGCCCAGCGGCTCTCAGCCCTGGCTTGCCTTCTCTGGCAGCCAGCTGGTGGAGGAAGGTAAGGTGGTGGCCAAAGACGATGAAAGAGGTGGTCGTAGGGGAAGAAGCAAAGAGATTGAGGGCCAGGGCAGGCCTCTGAAGGAGGGGGAAATGGGTGACGCATCATGCCTAAGGGAGAACGAGTGGCAAGTGGGCGGTGGCTCCAGGCCAAGACTGGAGCTGGGGAATCACATGTTCCCCAACTCAGCCGAGGCAGCCGGCAGTTCCAGGGCCTCCAGGAATAGTGTGCATCCCTGGGGCCCTGGCCCCCAACCCAAGACAAAGGGTCAGCAGGTGACATGCATTGCTTACCTTTGGTGAGCTAAGACGACCGGGCATCAACAAGGCAACTGGCGAGGCTATTAGCTGAGCCATGTGATGAAGGCAACATATATAGGGCGGGGTGAGCATCAAGCAGCCAGAAAGAATGAGTGAGCATCAAGCAACCAGAAGGGGCAAGCGAGCGGCGATCAGGCGACCAGGTTGGGGGTGTGGCCAGCCAGAAGTCACTACCGGTTTGGTGATCTACACCAAATTCTTGCTACTGTTCGCCCGATCTGGTGTGAACCGGCTGAATACCACCTTTGATCTACATGTACATCTCAACTCTTCACCCAAGTTGCTTCTGACAAAGGGTATCCTTTCCATAGCACTAAATATTTTAACCGTCCTCTGTGTAATCTAGAGTCAAGGATTTTTTTGATTTCATAATGTGTGTCACCTTGTACTACTAAAGGTTTGGGGGGAGCTTCCAGCATGGGTTGTAAATTGGAATCAAAGCAGGCTTCAACAAGTTACTATGGAAGACTGGGTATATTTTCCCTAATAATCAAGAGAGGCTAAGTTGAACAGTAACTGGATTGAATACTTTCGATATAGGAAAAGGACCCAGAAATTTAGGTCCCAATTTTTTTTCTAGGAAGCTTCAACTTAAGATATTTAGTTGACAAAAACTCTGTCACCCACCTTAAAAGGTGGTTGGAGAGATCTGTTTGTCTGCCTGTTTTTTATATTCCTCAGCTGTTTCCACTAGAGTTTTTTTTTGTATTGTTCCAACCTTTTTTTAATTATTCCATCCAATCCATTGAGGCCATGGATGTTGGTGGTTCTCTAGGTAACTCAGGCATAGGAACAAAGTCCATGCCAGTAGTGATTTGGAAAGGAGTCAAGCCAGTGCTGCTGTGTACCACATTATTATAAGCCAATTCTACAAATGGCAATAGATCCGCCCAGTTATCTTGCTGATAATTTACATAGCATCTAATGTATTTTTCCACCATAGTGTTCACACGTTCAGTGGCCCCATTATAAGAAGGATGAAAAGCTGAGGAGAGTCCTTGGGACGACCCAATGGATTTTAAAAACTCCCTCCAGAATTTAGTGGTAAATTGAATGCCTCGGTCTGAGATCACTCGATGCAGAACTCCGTGAAGCTGACAAATATGCTTCACGAACAGTTTTGCCAGTTTTTTAGCTGAAGGTAATTCATTACACGCTGTAAAGTGAGCTTGCTTGGAGAACAAATCGATGATAGTCTAAATCACTGTATTCCTTCCACTTTCAACAATAATTCAACAATAAAGTCCATTGCTATTTCTTCCCCTGGCTTTGTTGGAGAAGTCCAGAGGGTTTCCCAAGTCTATGTTTCATGGTGGCACAAATTGAACAGCTTTTTACATAGTCCTCAACATCAGATTTCATTTTTGGCCACCAGAATTGTCTTCTGACCAAATGTAGGGTTTCTAGAAGTGCCCCCACAACTGAGAGTCATGACTGTGTTATAGTACCATCAATCTCATGGTACTGGATACATAAATCTTGTTTCCTTTCCAAGCCAATCCCTCACTCATTGTCAGATTGGTCTGATTTTCAGTCAGTTTGTCCTCAGGGAGTCTAGAACTGTATTGGGCTTGGCCTCTGGTGTTCGCTTGGCTGGCAGGTTAGGCTTCTGATATCATAGTTTGCACTACTTCCTCTTAGTGACTGTCAAATTGGAGTTTTCTCGACAAGGCATCTGCCAATAAATTTTTTCCTCCTGGAATATATTTCAGTCGAAAATTGAATTTCTTAAAGTATTGAGCCCAGCGAACTTGTTTTGGGGAAAGCTTTTGAGGGATCTTCAGAGCCTCGAGGTTTTTATGATCAGTCCACACCTTGAAAGGCTCTGTAACTCCCTCCAGGAAATGCCTCCAAGATAGTAAAGCTCACCATATGGCAAAAGCCTCCTTTTCCCAAACTGCCAACCTACGTTCTGTGTCAGTCAACTTTTTTGACACATTAAGCACCAGGCATCAGTTGGTTTTGAGAGTTCTTTTGAAGTAGCACAGCCACTACAGCCACATCATTGGCATCGGCTTGGACTACAAAAGGTTTGTTTGGATCCAGATGTTGGAGGATAGGCTTTGCTGCAAAAGGGTGCTTTAAAGTTTCAAAAGATTTTTGACAGTTCATTGTCCAAGTGAGAGGTTGATTAGGTTTTGGTTTGGCTGGAAAAGGACCAGTTTTCAGTAACTCCATTAAAGGGAGGGTGACCTCGGCAAATGAAGGAATGAATTGTCTATAAAAAATTACAAAACCCAGTAAGCTTTGAAGTTGTTTATGTGTCTTTGGGGGCTGCCAATCTAGCATCGCCTTCACGTTTCCAGGGTCCATCTCAATGCCCTGATTTGACACTCGGTAGTCCAGGTAGTCCAAAGACTTTTTATGAAATTCACATTTTGACAGCTTTGTGTATAGTTTGGCAGCTAAAAGTTTTTTCAATACTTATCTGACTAATTTGACATGCTCTTCTAGGGTCTCGCTGAATATAAGAATGTCATCAAGTAAACAAGGACCCCCCTGTATAAATATTCATGTAACACTTCTGTTAGGGATACACCCTAGCAGAATGTGCACGGCAGTCAGTCAGGCAGGCAAATATGTGAGATAAACATTTTTGTAGCTTACACTCAGTAAAAACAGATACACTGTGCTAATTAAATAGTTTATTCCAGTAAGAGTTTTAGCATAGTCAAACAGTCCATATATCATTCACTAATTCAGTCCGTCCGGGGATTATTTAGTTGCAAAGTCCAGTGTCAAAAAAGAGGTCGGTAAACTTACAAATATCAGTCCAGTAATATATCTCCTCGCAGTAGAGATATGAAGAAGTAAAACCTCCTTTCTTCCTTCAACGTTCAAAAACTCAGCAGCAGGAAACACGCAGTTAGCAAACCATCAATCCAGCATAGTCAGCAATCCAGCAAATTCTCTTGCTCCCTCTTTTGGCGGTTTCACAACCGCACCAAAATTACATGCTTTGCAGTTTAAAGTGACACACGCTTAAACTTACTATCATAGTTTATATATATTATTTTACCCAAACTACGTTAGGTAACCTTGTTATTCCTAACTTCATTGATCAGCTGCATAAATACACGTTTCCAGGGTCCATCTCAATGCCCTGATTTGACACTCGGTAGTCCAGGTAGTCCAAAGACTTTTTATGAAATTAACATTTTGATAGCTTTGTGTATAGTTTGGCAGCTAAAAGTTTTTTCAATACTTGTCTGACTAATTTGACATGCTCTTCCAGCGTCTCGCTGAATATAAGAATGTCATCAAGTAAACAAGGACCCCCTTGTATAAATATTCATGTAACACTCCATTGATCAGCTGCATAAATACACCAGGGACCCTTTGGAGTCTGATAGGCATGACTCGGAACTGAAAACTCCCCAGAGGACAGTTAAACGCCGTTTTCCAGTCATCTCCCTCTTTTATGCAGACTCGGTAGTAGGCTTCTCTCAGATCTAACTTGGTAAAGACTTTGCCTTTGGACAAGTGATTTTTTCATTAGGGGGAGGGGGTGTTTTGTATGCACATGACATTCATGCCATGAAAATCCACTCATAATCTGAGAGTGCCATCTTCTCTTAAGTAATACCGGGGCTGCCAACCTAGATTTTGCTGGTTTGATGAATCCTCTGGCTAAGTTGGTATCAATGTATTTTCTCAACTCAGTCATTTCGGTAGGTGTCATGGAGTACATTTTTAGTTCAGGCAGCATTACCCCCAGTTCTAATTTGATGGCACAATTCGTGGCTCGATGAGGGGGGAGGATGTTGCATTCTTTCTCACTAAATGCATCAGCTAAGTCTCTTATTATAAGTCTCTATCATTTAGGAACCTGGGGTTCGGCTGGAGGAGAGTCTGAAGCGGTAGCTGCTGCTTCTGGTTGTGGGCCCTTGTTGATTGGCAGTCTTTTATAGGAGGCACATGGGGCAGCGGGCCGATGCCAATTATGATTTTCCAGTACCCATCTTTCCATTTAATGGTAGGGGCCCATTTGTCAAGCCACGCAAGCCCCAATATGACAGATTCTGACATTTTTTGAACTACTATAAATCATATAACTTCACGATTCCTCCCCATTTCTAATCTGATCTGTTCTGTAATCTGGGTGGCTGGGGCTTCTCCAATTAATGTTCTGTCTACTTGTTCAAACTTGATTGGGCGTTTTAGGGATTTAGTTTTTATTCCAAATTGCTCAACAATTGGGAGCCCAATTAGACATCTGGAACATCCTGTATCTATTACTGCTTCTAATTCCCCAAACACCCCAGTCTCAGGCACCACCAACTTCACTTTAATTGTAAAAGGGGGAATACCTGCGCTCACCATGGGGTCCTCTTCATAATTTGCCTTTCTGGGAAGGGTTTCTTTGGCCAGAGGTTCCTTGCTTTCTTTTGTGGGAGGGGAACCTCTATGGCTTGTCTGGCAAACAAACTGTTCTCTGGAGGCTTCTGTGGAGCTCTCTTACCTCTGGCAATTGTAGTGGGCCTTGGTTGTGAAACTGGTGCAGGGGCCAGACACTCGGAAGCCTGATGACCCACTTGACCACAACAGTAGCATTGGATAATTCCTGTAGGTTGGGTAGGAGCAGCTTCAGCAGGTTTAGTCAGAGGACATTGGCCAAAGTTCTCCTAGGGGATGTCTCAGAGGGAGGTTTCTGGTGTGGGTGAATTTCTCTATCCAGAACAATGGACATGGCATACCAGTCTTGCAGTCATTCTGGTACCCCTCAGATGCCACAGCCTTTTCTGACTTCTGGATCAATGGCTTCTTTAAAATAGTGCAGAAGTATTCTGACAGGCCAATGAATGATATTTCCTGTGACCCATCTAAAGTCCCACACAAAGTTTTTTATGGGTTGATTACCTTGCTTCATCACTTTTATTTTGTCTTCATTTTCACCTACTCTGTCGGGGTCTTCAAATCTAGCCTGGAGCAGCAGTTCTCTCATTGTGTAACTGAGCTATCCAGGTAGAAGCGTCTCCTTCATTCATTCCATCTGTAAACATGAAAACTAAGTTGCAATCTGTTTCATATTGGTTTCCATATTGATCTGTATGTACCCAGATTCAGCTGAAGAAATAAGCAAGTTTTTCAGGCTTCCCATCAAATGTCGCTCTAAACCTTGGTGGCACTGATCTCGCTGGTGAAATCGCCATGGCAACCGGCAGTGGGGCAGGGACCCGCTGAGCTGCTGCTGCGGGTGGCCGGAGGGGGTCCTGTAGGGGGCGGGGTGGCAGGCGATGGCTCAGCTGGAATCTGCTGTGCCACTGCTGCTGGCTGCTGGTGAGGGGCTGGCTGCTGAGCTGACTGTCAAGTTGGAAAAGGGTGGTGGTGGCTGCAGCCTGCTGCTGGATCGGACCTCATTGCTGCACCGGGAGTGTTGTAGCAAATTGGCCCCATGATGGTCTCAAAGAAGGTGGTGCAACTGGTGATGGCATCCACTGGCATTGGACCCACCCATGACCAGGATAGAATCCCCAGCCTGGGGGAATACATTCTGCAGGGGGTAGCATAAGGGTTGGCTGAAGAGGGGGCCAATTGGAAGTTTCAGCATCCCAAATGCTGGCTGCATCTGCTCTCTCTCCCCTGCTACTTGCCTCTGCCATGCTGAGCCGATTCTCCAGTCATCTCCTGCTGAGTCGAATGAAGCCGATGCCACGCTGGTTCCACTGCCAGGTCCCAGATCAGGAAAAGTGAGTGTGGGTTGTGCTAAGTTCCATCTCAGTTGGGGAGGTTGCGACTGTGGGACATAACTTCCTCCTTCAGGTTGCTCAAAATGCTCTGGGAGTCCTGCCAAAGATTGGCTTTGAGACGGAGGCAACAGATTCCAGTCTCGAGAGCTGTTGGACCCCCCAAATCCCATGTCTCTCCATTCTGACTTGTGGGCTGACTTGGCTGGGCTGGAGTAGGAATAGTGTTCCGGCGACCTTTCTTCTGGTCCCATTTCTGGAGTTGGATCAGTCTGACAACTTTCCAGAAATCCGTTTCCTTGGGCCGAGTGCCTAGCCTTCTTCTCTCCTCTGCAGCTTCAATGGCTCACACAAATTCTTCCGAAAGAGGATACCAGGTCTCTCTTGTGAATCAATAAATACTTAATAAAGGTTATTAAGAGCTTGAAGCAAAGTGCAGGGTTCTGGCCCCGCACTTCTGATTGGCTGATAATAGCGACGTCAGATTGGTCCATTCAGGAGAATCTATTGGCTATTAACAAGCCTCTCCCATTGGTTAATGGAGCTAGCGCTCCCTGTGTTTTCATTGGTTAAATAAGTTAAGAGTTGCCTATATAAAGGGGCCCACTGTGGCCATTCTGCTGAGCTGTTTTCACATGTAAATAAAAAGTTTGAAGTTCACTGTTCACTGGCTCGTCTCCATCCTTTGCACCCATGCACAGAACTTAACACTGGCGACGAGGGTGAGATGTGGAGACGTCAGAGCTTACTGAATGACGAAGAACTATAACCGAGCACGTGGCTGAAACGCACCAACGGCGGAACCATGTCCAGCAGCGTCATACCACCCGCTCCATTCGACCCGGCACAAGAAGACTGGGACGCATATATGGATTGCTTCCAGATGTTTCTGGAAACCAACAATTTGAAGGATGCCACTACCGGAAAGAAATGAGCAGTATTCCTAACTCATTGCGGGCCAACCGCATTCAAGATGGCCAAGGCACTAGCAAAACCGGCAGAAGTAAAGTCTATGGACTGGGACGTCCTCGAACCCCTGCTGAGGGCTCACTGCACACCGACCATGCCAACGCTCGTGAGAAGGCATGAATTTTATCAGAGAAGTCAGCGAAAGGGCAAAAGTGTTGCTGATTTCATCGTGGATCTCCAGAATCTGGGAAGCCTATGCGAGTTTGCCGACTTAGAAAAAGCCCTAAGAGACCAAATAGTTCTGGGATTAGATGCACCAGGCACTCAGATAAAACTAATGGCGAAGGGCGACATTAGTCTTAAAGATGCCATAGCTGAAGCTATTGCAGCAGAAGCAACCAGGAAGTCGGCTGCCCAAATGTGCCACACCCACGCACTGTTTCGCCAACGAGCCTGCGAAAATTCACCTCAGTCAGAGGGACAGCTAGATACAGCCCACCACGAGGACCTCAAATCATCGTCAGAAAGTGATGAGGAAGAGGTCCATCGACTTCGGTCTGAACGAGACCAACGCCAGAAATCGCAGTACCAATGCGCCGGGTGTGGAGCAAGCCACCCCCGGTCAGAATGCAAATTCCTCGACGCGCTCTGCCATGTGTGCGGGAAAAGAGGCCATATCGGACAGGTCTGTAGAAGCAAGCCAAGACCCAGCCAGCCCTCGAGGGGGGCTAACTATCGCCAACCGACGGGAAGTCCCGTAAAGCGAGAACCCATGAACCACGCCCTTCAACAAAACGCTTACCCGGTACTGGTGGTGCAACACCTCCTCCATTCCCTGGGGCACGGAAAAGTCTTCGCTAAACTAGACTTAGCCCAGGCATACCAACAGCTGCCTGTTGACAAAAAAACGGCAGAGGCCCAAGCAATCATTACGCACCGAGGTGCGTTTAAATGTAACTGACTCCAGTTCGGAGTGAGTGTAGCCCCGGGAATCTTTCAAAGCTTGATGGAAAGGCTATTACAAGGGATAAAAGGTGTTGTCCCATATTTTGATGATGTGTTAATCGCTGCCCCAACTTGGAAAATACTAAAGGAACGCCTGAGGTTGGTTCTCCAGAGATTTAAAGACTCAGGTCTCAAAGTTAAAAAAAACAAGTGTCATTTATGTACAGATCGTGTAGAATTTTTAGGATATTTAATTGATAGTCAAGGCATTCACCCCACCGATAACAAACTCAGGGCAATCAAGAACGCCCCAAAACCCTGGAACAAGGCCGACCTCCAGGCTTTTCTGGGCCTTATCAATTTTTATAACATTTTCCTGCCTCACAAAGCAACCGTAGCTGAACCCCTACATCGTTTATTGGACAAAAAAGCAACCTGGGTATGGGGACACAGAGAAGAACAAGTGTTTTGACATGTAAAAAATTTATTTACATCTGATGCTGTTCTGATGCAGTATAATGAAACTTTGCCTTTAACGATCATGTGTGATGCATCCCCATTCGGAGTGGGCGCTATTTTAAGCCACGTTTTGCCAAATGGTAGGAAAGCCCCTGTTGCCTATTTCTCAAAGACGTTATCAAAAGCAGAACGCAATTACAGTCAAATTGATAAAGAGGCCCTTGCTATTGTGTCTGCTGTTAAGAGATTTCATGAATATGTGCATGGCCAAGCCTTTACCATAGTGACTGACCACAAACCTTTGCTGGGAATAATAGCGGGAGATAGGCCAACACCGTATATATTATCTCCCAGAATGACCCGCTGGTCAGAATTCTTGGCGGCATATAATTACAAGTTGCAACATCACCCAGGGAACGCCATTCCCCACGCCGATGCATTGAGCCGTGTACCTCTTCCGGAGACCATTGATGACCCTGCTCCGACGGTTACAACACTGCAGATTGAGACACTTCGAACACCGCCATTAACAGCCTGAGATATCGCGATGGAAACGAAACGTGACCCCATTTTAGCACGAGTCCTTAGTTGGGTTGAGCGGGGATGGCCGTTGGACCAGATACCTGATGACTACGCCCCATTCAAGAATCGGCAAACAGAACTATTCTCCCAAAAGGGCTGCATTATCTGGGGTGATAGAGTTGTCGTCCCAGAGCGGTTGCGACCAGCGATACTAAGGACCTTGCACGATGGCCACCCCGGCATCGTGTGTATGAAAGCCCTCGCATGAAGCTAGGCGTGGTGGCCGGGTATTGACAAGCAGATAGAGACATGGGTAAAAGCCTGTCGCAAATGCCAGGAAGTAAGCAACGCCCCTCCGAAAGCAACCCCGACTGAATGGGAAACACCAAGGGGACCATTGTCCCGTATTCATCTGGACTTTGCGGGTCTGACCAAGGGACACACATTCTTATTAACGGTGGATGCCTACTCGAACTGGCTTGAAATCCATGAAATGAGGAATACAACAACCGAGTCAGTCATCAGGAAACTAGACAGACTCTTTGCGACACATGGATTACCAGACGTTCTAGTTTCCGACAACGGGCCCCAATTTACCACGCTGTCCTTCGAACAGTACCTGGCGGACCGCGGTATTCACTATGCGCTAACTTCGCCGGCGCATCCTGCGGCCAACGGAAGGGCCGAGCACATGGCACAATTCGTCAAGAAAACCTTGCATAAAATGGACTATGGCGATATAGAAGACAAGATTAACCGGATACTCCTTTTGCAGCATATCACTCCGCACAGCGTCACCAATAAAATTCCCGCCGAGTTATTAATGGGGTGGAAGCTCCGCTCCCACCTCGACCGTCTGCATCCATCCTATGAACCTGAAAAACCACACGGTTCCAGCGGGAAATGCAGCAATTTCCAGGTAGGTGACTTGGGTTTTGCTAGGAACTTTTCGGGCGATCCGTTGTGGGTTGAGGCAACTATAGTACAAGTAACCGGCCCTAGATCGTACCGCGTGAAATGTCACGATGATAGAATATGGAAGCACCATATTGATCAGCTGCGTTCAAGGCTACAGTCGGGGATCTCCGAGACCCCTGATTTCCAAATCGAGGGGGGAGGAGATAGCGAGGAAGCTGAATTTGAAGTGGGGGTTGGTTGGAGAGACTCTGAAGACCCCCCTCCTCCCAGAATCACTGTAAGACGAAAAGGTGCGAGGGAACGGCTGTGGCAGGAGGGGGAGGAGATGGAATGCAGGCTGGATCAAGCTGGGAAATTCCTTATGGATGTTTCTTAGAAGCCCGGCACGGCTCAAAGGTATGAGGGGGAAGAGGGAGCAAGGTCAGCCCAGGGAAGTCAAGATATCCCTACCCCCCTTGTCCAGCCTACGCCAGCGCAGCCGCCCGCCGCCGCCCGAGGAGCCCCAGCAATAGGTGTGGTTCCTGGAAGGTGCCACCTGCCCCCCCTAGATGTGAAGTTTGGAGGAAATCCCAGAAATTTGGGATTTTTCCTGGTGCAAGTTGGGAGCTATATGGCAGAATTTGAACGGGAGTTCACCTCTGAAGCAGCCAAAGTGTGATGTGTCACCAGAACCCTGGAAGGGATGGCAGCAGACTGGGTGGTGACTTTGTACAATGATAACTCCCCCAACTGCGAAACCTCGATATTTTCATGACTGCACTGAGGAGAAGGTTTGAGGACCCTCTGGCAGAGAGAAAGGCCAGGATCAGAATGAAGACCCTAGTCCAAGGGAGGAAAACGGTGGCAGACTACACCCAAGAATTCAGGCAGCTGGCATACCACATCCGAGGTTGGTCCCAGGAGGCCCTGGTGGAAGCCTACAAAGATGGCTTAAAATGAAGATGTATACCACATGTGCATCTCCAGAAGGGACCCCCATGATTTACAGTCGTGGTACTTGTTGGCGGAAGAGGTGGACATTGATCTAGCCCAAAGCAGACGCAGAGGAGGTCCCGCCTGGAGAAAACCGCTCCCCCCACGTCTCCGAGAGACTTCAACCCCCCAACCGGAAAGGATGGTGGCAAGAGCCAAGACCAAGGCATGCTTCCGTTGTGGGAAGGAGGGCCACCGGATGGCGGATTGCCGGGTAAAGACGAACCCACCGAAAGCGTGGGGCCCCGGGAGGAAGCCCGAAAACCCCTCAACCAAGCCCTGCGAGACCGGACTGAAGGCAAGAGAGGTTGTAGAGGTCGCCCTTTCGGCGGGAGAGGAGCTGGGACCTCCAACCCCACTCAATGAGAATGAGACTGACTCGGAAGATGACATCCCAGTAAGTCCTAACCAAGGGCCCATGACCATCCCAATAAAGTTAAAGCAGCCCCCCTCTGGGACTGAGGGAGTGATGTTGGCCTTATTGGACTCGGAGTGCACGAGGTGTGTAATTAACATGAAAGTAGTTAAGGGTATGGGCATTGGACTGAGAACTTTAAGAACGCCCATATTTTTCTGCCAACTGGATGGATCGGTGGCGGGAGGTTGCCCCGCACATTTTATAACAGAACCCCAAGAAATGACCATGGGAAACCACCATGAGACCCTGTGTTTTATTGTGGCCCCTGGGATGGAACAGCCCCTAATATTGGGATTACCCTGGCTTCGGAAGTGGAATTCCCATGTGAACTGGAGAGAGGGGTGGATACGCATCCGCACCGATTGGCCACCGGAAGGGCAGGAGCAACCCTATCTGGAAGGGGAGGAGAAATCCCATCCGAAGTCCCAGGTACCCACCGAGATAACGTCTACAGGTGCCGAACACGTGGAAGGGGAGGAGAAAATCCCGAAGGAGTATTGGGAGTTAAGAGAGGTGTTTAGTGAAGAGGCTTCTGACGAGCTCCCCTCCATCGGTCGACCGATTGTAGCATTGAATTCCTGCCGGGGGTGACACTCCTGAAACCGAAGATGTATCTGATGACACCGGGGGAGTTGGAGGAATTGAGGGCATTTATCGACAAGAACTTGCAACGGGGTTTCATCACGCCTGCCAGACCTCGAGTGGCGGCCCCTGTGATGTTCCGCGAGAAGAAAGATGGCTCCAAACGTCTGGTAGTGGACTATAGAAACCTGAACGCAGTATCCATAGAGAACATGTACCCCCTCTTTCTGATGAAGGACATGTTAGCCCACCTGGCAAAGGGGAAGATTTTCACAAAGCTGGACTTGTGGGAGGCGTACTACCGAATCCGGATAAAGGAGGGAGACAAGTGGAAGACTGCGTTCAACTGCCCAATGGGTTGTTTCCAGTTCAATGTTCTCCCTTTCGGCCTACAGGGGGCGCCTGCTGTTTTCATGCAACTGATCAATCAAGTGCTTCACAAACATTTATACAAAGGGGTTCTGGTATACCTTGATGATATTCTTATCTACATGGAGACTAGAGACGAACATGTGAAACTGGTACACTCTGTGTTGCACAAGCTGAGGGCCACCAAATTGTATGCCAAACTATCCAAATGTGAGTTCCATCAAGAAAAAATCGACTACTTGGGATATCGTATCTCCCCCGAGGGCATTGAGATGGACCCAGAGAAAGTGCGAGCTGTTTTAGACTGGGCCCCACCGAGAACCCGTAAACAGCTTCAAAGTTTTCTGGGATTTGCCAACTTTTATCGGCAATTCATCCCGTCTTTTGCTAAAATAGCCATGCCCATTACCAACCTCCTGAAAACAAAGGGGGGATTGAAACCAAAGCCCAGCCAACCATTGAATTGGACCATGGAGTGCCAAGCTGCATTTGAAAAGCTTAAGAGACTTTTTGCTGCAGAACCAGAACTGAAACACCCAGACATGGACACCCCTTTTGTGATCCAAGCTGATGCGAGCGATGTGGCAGTGGGGGTGGTCTTACTTCAATTAAACGAGAAGGGGACACTACAACCGTGCACTTACACCTCTCATAAATTGACTGAGACTGAAAGGAGATGGGCCGTTTGGGAGAAGGAAGCGTTTGCAGTCCGTTGGGCTTTACTAGCTTGGAGACACTTTCTGGAAGGAGCGAAACACCCATTTGAAATATGGACTGACCATAAAAATCTAGAAGCTTTAAAAACCCCTCGGAAGCTATCCCCTAAGCAAGTTAGGTGGGCTCAGTTTTTCAAGCAGTTCAATTTCTCCTTGAAATATATCCCAGGGGGAAAAAAATTAATGGCAGATGCTTTGTCTAGAATGCCTCAATACAACAGTACTCGTAAAGAAGTGATAAGGCCAATTGTGTCCATTACACAACTGGATGCCCCTGTAGTTACCCGCACACAAAAAAGAAACCAGGAGAGGGATCTGTCCACTGATCTAATGGAACGGTTTAAGGAGGCTTTGAAGATGGATGAGTGGTTTCTGGCAAATGCAAATAACCGCACCGTTCGAGATGGTCTAGCCTGGATGGGGGCGAAGTTGTATGTACCTCAAAACCTGAGAAGCCACATATTGCAACAAACTCATGATTCCAAGGTGGCTGGTCATTTTGGGTTTGTGAAGACCCTACATTTGGTGAAACGGCAGTTTTGGTGGCCTTCATTGAAAAAGGACATTGAGACTTATGTGGCGAGTTGTCCGATTTGCGCCTCAGCAAAAAGACCTCCCAGTAAGCCACCAGGGCTGCTGCAAAAGGTGGCCAGACCAACTGCTCCTTGGAAGGAAATTTCCATGGACTTTATAGTAGATCTACCCGAGAGCAGTGGACGCACAGTCATTTGGGTGGTGACTGACTTATTCTCCAAAGAAGCCCACTTCATCCCTTGCTCAAAGATCCCTTCGGTGAGGTCATTGGCCAGGCTGTTCATTCTTCATGTCTACAGGTTGCATGGTGTAGCTGAGCGTGTAGTTTCTGATCGAGGAGTCCAATTTACCTCGAATTTCTGGAGGGAATTTTTGAAGTTAATAGGCTCCACCCAAAGCTTAAGCTTCACCCACCATCCCCAAACTAATGGGGCTTGCGATAGAACTAACAGGGTGCTAGAGCAATACCTCCGATGTTTCATAAATTATCAGCAAGACAACTGGGTGGATCTACTACCTTTTGCGGAGGTAGCATATAATAACTCTGTTCACAGTAGTACAGGGTTTACTCCTTTCAAAATAGCAATGGGGCAAGATTTTGTGCCCATACCTGAACTGCCTGGTGAAAAACCAAGTGCCCAGTCGTTGAGTGACTGGATATCTCAACTTCAACTTAATTGGCCGGTCGCCCGCAAAGTTTTGGACGAGGCGCACCAATCTTATAAGAAAATTGCTGACAGAAAGCGAGCCCTGCAGATGTCGTATCAAGTGGGCAATAAAGTATTCCTCTCGACCAAGTATTTGCAGACTACCCAAAAATCGAAGAAGTTGGGTCCTAAGTATGTGGGACCTTTTCCCATTGAGAGGATTGTAAATCCTGTGACCGTTCAACTGACTTTACCAAAGACTCTTTGTCGTATTCATCCAGTTTTCCATGTCAGTTTGTTGAAACCAGAACGTACCTGTACCTTGAGACCGACCCAGTCTGATCCCCCCGTACCATTGTTAATTGAGGGTGAACAGCATTTCGAAATTAAAGAAATTCTAGACTCTAGAAAATGGAGGGGTCGTACCCAATATCTTGTAGCTTGGAAACATTTTCCTCCGTCCCATGCTGAATGGGTAAATGAGAAAGACCTTAGAACTCCTGAACTGTTAAAGAAATTTTATGCCAAATACCCTGATAAACCATAGAAATGTATATCAATGTTAACATGTAATTATGTTATTTTTTCTTATAGGAACTAATGTCCTTTTTCTAGGGGGTCCGAATGTCAGCCTCAAGATATCTTCCACTGCTGCTTTTCTGCTATTACTTCTTTCGGCTGTCATGACAACGGTGGGAGGGGGGACTTTGGAGGGGAAGAAGGCTGGAGGTGTTTTGCATTCCTTTCTGGGCTAGCAAGGGGAGGGGGTTTTCTTTTCTTTAACTTTCCATTTCTTGGCTATCTTCTGTCCTCTTTTGCGCAACTGCGAACTTTTATCAAAATGTGTCAAGGCCATTTGACAAGAAACCTCATCACCACCTGGAGATGACCACATGAGCTTATTCAGAAGTTTTAATTGGAAGAATCATTTGAACTTTGGGGGGTGGGAGCAATTCTATTTCTTTGTATGTGTGTTCTACCCGCCAATTTCTCAGTTTCGGATTTGATTTGTAGCTTCCACTTTATTTTCCAGTAAAAGGATAACTTTGCTCTACACCATGGAGTCTGAGTATTTCTTTCTTGGGATCTAAAGGGAGCACAGACTGACAGTCCTGGATTTCCCTCCAATAAGTAAAATATTACAAATCTACCCCCTGCTCCCATCATTCCATCACATGCCCCAATCACCATCTGTCCCAACTTGAGATGTCCCCTCTTCTACTCCTCAGCCAGGTGCAAGAACAACATGACCTTGACTCTATAGAAGAATGCTATTATATCTAACCACATAGGCTCCATGAAATTCCTCCCTCCCATGTTCCCAGGCTCAAGAATGTGGCAGCATGGAAGCTTCTGGTGCTAATGTGGCTTCCAAACCTGACACAATGTTCTTAACTCTACATGGAGTACTCTGCAATGGATAGAGGACACAAGGAGAGAGAATATGACCTCTAATGGCTGCCTTTATATAGACACCTCTTAAAGAGGTAAAACTTCTGTGGACCCATGCGTAGTCTTACAAGGGCAATACCAATGCTGATTCATCTTCCCTTCATCAACCTTAAATTGCATCAGCTTTACAGCTGCTGGTCAGCTCTTAAATCTCAATACCTCAAGACTCCTCCTATTTAAAGCTGAACATCAGATAAACCAATTGCTTTAGCATAGTTCTTATATTTTTCCACAGATACAGGTTTTGTTAACACATCAGTTTTCAAATACTGGTTCATCTTATACATTGACATACTTATACATCTTATACATACACATTTACATCTTTAGTCAACATACATACCAGGTTAATTCCAATTAGTGTCAACAAAAACCATTACAAACCATGTGTAACTAACCGTGCTTTATACTGCAGTTCATTATTGTGTAACACCATCTGTGTCTTACTGCCTTATGGCTTTCTGGCAATGGCATCATCTCCTGGCAACTTTGGGATTCATACCTAACACTGTATGCTGTAGCCTCACTTGCAGCGAACTGTTTAGGAGGTATACCTTTATTACTCCTCTCAAATCTCATTGGCATTATATGTTCCTGCGTTTCTGTTACAGGCCTCTCCTTTTCTATATCTATATCAGGGGTGGGATTCAAATTTCTTAACAACCAGTTCTGTGGGTGTGGCCTAATTTGTGGGTGTGGCTTGGTGGTCATGTGACTGGGTGGGCGTGGCTTGCTGACTGGGTGTGGTTTGGTGGTTATGTGACTGGGTGGGCATAGCTTATATGTAAATATTATAAATATTGATTTTTTTTATAAAAAAGAGCAACTTTTACCCAAAAGCAGGCAGACTGATCGAGTTGCTCACAGAATCACAGATTAACTTAGAGATCTATTTATCTGCAGTTGGCTACCTGAGTCTGTCACATAAAATTTGCTTGCAAGCAAACTCACAAAATTAACTCAAACACGCCACGTATGTAAATATTGAATTTTTTATTTAAAAAAGAGCAAGTTTTACCCCAAAGCAGGCAGGCAGATTGAGTTGCTCACAAAATCACAGATTAATTTAGAGATTTATCTACTTGCAATCGGCTACCTGAGTCTGCACTGAAAAGCTTCAGTCCTAAGGCTCTGCTTTTAGATTAGCCAGAAAGCAAGAAATCCAAGGATTTCCTGCATTCTAGCTCATCTAAATCTCCTGGCAGAGCAGAACAGCTGATGGGGGAACAAAAGGAAAAATAGCAATTTACAAAACCAGGCAAGTTGGATGGCTCGCATGCAGGGTAAGGAGTGAGTGGGCGGGGAGGGGAGGGGCTAGCCAGCGGAGTGATTTGCTGGTTCTCCGAACTGTGGACAATCGTGTGCAGTGTTTGCAAGAAATCATCAGCTGTGCTGCCTGAACAGCTGACGAGCGCTGCGCTCGGGTACACAGCGTTTGAAAATCCTCGTTTCCTGCTTTTTTAACCTCAGCTGTGCTGCACAAAGCAATTGATGAGGGAAATCAGGGAATAAAGGACAGCCTAGAGCCCGGGCAGGTGGGTGGGCCAAACACCGAACTGGTTTGGTGTCAGATGCTCTTCACAGCTACAGGTTCTATAGAACCAGGCCGAACCAGTAGTATCCCACTCCTGATCTATATCTTCTGTGCTTTCATTTTTTATCACAGGTCTATCCTCTTCTATATCTATATTTGACCTGGTTTCTTGTCTTTCCTTCCCTGTCTCACTTTCCGGTAAACTAGATCTATGCATTGTCATGTGATTGGCATGTACCCTGTTCCAATCATTCTGCTCTGCAAAACTAGCAGATCTTGAAATCACTGCTTGTTTGGGACCATCTGTAAACCTGTACCCTTTTTTCCTGGCTCATACCCAATAAACTTAATCTTCCTGGCCTTATTCTGTCCTTTTATCCTGTACCTTTTGGAATATGCACCAGGCATAACTGCCAGATGTCCTTAAATGAGCTAAGGAGGGTTTCCATGTAACAGGAAATATGACGTTTCCTGTATTGCCACACTCCATATCCTGTTAATGTTATAATTTGCTGTTTTCATGGCTTCCCCACAGTATAATTTACTCATGCCTGCATCAGCAAACAATGTGTCCTTCATGGTCTGTATCACACCATTCCTCCTTTCAGCCATTCCATTTTCAGCTGGCGAACATAGATTCATTTTTTTAAGTTTTATGCCTAGACTGTTTAACCATCTTTGGAACTTCTCAGAGATAAACTCTGATCCCGTGTCTATTTGTAGCTGGCATACTTTATACCCATATCATCACTCTACAATTACTACTCATTGCCTAAATTGTTGCAATACTTCAGTGTTGTTTTTCAGCATATAACAATACCCTTATCTGCTGTAGTCATCTACGATGAATAAGGCATATCTTGCTCCTCTTAAAGAGGGTGCCATAGGGCCAACCAAATCAGCATGAACAAATTGCAATACTGTTTGTCTTTCACTTTTCTTACTTACAGTATACACCTTGAAATTTTGACTCCTTATAAACAGCACAATCTAAATATACGTTACATTTCTTTAACTTAAGTTCCTCAGCTAGGTCTGGCATCTTTTTCAGTTCGTTAAAACTTGCATGCCCCAATCGCCTATGTAAAAATGTACACAATTATCATGTGTGGGAACATTCCTAAGTACAAGTGCACAAGTATTTTCCTGCTTTCCCAGAACATACAGGCCATTCTTCTTAACCCATCATGCACATATCTGTCCATGTTTCCTAATGGTGTACTGTCCCCCTGCAAATAGTATTTCATAACCCTGCCTGTCTAACTTGAATATACTCAACGGATTATGTTCTAATGCAAGTACATATAAGACATTGTACAATGTATCATCTATTTCTAATATATAAACATTACCTTCCCCTTTTACAGCATCTCTTTGTCCATTGGCCAGACTAATCCACATTTGCATTGCTGGTTTCAAACCAGAAAATGCTTGTGGATTGTTTGCAATATTCTGGCTCACCCCAGTGTCCAACAACCATGTATTCCTAGTGTGTTCAGTCATTGACGCTGCCAGGGAAAATGACTCTGGAGAACCATTCTACATGCACTGAGTTGTCCTGTGCCTTTGTCTTTCTGCTCCTCTGTTCCTCCTCTCATGGCAGCATCTCTGGAGATGCTCAGTAGAACCACACATGTAGCATCTCTTCACAAAGTTCACTGTCTCAGCTGCTCTGCTGCCATCCTGGACTGTGCTGAACGCTCTCTCCTCCCTTTCCTGGTCTCCACTCCAGCCGTTGCTGCTCCTCCTCTAACAATTGACAGGTTAAATATGCCATAGTTAAATCCCACTCTTCCATAGGCTCTAGACTGGTCATACGAACATCCCATAAACTGTCCAAAGAACTGAGCACAACATATACCTTGTGTGCCTCAGTAAATGTCATTCCTCTTTCTTTCAACTCAAGGAATGTCCTCATATTCTGCAGATGTCTGGACATACACTCCCTCCCAGCTTTAGCTGTGCTATATACAGTCTCTTAGTCAGCAACACTTTACTGCCCACATTTTCTCTCACATACACTGTGCAACACCTCCCAGCACTCTTTCACAGACTGGAGACTCCTCATGGTATCCACTGATTGTCCTCTAAAGCCAGAATTGTGCTGTCTAATGCCTTTTCATTTTTCCTCTGGTCCCCATCATCTAGGACTGCCGGTGGATCCGCAACAATCATCCACAACTCCTCCCCCCCAGCTACATCTCCATCTTCACATTCCAGGAGAGGTAGTTTGTCTCATTCTTCCGAGACAACAAGAAACCTCCTCCCATTACACTGATGGAGGCCATGTTGCCACTAACCATGATTTAAACCACTTACTCTGATGCAAGGTCCCACTGGGTTTCTCTTCTCTCTAAGCTTTCCAGTCACTCTGACATTCTCTCTGTTCTGGACCCATAGCCTCTCAGAGCATTTGCAGTGTGACTATTGTAAGGCAACCCAGGAGCAAAACACAGCACACAGAGGCTTAGACATTTAACAGTGGTTTATATACAAGACATATACAGAAATATATGTAATAGGCAAATGGCTGACAAGTAAGCAATCTTCTTAACTCTATATGGAGTACTCTGCAATGGATATAGGACACAAGGAGAACACGTCCTCTAATGGATGCCTTTATATAGACACCTCTTAAAGAGGTAAAACTTCTGTGGACCCAAACGTATTCTTAAAAGGGCAATACCAATGCTGATTCATCTTCATTGCATCAGCCTTATATTGCATCAGCTTTACAGATACTGATCAGCTCTTAAATCTCAATACCTCAAAAGTTTTGCTGAAATTGAGAAGTGTGCATGTCAGCATGCAATATTGTGCAATTATCAAGACAATTGTACAGAGCCAGACTGTTATCACAAGAGAATGTGGAGAAGCATTTGCTGCCAATGCAAACTTTATTTATTGAGTTGGAACGGCGTGTTATGCAGATTCCTGAATTTCAGAAGGTGCTGTTGGTGTTAAATAATCTTGATGAAGTGTGGGACATTGTTTCAACTATTTTTGAGTGGAAACCAGAACAGGACTTACAAATGGAAGCCCTTAAAGCCTGTTTGTTTTCTGAAGAAAACAAACTATTTTAGAAAAAGCCATGAGGAGACATTCCTGAGGTGGGCTCCTTAAGATGTCTCCAAAGACCAGAGAATCCAGCAAAGATTTTCTATGAAGAAAGAGAAAGAAAAAGAAAGCCAGTGTTTCATTTGTGGTGATAAGAATCATTTGAAGAAAGACTGTTTGCAAGGAAGAAAAATAACAGATGGACAACTTGCTGTTGCAAAAGTTAGCTATTGTAATAGCAGAGGCAAATGGTTAATAGACAATGGGGGTAGTCAAACAATTCTTAATAATTCAAAATTGTTTTTCAGAATGGATCCAGCTGGAGAAGTTGCAATAGCCTTAGCAAATGACCAGAAGGCTAAAGTCACAGCAAAAGGCAATGTGCTGATTCCATGTCTGGAGGAAAAGTTTAGTAACATATTATGTGTGCCTGAAATGGAGCATAATTTACTGAGCGTTTACTAGTCTAGACCAAAAAGGGGTTGAGACCACATTTGTAAATGGGAAGTGTCTCATAAAAAGGAAAAAGTGTATGTGCACAGGGCAAAAAACAAGATAATTTTTATGTGTTGCAGGGCCAAATGGATCTATGTGTCCAAACATTTGGAAATGTGGCACAACTTGATTCATGTGTTTATCTCTTGCACAGAAAGCTTGGCCATTTTAGCTTCAGAGTTTTGCAAAAGATGCAACTGTTTGGAGAAAGGTTAAGCTTAAAAGGCATGCTTGGACTGTGCAGTATGTAAATCATCAAAGTCCAAGGTATTTCCTGTAAGCAAGAGTAGCACAAGGCAGACACAAGAGCTCTAGAGTTGGTACATGCAGATTTGGTGGGGCCAATGCAAGTCAGTTTGAGAGGAGCAAAGTGTGCACTGGTCATTGTAGATTTGGTTTCTGATATTTACTAAAGAGTAAAATAGAGGAGCTACAGAATTTTAAGCAATGGGGAAGCTTTGTAGAAAGGCGATATAAACAGCAGGTATGTCAGAGGTTCAGAATTCATGTCAGCAAGTTTTCAACAGTGGTTGGGACAGGAATAAAATACAGATGCACAAATCCAGAGACAGCAGCTGAAAATGGTGTAGCTGAGAGGCGGTGTCAACTAAAAAGATACTCCTTTGATCTTTTTAGCTGCGAGAAAAAGGGAGTGGGGGAAAACAGTGCATTCCCTAAGGGCCTAGATAATCACCCTGGCAGCCCAAAGTTGTCGGAGCGCAAGAATATTACTGGCGAACATGATTGATGACTCTTGGGGATGGATGTGTCCCATTGGAGAATATACATCCAGGGGGTAGGGGGAAGACCAGGGTCACGGGGGAAATGATGTATTTTAGTATCAGCTGCATCCAGCTAACACCAACATGGCCAGTTCTAATAAATCAATTTTCTCTGAGATGCGGCTAGAGACTTATGATTTGAACGGGGGTGGATTTGTTGGAATCCTGACAGCCAGAATGGAGTCTTACAAACAATGAAGGACTCACTGCTGGAGGATTCTGGTCTGAGCAGGTCATATTGGGGTGAAGCCATGTTGACTGCTAATTATTTAATAAATAGACTGTGGAGTTCTTCTATACACGATATGCAGTGTTATATGGGAGAAAGCCATCTCTGGCACATTTAAGGGTGTATATTCCAAAAACAATCAGGATAAAAGGTCAACCAAAGACTAGAAAGCTCAGGTTTACAGGTTGTGAGCCTGGCTCAAAGAGCTATGGCTTTAACAATGGGAGCAAAAGAATAGTGATTTCCAGGTCTGCTAGCTTTGCAGAGCAAAATTGGAATAGATTTTATCCCATTTTTAAAATGTTTCACTTAGTGACAGTGATCCACTTAGTGATGGTAATTCACTTAGTGTTAGTGTCAGCATTCAGGGAGGAGAAGCCGAAAAAGAACAAGAAAAGGAGTCAAGAGAAGATGATGATTCAGATATGAAGCCAGAGAGGGTTGAAACAGGAACAGTTAATGCCACACAGGTCAGAGCGATGGAACAAGGGGATTCCACCTGACAGGTATTCTGCTAGTGAAGTAAAGGTGTATAATGTGTGGTATGAGACAAGAAACTATCAGGAAGTATTGGCATTACCCAAATTGAACAAATAAAGTGAAAAGAAGCCATGGACAAAGAAATGAAATCCTTGAGTGGACATAAAGTGTTCACATCTATGGCTTTGCCACAAGATTGCAAAGTGGTAGGATATAAATGGGTATACAAAAAGAACATACTACGCAACAATGAGGTATAATATAAAGCAAGATTAGTGGCACAAGGTTTTTCACAGGAAAAGTATGCACTATGATGAGGTATTTGCTCCAACTGTAAAGAGTGAAAGCATAAGGTTGGCACATAGCCATAAATTTTGGCATTTTGATATAACTGTTATGATATGTACAGAATAACCCTTGAGTAACAATGATATGCACATGGAAACATTTATGAAAGTAGTTATGAATAATTATTCAGCTACACACAGCTACACTGAATTGAGTTGAAGTTTACTTTAAGAAATAGCACAGTCCAATAAACGGTCCAGGTCATATACTTATAACAGTCCAAAGAATATCCAATTACAAAATCTTCTTACTGGTTGCCTTTGTCATTTACAGTAAACAAAGATATCAAAGTATAAGATATTTAGTATTAGATAGCAACAGAATGTCAGAGATACAGAATGTCAGAGCAAACCATGATCTCTAGTTCCCTCTTATGGCAATCTGCAATACAATCAACCAATCGGAACACAGTACAAATCAATACAGTGATTTTGTCTTAAAGCTACAAACATATGTTATTGGTTTATATATTGCCAACCCAACTAATTGGTGGACAGATTCCTAACATTCTCCCCTTTGGGTTGGTCAATATGTAATACATTACATCTTTAAACAATAATTCTCACAACACTCTTTATGTTTAATTGCACCTTGAGTTTTTGTGAAATGATCTGCAATATTATGTTCAGTCATGCAGTATTCTAGCTGAATTAATTTATTTTGAACACGCTGTCTAACATTCAAATATCTCAAATCAGTATGTTTAGGCCTTGTTTTAACAGCTAAATTAATAGCCATATTAATTGCAGATTGATTGTCTTCATAAACAATAAATGGATCACATACAGCAATTCCAATATTCTTCCAACAATTGTTTATAATGTATCATTTCTGTACACATTAATGATAGACATGAGAATTCTACTTCCATAGTGGATAAACTAATATGTTGTTGTCTAATAGACTTCCATCCTATTAAAGCATTACCCAACATTACCACTATACCTGATGTTGACTTACGAGTCATTATATCAGTAGCAAAATTTGCATCAGCATATGCAGTTAACACCAATTCATTACTTGGTTCTAAATATAATGAATAATGGAATGTGTGTTTTAAAAACCTAATTACTCGTTTAGCTGCTTGCCAATGCCTTTCATTTGGTTCAGCATTATACCTTGCCCATTGGTTTACACTGTAAGATATATCTGGTCTAGACCAATTAATCAGATATGATAGACTACCGATTAAAAATTGATATGTTTCCTTATCAAACATAGGACTTTTGATATCACTATGTGTAAATTCCTTACTCTTTGGTGTCATAGCAGATTTACAATGCTCCATGTTATAGCGTTTTAATAATTGGCTAATCTTCTTGGCTTGTGAAATTTTAAAATCTTTATTCATTTTCACTATATTAAGACTCAAATAATGCTTAATCTCCCCTAAATTTCTAATCCTGAACTTTTTCTGTAATCTATCAACAATATCATTTGCTTCTTGTTCAGTTTTAGTTATAATAATTGCTATGTCATCCGTAAATAATAGTAATAGAGAAATTAAACCATCTTTTTCTCTTCGGAACAAACAAGGATCAGCTATACCAGCTTTAAAACCTATTGAAACTAATTCCTTTACAATACATTTATTCCATTCATAACTGGATTGCTTTAGACCAAAAAGACTTTTCTTTAATTTCCAATAATCAGTTTTTCCATCATCCTTTAAACCTAATGGCTTTTTCATATAGAATGGTATGTTGTAAAGGTGCATGTAGATATGCAGTTTCAATATCTACATGGTTTATTTTACATTTATTCTTAGCTGCCCAAACTAATGCTACTCTCAATGTATTTGCTCTCAGTCTAGGTGCAAACACTTCATCATAATCCTTATCTGACTGAGCAAATCCTTGAGCAACTAATCTTGCTTTATGGGTAATAGTCCCATCCACATCAGTCTTTATCTTATACACCCATTTGCAACCTATTGCATTCTCACCTGGTGGTAACTTTACATCCTCATACACCTCTAAATCCTTTAACGATTTTAACTCCCTATTCATAGCTTCCTGCCAAGCTACCTGATCCTTTGTAGGATACAGTTTTATTTCATTGAAGTTAAAAGGTTCTGTATTAACCTGACATACAATGCTTGCTTGAAATCTGTCTGGTGGACATCTCTCCCTAGTTGACCTTCTAGGCAACTCAGTACATGCTGTTGGCATGTCCTCTTCCTTTATCTCCCCAATCAAATCCTCATCTTCTACAGTCATAGAGGGTTCTTCTATTGAGGATTCCTCCATTGAGGATTCCTCCACTATCTTATCATCAATATTATTATCAGTTGTATCAAAGTGAACATGTTAAAAATGTTTAAAACTTTTGAGAATGAATGGGAGCTCATTTGCACTCAGCAATGCAACTTCTTGTTGCAAAGAACTTACAAAGAAGTTTTCTGAAATTCAGAAACTTACGAAAAAGAAAGGGTAGACTACCAATGAATATGCAGAGCAAGTTATGACTAGTGGACATACGAAAGCTTCTCAGAAAGAAGCCAGCATGGAACAGGTTGTTTTTTTGTTTTTTGTTTTTTAGTTATTTTTTTGTTTCAAATTGTTGTTCTTTTTTTTCTTTGTGACTTAGGTCATATAAATGCCTCACAAGATAGGAGATGCCAAAGACCTCAAGAGAGTAGATATTTCTTTAAACATATAATTCCCTCAGTAGCTCTCCTATTTGGTTCTCCTGAACAGAAGATAATAAATTGGTTGTATGCATTCACCCAGCACATGAGAAAAATTCTGCTTCCTATTAAAAATATATACAATAAATGCAAATGGGTAATTATAATACTGTTATGTCCAACAATTAATAAGTTGACTTACATGGTTTGCAAAATACTATATGAGGAATCTAGGACTTGCCTGAGCAAACAGAGCTTTAATTTATGCTGCTAGAAATCTTCCATAGTCTTCAAAGGAATTTGGTCTACATAGTGGGTGCCACAATGGAATGTCCATGAGTATTGACAGCTGCAGTCAGCAAGGCATCCCCTGCAGAATAAAATGACTAGGTGGACCTAAATGGAAACAAATTTTTGAGGGATCTTCTTCCTGTCCTATTACAAAATGATTGTAAACAAGAAAAACAGCCTCAAAATGGCTGAGCCAAGAACAATCTAGCTAGGGTGCTCCGTATTTGCTTCTGGATTATTAAACCTCTTATAAGAACAAGTTATAATTGTCCATAGGCAGGTACATCTTGACTCCATCTGACACCATCTGCTTATTTGAACTTCCAGTGCAAGAATAATTGTATGGTGTATGGCAATAAAATTGTTTTTCCATGATGATGGTAGTGATGATCCAGTCAAAAGTATATTGAAAGAAAACATCACATTTTTAATTACTTTAGTAAGATTCCAATATTTAAAATAGAGCAAAGCTGAATGGTATTTTTACTTAGAGTGGAACCTGGATCAAATACTAATTATATTGCAACATAATTATCGTACTTACACAATGAATATAAGTACATGGTAATAAGAAAAATGATTAGAAACAAATGAGAATATTGAGTTGTAATTAGCCAAGAAAAGTAAATAATCAAGTGAGATGATGACAATGATGATTGTTTAAAGATTTGGACTGTTCAGAATGATGTTGTTCTGGCAACATTGTATTTTCAGATAAAAGTTACATAGATTTTAATACATATCTCTTGAGAAAGAAATATGTATTTCTTAATTTTAAAAAGTAGTTATTATGGGGGAAGAGAATTGTATTTCATTGCAAGGGAAATGTGGTGCAGTGGTTAGAGTGCAATATTGCAGGCTGCTTCTGCTGACTGCTGGCTGCCTGCAATTTGGCAGTTCCAATCTCACCAGGCTCAAGATTAACTCAGCCTTCCATTCTTCTGAGGTGGGTAAAATGAGGACCCAAATAGTTCGGGGTATTATGCTGACTCTGTAAACCGCTTACAGAGGGCTGTAAAGCACCGTGAAACGGTATATAAGTCTAAGTGCTATTGCTATTGCTATCTAAGAATTTATTCCCAAAAAGTGTTCAAGGTAAAATATGGTGCTAAATGGATCAAATGCCCAAAGAAGTACATAATGGATTCTAATTCACTTTTTTGAGCAGCAGCATGAGGAATTAATGAGAGTCATGGAGGGGGGAGGGGAAGTTCAGGTTCAATTCAATTCAATTCGAGGGGCTTCCCCAAAGAAAAGCGGATCCACCTATTTTCCAAAGCACCAAAAGGCAAGACAAGGAACAACCAATGGAATCAAAGAGAGAAGCAACCTATAACTAAGGAAAATTTCCTAACAGAACAATTAACCAGTAAAAGTTCTTTCCCACAAAGAATGGAGGTAAGAAGAAATATGGAAGTCTCCAGAGGTATTCACCAAATCTAGAATTGCTAATACAGAATTGGCTTAATCAATGGTTTGACTTAAAAGTCTACAGATGTTGGTCTATTCATTTTTCTCTATTATGATTGGGGTGAAAATAACAGAAAACAGATAATCAGAGTTGGAAGGGACCTTGTAGGTCATCTAGTCGAACCCCCCACCCACCCAAGCAGGAGACCCTACACCATTTCTGACAGATGGCAGTCCAATCTCTTCTTGAAAGTCTCAAGTGATGAAGCTCCCCCAACTTCTGAGGGCAACTTCTGTTCCATGGGTTGGTTGTTCTCACTGTCAGAAAGTTTCCCTTATTTCCAGGTTGAATCTCTCCTTGTTCAGTTTCCATCTATTATTCCTTGTCTGGCATACAGCTTGACCCCTTCCTCTCTGTAACAGCCCCTCAAATATTGGAAGATTGCTATCATGTCTCCCCTGGTCCTTCTCTTCTCTAGACTAGCCAGGCCCAGTTCCTGCAACTGTTCTTCATGTTTTAGTCTCTGGTCCCTAATCATCCTGGCTGCTCTTCTCTGCACTTTTTCTAGAGCCTCAACATCTTTTTTATAGTGTGGTGCAGGGGTAGGATTCAAAAATCCCAGCAGCCGGTTCACTTCCCAGTTGCTGGATGGCCTTGGCCATGGTGGGCGTGGCCTGCTGGAACTTCTGGGAAAGCTGTTTCTCGCTTTCCCGAGGGTCCAGAGTCCTCCCCCAGGCCTCTGGGAGGGTGAAAACGGTGTTCCCTAGGCATTGGAGGCCCACCAGAAGCCAGAAACAGGCCCGTTTCTGGACTTTCAGAAGGCCCATTTTCGCCCCTCCCAGAGCCTCCACGCAAACCCTTCACTTACCTGCATCACGTGGAGATTCCTGGGAGGGTGGTGATGGATGGGGCCAGCCAATCAATTGAAATACTGGTTCAACAAACCAGATGAAAACTTACCATCCAGTTCGCTCCAACTGAACCGATAGAATCCCACCCCTAGTATGGTGACCAAAACTGGATGCAGTACTCTAGGTGTAGTCTTACTAAGGCTTTATAGAATGGTATTAGTACCTCCCTTGATCTTGATTGTATCCCTCTGTTAATGCAATTTAGGATTGCATTAGCTTTTCTGACTGCTGCTGCTGCACACTGCTGGCTCATATTTAACTGGTTGTCCACTAAAGACTCCAAGATCCCTCTCACAGTTCCTGCTATTAAGCCTGGTTTCACCCAGTCTATATGTGTACTTTTGGTTTGTAGGACTTTACTTTTCTCTATATTGAATTTCATCTTGTTAGATACAGCCCAGTGTTCAACTCTGTCAAGATCCATCTGGATCTTGAGCCTAACTTCTTGGGTGTTAGCTATTTCTTCCAGCTTATCATTCAAAAAGATAATTGTAATAGCATGTCTTATTACCCCAGACTTACCTCTTTTAAAAAATAAAATCTTTACTACTGATATGTTTTCATATTAATCATTGTTAACTAACTGACTCCTGTCATTCACAAGAACCATGTCATTACTCAATATCTATTGTCTAAAATATTATGTTTAAATGTATTTAAATACTATTAAACCTGTTTTTTATTTCTTGGATTCTAAAAGGAAGCAGACAATAATTAAAGTTGCTATTATTTGAAAATAAGTCTTTTACTTTGGGGCCTTTGACAACAACAAAAAAAATCCAGATAAAGGCATTGCCTTATAAAGAGGGAAGGGCAGAGTCTATCCACTGCCATTTGTTCATTTAGAAGTATGTAGCCATCTCCATCACAGGTCATCTTCATCTGACAGAGCATCAAGGTAGTCTGTATCTACATATAAGAGAAATCCTGAAAACAGACTGTCTGCCCATGTGGGATCAGAAAAAAGGCCATTTTGGTCAGTGTAGAAGATCTCAAGCCACACCTCATCCTCAGGTTGAAGGTAAATCACTGTTGACCCAGATGCCACATCATGGTTTCCTGTGTTAGCATCAAATGTCTTTATCCGGAACTTCCCATTATGAACTAGACCAATGGCAAGGTGTTTATTTGCCAGTGTAATGTCATAGGAGAAATAATAAATCCCTGGGATGGCACAGATGAACTTTCCTGTTGAAGGATTATAATGTCCCTCTTCATTAAAAAGGACTTTGTTAAATATGATTGGCAATCTTTCCTCTGGGTAACTTGTAGTAATACCAACAGAGAAAGCTGATCTCAGTATGATTTGCCCACATTTACAGATTCCCAGTGGACCTGTTTTTCCTCTTTCTCCTTTCTCCCCTTTTGGTCCTGCTGGACCAAGAGGTCCCATGTCACCTTTACCTCCTACTGATCCTGTAGGCCCTCTTTTGCCAGGCTGCCCTTGGTCTCCTCGGTCTCCAGTTTGTCCTGCAGGACCCATCTTTCCTCTTATACCTAAGAAAAAGGAAACTGTTTTAACCATACCATTATGTTATAGAGTATTATTAAACACAAGATAATAATTCTCTTTGGCAGCAGATGGTGCATTTGGTTCCAGTAGGATCAGTATAACTTAGGCACAATGAAGGCATTTTATAGAAGTCTTGACTGATGAAAGCTGTAATAGACAGAGGCCAAAACCTCCAACACCCATCTTGTGGGGACCCACAGCCAAAGGTGGGATTCACCAGTTTGGACTGGTTCTATGGAACCGATTGTTACGATTCTGCATTCAGAGAACCAGCCAATCACACCATTGGCTGGCCCCTCCCCTCCCCACCTGCCTCTCCCCTGGATGGGAGAGGCCCAGCTGTCCTGACACCTGGTCAGCCTATATAGGCTTCAGTTTCCTTCCCTTTCCTTATTTTAACAGATTAACAAACGAACCTTACAGGTCATCTGTCCAAACCCTGCCCCACCCAAGCAGGAGACTCTATAGCAGGGGTCTCCAACCTTGGCTCCTGGAAGCCTGGCGGACTTCAACTCCCAGAATTCCACAGCCAGCTTTGCTGGCTGTGGAACTCTGGGAGTTGAAGTCCGCCAGGCTTCCAGGAGCCAAGGTTGGAGACCCCTGCTCTATAGCATTTCTGACCAATGACAATCCAGTCTCTTCTTGAAAACCTCCAGTGATGAAGCTCCCACAATTTCTGAAGGCAACTTGTGTTCCATGGGTTGATTGCTCTCCCTGTTACAGCTTGAGGGATGGGGGTGTCACACAGTCCCTGGACAGAGCAACTTACCAAAAATTAAGTGAGTGGTGAAGACTGGCAAGCGAAGAAAGCGGGCAAAGAGCGGAGATCAGTAATATTCAGTTACTTTTAAGAGTGTCTGACACTATAGTTAGCATTTAAAAGATGTTATGGAAGAACAAGTTTCACCAGACAAGACAGACTGAGCTGAAAGTGGATTTGAAAATGACAATCTATAAAAAAAAAGATGTTACACTATATATATAAAAGAATGGCTGACATTTTCATAACTACAATTAATTAATTGAAAATAAAACAATGGAAATACAATTACCAAACCAAGGGAGTTTGTTATTTTGTGCCAGTATTGGCATAAAAAAAATCTTTCCTAGCCAAGACTACTTTCTGATTATCTACTACCTGCCTGTCCTTCTGGATCCAGAACTCCCACAGATTCTTAGCTCTATTATTCTCCACAATCTTCTGTGGAAACTCCTTGATGGATGGATGGAGAATTTTAGGAGTTAAAGTCCATACATCTTTCAGCTGAGAAAAAACTGATCTACCCCTTGGGTTCTATCTAGTGGGGTAAATCCCTGCTTCTATGGATCTGGTGCTTTGTGCCTGTTCTTGTGCTGTTATGATCAGTGATCAGTGCTACCTTTTACACACACACCACTTCAGGGATAATTATAAAAATGATGATAAAAATGATTTTCTCACTCATTTCTTTACTAGTAGTTGAAACAAAATAAGCAGTGCAGCCATAAATGTCAACTAAAGTTGGAACTCAAAGTCAGATGTACACTAAATGTAGACTGATTTGCTACACATCTTCCAAGCAAACAGCAAATTTTGAAGCTCCAGCTAAAGAGGATTCATTTTAGGATGAGTAACCACAGTTTGCATGTTGGAGGTTCCTCAAAGAATGCTGGGAAATTCTGTTATTTTAAAGGACATTTGAGGGAGGGATGCAGAATAGCTCTTCTCTGCCTGAGGCTGAAGAGACCCAGCACCAATCCAAACACTGTTTGTGAAGCAACTGATCAACATTGACAGGGTAAGCCACTAGTATATGGGGGGGGGGACAACAACCCTCCACTCCCTTCTAGTATTGATGATGTTCCCTAGTTTAGTAATGAAACATCTGCAAGGAAACCATAAAGCTCAGAGAGCACCAAGGACTCCCACTGTTTAACCCTGAGCCACAAATATTCTCTTCTACTGGTAAACACTTTTTGGTTAGAGGGACTCAGAGCCTGACTTATATGAGATGGCTCCCAGTGGATTTCATTCTAAATTTGATATGATTTCTATAAATAAGGAATGTAGGATTATAATGGCTGAGTATTTGATCTTTCATACATCAAAAAAATACAAAGCTAAGGGATAACCAAAAACAGATTTGAAAAAGGAAAAGGCTCAGGAAAGAAAAAGTGTAAGTGTAAGAAAGAGAAAAAGAAGGAAAACAGAAAAAGAATAACTTCCAACTTTCTTTGGTACAGATATAAGTAAAAAATATATCAAATTCTTACTCTTAAGATTAACATTTGTCTACATTATTTGCAGAATCCCATATTTAATCATCAAAGCCCAGATCAACTTTTAATTTCAGTTTCTCACAAAAAGTCCAGTAATGGTTCATATTGCTTTAATCGCTATCTGTTAAGGAAGCTGATTTATTTAATTGCAACAAACTCTAAATAAAACAGGAATGAAAAATCCTAAACTGTTGAAAAAATTTAAAGCTGTAGGAACAGATGGCTTAATTGGAGAACTATGAAAATAGCTTTTGGAATGCCTGTGTGACTATTCTAATATGATCGGAAGACTACATCAATATCTGAAGATTGGTAGAAAAATGAATATAAAAATTAAAAGAACATTTGTTTAATTAAATAGTCCTGAAAAAGTTTGTAGCAGAAGTCTGATTTGAGGGACTATAAAAGATGACAATGAGCAAAATTTAGGAAATGATGGGCAAGGAGTATAAATGTGGAAAGCTGTATTGTACAAATGTTGATTTTTAAAAAGTATACGTATATGATAAAGTAAACATGCTTCCATTATGGAACATTTTGTGTGCATATAATATTGGAAGCTTATTGATAAGAGTGACATATGATGTAAATATAGCATAAGCAGGGGGTTGAACTAGAAGACCTCCAAGGTCCCTTCCAACTCTGCTATATGGGAAGAATATATGGGAGTCATCAAATGCTTAGCAAATATTTCAGCACTGAGCAAAGAACAAAGATATGTGATGTTTACTTGGTTGCTACTATTTTTGTGAAATAAATGCTTGCAGCAATATTAAAGTTATGGGTTGTTTGGGAATGTCAATGTACATGTTATTTTATATGTAGACAATGTTGTTGACTGAGAACCTGAATGATTTTCAGTGACTGTTGGGTGATTTGTCTGACTAGCATGGATATGAAAACTGCTATATCAAAGGTTATGTTAGTTGTTTTTGCCAGAGAAAATGGAGCGAATTGTTAAAAATTCTATTAAAATGGCAGAAAAAAAGAGCAAGTAGATGGATTTGTGAATTTAGATTGTTACTGAAAAATAGGAAACATAGAGACATTTTAAATGCATAAATTTTGCTGAAAAGGTAGAAAGAAGTGAAAATGGCTATATATCAGAAAAGACAGAAATAATAAGTTTAAAGTACAAAAAGCAATTTATGATGCGGTAGATTGGGGTCTCCAACCTTTGGGACCTCAGGGACCATCAAACTCATAATTTTAAATCCTGCAGGCAACAGACCCTGGGAAAATCCCAAAAAAGTCTGCAGGAAAATTCCCCACCGTTTTTCTATCGATCGATCGTTCTTTATTTGAGATTGCAAGGATACCATCTCCAGCTTCGTTCTCAGGGAGAGAGAAAGAGAAAGAGAGACTTTTGGCTTCATGCAAGGAAAGCAGCAGAAGCAGCAGAAGTCTTTCTCTCCACCAAACTCCACCAGAAATGAGTCTTTGTGAGACTTATCACACCAGCGCAGTCTCTTGGAGCAGGATGCCTTGCAGAGTCCCAAAGACTCATTTCTGGTGGAGTTTGGGGAGAGAAAGAAAGACTTTTGCTGTTTTCCTTGTGTGCAGACAAAAGCAGCAGAAGAAAGAAGTGGAAAGAAGCAGCCCGGTGCCCAAGCCAGGTGCGTAAGGCGAGTAGGGCAAGTTCCCCCCCTCCACCCTTTCCCCCCTCCCCTCACTACCTCGTGTTGTTCACAATGCAAGTGATACAACCCTTGTGTTCCCATGAGCCTTGTGGGTGGCACAGCCTTGTGTTTCTGTGCAGCCTGGATTAATTGCTTTAGGGTCGTGCTTTGGGGGTGACATTTTCTGCAGACCACCAAAATTTTCTCATGGACCACTAGTAGTCCCCAGCCCACTGGTTGGCGACCACTGCAGTAGATATATAGTTGAATGCGGGTTGGCTAGGTCACATTTTTTTCCTTGCATTAAGTTTTATCAATTGATTAATCCATTGTTTAAACAGTATATATACATCTCTCCCTGACTCCATTACCACAGTAAAAGACTATCATGTTTACCAATCAGATCGTGAAATCTGTAGAGGAAGTGGTGTTGCTATATTCTATAAAAAGTCCTTACATTTAAAAAACATCCAAGTTACCCAGGAGCTTGCTCTTCCTGAGACCATCATCTGAACTGTCCTTAAATATCACATTTCAATTCTTACTATGTTACAGAGTCCCTGATTATGACATCGAACATGTAAACAAGCTAATTTTACTACTAACATGGGCAACATCCTGCCCACATACTTTTATCTTTCTTGGTGACTTCAATGTACCTCATAATAACTGGACTCTAAACTGTAAAACTGAACCCATACATACAATATTCTACAATGCTGTAACAAATCTGGGACTGGAACAACTAGTAACCAACAATACTAGACTTAATAACTGCCTCAATCTCATCTTCTGCAATAGTTTGAATTCAATTTACGGAATACAAATTAAAGAACCCTTTTCCAGCAGTGACCACAACATGATTGACTTTTGTCTCAACATACCTCCACACAAAAATCAACACAATGACATAATCCCCAATTATAACTTCAAAAAAGGCAACTATGATCTTATAGATAGTGATCTTTCATCCCTTGATTGGCAATTTCTATTCACTGGATGAAATACTGTTGAAGACCATTACAACATATTTTTACTTGAAGTAAAAAGAGTCGTCAAACTATATGTACCAATAACAACTCCCAAAACCAGAAAAAAAAAACAGATTACCCATAGCAATAAGGAAGCTTCAATCCAAAAAGATCACTTTGGCGGAAAAACAAATCTGGTCACGTTACCAACTTCAAAAGCTGATATAAAAATTTATGCCACCAGATAAAGACCGAATACATCAATTATCACATTAAACAAGAGGAAAATCTTCTATGCACCAATTCCACCTGCGCTTTCTACAATTTTATAAACAAACTAAAAGACTCAAGGTCCATCCCTCCTCGAAAGGACTTAATGGTAAAGATTGCAACGACAACACCATTAAAGCCAACCTCTTTAACACATTCTTTGGCTCAGTATTTGTAAACAGCAATGGATCATGCCCTGTATTTCCTAGTCAATCCACAGACAACTACAATGATCTAATATATATTGATTTTACAGAAGACAATGTTGAAAAAGCTCTACGCAATCTAAAACCATCTCGATCTATTGGTCCAGATGGAATATGTGCCTACTTCTTAAAAAAGCTATCCACTGCCATAGCCGAACCTCTAAGCATAATCTTTGAAAAATCTTTCAGGACCAGCTCCTTGCCAGATCTATGGTCACAAGCCCGGTCATCCCCATCTTCAAAAAGGGAGACCCCGGGTTTCCGGTTACGCGTGGCTTCGGTGGCAGCAGGAATTTGAGACCGCTCGCGATTCCTGCTGCGCTTGCCACCGAGGTACCCCCGATCCAAACGGGTCAGGGAGATATGGCTGCCCTGTAGGGACAGCCGAAGAGAGAGGGGAGCCGGACAGGAGGTGGGGGTGCCGCAGACCCCCTCCTCATCCGGAAAAACCCCTTTTTCCCAAGGTGGTGGAGCGGCGGTCAGCAATGGCCGCCACGAAGAAGCCAGCAACTGGGTAAGATTGTGCTGGAGGAAGCAAGAAGAGTGAAAGTGCTGGCTGAGCCGGGTCAAGTAACATCTTTCAAATTCGTTGGAAATGAGCTGTCTGAATTGCTGGAGGATACATTGTATCCCTAAGAAGATCGAAAGTGGCTGAGAAGCTGTTAAAGGGAACTTTTTTTTTTTCTTCACTCTCCCACCCCATGGAAACAGCAGATTTGAAATATGTCTGGGCATTGAAGGTGAATTATTCTGAAAGTTGAAGTTAAGGGACAAAAGAGTTCTTGGACATTGAAAAACTTAAGAAATTGGAAAACCCTTATTAGAGGTATGGATTTCTGATTATTTAAAATTGATGTTGCAAGTGGGAAGGGAGAGGAAAAAAAATTGGAGCAGAAGCTGAAAAAGGAGGAGATTGCCTAGAATCCCAAAGAAAGGTATATGGTAATTGGATCTCTTTGATTAAACATTAACCCCAGAAAGAGAAAGAGAAGAAGAAAGAAAAGTATTAATTTTTGGAACTATTTTTGAATTATTATTGATTAAAAATACTTGTGGTTGTTTTGGGAAAAGTTTCTTTTTTCATGATGGCATCGCTTGTGGATGAACTAAAGATTGAATATCAAAAATATAAAAAGGAAGATACTTTGGGCACTTTGTTTCAATTTTTAGAAATGGCGTTATGTACTTATGAAAAGTTGACTACACAGCAGAATGACTGGGACAAAAAAGAAGAGGAAGAAGAAGCCATCTTTGATGAACAATGGGTTCTTTCCAGGGAGGAGGAGAAAAAGGATAAGAAAAAGGGGATTTTAAGAATTGAAAAAACAACCAAAAAAGAGAAAAATGAGAGGAAAGGTGGATGCAAGGTTAGAAAGCAAAGGAAAGGGAGTAAGAAAAGGGAGGAGGAGAGACAAAGGGGTAAAAAGGGCAAGGAGAAGAATAAGCAAGAGAGAAAGGGGGGGAGGAGAAGCCTCAATGGTGGGAAGCAAGATCTAAAGAAAAAAAGTTTATTCAGAGACAATGGGTGAATTTAATTAAGGATAAAAGAGGGATTCTGGAGGGTACATAAGATTGTGTTTTTATATGTGTATTTAGAGTATAAAATTCATTGTGTAATTTTAGAATCTATTAAACAGAATCCCAAGATAAATTAAGTGTTATATGAAGTACTTTTAAGTTAGGGTAATGAGTTAAAGACGTCACTCCAATTAGTATATAGGAGAAGTATAGTAAAAGAAAAAAGATGAATGGATAGTTGGAAATAGAACAGACAAAGAATGTTATTGAAAATGGTAATAAGATATGGAAGGATATATAAAGGTTTTGTTATGTTTTTTTGGGTTTTGTATATTGATAAAAGGCAATAAAATTTTAATTAACAAGAAATAATTTGGATGAAAAGGAGAAGCTGGGATAAGATATGAAGTTAAATAGATAAAGTATTGATACTATAATTTGGAATCATTATGTTCTATTGGTTTTCTTCTTTTATTATTTTTTCTTAGAAAAGAATTTATAAGCTGTTATGCCTTGATTCTTTGTGCACAAACAACCTACTCTCTAATAAACAATTTGGTTTCAGAAAAAGCTATCCTGCAATCTGCAACTCTTACACTGCAAAAAAACATATGGACTACAAAATTCGATCAGGACAAAGCAATAGATGCAATCTACATAGACTTCTGTAAAGTCTTTGATTCAGTGGTACACAACAAACTACTCCTGAAACTAAAATCTTATGGTATCTCTGGACACCTGCATAACTGGATAGAAGCATTCCTGTCAAACAGACAATAAATGGTCAAAATTGGGAGCGTCCTATCAAATTCTGTACCTGTCAACAGTGGTGTCCCCCAAGGTAGTGTTCTAGGACCTATTCTCTTTATACTCTACATAAATGACCTCTGTGATCACATTAAGAGCAACTGCGTTCTCTTCACTGATGATGTAAAGCAATTCAACACCACAGAAAATACTGCTACCGTTCAAAAAGATCTTGACTATGTATGAGAATGGGCAAACAAATGGCAACTTCAAATCTCAACAAATAAATGCTCTGTCTTACATATTGGCAAAAAAAATCAGAAAATAAAATACAGGCTGAATAATCAAGACCTTGTTGATGATCCAAACTCTGTCAAGGACCTTGGAGTACTCATCTCTAATGATCTAACTGCTAGAGCCCACTGTAACTACATAGCCAAAAACACATTAAGAGTTGTTAACCTAATCCTACGTAGCTTCTTCTCTGGTAATATCACACTACTAACTAGAGCATATAAAACATTTGCTAGACCAATACTTGAATACAACTCATCAGTCTGGAACCCACATTACCTATTTGATATTAACACAGTTGAGAAGGTCCAGAAATATTTCACAAGAAGTTTTCTCCACTCCTCTACTTGTTGCAGAATACCTTATGCCACCAGACTTGAAATTCTAGACCTAGAAAACCTAGAACTACGCCACCTTCGGTCTGATCTAAATATAATATATAAAATCATACATTGCAATGTCCTACCTGTCAATGAATACTTCAGCTTCAACCATAACAATACAAGAGCACACAATAGATACAAACTCAAAGTTAACAGCACCAAACTTGATTGCAGGAAATACGACTTCAGCAACAGAGTGGTCAATGTCTGGAATACTCTACCTGATTCTGTGGTTTCTTTCCCAAACCCCAAAACTTTAACCTTAGACTGTCTACTATTGACCTCACCCCTTTCCTAAGAGATCTGCAGGGGGCTTGCATAAGCGCACAAACATGCCTACCATCCAGGGGTGGGATTCAAATTTTTTAACTACAGGTTCCTGTGGCCTAGCTGGTGGGCATGGCTTGGTTGTCATGTTATTGGCGGGGCGGGGCTAACTCAATATCACTCACGTCAAGGCACGCATCTCCTCGCCTGGCCTCTCATGACTGTGGGGATGCTGCAACAGTTGTAAATGTGAAAAATGGTCATGTCACTTTTTTCAGTGTCATTGTAACTTTGAATGATCACTCCACACAAGCAAAGTACCAGCAAAGGAGGGGGAAAGAACTCCACAGACATTTCTGCCTAAAATGTAATAAGGGTTAACGGAGAGGCAGTTTCTGTAAGCAACACCAGAATGTTTCCTTCCTGACTTCCTTACAGGATTAGGCCAGTAATTTCTTCTAACAACCGGTTCTCCAAACTGCTTAAAATGTTAACAACCGGTTCTAGCGAATAGGTGCGAACTGGTAGAATCCCACCCCTGTTACCATCCCTGTCCTATTGTTTCTTTTTATTTTTCTTATATGTATCCATTTCATGTATTCATAACTATGTTTATGCTTATACTTATTATCTTGTAAGCGATTGACAAATCAAATAAATAAATAAAAATAAATAAATAAATGTAAGATTATGACAATTCACCCATTATCTCTCACTCTCCTGGCAATTTACATCCTTGTTTGCTTCTCACTTTTCTTTATTTTTTGGTCCTTTCTCTTAATTCCCTTTTTTCCCATTATTATTCCCCAAATCTCATTCCAATTATTAAATTTATCCAGAAGTGCCATTCAAATTTCTTAACAACTGGTTCTGTGGGCATGGCTTAATTTGTGGGTGTGGTGGTCATGTGACTGGCTGGGCATGGCTTGCTGGCTGGGCATGGCTTGGTGGTCATGTGACTTGCTGGGTCTGGCCTGGTGGTCATGTGACTGGGTGCATGTGGCCATGTGACTGGCAAATCAAGTCAAGTGACAAGTGGTCTTCGCTTAATGGCTGGTTGCTTACCAAGTGTTCTAATTTATGACTGACCTACCCTGAGCTACGTGACCTATTTTTGGAGTTTTGACAGCCATGCATACATACACACCCTTCTAACCCTGCTGAGCAGGGTGTTAGAATAGAAGATGACCTCTGAGATCCCTTGCAGGCCAGCCTAAATTGCTGTGCTGTTTCAAAGAGTCTTCTGAAGCCAAGGTTTGTATCCTTCCTTCTTCTCCTTTTTTTCTCTCCTTCCCTCCCTCCTTCCATATATCTGTCTATCCATCCATTCGCTTTCTCCTCTCTTTCTTTCTTTCTTTCTTTCTTTCTTTCTTTCTTTCTTTCTTTCTTTCTTTCTTTCTTTCTTTCTTTCTTTCTTTCTTTCTTTCCCTTTTCTCTCTTGTCTCTTCCTTCTTTCTCTCTCTCCCCCTCCCTCCTTCCATATCCCATTCACTTACTCCTTCCTTCCTCCCTCCCTCTTTCTTTCTCTTTCTTTCTCTCTTTTCTCTTTCTCTTTCTCTGTCTCTCAATTCCTTCCCTAACCTATCTAGCCTTGCCTAATCTGTCAAAGGCCTAGGCTAATCCTACATGTCACCTGCTCTCCCTTCACCAGTCACAAGTGTCACCCTGTTTCCCCTTCCAGAGGCCCTGGCCTTTAATCTCCCCATTTCCTCCCCCACGACCACCTTTTTCATTGTCCCACCGCCATGACTTTACCTTCCTCCATTGGCTGGCTGCCAGGGAAGGCAAGCCAGGGCTAAGCCATTGTTGTCACTGGGCTCTCCACCAGCCCACATCACCCTTGTCATGAATGCCTGCAGCCACTATGTGGTTTTTTTCGGTGTGCCTGGACTCCAGCTGCACCGAAAAAAAGACACAGCAGCTGCAAGCTTTTTGCAGCGAAAATTACCAATCTCCGGTTTTGCTTGCTCTGCTTCTCCAATGCACCACCACAGCTGCATTCTAGGCACCTACCATCCAGGTTGTTAAGCCTGTGTTCCCCAACCAGGGTTAAGGAGACAAGCTAAAGAGAATGTGCAGCGTTAGTCAGATAGGCACACAGATAAATGAGTGAGATAAGTTTGTATGTTAGTTAACATACAGTAAAAATAACAGATACGCTTGTGCTATCAAAAATATAGTTTATTCCATTTAGAGTTTATAGCATAGTCAAAATAACAGTCCATTAGTCATGTATCATTTTAGTCAGTCCATTCACGGATATTCAATTAGCAAAGTCCGTGTAGAATATCCAATGTCAGTTCACTTACAAATAAATCAGTCCTCTCACAGTTGATAAGATCAACAGTCCTTTCTCTCTTCCTTTCCAGTAGGAGAAAAAACGCCGTCTTCAAACCATCCAGTAATTAGGGATCATCAAGCCAGAGAGAGCAAGCTGCCGTGCCTTGCTTCTTTTATGGTGCTTTTACAACTACTCCCTTAATTACATTCTTACAGTTAAAGTTACAGACACTTTAACTAACAAACCATGATAACATATTTATTATTAAACCAGTTAGGGTAAACAATGTTATCCCTAACACAGGTCCACCCCATTGAGCTCACTGCACCAGAGGGACTTGCCCAAGCAAGTCTGAGCAGAGCAGTGCAGCAGCCAATGGGGTGAGCCTTGCATGGCCAGCACCTAGAACATGGCACCTAGAAGCCGGAGGTCGGTAATTTTTACTTCAAGAAGCCTCCAGATGCCAGGGGGACGGGGACACAGTGAGACTCAGCCAAGAGTCAGAAGGCAGCTCCTGAGCCCAGCCTGTCCCTTTTTATGGCATGAGAAGGCAGAAAGTAAGCGGTGAGCATGGTGGCCAGAGCATGCTGCTCAGTTTGTTTATTTTGTCCCCTGGGAAAAAGGCAGAAAGCAAGCAGCTGTGTATTTCTGGAGGACGGAGCAGGCGGATGTACTGGGGTTGCTGCACATGCGCATGTCCACCACCCCCTCAGCCCCAGTGCAGTGGAGATGCCCCCCCAAGGGCCGCCCGCCGCCTGCTGGCCCAGTCAGGTCAGAAGCGGAGCATCCCCAAGTAGAAGGCAGAAATTAAGCAGCAGGATTATGATCGCGCTGCTTTTCCAAGCATGAAGAGCCTGCAGTAGCCACTTCTTTCCTGGACGGAACCGAGCCGGGAGCAATGGCTGGAGTATTTTCCTGCCAGCAAAGAGGTGGTGGTTGGAGGCTTCTTGGCAGGGGGATGGGGACACAGCAAGACTCGGAAGGCAGTGCCTGTCCCTTTTTGGTCCCTCCCTCTGCATCGAAGTACCTTAAAGGGACAGGCTAGGGTGGCTGCTTTTGGAGCAGCAGCACAGCAAAGTGAAGGGAGGCAGAAAAGTTCATCCAAATCTTCTCCTTCTTGGGCATATACAGAGCAATCATCTCATGGTGCCACACGAAATCGCCCATGTGCCGTCTCCTCGCAGAAGGCTCTGGCCTCACGTGTGCATATGTGTGGTCCAGGAACCTTTTGCTAAAAGATGCATGGGCTTGGAACCGCCTCAGTTCCAGCTGGGAAAGCAGGAGCAGCTGGAACTCACCGCCCTGTTCTTTGCACTGGGGTGCACCTCATTGCCTGCTGTGCCAGAGTGGAGGTGCAGGCTGGTGGAGAGCCCAGCGGCTCTCAGCTCTGTCTTGCCTTCCCTGGCAGAGAAGGGTGATGCGGGCCCGAGCGGCATAGTATCATGCTCCCTGGTCACCACCCCCACCCCCGCTCCTAGCAAGCAAGACCCAGCAGTTGCAGAGAATCCAGGTGGGACCCAAGAGGTGATGGGTCAGCCCTGGCTTATCTTCCTCTTGGCCACCAGCAAGGCAGGCAAGTAGGGGAAGGTGGGAAGCTTGCTAGGCCATGAGTGCTGCATGGAGCCGCAGTGCTGGTGGCTAAGCAAGGCAGGCAAGTGGGGTGGGGAGAAGTGACTGCTGAGGGCAGCAGCAGCATGTTGGCAGTGGCCTAGGCTGGTTTGGAAGTCAGGACTCAACTGGGGTTGGTAGCAGCAGCGGCATGTGGCGGCGGTGGCAGCAAGGGCGAGGGCAGTGGTGACGTGGTGGTAGTGGCCTACACTAGCCAAGGAGTCAGGACTCAACTGGGGCTTGCGGCAGTAGCAACATGTAGGCGCCCGAGGCTTGCAGAGCCTCACTCACTTAGGGAGATTAAATGGTGGAAGATTGGCTGCTGCTGCTGCTAGAAGTGATGGTGGCAGGCGGAAAAATGTGGGAAGTGATGGCCCAGCAGCTGCACATGCACTGTAAGGAATAACTGGGTTGGGCGGGTAGGGGGAGTATGGCATCAGTGATCGTCGCGCATGCATGCAATGTTGCACATGCACAATAAGGACTGACTGGGCAGGGAACAGAGGAGTGGGCAGAGAGGGTCAGGGTCAGTCAGGGGCCTGTTTTACCGGTTCTCCGAACTACCGGAAATCGTAACAACCGGTTCTACTGAACCGGTGCAAACCGGTAAAATCCCACCCCTGAATTTATCTCCCTCCCTCTTTCAATCTTTCTTTTGTGCTTTCCTTTTCTGCTTTTTCCCTTTCCTTTTTTTATTTTCCAAACCATTTTCCTTTTTGTTATCATATCAGACCACAAATTTTTAATTTTCATTCCTTTTTCCCCCTGCTTAAATGATTGTTGCTCCCTTTGATCTTCAAAGCTGGCTTCTTCTTTGTTTAACTCCTCCTCCTCCTCTGGTTTTCTTTGTTCTTCTGAAATCTGAGTCACCATTTCTAATTTCTGTAATGCATTATTGCACATTTCAACTTTAATTTTCATCATTTCCTTTATATCTTGCAAGTCCAATCTTATTTCAGCAAATAATTCCTCAATTATGTCTGCTCCTTTTTTCTTTCCTTTCCTCTTCCTTAAGAAATGTATTTAATCCAAAAGTCCAGTGTATTATTTCAGCTAGTGTCTTTTAAGTTTATTTTCAACAATCAATGTTCTTAAATCTTTGTTTCCAGATCTTCTAGTTGGTCCTTTCTCAGCTATTTCCCACAGTCACTGGGTGGTTATAACGATGTTTTCAAATATCTTCTCCCTTATAATATTCTAATGTCACTTTCCCGGGTTTTTATTTTATTATAATGGAGTTTCTTTTATTTTCTTTTAAATTCCAAAGTCCAATTTCTTGGAAAGACCAAACACTTTTCAAAAAGTCCCTGAAATTTTTCCTATACCATCAGGTGGTGCTCTTGATTCTTTCCCAAAATCCATTCTTTCTTTTATTTTTGCTTTCTTTTTTAAATATAATACTTTTATTAAGTTAGCTAATTTCAATTGTTAGCTATGATTTCTTTTCTTTTAAACACATTCAATTCCAGCATTTAATTATATCTTTTAAGTTCCAAAAATCCAATAATTTCCAAGCCTTTTTTGTGTTCAATTATTTTCCTTTAGATTTTCTCCTCCAAATTAATCTATTACAATAAGTCAAGCCAATTTTATAAGATCCAATTTCCTTCTCACTTTCTCACTTTTCTTCCACACACTTTCCTCCAAAATAGTCCTTTATTTTTTTAATACTGGGCTACCTTAATGTCCATGCATTTTGCCTGGTTCACACTCTACTTGCTTCTTCTCCGCTCCAGCACAGTCTTAGTTTTCTGGACTGGTCTTCATCTTTGTGGTGGCCATTTTAGACCACCGCTACAGCTTGCCTTTGGAAGGCTCCCCTCAACCCTCCAGGCAGTTTCCCCTTTTTTCACCACCCCTCCAGGGTGGTTCTGGTCTTGATCGGGACCCTCCAGCAAGTTAGCTTGGGGTGAAATCGCATACGATTGCAGATTCCGCTCCGACTCCGATGATGAGCAAAACAGAGGTCCAAACTACCATGTTCTGAGTGCTTTCCTTTCACCAAGAACACCAGTTCTCATGTGCTTGATGCCTCCTGTGCGTGTATCCAGGGGAAGTGCCTGGCCAGGGTGTGGTAGGTTGGGTTTGATGGATCCTGCCCCTCACTATCTCCAGGGCATCCCTGCAAGCCAGATCTAATCATATTGCAGGCTGGATCTGGCCCACAGACATTTAGTTTGACATGTCTGTTTTAAATCTATATGGTATGAGTCCAGGGTATCTGAGGAGCTGTTTTGCCCCATTGGTATTATCCAGGAGTAGGATTCAAATTTCTTAACAACCAGTTCTGTGAACATGGACTAATTTGTGGGTGTGGTTTGGTGGTCAGGTGACTGGGTGAGTGTTGCTTGCATGTAAATATTGTTAATATTTATGTAAATATTGAATTTTTTTATTAAAAAAGAGCAACTATTACCTAAAATCAGGCAAAGCAGGCAGGCAGATCGAATTGCTTGCAGAATCACAGATTTACTCACAGATCTATCTTTCTGCAATCTGCTGCCTGAATCTGCACTGAAAAATAGAAGCTTCACTCCTAAGGAAGGTTCAGCTCTGCTCTCAGGCCATTTCCCCCCCACCCCCCATCAACTCCCTAAATACCACCCCTGATTGGGCCTCAGGGAAGCCTCCTGAGCAAAGGTGAAAGAGAATAACAGTGATTTCGATTAGCTAGAAAGCAAGAAATCCTATGATTTCCCGCTTTCTAGTTAATCTAAATCACATAGTACCACTGATAGTCAGAAGAGATGATTGTTGGGGGGGGGGAGGAAAAATAGCAACTTACCAAAATTTAGGCAAAGGCACAACGTAGGCAAGTTGGATGGCACAGATGTGAGGTAAGGAATGACTGGGCGGGGAGGGGAGGGATAGGTGGGGTGGGTGGTGCCAAACTGCGCAGAAACATAACAACCGTTTCTATAGAACGGGTCCGAAGAGGTAGAATCCCATCCCTGGTATTAGTCCTCTCCACTCACACCAGTGGAAGAGGTGTGCTACAGATCCCATCTGCCAAGGAATTCTGGCATGTGGGACCAAGGAGAAGCGTCTTTTCTGCTATATCCTGACCTTGTGGAATACTCTGCCACTGTAGGTGAGAACTGCCCCATCATTTTGGCCTTCCAGAAGAGCATTAAAATTTGGTTTTGCTGGTTGGTTTGAAGCCCTGGGGCACTTACAACTGTAGATGGTGGATGAGATAAGAAAACCTCATACCTGTACTGTTGGTATCTTGGTTCCTGTTTGTTTACATGGTTTTAAAAAATTTAAGCCCCCGGTATCATTGAGGATATGGGTGGCATATAATTTTAATAAATAAAAAGAATCAATTTTCTGGCTGGCTGAAAATATAAATAGGAACTTCATCATTAGAGACATACAAATCCTCGTATCCATTACCTTTACCACCAGTTACGCTGTCAAGGTCAGTATTATACCCATATTGTAAAAGGGGAATTTACTTTAGGAACAAAGAGCTTGTCAAGATTTAAAATGAGTTTGATAGCTTTCAAGTGTGGTGGAATACAAGTCTACTCTTCTCTGGAGATCATGAGTAGTAATACTTCTAAAAGGAGGCATATCAACAGGACTGTCATTATTATTATTTTGTAGCCACTTGGCTGCACTAACTGTAGATACTGCTCAGCAAGGTTTAGAAAAACTGAAGGTCTTATTTGGACTAAAGTCTGTTTCGATAATTTTTTTAAAAGGTTTGAATATTCAGTACCTGCATTTCCTTTCTCACCCTTTTCTCCCTTTTTGCCTTCTCGGCCATCTCGGCCTGGGATCCCAATCCGGCCATGTGGTCCAGGTGAGCCATGGTTTCCAGGAGGGCCTGGGGGGCCAGGTAAGCCAGGTATACTACAAACGTATTTTGTGGAGTAGTTTTCTCCTTTAAACTGACTTTGGAGAGGTTGTCCATTGATATAGAAGGCAAAACCTGTTATACAGAGCAGCACAAACATCTCTGGCACTGGAAAAAAGAAGAATGCTAATGTGAGAAAAGTAAAACCCATCTTATTTAAATCAAGTGTTAAGATTAATATACAACATAATATTTCAGGAGCCTCCCACTAGACATGGTAAAAAGTTAATATGGAAAGTATGAGAGCATAATCAAAGCTCCGATTGTTTTATAAATGTACCACATGTTGCAATAGGCATAACAAGAACAGAGCTTAATCAAACTCTCATGGCTAGCATCTTGGTTTTTTTTTTTTTTTTTTTACTGCTCTGTGGCCACCCATAATCACTTGTCAAAAGTACAGTTTTTCATCTATATCTTAAATGTTGACATTACAATATATTCAAGATGTTTGTTTTTGTTTGTAAAAGAAAGTATGATTGAATGGAGTAAATTAATCTCCAAATAATTTATTTTTTCTTACTAAATAAGATTTCGCTGACACATCTTTCCCACAATTTTTACATAGCAAAGAAAATAATTCTCAAGCAATATACAGTATGTGTAGGGTAATATAACTGTATAAAATATTTTTAAAAACTAATTATATATGAAATTTGCCTAAAATACAATTTTAGCTATCAACTTGGGCAACATTTTTATAGTAGTCTAAAGGTTTTTTTAAAAGTACTTTTCACATAAATTATTTCTAAACTACATTAAACATCCATTCTTGAAACTGTTACACCCAGCCACAATTTGTAGAAAAAAAGTAGCTGATGGCAGTCATTGCTGTTAGTTGTAATATTCTATAGATCCCATATGGAAATGATATGTAAAGAGCAATATAAAAGGAAATAAATATATTCAGGGCTGTAAATATTTAATACTTCACAAAATGATGTTAAACCTGAGTATTTCTCAACAATGTAATTTTGAAAGTAAATCTCAGGATGTAATACATTGGTGTAATTTAGAATTGTGAACCCAAAGTTATTAATTCCTAGGCCGAGTTAGGAACCTATTTTCCCCTGTCATACATTTTATAGTTTCCAGTTTAATGCCTTTTAATTGGTTCCCATACCCTTAGATATTTTTGTTTAATTTTTATTGCTGTAAATACTTAAAATTATGTAGAATTAGAACATCATCTCTGGGGTCTTCTGAGATCTCATGTGAAAATCTTTTGGGTTTCATGGCTATCACTTATGGATGTTAAAAGCACAAAGCTGGTATGATGACTTTTGTGTGAATTATACAAGGTGATAATGGTGCAGCGATCCCCTGGTGAAGACTTAGGAGACTGACAAACATGAAAGTTAAAAAGATCAGAAACCAAAAATGTTTGATCTATAAGCAAGGTATCTGCAGCATTGAAATTGGTCTTACTATACACTTAATGTTGTGTTTTATAAAGTTGTTCCATGAATCCAATTCAGTGAGACCTAATTTATATGGAAAATGAATGAAATGCAACTGTCAGGAACCAAAGACTAGTTATTCCCTTCTTTTCTTTTTTAAACAAATTTTATTAATTTTACAGAAAACACAGTAAAACATAAACAAAACTAAAAAATCTTTTCTGAAGGTTGTCTGATCCCGGGTTGAAACTCTTCACACAGACACAAATTCAAACATCATATTCACTTTATATATCCTTCCATATCTTATTATCATTTTCTTTTTTATATATATATATAAACCATTTTTATCAATTTTATATAAACAATGCACAAGGCATAACAGCTTATAAGTTCTTTTCTAAGAAAAAATAATAAAAGAAGAAAACCAATAGAACATAACAATTCCAAATTATCGTATCAATACTTTATCTATTTAATTTCATATCTTATCCCAACTTCTCCTTTTCATCCAAATTATTTCTTATTAATTAAAAAATTTTTTTTGCCTTTTTTCAATATACAAAATCCAAAAAAAAAAAAACATAACAAAACCTTTATATATCCTTTCATATCTTATTACCATTTTCAATAATATTCTTTGTCTGTTCTATTTCCAACTATCCATTCATCTTTTTTCTTTTATTATACTTCTCCTATACACCAATTGGAGTAACGTCTATAACTCATTACCCTAACTTAAAAATACTTCATATAACAATTTTTCTTGGGATTCTGTTTAAAAAATTCTAAAATTACACAATGAATTTTATACTCTAAATACACATATAAAAAACACAATCTTATGTACCCTCCAGAATCCCTCTTTTATCCTAAATTAAATTCACCCATTGTCTCTGAATAAACTTTTTTTCTTTAGATCTTGCTTCCCCCCATTGAGGCTTCTCCTCCCCCCCTTTCTCTCTTGCTTATTCTTCTCCTTGCCCTTTTTACCCCCTTGTCTTTCCTCCTCCCTTTTCTTACTCCCTTTCCTTTGCTTTCTAACCTTGCCTCCACCTTTCCGCTCATTTTTCTCTTCTTTGGTTGTTTTTATAATTCTTAAATCCCCTTTTTCTTATCCTTTTTCTCCTCCTCCCCGGAAAGAACCCATTGTTCATCAAAGATGGCTTCTTCTTCCTCTTCTTCTTTGTCCCAGTCCTTCTGCTGCGTAGTCAACTTTTCATAAGTACATAACGCCATTTCTAAGAATTGAAACAAAGTGCCCAAAGTATCTTCCTTTTTATATTTTTGATATTCAGTCTTTAGTTCATCCACAAGCGATGCCATCATGAAAAAAGAAACTTTTCCCAAAACAACCACAAATATTTTTAATCAAAAATAATTCAAAAAAAAAAATCCAAAAATTAATACTTTTCTTCCTTCTTCTCTTTCTCTTTCTGGGGTTACTGTTTAATCAAAGAGGTCCAATTACCATATACCTTTCTTTGGGATTCTAGGCAATCTCCTCCTTTTTCAGCTTCTGCTCCAATTTTTTTTTCCTCTCCCTTCCCACTTGCAATATCAATTTTAAATAATCAGAAATCCATACCTCTAATAAGGGTTTTCCAATTTCTTAAGTTTTTCAATGTCCAGAAACCCTTTTGTCCCTTAGCTTCAACTTTCAGAATAATTCACTTTCAATGTCCGATATGTCCAAACATATCTGCTGTTTCCATGGGGTGGGAGAGTGAAGAAAAAAAAAAAGTTCCCTTTAACAGCTTCTCCGCCGCTTTCGATCTTTTTAGGGATACAATGTATCCTCCAGTAATTCAAACAGCTCAGTTCCAACCAATTTGAAAGATGTTACTTGACCCGGCTCAGCCAGCACTTTCACTCTTCTTACTTCCTCCAGCACAATCTTACCCGGTTGCTGGCTTCTTCGTGGCGGGCATTGCTGACCGCCGCTCCACCGCCTTGGGAAAAAGGGGTTTTTCCGGAGGAGGAGGGGGTCTGCGACACCCCCAACCCCCTGTCCGACTCCCCTCTCTCTTCAGCTGTCCCTACAGGGCAGCCATATCCCCCTGACCCATCTGGATCGGGGGTACCTTGGCGGCTAGCACAGCAGGAATCGCGAGCTGTCGCGAATTCCTGCTGCCCCGAAGCCACGCGAAACCAGAAAGACTAGTTATTCCCTTCTTAGTTTTATTGTACAGGTAGTCCTTATTCAACTACTAAAACTGGGGTTGGCAACCTGATCATTAATTGCAGTGGTTACTAAGTGAAACTACAGTTATGCTGATGATCTTACTTCAGCTTTTCTTTGCTTTACGGACCTACAAAGGTTGTAAATATGATATTGGTCATAAAGATACTTCTTCATCTTATAGTCACTAAATAAGGTAACTGCTAAATGAGTTGCTATTGCTCTAAAAATTGAGAGAAATCTTCAAGTTGTGGAGTGGTTCAAGAGTAGAAGAATTAAGAATTAAGAATTTTGTTTCTGCAGCAACTAAACAAAATATAATATTGGACAAGATGGTTCCATTGTCATCTGCTCTATTCCATTCTGATCTGAAATAATTTGCCTGCTGGAAATAAAGACAAGTGTCCCTCTTCCTGGAATATTGTTGCCTACTCTTAACTTGTACTGTGCTGCCTTGGAATACCACCTCCAACCCACACTCTAGCCTCGGCTTGCCTTTTCCAAAGTCTCTTCTGTAATTGTACAGTGCACATTCAGTTTTACTTGGCCTCAATGGGCAGAACAATTTGTAAGTTTGCCAAAGCCTCGTTGGCTGTGTGCCTGGTTTTGTGGATGATGCTATTTGTTGGATTGTTTTCATTTTTTTTTTCATTCTATCAAATAGCATTAAAGTGATTATTCATCTCTGTGCCAAATATTATACAAGGATACACATTAATTGAAACAACATAATCTGCCAACAATCCACTTGCAACAACTTAAAGCTTCATAGACAATGGATAGAAAGCCACAAGAGAAATAAATGAAACCAGACTTTCAGTGGGTCTGTGTTTTGACAAAGGCACAGGAAATGCAACCCTTTGCAATTGCCCTGTGAAGCCACCTAGAACACAGAACATAGAGTAATTCAGTTGGAAGGGACTTGGAGGTCTTCTACTGCAACCCTTTGCCCAGAAGATCCCATATTTCTCCAGCATTTCTTTGGGCTTGATGGGATCATAGAAAGAATAACAGAATAACAAAACAGAATAACAGACTTGGAAGAGACCCTGGACGACTTCCTGTCCAGCTCCTCCCCCAAACAGGAGCCCTATACCGGTGGTGGCTAACCTTTTTGGGCTCCTGTGCTGAAAATTGCGTGCACGTGCTTGCATGCCAGCACCCAGAAGACAATGTGCGCCCCCCCGCCCCCTGCCCATGCTCATGCGATTCCCCCCCCAGCCACCCCCTTACCTGCACCACACATGCATGCGCTTCCCAGCTGATTTTTTTGGCCCGTTTGAGGTCTTTTTCGACCTCCCAGAGGCTCGAGGAAAGCCTCTGCAGCCTTTGGAGGCCGAAAAATTGGATAGTTTCATCACTTCCGGTATTTCTGGAAATACAGGAAGTGATGAAACGGGCCCATTTTTCGGCCTCCAAAGGCTGCAGGGGCTTCCCTTGAGCCTCTGGAAGGCCAAAAAAGTCCTCAAACGGGTCGAAAATCAGCTGGGAGGCATATGTATGCGCAGTGAGGTAAGTTTGGCTGGGACTCATGTGCTCACATAAACGGCTCTGCGTGCCACCTGTGGCACACGTGCCATAGGTTCGCCATCACGGCCCTATACCATTTCAGACAAATGGCTATCCAAACTCTTCTTGAAAACCTCCAGTGACGAAGCACCCACCATTTCTGGAGACAAGCCATTCCACTAGTTAATTGTTCTCATTGTCAAGAAATTTCTCTTTAGTTCTAGGCTGCTTGTCCCCTTGATTAATTTCCATCCATTGCTTCTTGTCCTGCCCTCAGGTGCTTTGGAGAATAGGTTGACCCTTTCTTCTTTTTGGCAGACCCTCAAATATTGGAAAACTGCTATCATGTTACCCCTGGTCCTTCTTTTCACTAGACTAGACATACCAAATTTTTGTAACTATTCATATGTTTAAGCCTCTATCTATATAATTATCTTGGTTGCTCTTCTCTGCACTCTTTCTCAACATCTTTTCTATATTGTGGCGACTAAAACTGGATGCAATATTCCAAGTGTGGTCTTATGAAGGCATTGTAAAATACTAACACTTCACATGATTTTGATTCTCTATTAATGCAGCCTAGAACTGCATTTGCTTTTTTAGTGGCTGCAGCACACTGCTAGTATTTAAGTTGTCCACTAGGACTCCTAGATATCTCTCACAATTACTGCTATGGATCCAAAATCCACCTATTTTAAACCTGTGCATTTGGCTTTTCTTGCCTAAATGTAAAACGTTACTTTTATCTATATTGATTTTCATTTTGTTTAGATGGGGTCCAATGTTCAAATCTGTCAAAATCCTTCTGAATCTTGAGACTATCTTTTGGGGTGTTGGCTATTCTTGCCAGCTTCGTGTCATCTCATCTTTGATGAGTTCCCCTTTTATCCCTTCAACCAAATCATTTATTGAAGATATTGAAGGGTACTGGGCTAAAATGGAACCTTGGGGTACCCCACTGCCTATTTCCCTCCATGTAGATGTAGTTCCATCAGGGTCTACATGTTGAGTGAAGGTTGTCAGCACTCAGTAATGCTGTTTATCCCACATTTTTCTAACTTCTCAAGAAGTAGATTGTGATTTATTTTGTCAAATGAAATCCAAGAATACTATGTCTACTAAGCATTTAGCTAGTCTGCTAATTTAGTCACTTTGTCATGATCTGTTACTGACAAACCCATGTTGGTTTCTGGTTATAACTTTGCTTGCTTCTAATGTTCATAGATCTGTTGTTTGATTTTGTTTTCCAGGATTTTCCCAAGTGTCAGGTTGATTTGGTCTGTAATTTCTTGGATCTACTTTTTTTCCCTCTTTTTCTTTTTCCCTTCTCTTTTTCAGTCTAAATCCAGGACCTTCTCCTTGAACTCATAATATAGAGCTTTGTATGCAGGAAGCCCAGTGGGTATCATATGAGAAAGATTTTTTCTTGTTATGAATTGTTCCAGGATTTAGCATCAAAAGTACAAAATATCACTATATTCATACTGAAACACTGAAATAAATAATACAAAGAAATTCTTTCAGCAACAAACATGAAAGGTATCCACACACAGGATGTGGCAAAAATAAGTAAAGATGAAAGGCATAAAGCTCAAACTTTAATAAAGCTCTTTCTTTAATATAAAGGCAGAGCTTCTATCATCCCATCATGGCTACCATCTTGTTTTATTTGAGCACACCTCTGGACAACATCTGTCCTATATGTTAAATTAAACAAATAATAAAAAAAGAATAGTCGACCTTCCCACCATTTATGTCAAAGATTTCAGATCACACTTGCCTTTTACTGTTCAATAAAAAAGAATGATAATTGTTCACATTATTAAGTATAGTTGTAAGCCAACAGTTTGAAAGCATTATAATTTCAGGGGGGAAATTCGTGAAGCTGGAGTTGCTCTTTACATGTTGGGCTTTTCCCCCTGGCAAATAGTTTGAAGATTATGATTTGTATCTTACCAAAGGATTACTGTTGATAGATTTTGGCCTTATTCTCAAATGAGTCAATGGGATAAAGGGGTTAGTATATTGTGGGAAAATATACTGAGAAAGGAATAAATTAGTCTGAGTAAATAGACTCCAGTGATTTAGATTTAGTCCAAAATAAAATCCATTGGTACCTGTGTGGGCCAGATGGGGTTGGGGAGGCAATCCAGGGGTCTCTGGTGGGTGAGGCAGTGGGGAAAGAAAGAAAGAGGGAAAGTGCCCTCCCAGCCAGGTACTGAAGTGCTGCCAATGCTGCTGCAGCAAGACCGAGAGAGAGCAAGAGAGTGATCCAATCCAATCTCTGTTTGTGTGTGTGTTTGTGTGTATGTGTGTTTGTGTGAGAGAGAGAAAGAGACAGACAGACAGAGAGCACTGCCACCAGCCCTGAAATAATCCAAGATTGGATCGCTCGCTCTCTCCCTTTCTCTCTCTCTCTCTCTCTCTCTCTCACACACACACATTGGACCTCTCTTTTGCGCTTTCTCTCTCTCCCTCTTTCCCACTAATGAGAAACATGGCTCTACTGCCCAGGGGAGGCAAAACTTCTCATTTTGTACACATCATCCACTGTCAGTGAATACACACTTATGGTTAGTGTGGTGGGTCCATCCTGGACACAGAAGTGGTCTGAGCCATGGTTATTTTTTATTTTTTTATTTTCTCTACAGGGGGCTACCGAAATGGGAAGCCTGCTCTGCCTGCGTAACTAGGGGGAATCTCTGCACACCACAAAAACCAATGCCTTGAAAGCGGCCCCTCTGAGGTTGCAGGCTCCTGCTCCTGGAGCCACTCTCTGGCTGGTGGCCACTACCACTGCATGGTGGTGCAATGGAGTAATGGGCAATGGAGCAGCTAGTGAAAGGGAAGAAGGGAGGCTACTTTCCCTTTCTTCCCCTGATCCTCGCCCTCCCCTCATGGTGACCACTCCATTGCCTGTTTCTCTATTGCAGTGCAGCTCCCAGGATCCACTTCAATAGCAGGGTGGGTGGGAATAATTTCCCTGGCCAAACTAACCATATAGCCTCCCCTATATTGAGCTTAGCATTGATCATACTACTAACTTAATTCCTTGCCCTTCTTACTTTTGCCCATAGAATGACCAACACCCACTGCATGCAGCTCCACGGGGAAGGGGAATTACCTCCCTCCACTTCCCCCCAATTCTTCACCTTCCCACATGAACTCTTGGGAGCATCAACTCCTTGTCTCTATGGTAAGCTTCCCCTCATTCTCGGCAACCTTGCCTCTTAAAGGAGCCATCTCCAGAAGGCTGGAACAGCCACAAGACCAATGTGCAGACAAGCACCCTTGGAAACAAATGGTGGAAAAGCCAGCCAAGCGAGGAGGAGAGTGGCGGGATGGGGCCAGCCAATGGTGGAATTAGCCGATTCGCCAAACTGCAGAAACAGTTAAAAACTAGTTCAGGTGAACCGGTAAGAACTGGCTGAATCCCACCACTGGTTAGGACCTAGGAGGAAACCATAACTAATAGGAAAACTAAAGCAGAGGTCGCCAACCTTTTGGACCTCAGGGACCACCAAACACGTTATTTTAAATCCTGCAGACCACTAATGTGAATTTTGACTGATGTGGCTTGCTGATGTTGGAGAGAGAGATAGAGAGATCTGATCTAACCTCCAAGGGCTAGTGATTCTCTCTCTCTCTCTCTCTCACACACACACACAGACACACAGATCCCTCACATACCCTCCAAGCAGCCACATTTCTACCCTGCTTTTGAGCTCCATTCTCAGGCTTCATGCAAGGAAAACAGCAGAAGCAGCTTTCTTTCGCTCCAAACTGTCAGAAATGACTCTTCTGTATACCACAGGGCACAGAGAGGTCGCAAGGGTGCAATCCTATTCAGAGCCTCATTCACTTTCCTATTCCAAACAGTGACTAAGAGGTCAGCTGGACTGCATAATAGATTTGCAGTTATAACCTCCAGCTCCTTCTGGAACCCATCTGGGTCCATTAGTTGACAGGGGCAGAATTATGGTTTGGATGGCACAGCTACCTATGATATGATAAAAATAAAGTTAATGTTGATTTCAATAACCATTTTGTTAAATGTGCCATATTAAGAGATTGGAATAAATACAAAACAAAGCTCTCTATCAAGTTGCACCTTTGTGTGTTACCACAGGAAGTCTTTTTTTCTAAAGGAAATGGTGGCAAAGTGAGATTGGCTGATGTATAGTAAAATTTTATGTTTCAATTCTGGTGACCCAATACTAAAGACAAAGGAAGAACTCGAATCAGAAGGTTATGTTTGCCATTTGTTTACTTATCAGCAATTGAAAGAAAGGGTCAAATTGATAAAAAGTGTTATGGTTTTGATTTTATTAAAAATGAATTGGATATTTTGTTATGTGGTAAGATGGACATATTATCACTAAGATTTATAAAATGCTATTGAAATTGAATTTGGAAAATGAACATGTGAAACACTGATTCAGTGGGCAAAGAATTTTGGATATAATGTTTTATATATCTGTACAGAAGCACTCGAGAATGAGAGTACCATGAAGTGGTCTCAATGTGACACATATGCTCACCACAAGTGCTTGGGGCTAACCAAATGTGTTGCCCAGTTCCTTCAAGCAGCTTCAGTTAAAACCTCCCAGTTTGTGTTTCCATTACTCTGCCCCATTTTTCCCAGACTGGACAAATTTATTGTCCTACTCAAATGGGTCAACATTCATATTACTACATACATACATATCTACAGTGAAGTTATCAATGAACAATGCAATCAGTTGGTTGTTGGAGAGCCTGGCATGGATTTAGACTGGGAGGAAGAGAGTGGTGTTTAGATTAAAATGTTTCAACATTGTATGAGTCACTGCTGTGAAATGAACAACCATAAACATCATTTAAATAAATGACGATAAAATAAAATTGCTACACAGGCAACAAGATTATACCCCAAATTCCAGTTGCAGGCTGTTCAGTTTGGAGGCTCACTATTTTCCTCTCAGTACAGTAAAATTAGGGAATGAATTTCAGATTAACTCTGAATTTATACAGCTCTGACAAGCATTATTTTGCATTATCTTCTAGATGATACTATCCAGCACATTCCTCCACGCACAAAATATACAACCAAAGCATTTGGAGGATTAGGAAGAAATGAAAAGAAACTAGCATCTGCAGATCAAAGGACATCTGTTTAAGCAAAGAGATAAGGAGCATACCGAAGAGCTTTATTCTATAGAATGTACATCTGTAACGGATTAATAAAACTTAATAGAAATAACTGTGAGCTGCATCTTCCCCTCACTCAAAATTAAAACACAGATTTTTGCCTACTCAAATAGAGTGGAAATGTTGAAGCTTCAAAAAGTTTTTAAGTTTATTCTTCACAAATTTATACCTGGTGAAAAATCCATTTTGTAACCTCCCACAAAGGGTGAGAAGGAAAATCGGACTGAACGAGATGGCACATATAGCATAAGAACATTTTAGGTCTCGTAACAACGGACTAGCAGGAATCAATTTTTCTGGAGTAATTTTAGAACTATAACCTTCTGCATGTTCCAGGAAAGCAAGTTATGGTGAACAAAGAGCAAAATATATCTGCATAAAAGCTGCAGATGATCACAATATTAATATTTGATCATTGTAGAAAAAGGTAAGTTGTCTAGCATAATATAGGAAATTGCCATAGAAATGACTGTAGATATTTTTTTAAATTATTAGAAAAGAGATTGAAAACAATGGCCCTAAAAATACCAGAATAAATGCTGTCAGTTGAAATGTTGATTAAAGAGTAATGCATATTTATGAATAAATATTATTCATAAAAGATTATATAAAGTAGGTATAAAGTTAAGAAACAAAAATAAATGGCTTAGCATCAATGCAGTGGTACTCAGTAGTTTAACACCCAAGGAACTTCCATAATTTTATGTTCCCAGGAAGTTGTACATCTACATATCTTTTTTTCTTCTGTTTATAATCAAAGGAATTAACTCCCTGATAAAAAAAATCCAGGAACTGACCATACCAGTTCCAAATCAAGTGTCTACAGTAGAGTGCAACTCTTAAGTAGAGTCAACAATTCTCAAGTAAAAGTCTTCTGCTTATGTAAGAGGCTTCTGGGAGCAAATAGGAAGAAAATGCCCAAGGGCTGTTGAAAGAGTCATCACATTGAACCTAACAAAACATGAAACTTTGAATTCCCCCACTGGAAATTCCTGACATCTGAAATAATATCATGGGCTCAATTTCTCTATTAGTTTAGCTTCACATATTCAATAAATTCCACGTGGATTAAATCCTAACTGACTAGTTTAATTAAATTGTGAAAAAAACTGTCTGTCACGAACAAAGAATATACCCTTATTGTCTAACAAATACATAACTTAACAGGGCAAATATGTCAGAATCTTTGGATTTTCTGAATTCCTTTCGATAGAGTTATGTAAAAAAAGGGGGGAAAAGTGGTATTTTTTAATTGTAGGAGCAATATTGTTATCAAGCTTCCTTCTCTATGTTAAATTCATTTTAAATCTAAAGTTACTGGAAAGAGAGAGAGAGAGAGAGAGATGAGATGGAGAGGAAAGGAAAGAAGGATGGAAGGAAGGAAGGAAGGAAGGAAGGAAGGAAGGAAGGAAGGAAGGAAGGAAGGAAAGAAAAGAGAAAAGGAGAGGAAAGGAAAGGAAGTCTTATATATGCCATACTAATTTCCAGTCTCCTGATAGCATCATCATCTGCAAAGAAATGGTACATATGAGAAAACAAATAACCTTTTTTTTCTTGTAAGGTGAAATGTGGAGTGAAAAATTCAGTGCATTGCAGAGAAATGTGTGGCTAAGAAACAGGATAGCAAATCACTAAATTCATACGGAAAACACTCTCCTATCTACCATAGGCCAGACATTATCAAGAAAGCAAATGAATAATGTATTTGGAAAATGAAAGTTTTTGGGGTGTGGAAGAATAAAGGGAAAATAAGATTTAAATGAATAAAAGTTATTTTTTTACTTACATGGCTTGAAAGTGTTCTGAACAGCTGGAGCCTCGGGATTATAATGTCTGCAGATGTGTTTGGTTGAGCCTGCCCCCTTCCCCACTCAAACTTTGGCACCAACATTTCTGTAATACTTAAACTTATTAAGTATTTCCTGGTTCCCCTTTCTGAAATTCTCACATATTTGATCACTGGTCCACCCTAATGGCAGAAGAATGCAGACTAGATTAGGCAGCCTGTATTTCTTGCTGAAGAACACAGCCTCTCTAAGCTGCCGTGATCCAAAGGAGAGATTATCTCAGCTACACTGCCTACTCCCCCCAAATATTATACCTTGGATCGGTGCTGAATGAATAGTTCTGCAAACACAAGAGAGACACAGCCCCAGAGGAAGATTGGGTGTCCCTAACAGAATATAGAGCATTTAGGAATCATCTAACTTCATCTGGAATTCAGCTGAACAAAGTAGGTGAATTATGAGATCATATTGAATGTAAACATGGGCAAGTTCTATCTCTCTTCAATCTCTCTTCAATCTTCAAAATTGCAATTGTTTCTCAACAGAGATTTGAATATAGTGATGCATACACACTTCTATAAGGTGAGCATGATTGCTAGAACGGTCTTATGGTTTTGGTGACCAACAGCACCACAACTAGTAGTGCTCATCACTGCCACAAAAAGTTCTTTTTTTACACTCCAGTATTCTACCTGCAGCATGTGTAGGTTTGAAACAATCTTTCCACACATTAAAGTTAAAAATTAATAAATATTTCCTACTCACCATTGTCTTTAATCACTACTAACCCAGAAGGTAAGCTGTCTGATTCCTCATCTGCAAATTTACCAACCTGGCTGTTTTCTATTTGATTTTACAAACCAGTCTTATTATTTCAATCATTTTCCATCACTTGTCAATTTCACACTTAAAAATTAGCCAGGCCCAATTTTCTCTGCTTTTATATGTTGTGAATGAATAAATGTGTTAATAAAGTTTCAAGAGCTTGAAGTCAAGTGCAGGATTCTGGCCCTGCACTTCTGATTGGCCGTTAATGGTGACATCAGATTGGTCAATTCAGGTGAATCTGATTGGCCATTAACGAGCCTCTTCCATTGGTTAACGGAGCTAGCGCTCCCAGGTTTTCATTGGTTGAAAAAGTTGCCTATATAAGTTGCCTATATGAGGAGGGCCATTGCAGCCATTGAGCTGAGCTGTCACACCATGTTAATAAAGAGTTTTGAAGTTCACTGTTTCACCGGCTTGTCTCCATTCTTCGCGCCCACGCTCAGTACTTAACACTGGCGACGAGGATGGGATGTGGAGACGTCAGAGCTGACTGAACAATGAAGAATGATAACCGAGCACGTGGCTGAACGCACAACGGCGGAACCATGTCCGGTGGCATCATACCACCCGCTCCATTCGACCCAGCGCAAGAAGACTGGGACTCTTATATGGATCATTTCCAAATGTTCTTGGAAACCAACAATTTGAAGGATGCCACTACTGGAAAGAAACGGGCGGTATTCCTAACGCATTGCGGGCCGACTGTATTCAAGATGGCCAAGGCACTAGCGAAACCGGCAGAAGTGAAGTCTATGGACTGGGACGTCCTCGAACCTCTACTGAGAGCCCACTATGCGCCAATCGTTCCAACGCTTATCAGAAGGCATGAATTTTATCAAAGAAGTCAACAGAAGGGCGAAAGTGTTGCAGATTTCATAGCGGATCTCCGGAATCTGGGAGGCCTATGTGGGTTTGCCGACCTCGAAGAAGCCTTAAGAGACGGAATAGTTCTGGGATTGGATGCACCACACATCCAAAGCAAGTTGATGGCGAAAGGCGACATCAGCCTTGTTGATGCTATCGCTGAGGCTACTGCAGCAGAAGCAACCAGGAAGTCAGCTGCCCGAATGCGCCGCAACCGCGCCCCGGTTCACCAACCGACCTGCGAAATTTCACCTAAGTCAGAAGGGCAGCTTATAATGGCCCACCACGAGGACCTCTCTTCGTCGTCAGACAGTGACAAAGAAGAGGTCCATCGACTGAGGTCCGAACGGGACCAACGCCAGAAATCTCAATATCAATGGGCTGGTTGTGGGGCAAGCCACCCCCTATCAGAATGCAAATTCCTCGACGCGCTCTGCCATGTGTGCGGGAAACGAGGCTATATCGGATGGGTCTGTAGAAGCCATATAGGACCCAGCCAGCCCTCGAGGGGGGCTAACTATCGCCAACCGACAGGAAGCCGTCCTGTAAGGTGAGAACCAGTGAACCACCAATGGAACAACCACTCCTACAGAAACAAAACCATAAACCGCCCCACGAAGCGAGAAGAGGCTCATCAAACTATCACGATCGGTCATGCCTCCTCTTTGGATGCCAAGAAGATCCGAGTGAAAGTGGCCATCGAAAACCAGCCCTGCCTGATGGAAGTCAACTCAGGATCGTCTCTCTCGATGGTTTCATGGAAGACCCTCAAGCAACTCATCCCTACCATCCGGCGACAAGATCTCTGATTCCAAAGACTCATACTCAAAGACTATCAAGGGAATCGGATTCCAGTCGTAGGATCCAGTCGAGTTCGGGTATTGTTCGAGAACCGTGCAGCATTCCTACCCCTGACTGTGATCAACAAGGACCGGCCTAGTCTGCTAGGCCTCCAATGGTTCGCTCCGCTTGGAATTGAGGTGGCAGGCATTCACCGAATCGGTAGCAGTAACTGGGAAGAGGACCTCATCCAAGAATTCAAGGACATCTTTGCAGAAAAACTAGGCGAGTACAAGGGGACCCCGATATCATTTAACCTCAATCCCAAAATAGCTCCCATCCGCCTTAAGCCTCGTCGAGTGCCATTTGCCCTTAAACCAAAGATTGACGAGCAGCTTGATAAATTGATAGCCCAGGGTGTGTTAGAACCAACCGATCACTCTCCCTGGGAGACCCCAATCGTTACACCCATTAAGTCAGATGGTTCGATAAGAATTTGTGGGGACTACTGAGCCACCCTGAACCACGCCCTTCAACAAAACGCATATCCGGTACCGGTGGTGCAGCACCTCCTCCATTCCCTGGGGGGTGGAAAAGTCTTCGCTAAACTAGACTTAGCCCAGGCATACCAACAACTGCCGGTAGACAAAAAAGCGGCAGAGGCACAGACAATCGTTATGCACCGAGGTGCCTTTAAATGTACCCGACTCCAATTCGGAGTGAGTGTAGCCCCGGGAATCTTTCAAAGTTTAATGGAAAGACTATTACAAGGAATAAAAGGCATTGTTCCATACTTTGATGATGTGTTAATCGCTGCACCTACCCCGAAAATTTTACGAGAGCACCTGAGGTTGGTTCTCCAGAGATTCCAAGTCGCAGGGCTTAAGGTGAAGAAAAACAAGTGTAAACTATGCACTGATCATGTTGAATTTTTAGGATATTTGATTGACAGTAATGGCATTCAGCCTACCGATAGCAAATTGAGGGCAATCAAGAACGCCTCAAAACCCCGAAATAAAGCCGACCTCCAGGCGTTTCTAAGCCTTATCAATTTTTATAACGTTTTCTTGCCGCACAAAGCAACCGTAGCCGAACCCCTACATCATTTATTGGACAAGAAAGCAATCTGGGTATGGGGACATAGAGAAGAGCAGGCGTTTCGAAATGTAAAAAAATTATTGACTTCTGACGCTGTACTAATGCAGTGCAATGAGACTTTGCCGTTAATGATCACATGTGATGCATCGCCTTTCAGAGTAGGCGCCATTATGAGCCACATTTTGCCAAACGGTAGCGAAGCCCCTGTTGCCTATTTCTCGAAGACGCTTTCAAAAGCAGAATGCAATTACAGTCAGATTGATAAAGAAGCCCTTGCCATTGTATCTGCTGTCAAGAGATTTCATGAGTATGTGTACGGCCGAGCCTTTACTATAGTGACTGACCACAAACCTTTGCTGGGAATAATAGCAGGAGATAAGCCAACCCCCTATATATTATCTCCCAGAATGACTCGCTGGTCAGAATTCTTGGCTGCCTATAATTATCGGCTGCAACACCACCCGGGGAAGGCCATTCCCCACGCCGATGCATTGAGCCGAGCACCGCTTCTAGAGACCATTGATGACCCCGCGCCTACAGTGACAATGTTGCAGATCGAGACACTTCGAACACCGCCATTAACAGCCTAAGATATCGCAATGGAAACAAAACGCGACCCCACCTTAGCACGAGTTCTCAGTTGGGTCGAGCGCGGATGGCCATTGGACCAGATACCTGATGACTATGCCCCATTCAAGAGTCGACAAACGGAATTGTTTTCACAGAAGGGCTGCATTATCTGGGGAGATAGTGTCGTTGTCCCAATGCGGTTACAACAAGCGGTACTAAGAACCTTGCACGATGGCCCCCCCGGCATCATGCGCATGAAAGCCCTCGCACGTAGCTATGCATGGTGGCCGGGCATCGACAAGCAAATCGAGACGTGGGTCAAAGCTTGTTACAAGTGCCAGGAAGTAAGCAACGCCCCACCGAAAGTGACCCCAACTGAATGGGAAACACCACGGGGACCCTGGTCCCGTATTCATCTGGACTTTGCGGGACCTACCAAAGGCCATGTTAATAGTAGATGCCTACTCGAACTGGTTCGAAATCTATGAAATGAGGAATACAACAACCGAAGCGGTCATCAAGAAACTAGACAGACTATTTACAACACATGGATTACCAGACGTTCTAGTATCCAATAACGGACTCCAATTTACCACGTTGTCCTTTGAACAGTACCTGGCGGACCGCGGCATTCGCCATGCGCTGATTTCGCCGGTGCATCCTGCGGCCAACGGAAGGGCCGAGCGCATGGTACAATTCATCAAGAAAATACTACACAAAATGGACTGACAATATTGAAGAAAAAATAAACCAGATACTCCTTTTGCAGCATATCACTCCGCACAGTGTCACCAACAAAACTCCCGCCGAATTGCTAATGGGGCAGAAGCTCCGTTCCCACCTCAAGCGACTACATCCATTGTACGAACCTGAGAAACCACATGGATCCAGTGGGCGATGCCATACCTTCCAGGTAGGCGACTTAGTATTCGCTAAGAACTTGTCGGGCGATCCATTGTGGGTCGAGACGACTGTGGTCTGAGTCGCAATAATAGACTATGGAAGTGCCACATTGATCAGCTATGATCAAGGCTACAGTCAGGAATCTCCGAGTCCCCTGATGTCCAAACTGAGGGGGGAGGAGATACAGAGGAAGATGAACTTGGAATAGCACAAAGTCTTAATGATAGAAATGATGGCGAAACGGAAACACGTGAAGAAGAATCGGGGATGGGAGTGAGCTCACCTCATGATGATACCAAAGATGTTGGTGACAACGAGAATTCGAACTCAGAGTTAGAGACACCCCTTTTGCCAGATAACGTCCTACCCCAAGATTGCAGCCAAATACTGGGTGCAATACGAAAGTCAAATAGACTAACAAAACAACCGGCCTACCTCAAGGACTACATAACCGCACCCCGTAAACGGAACCCGGGGGGAAGGGGTGTTGTGAATGAATAAATGTGTTAATAAAGTTATCAAGAACTTGAAGTCAAGTGCAGGGTTCTGGCCCTGCACTTCTGATTGGCCGTTAATGGTGACATCAGATTGGCCATTAACAAGCCTCTCCCATTGGTTAACGGAGCTAACGCTCCCAGGTTTTCATTGGTTGAATATTTAATAAGTTGTCTATATAAGGAGGGCCGTTGCAGCCATTCAGCTGAGCTGTCACACCATGTTAATAAAGAGTTTTGAAGTTCACTGTTTCACCGGCTCGTCTCCATTCTTCGTGCCCACGCTCAGTACTTAACATTATAGGTAGTATGAAATTTTCCCAACTACAAGCCCATAGCAGAAACTGGTAGGAAAGCAAGTCATGGTACTCAGCTGCATACCAAAACTTTAATTACCTAAAAGAATAACCATCAACCATATGAAAGGGTTAAGGTTTGGGATTTATGAGCTTCCCTGCCTGTAAATAGTCATAAATTGTCATTAGCACATCATTAGCATGCTGCCTGTGGAGAAGCAGCCTTTGAAATAGCCCTCTTTTCTTGTTTTTTTAACTGCAGCTGTGCCTCATTCGCAGGTGAAGTTGAAAAATCAGGAAATAAAGATCAGGTAAGAGCCGAGGTGGGCAGGTGGGCAAAACCATCAGCAGACATAGAAGAGGAGGAGTGAGGAGTGAGTGGGAGTGGAGGGCAAGGGGCGAGGCCAGCCAGTGGTGGGATCATCCAACAGAGAGCCACAGCAAGGGAATGAAAAAGCTTCATTTATCTGGGAACCTGAAATGACTCTGAATTTAAATCCTATGGTAAAAAGCTCCCAAAGAAGAAGGAGGAACAACATCAGCAAAAACAACAACAAGCTAACCCTCTTCTGTTTTTGGCAATAGTTCAAGAGGGAAAACACACAAGAGAGAGAGAGAAAGAGAGAGAGAGAGAATGAGACAGAGACAGAGAGAGAGAGAATGGTGATGGGTGACTGAGGAGAGGTGAGCAGGGTCCAAAGAGCCTCCAGTGACTCCTGTGCACTCTGACGGGAACGGGGAAGAAGAAGGAGAGCGGTGGCTTTCTTTCCAGGCAAGATGCTGGAAGTTAGATGACCCCCGCCGACTCCTGTCCCAGTCAGGAGAAGGGAGAGAGAGAGAGAGAAATGCTGTCCTGTTTCTTTTTCTTTCCCTGAGGGGGTAGACAGGGCTAGCAGGGTCTTCCAGCTGAGTATGCTCCTTGCAGCACAAGATAATTGGTGGTAGAAATCCCATTCGGGCTGAAGGGGAGAATTGCCCCACCAGGTGGAGAAAGCAGGCAGGCAGGCAGGGTGTCCCAATCTCGCAGGTTGAACCCCAGCATGGTTATAACATTCATTCTTTCACACTCCCTCTCGCCCTGCGTAACAATAAATATATCGGGTGGAAGGATGATTTATTTTTTTATTTTATTTGGTTTGTCAATTGCTTACAAGATAATAGGTATAAGTAAAAACATAGTTATGAATACATGGATACATAAAAGAAAAAATAAAAGAAACAATAGGACAGGGATGGTAGGCATGTTGGTGCGCTTATGCAAGCCCCCTACAGATCTCTTAGGAAAGGAGTGAGGTCAATAGTAGACAGTCTAAGGTTAAAGTTTTTGGGGTTTGGGGAAGAAACCACAGAATCAGGTAGAGTATTCCAGACATTGACCACTCTGTTGCTGAAGTCGTATTTCCTGCAATCCAGTTTGCTGTGGTTAACCTTGAGTTTGTATCTATTGTTTGCTCTTGTATTGTTATGGTTGAAGCTGAAGTATTCATTAACAGGTAGGACATTGTAATGTATGATTTTATATACTATACTTAGATCAGACCGAAAGCGGCGTAGTTCTAGGTTTTCTAGATCTAGAATTTCGAGTCTGGTGGCCTAAGGTATTCTGCAATGAGTAGAGGAGTGGAGAACTCTTCTTGTGAAATATTTCTGGACTTTCTCACCTCTGTTAATATCAGGTATGTAATGTGGGTTCCAGACTGATGAGCTGTATTCAAGTATTGGTCGAGGAAATGTTTTGTATGCTCTAGTTCAGTGGTTCCCAACCTTTTTTTCACCCCGCACCCCTAAAGAAATTTCACTCAAACCTCACACCCCCTGAAATAAATAATAAATAAAAATGCCAACATATAGCCAATATCCTATTATTTACCTGGACTTTTGTCGCACCTCTGGAATATCATCTTGCACCCCCAGGGGGTGCAAGCACCCCAGGTTGGGAACCCCTGCTCTAGTTAGTAGTGTAATATTACCAGAGAAAAAACTACGTAAGATTAGGCTAACAACACTTAACGCCTTTTTGGCTATGTAGTTACAATGGGCTCTAGCACTTAGATCATTAGAAATGAATATTTCAAGATTCTTGACAGAGTTTGGATCATCAACAAGGTCTTGACTCTTCAGCCTGTATTTTATTTTCTGATTTTTTTTTTCCAATATGTAAAACAGAGCATTTATTTGTTGAGATTTGAAGTTGCCATTTGTTTGACCATTCTGATACATAGTCGAGGTCTTTTTGAAGGGTAGCAGTATTGTCTGTAGTGTTAAATAGCTTTACATCATCAGTGAAGAGAACGCAGTTGCTCTTGATATGATCAAAGAGGTCATTTATGTAGAGTATGAAAAAAGTTGGTCCTAGAACACTGCCTTGGGGGACACCACTGTTAACAGGTACAGAATTTGATAGGACACTCCCAATTTTGACCATTTGTTGTCTGTTTGACAGGAATGCTTCTATCCAGTTGTGCAGGTATCCAAAGATACCATAAGATTTTAGTTTTAGTAGTAGTTTGTTGTGTACCACTGAATCAAAGACTTTACAGAAGTCTAGGTAGATTGCGTCTATTGCTTTGCCCTGATCGAGTTGTGTAGTCCAAATCTTTTTGCAGTGTAAGAGTTGCAGATTACATGATAGTTTTTTTCAGAAATCAAATTGTTTATTAGAGAGTAGGTTATTTGTCTCTAAGTGGAGGATAATGGATTGGTTAATAATTGATTCCATGACATCACAGGTGACGCAGCATAAAGAGATTGGTCTGTAATTTTCAACTAGACTGGCGTCTCCCTTTTTGAAGATGGGGATGACTGGGCTTGTGACCATAGTTTTGGCAAGGAGCTGGTCCTCAAAGATTATGCTTAGAGGTTCGGCTATGGCAGTGAATAGCTTTTTTAAGAAGTAGGCACATATTCTATCCGGTCCAATAGATCGAGATGGTTTTAGATTGTGTAGTGCTTTTTCAACTATCTTCTGTAAAATCGATATGTATTAGATCATTGTAGTTGTCTATGCTTCAATTAGGAAATACAAGGCATGATCCATTGCTGTTTACAAATACTGAGCCAAAGAATGTGTTAAAGAGGTTGGCTTTAATGGTGTCGTCATTGCAGTCTTTACCATAAGGTCCTTTCAGGGGTGGGATGGATCTTGAGTCTTTTAGTTTGTTGTTTACAAAATTGTAGAAAGCACGGGTGGAATTGGTGCATAGAAGGTTTTCCCCTTGTTTAATATGATAATTGATGTATTCGGTCTTTATCTGGTGGCATAAATTTTTATATCGGCTGTTGAAATTGGCAACGTGACCAGATTTGTTTTTCCGCCAGAGTGATCTCTTTTTGGATTGAAGCTTCCTTATTGTTATGGGTAATCTGTTTTTTTCTGGTTTTGGGACTTGTTATTGGTACATATAGTTTGATGACTTTTTGACTTCAAGTAAAAATATGTTGTAATGGTCTTCAACAGTGTTGCATCCAGTAAATAGAAATTGCCAATCAAGGGATGAAAGATCACTATCTATAAGATCATAGTTGCCTTTTTTGAAGTTATAATTGGGGATTATGTCATTGTGTTGATTTTTGTATGGACGTATGTTGAGACAAAAGTCAATCATGCTGTGGTCACTGTTGGAAAAGGGTTCTTTAATTTGTATTCCGTAAATTGAATTCAAACTATTGCAGAAGATGAAATCGAGGCAGTTGTTAAGTCTAGTATTATTGGTTACTAGTTGTTCCAGTCCCAGGTTTGTTACAGCATTGTAGAAGGTTGCATGTATGGGTTCAGTTTTACATTTGTTTAGGGTCCAGTTAATGTGAGGTAGATTGAAGTGTGTGGGCAGGATGTTGCCCATGTTAGTAGTGAATTTATCTTGTTTACATGTTTGATGTCATAATCAGGGGCTCTGTAACATAGTAAGAATCGAAATGTGATATTCAAAGACAGTTCACAGACGATGGTCTCAGGAAGAGCAAGTTCTTGGGTAACTTGGATGTTTTTTAGATGTAATAAGGACTTTTTATAGAAGATAGCAACACCACTTCCTCTACAGATTTCATGATCTGATTGGTAAACATGATAGTCTCTTACTGTGGTAATGGAGTCAGGGAGAGATCTGTTGAGCCATGTTTTACAGACAAATATGATGTCAAATTTAGCTGTATTTAGTAAGAGGAGAAATTCAGGTATTTTATTCACAAGGCTTCTTGCATTGAGTAGCTTGCATTTAAGGCCAGCAGTAGTTTGAATTGAGGTAGTTTGGGGCATGAGTGCCTAGTTTTGAGTGATGGTGGGTTGGATGAGGTAGGGTTGGATGTGGAGTTGTGGGTTGTGTAACTTACTTTTGATACAATCAGCACAGTAATCAATGTACAGATCCTTCTCTCTATTGTCTAGACGTCTTTTGAGTTCATTGCGGAGTTCACGGGAGCTGATTCTTTGCGGTATGGATAAGTCTGGTCTTGAGCAAAGTTTTTTGTGGTTGGGATTGGTTTTTGCAATGGCGTTTATTGTATGAATGAATATGCATTTGCTGGACTCATTTTTGCATTCAACTCTACACAATTTTGGGGCCATGGAGCCATCATTGTATTTGAACTCAGGGCCACCTCTGGTTATTTCAATGATATACCAAAGTGTCAGCTGAAAAGTGACCAGTTACCTTCTTGAAGCTTGATCTCATGTATTTCTCTTTGGGAATGAAAAATTTGAAGAAAGCTCCCAAACTTCCTTTCCAGTCTGCTCACTTTGTACCTGACATTTGGAGATGGAGATGTGGTATTGTTTTGCTCAGTGCTGCATGCATGCCCACCTTCTGTCACCTGATGTATTGTTAACAGCAGGAGCCTTTCAGCACTCTTTAATTTTTAGAGGAGGGGAGAGAGATGAGAGGGAAAAAGAGAGAAAGAGAGAGAGAAAGAGAGACAAAGAGAAAGAGAGAGACACACACACAGAGAGAGAGAGAGATACCAGTTTCCCAGAGAAAAGAAAATACTGGGAACCACAAAACCCGGGTAGGCATGGCTGGGGTGGGTGAGTCATGTGACTGGGTTGGAGTGAGTGACATTGAGTTGGACATGCCCACCCAGGTTTCATGGCTCCCAGTGTTTTCTGTGGGAAATGGATCCAAATGGCTCTTTGAGTGCTTAAGGTTGCAGACCCATGGTCTAGTCCCATGATGTCGAACCTATGGCACACGTGCTGGAAGTGGCATGCAGAGCCACTTCTGCCGGCACATGAGCGGTTGCCTGGAAGAGCCCCACTGTGCATGCCCATGTGCCGCCCACCCACCAGCTGATTGTGAGATATCTGGCACGCATGTGCGGGAGACGGGAGATGCGCATGCATGCGCAGAGACCCGCAGGGCATTGGGGGTTCTTGCGCACGCATTTGCAGTCGCATGGCACGTGGGAGGATCGCACATGCATGAGCAGAGACCTGCAGTGCGCACAACTGTTGAATGGCAGTAATCGCTGGGGAATGCTGGGGAAGGCTCCAATGTTCCCCAGCAGAGGCAGCAAACACAGGAGGCAGCAATAGCATCATTTCTGGTTGGCCAGCCCGCTGATTGGCAAGGCAATGGGAGGCCAAGATCCAGCTGTCAATCAGCTGACTGATGGTGGGCGCAACAGAGTGGAGTCACATTCTGGGACTGGGAGGCAGAGGCATACCTTTTGTTTTCTTGTTTTGCTCCCCAAAAGCTAGGTGCATCTTATGGTCTGGAGCATCTTATAGTGCAAAAAATATGGTATGTTGTGGTCTACTTTGTCAATTGCCTTACTGAAATCTAAGTATATTATGTCAACAGCATTTCACTGGTTTACTAATTTAATTACTTTATGAAAGGATGAAATAAGATTGGTTTGATATGATCTGTTTTTAACACAATCATGCCGGCCACTACTTATAACTTTATTTGCTTTATCTGCAAGTTATTTGCACATCTGTTTCTTGATTATCTTTTCCAAGATCTTTCCAGTTATTGATGGTAGACTGATTGGTCTGAGGTTTCCTGGGTCGAGTTCTCCCCCTTTTTTTTGGGAACCACACCAGCCCTTTCCCAATCCTTGATTATTCCCCTTGATCTCATCTGCCCACCTATTTCTCTTTCAGAGGGTTTGTGAATCAAAGCCTCATTTCAGGCACCCTACAAGATGCAGTTTTTGTACGACACTTTGCAAAGGAGCTTTTTTACATCTCTACAGGAGGTTCTGTTTCCTTATCTCAGATTTCCATGATCCCTAATGAGATTATTTTACTACTGATTGGATAAAATCAGATCCATTTTTTGACATCAAATTTTTCATATACACATGCAAAAATCCCATTTGTTGATTTGGAAGAAAACATCTACAAATAGAAATTTTAAAAGGATTGGTTGGAAGTATTCCCTTTTGAGAAACTGGAGAATTTTAATAGCTGCAATTTCTTTTGAAAATATTTTGCAAAACCTATAAATTGGAAATGAAACCTCATGTACTTTCATTTATTTATGATAGTGGGGTATAATATCACAAATACCCATGCTTCCCTCCCTTTCCCCCCTCTCTCACAAGCAAACAATTCTGTATAATTATACATTCAGAGGTGGTATTCATCAGGTTATGACCAGTTCTGGAGAACTGGTAGCAGAAATTGTGAGTAGTTCGGAGAACCAGCAAATACCACCTCTGACTGGTCCTGCCCCATCTATTCTCTGCCTCCCGAGTCCCAGCTTATCAGCCGGATCTTCTTTTGTTGCCCTGCCCAGGAGAACAGAGCTGGAAAGCAGGTTAGTGGGGTGGGGAGGGAATGGGATTTTGAGGTAATCTTCCCCTGGAGTGAGGTGCGAATGCAGATTTTACAGTATCCTTTCCCTGCCATGCCCACCAAGCCATGCCCACAGAATTGGTAGTAAAAAATTTTGAATCTCACCACTGACTACATTCCATATATTTGTGGATTTTTATATTTATTCTTCCTCCAGGCACACAGGCTCCAGGCTCACTGGTTTCAACAATATTTTTGTAGTACTAATTTCCAAATCCTTGTTATTTTCCTCTGGAGATGCTAACATGTTTCCTAACATCCTGGTTGGTATTTGAAAATAGACTGGAACCATTGCTTTTTATAATCTAGAAAATATTACTCTGCTAATTGTGCTTAGGTGTACATTAGTCTTCCTAATAGTTGTATTACATTCTTAGGAAATTAGGAACAGGGCTCAGTACTTAAAGGACTATGACATTGCTACAGAAATGCATGGAACCAAAGACAAAAGCCTATTAGAATACATATGGGTCAATATAAAAAAAAAAAAAGAATGACATTGCCATAGGTGTATATTACAGGCCACACAACCAAGCAGAAAAAATAGATGTACTTTTTGCCAACCAACTAACAAATATATGTAGGAAACACATTACAATAGTAATGGGGGACTTCAATTACCCTGACATCAATTGGAAGATTAATTCTGCACCAAGTGAGAAATCGAATAGGTTCCTGGCCAATCTAGCTGACAACTTTGTTGTCCAAAAGGTTGAGGAGGGAACTAGAGGGCAGCCATACTGGACTTAATTTTTACAAACAGAGAAGAAGTAATAGAGGGAGTTGAAACCACAGGAACCTTGGGTGAGAGTGACCATGTCATACTAGAATCCAACATAACGCAAACACGAACAATAAAACACAATATACCAGAGTCCTAGTTTTTAAAAGAGCTGTTTTTAACAAACTCAAGAAAGTACTTGGGAAAGATTCCTTGGATGAAAATCCTTAAGGGGAAAACAACTGAAGAAGCTTGAAAAATTCTGAAAAATATTATCATAAAAGCTTAGTTCAGCACAATACTACTGAAAAATAAAAACAAGAAATCCAAGAAGGAACCAGCATGGCTGCACAAAGATCTCTTTGACAAACTGAAAGTGCACCACTGTTGTATCATCTGCAAATTTAATAATAGTATTATTGGCGTGAGTGGGAATGCAATCAAGTACATAAACTGTATAGAGTAAAGGACTCAACATGCAACCCTCTGGTGTACCAGTATTAAAAATAAGGGCTGAGGAGTTATGATTACCTCATCTGACCATCTGAGAGTGGCCAGACAGGAAATCCATAATCCAAAGGCAGATTGAATAAGAAAGCCCAAGATCCATAAGTTTCGACACTAGTCTATGGAAAAGAATTGTGTTAAATGCAGAGCTAAAATCTACAAAAAGCATCCTCACAAAGCCCCTGCCCCCACCCGCTGTCCCAAATGAGTGTGAAGAGTGATGGCTATAGATCTATATCTGTAGATCTATTTGTTCTATATGCAAACTGGTGTTTATCAAATGTATGCAGAAGACCAGAAATGATGTGCCAGCAGAGCAGAGGTGAAATGCTTATGGTTTGGCCAGGTTCACCTGAACCAGTAGTAAAAAAATGCTACCAGTTCAGGTGAACTGGTAGTAAAAAAAAATGCTACCGGTTCAGGCAAACCGAGGATCAGCTGTGCTGCATGATTTAAATTAGCTAGAAAGCAACAATTCATCAGATTTCTTGCTTTCTAGTTAATCTAAATCATGCGGCACAGCTGATCCCCCCTGCTGTTGTACTGTCCTCAGAAGGCTTCAAAATGCTTCTTTTTTCAGTGCCCAGGAGGCTTCCCTGAGGCCCAGTGGGCCAAAAATGGGGCATGAGGGGGTGCTATGAAAGAAAAAAAGACTTTTGACCTCCCCCGGTCACATGACCACCTAGCCATGCCCACAGAACCGGTAGTAAAAACATTTGAATCCCACCACTGCAGCAGGCCAATTTCTCAAAGCACTTCATGATGATAGGAGAGAGTGCCACTGGTCTGTAATCATTGAGGTTATTGGTAGGGAACTTCTTTGGCAGTGGAACAATGGTGGAAGCCTTCAAACAAAATGGAATAGTGGAATAAGATAAAGACAGATTGAAAATCCTGGTAAGGACTCCAGCCAACTGATCAACACAGTCTTTAAGTACTCGGCCAGAGATACTGACAGCCTTTCTAGGGTCCACAGCCCTCAAAATGCTCCTCACCTCCTGTTCCTCCACAATGAGGTGGGGCTATAATGGGCTGGTGGCTGTATTTTAGCTGTCTCTTATGTCTCCACTTCAAAGTGAGCAAAGAAATTGTTAAGTGTGGAGCATGGGTGCAAAGAATGGAGACGAGCCGGTGAAACAGTGAACTTCAACTCTTTATTTACATGGTGTGACAGCTCAGCTCAATGGCTGCTATAGCTTTTCTTATATAGGCAACTTATTAACTATTCAACCAATGAACACCTGGGAGCACTAGCTCCGTTGGCCAATGAGAACGGCTTGCTAATGGCCAATCAGATTCTCCTGAACGGACCAATCTGATCTCGCCATTTAACAGCCAATCAGAAATGCAGGGCCAGAACCCTACACTTGTCTTCAAGCTCTAGATAACTTTATTAAACATTTATTCATTCACAACACCCCTTCTCCCTGGGTTCCGTTTACGGGGTGCGGTCACGTAGTCCTTGAGGTAGGACGGTTGTTTTATTAGTCTTTTTGATTTTCGCTGTGCACCCAGTATTTGGCTGCACTCTTGTTGAGGTAGGGTGTTGTTTGGCGAAAGGGGTGCCTCTGATTCTGAGTTCGCGTTTTCGTTGTCACCAACATCTTCGGTATCACCCTGAGGTGAACTCACTCCCGTCCCTGATTCCTGTTCTCGCGTTTCCGTTCCGCTATCGTTTCCTTCAAAAAGGTTTTCTGCTAATTGAAGTTCATCTTCCTCTGTATCTCCCCCCCCCCAGTTTGGTTATTAGGGGATTCGGAAATGCCTGACTGCAGCCTTGATCATAGTTGATCGATATGGCGCTTCCAAAGTCTATCGTCAAGGCATTGTACAAGGTATGATCTCGGGCCGGTTACAAGGACCACAGTCGCTTCTACCCACAACGGATCACCCGATAAATTTTTAGCGAACACCAAATTGCCTACCTGGAACGTACGGCATCGGCCGCTGGATCTGAGTGGTTTCTCCGGTTCGTACGCTGGGTGTAACTGGTCGAGGTGGGAGCGGAGCTTTCGTCCCATTAGCAGTTCGGCGGGAGTTTTGTTGGTGATGCTGTAAGAAGTGATATGCTGTAAAAAGAGGATTCGGTTTATCTTTTCTTCGATGTTGTCATAGTCCACTTTCTGTAGCGTTTTCTTGACGAATTGTACCATGCGCTCGGCCCTTCTGTTGGCCGCAGGATGCGCAGGCGAAGTGAACGCATGTTAATACCGCGGTCCACCAGATACTGCTCAAAGGACAGCGCAGTAAATTGGGGCCTGTTGTCGGATACCAGGACGTCTGTAATCCGTGGGTCGCAAACAGTCTTTCTAGTTTTTTAATAACCGCTTCGGTTGTCGTGTTCCTCATTCGGTGGATTTCGAGCCAGTTCGAGTAGGTGTCTACGGTTAACAAGAAGGTGTGGCCCTTGGTTGGCCCAGCAAAATCCAGATGGATACGGGACCAGGGTCCCCGCGGTGTCTTCCATTCGGTTGGGATTGCCTTTGGTGGAGCTTTGCTTACTTCCTGGCATCTATGACAAGTTTTGACCCACGTCTCGATTTGCTTGTCAATGCCTGGCCACCACGCGTAGCTTCGTGCAAGGGCCTTCATGCGCACGATGCTGGGGTGGCCATCGTGCAAGGTTCTTAGTAGTGCTTGTTGGAGTCGTTCTGGGATAATGACTCTATCGTCCCAGATAATGCAGCCCTTTTGAGAAAACAACTCTGTTTGTCGACTTTTGAATGGTGCGAAGTCGTCTGATACTTGGTCCAATGGCCATCCACGTTCCACCCACGTGAGGACTCGTGCTAAGGCGGGGTCGCGTTTTGTTTCTCTCGTGATATCACGGGCAGTTAATGGCGGTGTACGAAGTGTCTCAATCTGCAACGTTGTCATTGTTGGCGCGGGGTTGTCAATAGTCTCTGGAAGCGGTGCTCGGCTCAACGTGTCAGCATGGGGAATAGCTTTTCCAGGGCGGTATTGCAGCTGATAATTATAAGCAGCCAAGAATTCTGACCAGCGAGTCATCCTGGGAGATAATATATAGGGGGTTGGCTTATCCCCAGCTATTATTCCCAGCAACGGTTTGTGGTCAGTCACTATAGCAAAAGACCGGCCGTACATGTACTCATGAAATCTTTTGACAGCCGACACAATTGCAAGGGCTTCTTTATCAATCTGGCTATAATTTCGCTCAGTTTTCTTTGAAAAATAGGCAACAGGGGCTTCACTACTGTTAGGCAATACGTGGCTCAAAATGGCGCCCACTCCGAAAGGCAATGCATCGCACGTGATATTTTACGGTAAGGTTTCATTGTACTGCATTAGTACAGCGTCAGAAATCAGTAATTTTTTCACATTATGAAACGCCTGCTCTTCTCTATGACCCCATACCCAAATTGCTTTTTTGTCCAGTAGACAATGTAAAGGTTCAGCGACAGTCGCCTTGTGCGGCAAGAATACGTTATAGAAATTGATGAGGCCTAGAAATGCCTGGAGGTCGGCCTTATTCCGGGGTCTGGGAGCGTTTTTTATTGCTCTCAATTTGCTGTCTGTAGGGTGAATGCCCTGACTGTCAATTAGGTACCCTAAAAATTCGACACGATCTGTACACAGCTTACACTTATTTTTCTTCACTTTGAGGCCTGCGTCTTTGAATTTCTGGAGGACCAATCTTAAACGATCCCGTAAAATTTTTGAAGTAGGGGCAGCAATTAACACATCATCAAAGTAGGGGACAACGCCTTTAATCCCTTGTAATAGTCTTTCCATCAGGCTCTGAAAAATCCCCGGGGCTACACTCACTCCGAATTGGAGCTGCGTACATTTAAAGGCACCTTGGTGCATCACGATCGTCTGTGCCTGTGCCGTTTTTTCATCAACCGGCAGTTGCTGATAAGCCTGAGCTAAGTCTAGTTTAGCAAAGACTTTTCCACCCCCCAGGGAATGGAGGAGGTGTTGCACCACCGGTACCGGATAAGGGTTTTGCTGCAGGGCGTGGTTCAGGGTGGCTCGGTAGTCCCCACAAATTCTAATCGAACCATCCAGCTTAATGGGTGTCAGGATTGGGGTCTCCCAGGGAGAGTGATCGGTTGGCTCTAACACTCCCTGGGCTATTAACCTATCAAGCTGTTCGTCGATTTTCGGCTTTAGAGCGAACAGAACTCGACAAGGCTTAAGGCGGCTGGGAGCTATTTTTGGATTAAGGCTAAATGATATCGGGGTCCCCTTGTACTCGCCTTGCTTTTCCGCGAAAACGTCCTTGAATTCATGGACGAGGTCCTCCTCCCAGTCACTGCCGCCGATTCAGTAAATGCCTGCCACTTCAATGCCGAGTGGTGCGAATCATTGGAGGCCTAACAGGCTAGGCCGGTCCTTGTCGATCACAGTCAGGGGTAAGTACGCTCGGTTTTTGAACGAGACCCGAACTCGACTGTATCCTACGACTGGAATCCGGTTCTTCTGATAATCTTTAAGTATGAGTCTTTGGGAACGAAGGTCTTGGCGCTGGATAGTAGGGATGAGTTGCTTTAGGATCTTCCAGGAAACCATCGAGAGAGATGATCCCGAGTCGACTTCCATTCAACAGGGCTGACTTTCGATGGCCACTTTAATTCGGATTTTCTTGGCATCCAAGGAAGAGGCATGACCGATAGTGATAGTTTGGTGAGCCTCTTCTCACTTTGTTGGGCGATTCATGGTTCGGTTTCTGTAGGAGTGGTTTACTGGTTCTCGCCTTACAGAACGGTTTCCTGTCGATTGGTAATAGTTGGACCCCTTCAAGGTCTGGCTGGGTCCTAGGAGGCTTCTACAGACCCGTCCGATATGGCCTCATTTCCCTCACTCATGGCAGAGCGCATTGCGGAATTTGCATTCGGACCGGTAATGGTTGGCCCCGCAGCCAGTGCATGGTTGTTGGGACTTAGGGTAATGGTCCCAATTGGACCGCAGTCGATGGACCTCTTCTTTGTCACTGTCTGACAATGAAGAGAGGTCCTCATGGTGGGCCGTCAATGGCTGTCCTTCTGACTTCGGTGAAATTTCGCAGGTTGGTTGGTGTGTCGGAATGCGGTTGCGGCGCAGTTGGGCAGCCGACTTCCTGATTGCTTCCGCTGCAGTAGCATCAGCGATGGCATCGGCAAGGCTAATGTCACCCTTCGCCATTATCTTGCTCTGCACGTTTAGCGCGTCTAATCCCAGAACTACTCGGTCTCTCAAAGCCTCTTCCAGGTCAGCGAACCCGCAGAGGCCTCCCAAGTTTCGGAGGTCCGTAACGAAATCGGCAACGCTCTCTCTTTTCTGCTGGTTTCTTTGGTAGAACTCGTGCCATCTTACGAGCGTTGGTACGGTCGGTGCATAGTGGGCCCTCAGTAGAGGTTCGAGGACGTCCCAGTCCATAGCCTTCACTTCAGCCAGTTTTGCTAGTGCCTTGGCCATCTTGAATACGGTCGGCCCGCAATGCGTTAGGAATACCGCCTGTTTCTTCCCGGTTGTGGCATCCTTCAAATTATTGGTTTCCAAGAACATTTGGAAACGATCCATGTAGAGTCTTCTTGTGCTGGGTCAAACGGAGCAGGTGGTACGACGCTGCCGGACATGGTTCTGCCATTGTGCGTTTCAGCCACGTGCTTGGTTGTCTTCTTCGTTGTTTAGCTCTGATGTCTCCAAATCCCACCTTCATTGCCAGTGTTAAGTGTGGAGCATGGGTGCGAAGAATGGAGACGAGCCAGTGAAACAGTGAACTTTGTTAAGCCTGGTTTCCCCAACCAGGGTTAGGGAGACAAGCTAAACAGAATGTGCAGCTTAGTCAGATAGGCACACAGATAAATGAGTGAGCTAAGCTTGTATGTTTATTAACATACAGTAAAAATAACAGATACGCTTGTGCTATCAAATATATAGTTTATTCCATTATGAGTTCATAGCATAGTCAAAATAACAGTCCAATAGTCATGTATCATTTAGTCAGTCCATTCAGGGATATTCAGTAAGCAAAGTCCGTTTTGAATATCCTATGTCAATTCACTTACAAGCCAGTCCTTTGTTTTCTCTCCTGTTCGAGCAATGCAGACTTGTTTCCTTGCAGTAATCAGGGATCATCAAAGCCAGAGAGTGAGCAAGCTGCCGTCTTGCTTCTTTTAAAGTGTTTTCACAACCACTCCCTTAATTACTATCCCACAGTTAAAGTTGCAGACACTTTAACATACAAACTATGATTACATATTATTATTTACCTAAACCAGTTAGGGTAAAACAATGTTATCCCTAACATTCTCCCCTTTTAGGAAATAATAATATAACTATTTACATCTTTAAATCATATTTGTTACAACTCTCTTTAAACTTAATTACTCCTTGAGCTTTTGTAAATTGTTCTGCAATGTTTTCTTCTGTCATGCAGTATTCCAATTTAATTAGCCCATTCTTTACAGATTCTCTAACATTTAAGTATCTTAAATCAGTATGCTTTGATCTAGTTTTTACATCAATACTAGTAGCTAATTTTATAGCTGCTTGATTATCCTTGTACACAATAATGGAATCTTTAACAGTTACACCCATGTCTAATAATAACTGTTTGTACAAAATCAAGTCAGTCCATAGTAATGACAGACATGAAAATTCTGCTTCCATTGTTGACAAGCTAATATGCTGTTGTCTGATTGACCTCCACCCTATGAGTGTCTTACCAAATAATATAGCCATCCCAGATGTTGATTTTCTTGTGTTTATATCAGTTGCAAAACTTGCATCTGCATAGGCACTAAGACTCAAATCACCCTTTGGTTCTATATACAATGCATGGTTCATTGTTCCTTTAAGATATCTTAAAATTCTCTTTAATGATTGCCAATGACATTGTTGTGGATCTGAATTAAAACGTGCCAGCTGATTTACACTATAAGCTATATCTGGCCTTGACCAATTGCTTATATATGATAAGCTGCCAATCAAAGATTGATATATGGACTTATCAAATTTGGGACTTTGATCATTAGTTTGGCAAACTTCCTGACTCATTGGAGTCTTTGCCGGTTTACAAAGTTCCATTTTAAACGTTTTAATTAATTGGCAAATTTTATCTTCTTGAGATATCTTAAAACCATTTTTTGTTTTGTTAATTGTCAATCCTAGGTACTTTTTAATTTCACCTAAATGCTTTAATTTTATCTTTTTGGCTAATAATGATATAATCTCATTAGCTTCATTATTAGTCTTAGTTATCAAAGCAATATCATCTGTAAATAATAACAATAATGACACCGTTCCATTATTTTCTCTTTTAAACACACATGGATCTGCTAAACCAGATTTAAAACCTATATTGTTTAACTCTTTCACAATATATTGGTTCCACTCAAACCCAGATTGTTTCAATCCGTAAAGACTCTTTTTGAGTTTCCAACAATCATTACTATTTACTTTATTGTCTTTTATACCTACTGGTTTTCTTTAATATATAGTGTGCTGCAATGGTGCATGTAGATAAGCAGTTTCTACATCTAAATGGTTAATGACATAGTTTTTCTTAGCTGCCCACACTAATGCTACTCTTAAAGATGTTGCTTTAAGACTTGGTGCAAAAACTTCATCGTAATCAGATGCAGTTTGATTAAATCCTTGAGCTACTAACCTAGCTTTATGGGTAACAGTCCCATCATTTCCTGTTTTTACTTTAAATATCCATTTGCACCCAATGGATTTTTCTCCTGGAGGTAATTTAGCATCTTCATAAACTTTCATTACCTTTAATGAATTTAGTTCTTTTTTTATTGCCTTTTGCCAATTCTCCTGATCCTTAGCAGGATACATCCTAAGTTCATCTATACTAGTTGGAACTTTAGTTACTTGGCAAACTATACTTGCTTGATACCTATCAGGTGGTCTAGTTACACGTGTAGTACGTCTAGGTATTACAGGACTTACAGGTGGACTTTCATTTATTAACTCTTCTTGATTATCTAACTCTTCCTGATCAACTGTTTCCTCTTGTTCTGGTCCTATTTGCTCTTCTTGGACTTCTTCTTTAATTGGACTCTTCTTATAACTAATCTGATCTTTCTGCCTTTTGTAGGGTTCAATAATTACTTCATTATTTAAATCTTGCTCTAATCTATTCCATCCTACATGTTCTAGGAATTTAGCACTGGCACTGGTGTAAACTCTAGATGTACCTTGTTCCCAGAATCTATAAGATCTATGATTAGATGTATATCCTACAAAATATAATCTTTTAGCTCTATGTTGTCCTTTGTGTCTAAGTTGTGAAGGGATACGCACCCATGCTGGTGCTCCAAATGTGTGCATGTAACTTAAATCAGGTTTTGTACCATGCCACAATGTGAATGGTAATTCACCTGTTGTTGAATTAACAACATTATTTAATATATGATTACCACACATTATTGCTTCTCCCCACAAATTGTCAGGTAATCCTGAATCAGACATCATAGATTGTGTCATTGATTGTAATGTTTGGCCTCTTCTCTCTATAAAGGCATTATGTTGTGGCCTATATGGTGCAGACTTTTTATGTTGAATACCTAACATTCTTAGTCTGTTCTGGAATTTATTATTTGTAAATTCCGTACCATTATCTGTTATAAGAGTTACTAATTTCTTTTTAGTTTTTCTTTCAGCAAATTTAATCCAATTAAAAAGATTTTGATATGTTTCAGTTTTGCTCTTCATTAAATAGCAAAACCCATATCTAGAATAGTGGTCCATTATACTTAATATGTAACGAGCTCCTCCTACACTTGGTTTTTTAGGACCTATTAAATCTGCAAATATTACCTCTAAAGGTTCTTTGGTAGTAAATCCATCAACTCTATTAGCCGGTATGACCCTTGCTTTGCTTTGATTGCAAATATTACATTGCAAATACTTATTACAAGGTTTCAAACTTATTCCCTTAGATAATTCAACAGTTTTCTTAAGCATTTTAAAATTTAAATGCCCTAGCCTTCGGTGTAACAAGTGAATACATTCATCATGAGGTTTCTTATTTTCATAAACTGTGTTAGCCACCTTTAAACCATCATCATTTAACACATATAATTCACCTCTTAAAGATGCAGTAATTCTCTTATCTTCTTTCTCAATTATGCAGTTATCTCCCCTAAATGTAACTACATATCCTAGTTTAACCAAAATTCTTACTGAAATTAAATTAAACTTAAGTTGTGGTACATATAACATTTTTACATTCTCTTTTATAAAAGAACAATATGCTATACCTTGACCTTTAGCTTTCAGTTTCCAGCCATTGGCTAACGATATCTGCTGTGTACTCTTGGACATTTTAATAAAATTTTTCTTATCATTAGTTATACAATGAGATGCTCCACTGTCAACCACCCATATATTATTTTTTACAGCTCCGTTACTATACATGGCTAACTCTAAATTTTTATTTTTATTTTGATGACTTTTTGTATTCTGGCCAGCGTTCTGTCGCTTTGCCTTTTTACAAAATCTTGCCAAATGTCCTCTTCCTCCACAATTAAAGCACTTTTTAATTGCGTATGCAGTAGGAGTTTCATTATCTTCTTTTTGAGGTTGCTGCCTCCTTAACTCGTCTCTTTCAAGCCTTCTTCTGGCCTCTTCAATCAATCTGCCAGTTATATCAGTTAAAGTTAGGCTTTCCTTTGGCAATATTTCAAGTGAAGTTACGTAGTTATCATAGCTTTCGTCAAGTGAAGATAGAATTATGTAAACTTGGTGTAGTTCAGAGAAAATAAGCTCTTTCTCGTGCAGTTCTTGAAAAATGCTTTGCATAGTTTTTAAATGACTCAGCATATCACCATTCTTATGGAGATGCGTACTGAAAAGTTTCCGTGTTAGATTTATGTGAGCACCAACATTATCTCGAACATAAATCCTCTTCAGCTTCTGCCAACACCCAACAGCTGTATTCTCTCCGTGGATATAAACAAGTTGCATATCAGTTAAGGTTAACCCAATAATGCAAATAGCTTGTTGATTTTTATGCATAAATTCTTCTATCTTTAATTTATCTTCCTCATCCTCTGGATCCCATTCTTCTACATTTGGTGGATTTTCAATTATGTTCCACAAACCTTCTCTTCGTAGAAGCAGGCTACATTTCATAGACCATGATACATAGTTTGTTCCATCCAACTTGGATATCAGGGACAAACTTTGTAAATTGACTTGTGCCATGTCTTCTTTTATGGATATAAAACTATAATTAATAAAACACAGCTGTCTGTTTACTGTAATGTATAACAACACAAACTCTCACTTTTACATAAATCTGTTTTATCCTAGTTAAACTGACTTTGCAGCCTCTGGGCCCATAACCAGTGTTAAGCCTGGTTTCCCCAACCAGGGTTAGGGAGACAAGCTAAACAGAATGTGCAGCTTAGTCAGATAGGCACACAGATAAATGAGTGAGCTAAGCTTGTATGTTTATTAACATACAGTAAAAATAACAGATACGCTTGTGCTATCAAATATATAGTTTATTCCATTATGAGTTCATAGCATAGTCAAAATAACAGTCCAATAGTCATGTATCATTTAGTCAGTCCATTCAGGGATATTCAGTTAGCAAAGTCCGTTTTGAATATCCTATGTCAATTCACTTACAAGCCAGTCCTTTGTTTTCTCTCCCGTTCGAGCAATGCAGACTTGTTTCCTTGCAGTAATCAGGGATCATCAAAGCCAGAGAGTGAGCAAGCTGCCGTCTTGCTTCTTTTAAAGTGTTTTCACAACCACTCCCTTAATTACTATCCCACAGTTAAAGTTGCAGACACTTTAACATACAAACTATGATTACATATTATTATTTACCTAAACCAGTTAGGGTAAAACAATGTTATCCCTAACAAACTTCAACTCTTTATTTACATGGTGTGACAGCTCAGCTCAATGGCTGCTATAGCCTTCCTTATATAGGCAACTTATTAACTATTCAACCAATGAACACCTGGGAGCGCTAGCTCCGTTGGCCAATGAGAACAGCTTGCTAATGGCCAATCAGATTCTCCTGAACAGACCAATCTGATCTCACCATTTAACAGCCAATCAGAAATGCAGGGCCAGAACCCTACACTTGACTTCAAGTTCTAGATAATTTTATTAAACATTTATTCATTCACAACAGAAATAATTCAGCTTCTCTGCCAAAGAAGCACCCCCCTCAGCAAGGATGACATTGGTCGGTTGATGGTTGGTGATTTGTTGAATCCCTCACAACACCTGCCTCATGTTATTGCTATAAAAATTATCCTCAATCTTCCTCTTATAATCAGTCTTGGCCTTCTGAATACTTTCAGACTAGCTCTAGCAACACTGTATCTTGCCCCATCACTGGACCTAAAAGCATTGGTCCTGTCACACAACAGGCGCTAGACTTTGTTAATCATCCAGGCCTTCTGATTGGGATAGATCCTGATACATTTATCACAGTGACAGTATCTGTACAGTGTTTGATAGTATCTATTTCACAGACAAAAGCCAGGAAAAGCACCAGGGTCAGATAAGATAATCCTTGCTTAAAAGTCTGTGCTGACCAATTGGCTCCCATCTTCACCCGAATCTTCAATAGATCACTAGAGATGTGCTATGTTCCTTCCTGCTTCAAACATTCTACAATCATCCCAGTGCCAAGGAAGCCCTCCATCAAGGAACTGAATGACTACAGACCAGTTGCTCTAACATCTGTTGTTATGAAGACCTTTGAAAGGCTAGTGCTGTCCCACCTGAAAACCATCATGGATCTGCTGTTAGATCCCATGCAGTTTGCATACTAGATTGACAGATGATGCTGTTAATATGGTTCTGCACTACATCCTACAACACCTTGAATCTCCAAATACCTATGCAAGGGTCCTCTTCATAGTCTTCAGTTCAGCATTCAATACCATCATTCCAGACATTCTTCTAACTAAACTAAACCAGCTAGCAGTACCTGAACACATTTGTAAGTGGATCATAAGCTTCCTAACAGACAGGAAGCAGCAGGTGAAGCTAGGCAGAATCACATCTGATACCTGTACAATCAGCACAGGGGCTCTGTGCTTTCTCTGAAACGACTGCATCTCAAAAGATCCATCTGTTAAAATACTGAAGTTTGCAGATGATACAACAGTGATAGGTCTCATTCGAGACAACAACAACTCTACATACAGATGGGAGGTTGTACAACTTACGTTGTGGTGTAATTGGAACAATCTGGAACTGAACACACTCAAAACCATAGAAAAGGTGGTAGGCTTTAGGAGAAACCCTCCCATACTACCACCTCTTACAATACTAGACAACACAGTATCAACAGTAGAGACCTTCACATTTCTAGGTTCTATCATATAAAAAGACCTAAAATGGACACCGAACATCAAAAACATCATCAAAAAAGCACAACAAAGGGAGGGTGTCGCTGGCGTTGCAATGATACAGCATGCGATCTCGGATGTCTGAGATCGCTGCCGATATCTTTGCTCCTGGACAGTCCAATCGGTTCTAAACCGTCCCGAAGAGATGGTGAATGTAAAGAGCACATCCTGTCGATCCCAGGGATACCGCAAAGTCCCTGGTAGATCCAGGAGAAGCTCTTTTTGCCAGCGGCAAAGAGGCAGCCATTAAAGCTGCTGAAGTTGGGACAGCTCCAAAACGAAAGAGAATGGAAAAAGAAAGTGTGCCGGTTTGGTGAGAACTTTTTCTTTACTTTAAGATTTGAAAGGACACCCTAAGGAAAAGAAAGAATCTGTAAAAGTTTTGCAAGAAGTGATTAAGTGGTGATTTTAAACAGGAAGTCAAAGTAATATTTTTTTTTTCTCATTGCTGGATTTTCTATACATGATTTTATATTTTGAAACTGGACTGATTTTTTTTTTTCCTTCTTCCACCTATTCTTTCTCTCCTTTTTGACTTTATAATATTTTCGGCTAGAGACTCCCTTTTAGTCATCTTTTTAAATATCTTTTCCCCTTTTTAATCAATTTTCATTATATTTTGTTTGGAAAAGGAGGGGGAAAGTGAAAGCAAAAGAAACTTTGTAACACTGCCAACTAGAGGCTTGAAAATATTCTCTCTCTTTTTTTCTTGACCAGACAAAGCTGAGAAAGAACTGAGACTTCTTTTCAAGGACATTGCCTCTTTGATAAGATAGAGGGAAGAGCATGGGAGAGTATTATTGCAGGTGCTCTTCTGGGTTTCTATCAATAGTTGGAGTCTGGTGTTGAAGCTTATAGAAAAAAAAGGTGATAAGACTCTGGAGAAGAAAGTTATAAATTTTAACAAAAGCCTTGGATAACCAAACAAGGTGCAATGTTTTGTTTTGTTTTTTTAAGCTGGGCTATTTCTTACTTTAACAAACCCCCTCCTTACTAGCTTACTTTTTGTAATAGCCATTTGGATTTTTGGCCTTTGGGAACTTGTTTTTCTCTTTCTCTTTGTCTTTTGAAGTCTGATTTTTACGTTTGCATTTTATTTTAAAGGAAAAGCTTTAGTATTAATGATTTCCTTCCTTTTTTCCTTTTTAAGGGAGTAGTCTCTTTTCCTTTCTCTCTCTCTGTCCCTTGTATTTTTTTTTTCTATTTACCATCCATATTGATCTAATTGGTCCAGTCATTAAATTACCCACCACTCTTGCTATCAAAGTGGATCCTGGGCATTGCACTGCAATGGAGAAACAGTTAACAGAGCAGTCAGCTTGAGGAAAGGAGAAGGCCACTTTCCCTCCTTCTTTTCTCTGTTCCCTGCTTCCCTTGTGCTGGCCACTCTGTTTCCCATTTTTCCATTGTAGCACAGCACCCAGGATCTACTTTGATAGCAGGGGGTGGGCGTGAGTAATTTAACAACTGGTTGACCCAGGGTCAGGTTGGCCATCACGGGAGGCTTGTCCTACATGTGCAGAAGAGCTGGAGGATTTGGGATTGGGCCATGCCTCCCATGATAGCCAACCTGACCCTGAGTGAACTGGTTGTTAAACTTTTTTGAATTCCACCACTGGATAAGACCCTACAACCAGAGATAATTTCCCTGTTCTCCTTTTCCTTTTCCTGTTTCTGCCAGGTTTGGGATGAGGGGTGGTTTTTCAGAAGTCCTAAGGATCTGAGCCTGCCTCAGATTGTCTGGGAAATCATGCTTTTAGATGATTCATCCCACTTGGGAAATCTGCTCCAGGATATCCTTCAAAATATTTTTATCCTTCCTCCTCTTAGAGGCATTTCAAACTGGATTCAGAAGAATTTGGCTGATTGTGCAGAAGAGTCATACCCATGTCACTTGGCAATCCAGAAAAAGTCCATCAGTTTCTGATTTGAAATTCTGATGAGCAGCAGCAAATTAATAATTGGTTGTTCTATAATTTTACAGCCGAGAGGTAGGGTAGAAGTGCCTGTGAGATCCCCTGCATCTGCTATTGATATCCTCTACAATCTCACCATAGAATTGTGGACTAGATAGGTCCTTGCTTATGTTTATCCAAGATTTTCATCTGCTTTTAGTGCAGTGTCTATGGGTCTCTAACCAAAGAAATGAAGCACCTGAAATATTCCAAATGCACTTCTATTCACACATATTCCTTTTCTGTTGGAGTGATGCTGGGTGAAATGGAGAGATGCACATGCCACAAAAAGAGTTTTGACCACTTGATTGGTATATCTTTAGTTGGATTTTCATTTTCAGCAATGATTTCCTCTCCCACTCTCTACAACTGATTTATTGCTACTTCTTCCATAGCCAGAAAAATGTTAATAAATAAAATACTTCTCAGAGTTGACATTTGAGACAGTTGAGCACAGCACTTTCTGTTATTATGCTGTTCATTTATGCTGCCTGTCTCATCCCAACTATTAGGTTTGGCAGCTCCAATTTGTTCTAGTAGTTAGATAACTTAGGGCTGTGTGAAGGGAACAATAATGCCCACTTTGGAATAATTTTGGCTTACCTGGAATGTGGCACCAAAACTTTATTTTGTATTAATAGAAAGGGTTAGGCAGACAAGTGCCAGAATACTGCAACAATGAAACCAAATGCTTGAATTGATAGTCCCATTTTCACAGAAAGCCAAGCTTCAGTTTTATGGGCAGAAAAAGGAGAAACACCAACCCAAATCAATAAGAAGAGGTTGTGAAATCACTCCAGAGAACAAGATAAAAAAAATGTATTTGAAATACAAGAAAGGAGATTATGAGAGGCTATGGGGGGAACTTTCTAACAGGCGAGCAGCCCAATAGTGAAGCCCCCTCTTCAGTGTGGTGGTAGATTCTCCTTTTCTTGGATATATTCAAGCAGAGCAGTGGTGGGGTTCAAATTTTTTTTACAACCGGTTCTATGGGCGTGGCTTGGTGGGCATGGCAGGGGAAGAATAATGCAAAATCTCCATTCCCACTCCACTCCAGGGGAAGGATACTGAAAAATCCCCATTCCCTTCCCACCCCACTAACCTGCTTTCCAGCTCCATTCTCCTGTGCAGGGCAACAAAAGAAGACCCAGCCAACCAGCTGGGACTCAATGGAGGCAGATAATAGATGGGGGCAGGGCCAGTCAGAAGTGGTATTCTGAACTACTCAAAATTCCTGCTACCAGTTCTCTGAACTACTCAAAAGTTCCGCTACTGGTTCTCCAGAACTGGTCAGAACCTGCTGAACACCACCTCTGAAGCAGAGGTTAAACAGCTGCTCTGATTCACATTCCTGTACTGAGCAGGAGGACTGAGGTTGATGGGTTCAAAACTTTTTCTAAGTCTTGGATTCCAGGAAATAAAATAAAATAGGCACAATCCAACCAAAATCATATTTAATCTTTAATGAAATAATCTTGATACAAACAATTCCCAAAAGCTCCAAGACTATTATATCATAAAAGTTGAACTATATAACTGTGCCCATTTTCTCCTCATGTTCAAAAATAAAGTATTTTTTTCCTGTATACTGTACTACTTACTTTTTTAACTTTTTAAAATAAACTTTATTAAACATTAAAAATATATACATAATACAAAACATTTCATAAAATACAAAAATAAAAAGCTATACATAACCAATAAACATAAAAACATAAACATTTCTAATTGCTTAGATGGTGTGTTCTTATCAAAAAATTTTCCAATACTTATTTTTTATATCTGGTAAATACTCCATCATAACCTTTTATATTTTTCCTTCCCTATCTGTTTACTCACTGGTTTCTATCCTTTATCCAATTATACCAGTTTTCCCAAACTGTAAAATATTTTGAGTCTTCCTTATCTTTTAACTTTTGGGTGAGTTTATCCATTTCTGCGCAGTCGTAGATCTTCTGCATTATCAAGTTATGCACTGGCATCTGATTATCCTTCCAACATTGAGCTAATGCTATCCTTATTGCAGTGATTATATGTAAAATTTAATATTTTATTTCTTTTGCAATATCACCTTTTATTATTCCCAACAAAAAATTGCAACCTTGAGTTCTAATTGAATGTTTGTGATTTCTCTTATCCATATTCATATTTTTTCCCAATACTTTTTACTCTTTGGGCAAAGCCACCAAGGTGGGAAGAAGGTACTCCTTGTTTGTTTACATTTCCAACAGAGTGGGCTTAAATTTAGATACATAGTGGCCAATCTCAAAGGTGCCAGATACTACCAAGAGCACATTTTATATTGGTTCTCTTTATTAACCACCAATTTCATTAATTTATAGTTTGCTTCCAAATTCCTTCCCAGTCTTCCCAATTGATATTTTGTCCTACATTCCTTGCCCACACTATCATTGGACCCTTAACTATTTCCTCTGCCAATTCAAATTCTAATAAGTAGTTGTACATTTTTGAAATTGCTCTTTCGTCTGTTCCCTCTAAGAGTTTATTTAATTGATTTGGCTTTGTATCTATTCCGTGTCCCTCTACATCTTTTTATACCTTTTTTAAAGTTGTAAATATTGCCACCAATCCATCTGTATCCCTTGGTCTCCAAATTCTTGGTTTTTTTTTAACATTCCTTTGGAATCTAAAACATCATAATATTTAGTCATAACACAGGTTATGTAGACAGTAAACACAGTGTCAGACATAAAGATCTCAAGTGCCTATATACAAATGTACAAAGTCTGGGGAACAAACAGGGTGAACTCGAACTATGAATACATGAAGGTAGATATGATATAGTTGGAATAACAGAAACTTGGTGGGATGAAACCCATGATTGGAACATACTGGTAGAAGGATACAAACTATTAAAAAAAAACAGATCCCATAAAAGAGGAGGTGAAGTTGTACTGTATGTAAAGGACCACTATATTGGTGCAGAAATGCATTAAACCAGGGATGGGATTCTACCAGTTTGCACCTATTCGCTAGAACCAGTTGTTAACATTCTAAGCTGTTTGGAGAACCGGTTGTTAGAAGAAATTACTGGCCTAATCCTGTAAGGAAGGCAGGAAGGAAACATTCTGGTCTGCTTACAGAAACTGCCTCTCTGTTAACTCTTATTACATTCTTGGCAGGACTGGACTTCCTATCTCAAGAACCATTTAAAGTTACAATGGCACTGAAAAGAGTGACTTATGACCATTTGTCATACTTACAACTATTGCAGCATTGCCACAGTCATGAGAGACCAGGTGAGGAGATGCTTGCCTCAATGTGAATGACATTGAGTTGGCCACACCCATCCAATAACATGACCACCAAGTCACGTCCACCCAGTCACATGACCACCAAGCCATGCCTACCAACTAAGCCATGCCCACAGAACTGGTTGTTAAAAAATTTGAATCCCACCCCTGCATGAAACCAAAGATGAAAACCTCCTAGAATGCATATGGGTCAATATATATATAAAAAAAGAATGACATGGCCATAGGTGTATATTATAGGCCACCCAATCAAGCAGAAAAATAGATGTCCTTTTTGCCAACCAACTAACAAACATATGCAGGAAACACACAATAATAGTAATTTGAGACTTCAATTATCCTGATATCAACTGGAAAACTAATTCTGCACCAAGTGAGAAATCAAATAAGTTTCTAACCAACCTAGCTGACAACTTTGTTGTCCAAAAGGTAGAGGGTGAATCTAGAGGGACAGCCATATTGGACTTAATTCTTACAAACAGAGAAGAAGTGATAGAGGGAGTTGAAACTGCAAGAACCTTGGGTGAGAGTAACTATGTCATACTAGAATTCAACATAACACAAACACAAGCAATAGAACATAATGACACCAGAGTATTGGATTTTAAAAGAGCTGATTTTAATAAACTCAGAGAGAACTTGGGAAAGATTCCATGGATGGAAATCCTAAAGGAGAAAACAACTCAAGAATCTTGGGAATCTCTGAAAAGTATGATCATAGAAGCCCAGACCAGCACAATACCACTGAGAAAGAAAAAGAAGAAATCCAAGAAGAAACCAACATGGCTGCACAAAGATCTCTCTGGCAAATTGAAAGAAAAAAACAACAAGTACATAAAATGGAAAGAAGGACATACAACTAACGCAGAATATCAGCAGATAGCCAGAATCTGCAAAGACAAAGTCAGGATAGCAAATGCTCAGAATGAACAAAGACTTGCAACAAAAATCAAAGATAGTAAAAAAAAGTTTCTTCCAACATATAAATAACAAGAAAAAAAATCAAGGAAACAGTCAGTCCACTAAAGAGAGAAGATGACAAGGAAGTAACATGCAACAGAGAGAAAGCAGAACTGTTTAACTCATTCTTTGCAAACTATAGCTCAACCCACCAAAAACAAAACTGTAAAAGACAGACCAGAAATAAAAGTTAAAATGAGCAAAAAAAATAGTAAGAGAACACCTGTGTTATCTTGATGAACACAAATCACCGGGGCCTGATGGATTACATCCCAGAGTTTTAAAGCAGCTGGCAGAGGTCATCTCAGAACCACTGCACCATATCTTTCAAAAATCCTGGAGTACCAGAGAACTACCAGAGGACTGGAAAAGAGTTGATGTGGTTCCCATCTTCAAAAAGGAAAAAAAAAAACAGAACCAGGAAACTATAGACCAATCAGCCTAACATCAATACCTGGGAAGATACTGGAAAAGATAATTAAAAAAACAGATCTGCCAATATCTAGAAACAAGTAAAGTAATAACTAGCAGTCAGCATGGGTTTGTTAAGAACAGACCATGCCAAACCAATCTTATTTCATTCTTCAACATAATAACTAAATTAGTAGACCAGCAAAATATTATGGACATAATATATTTAGATTTCAGCAAGACATTCAACAAAGTAGACCACACCTACTTCTTAGTAAGCTAGAAAAAAGTTGAATAGATAGCACCACCACTAGATGGACTCACAACTGGCTGACAAACCATACTCAATGAGTAGTCCTTAATGGTCTAAGTCTACATGGAGGAAAGGTTGCAGTGGAGTGCCACAAAGTTCCATCTTAGGCCCAGTATATCTGATATTAGCACAGTTGAGAAAGTCCAGAAATATTTCACAAGAAGAGTTCTCCACTCCTTTACTTGTTGCAGAATACCTTATGCCACCAGACTTGAAATTCTAGACCTAGAAAACCTTGAATTACGCCGTCTTTAGTCTGATCTAAGTATGGTATATAAAATCATACATTGCAATGACTTACCTGTCAATGAATACTTCAGCTTCAACCATAACAACACAAGAGCACACAATAGATACAAACTCAAGGTTAACCGCACCAAACTTGATTGCAGGAAATACGACTTCAGCAACAGAGTGGTCAATGTCTGGAATACTCTACCTGAATCTGTGGTTTCTTCCCCAAACCCCAAAAACTTTAACCTTAGACTGTCTACTATTGACCTCATCCCTTTCCTAAGAGGCCTGTAGGAGGCGTGCATAAGCGCACTAACATGCCTGCCATCCCTGTCCTATTGTTTCTTTTATTTTTCTTGTGTGTACCCATTTCATGTGTTCATGGCTATGTCTGTACTTATACCTGTTGTCTTGTAAGCAATTGACAAATCTAAATAAATAAATATATATCTTCATTAACAACTTAGATGAGGGAATAGAAGGGGAACTTACCAAGTTTGCAGGTGCAGATGAATAGAAGGGGAACTTACCAAATTTGCTGGCAGGAATAGCTAACACCCACGAAGATAGGTTCAAGATCCAGATGGATCTTGACAGACTAGAACACTGGGTCGTATCTAACAAAATGAAATTCAGTGTAGAGAAAAGTAAAGTCCTACACTTAGGCAAGAAAAACCAAAAATACAGACTGGGTGAAACCAGGCTCAATAACAGTAACTGTGAGAGGGATCTTGGAGTCTTAGTGGATAACCAGCTAAATATGAGCCAGCAGTGTGCAGCAGCAGTCAAAAAATCTAATTCAATCCTAAGTTGTATTAACAGAGGGATACAATCAAGATCAAGGGAAGTACTAATACCACTGTATAAATCCTTAGTAAGACCACACCTAGAGTACTGCATCCAGTTTTGTTCACCACATTACAAAAAGGATGTTGAGACTCTAGAAAAAGTGCAGAGAAGAGCAACCAGGATGATTAGGGGACTGGAGACTAAAACATATGAACAATGGTTTCAGGAACTGGGCTTGGCTAGTCTAGTAAAGAGAAGGACCAGGGGACACATGATAGTGGTCTTCCAATATTTGAGAGGCTGCCACAGAGAGGAAGGGGTCAAGCTATTTTCTAAAGCACCTGTAGGTCAGACAAGGAACAATGGATGGAAACTGATCAAGGAGAGATTCAACCTGGAAATAAGGAGAAACTTTCTGACAGTGAGAACAATCAACCACTGGAACAGCTTGCCCTCAGAAGTTGTGGGAGCATCTTCACTTGAGACTTTCAAGAAGATATTGGACTGCCATTTGTCAGAAATGGTGTAGGGTCTTCCTGCTTGGGCAGGGGGTTGGACTAGATGACCTACAAGGTCTCTTCCAACTCTGATTATCTGTTATCTGTTTTTAGTCCTACTTCCAATTTCTAGTATCAATGCCTCCATGATGGATACCCACCCTGGAATTTTCATATAATGTCTGTGCTTAATTTCTCACCAGATTCTCAATAATGAATTTCGTATTGCATGTCTATTAAAATGAGTATAAGTCTGGTTTCCTGGGTTCCACATGAAGGCATGCCACCCCACCTGCAAATCATGTCCTTTTAAAGTTAATATTCTTCTGTTTGTCAAATTAACCCAATCTTTAACCCACATTAAGGCTGCTGCTTTACCATGCAGGGAGTCCAAATCCACCTCTACATCTATTATCTTGTAATGCACTCAACTTTATCCTCAGTCTTTTTCCTGCTCACACAAATTTCGTAGTCATTTTGATTAATTTGCTAAAAAATATATATCCAATTTTACAGGAATCGTTTAAAAGAGAAATAATAATCTTGGTAAGATGTTCATTTTAATAGTTGCAATTTTCCCTAACATCGATAACTGTATCTTCCCCATTTTTCTAAATCTCTTTTTATTTCTTGTACTAATTTTTGATAATTATCCTCTTTTTATCGTTGAGCATCTTGCTGTAAGCCAAATTCTTAAGTACTTGATTTTTTTTTGACAATTTGTAAGCCCATTACTCCCTCTAATTCCTTTTTTGACTATCTGTTAAGTTTTTTGCTATCATTTTAGTTTTATCTTTATTAATTGTTAGACCAGCCACTTCCCCATATTTCTCTATTTCTTTAATTAATTTTTGTACTGATTCTATTGGTTCTTCTACAAAGAATACAAGATTATCTGCAAAGGCTTGAACCTTGTATTCTTCTTGCTTAATTTTTAATCCTTTTATCTCCCAATTCGATCTAATTGTTCTCAACAGGATTTCTAATGTCATGATAAAGAGCAGAGGTGAAAGTGGACATCCCTGCCAGACTCCTTTTCCTATCTCAAATGAATTTGTAATTTCTCCATTAATCATTATATGGACATTCTGGTTCAAGCATAGAAAAAAACCCAATGCAATTTATTTTTCTGGGTGCACCTCATAATACTCCACTACTTCTATTACCGTCCTTGTGTTATTTTTAGTTTGTCTTGTTGGTAGGAAACCGTTTTGGTCTGGGTGTATATTATTACTCATTATTTTTTTCAGTCTTTCAGCCATTATGCTCATAAATATTTTATAATCAGTAAAGATAACAAATTTATCAAATTTATCAAATGAAGAAAAGATTAGTGTTTAAAGAACCTGAAGACTAATGAACAGTCATTTTTGGATTACAATAATAGAAAGTGTGGAAATACTTAGAGACTGAGAAAAGAAAACTGGTGGGGTTTGAGGAAATGTTAGAATAATACTTGAGTTATCACTGATTATCTTTTTTAAATTTATTGAAGATTTTAAGAACATTCAAAATGACTAGCACTTCAAACTTAAGTAAATTAGGGGGAAAATATGCCTCTGCACAATCAGCAGCAGCAGCAGCATCCAGTCCAGAAAGTCAAAGATCTTTCAATAACATGTTACAATGGAAAAAAATGAAATTGATGCAAGCAGAATTGAAATTAATGCTTCAAACATTTCAAGAGTCACCCTAAAAAATTTTTTGAAGACATGAAGAAAAGAATGGAAAAGATGATAAAATGGAGATTATTCAACAAATAATAACTAAAAATGAACAATGAATCCAGAAAATAGAAGATAAATTAGAACAAACAGAGAAGAGAGTCAAAGAGATGGATAATAGATTTATGCAGGCAGATCAAAAACTGGAGAAAACAATGATTACATTAGAGATGGTTACAGCTGAATACTTGCTGAGGTTCCAGAATATTGAAGAAGAGAAAAGGGAAAACTTCATTGAGATAATAGCAGAATTATTGGTGGAGGTTCTGGAGCAGGAGATCCTCACTGGAATATATGAAATATTCAGAGTGTATATAAGATGTGTGTCAAGAAATAAACTTCCCATAGAGGTACATGTGAGATTTACTTAGATGGCTGTAAGAATGGAAATGCTTCAAAGAGCAAGAGATGACCCATTGAAATACAAAGGGAGAGAAATAGTAGTTCTGAAACAGATTCCTAGAAAATTAAGAGATATGAGAAAACAATACCAATTTTTGACAAGACAGTTAATTTAAACATGAAGTAAATTTCAGATGGCTGATACTCAAGGGAATATTGTGACCTGGATGGAACAAATATACCATAGAAGAAAGCAGAGCAATTCTATGATGAGCAATTTGGATCATGTAAGGAAAAAAGAAGGAGAGAGGAAATAGATGATAAAAACAAGAGAAAGCATCAGGAGGAAGAAATGTACAACAAGAAGATGAAACAGAACTAAAAGAAAGAGCAGAATGAGAGAAAGCAAAGATAAAAGTTCTGAGAGAAAAAAGAGTGATGAGAACAACAAGACCCATCTACAAGTAAAAATATGGAAAAAGAAATACAATTATTGTTAATTAACATAAATGGACTGAATTATCTTATGAAAAGGAAAAGGACATTTAACAAATTGGGAAAACTAACACTAGATTTAATTTGTCTTCAAGAGGTTCACATTAAAAAAACATAATAAATTATTGGAATATCCTAAAATTGGGAAATCTTTACTAGCACAGCAAAAAAAGAAGTGTGGCCTTATATATTAAAGAAACAATAAATGCTAGACAAATATTTGTTGATGAAGAGGAGAGAATTTTGATGGTGGAGACAACAATAAACTACAAGCAGATACTCTTGGCAGCAATATATGCACCAAATAATAAACAAGTTTTTTTTATGAAAAATTACACAAGAAAATTACAGAATTGGAATATGAAAATATTTGATATGAAAATATTAAAGTAGGAGACTTTAATGCCATTGTAGATGCAGGATTTGATTACAAAAGCAGTAAAGTAAGCAAAAAAGCTAGAAAAATACTTCCAAATACTTTGTTTTAAATGGTGGAAGAAATAGGTATTATAATGCTATTTCTGAGACCATCGTCTTTGAACTGTCCTTAAATATCACATTTCGATTCTTATTATGTTACAGAGCCTGTGATTATGACATCAAACATGCAAACAAGCTAAATACACTACTAACATGGGCAGCATCCTGCCCACACGCTTTTAGTTTTCTTGGTGACTTCAATCTACCTCACATTAAGTGGACCCTAAATGAATGTAAAACTGAATCCATACTTGCAACCTTCTACAATGCTGTAACAAACCTGGGACTAGAACAACTAGTAACCAACAACACTAGACTTAACAACTGCCTTGATCTCATCTTCTGCAAGAGTTTGGCAGAAAAACAAATCTGGTCACGTTTACAATTTCAAAAGCTGATACAAAAATTTATGCCACCAGATAAAGACTGAATGCACCAATTATCACATTAAACAAGAGGAAAACCTTCCATGCACCAATTCCACCCGCGCTTTCTACAATTTTGTAAACAACAAACTAAAAGACTCAAGGTCCTGAAAGGACCTAATGGTAAAGACTGCAATGATGACACTATTAAAGCCAACCTCTTTAAAACATTCTTTGGCTCAGTATTTGTAAACAGCCCAATACTGGTGCTGTAAACATGCTGTAAACATGTATTGGTGCTGTAAACATTTGTAAACATGCCCAATATTTCCTAGTCGAACCACAGACAACTACAATGATCTAATACATATCAAATTTACAGAAAACAATGTTGAAAAAGCACTATGCAATCTAAAACCATCGCTATCGACTGGACCAGAGAGAATATGTGCCTACTTCTTAAAAAAGCTATCCACTGCCATAGCCGAACCTCTAAGCATAATCTTTGAAAAATCTTTCAGGACCAGCTCCTTGCCAAAACTATGGTCACAAGCCCGGTCATCCCCATCTTCCAAAAGGGAGACCCCAGCCTAGTTGAAAATAACAGACCAATCTCTTTATGCTGCATCACCTGTAAAGTCATGGAATCAATTATTAACCAATCCATCATCCCCCACTTAGAAACAAACAACCTACTCTCTAATAAACAATTTGGTTTCAGGAAAAAACTATCCTGTAATCTGCAACTCTTACACTGCAAAAACATACGGACTACACAACTCGATCAGGGCAAAGCAATAGATGCAATCTACATAGACTACATTGATTCAGTGGTACATGACAAACTACTCCTAAAACTAAAATCTTATGGTATCTCTGGATACCTGCATAACTGGATAGAAGCATTCCTGTCAAACAGACAACAAATGGTCAAAATTGGGAGCGTCCTGTCCAATTCTGTACCTGTCAATAGTGGTGTCCCCCAAGGCAGTGTTCTAGGACCAACTCTTTTCATACTCTACATAAATGACCTCTTTGATCATATCAAGAGCAACTGCGTTCTCTTCACTGATGATGTAAAGCTATTCAACACCACAGACAATACCGCTATTCTTCAAAAAGACCTTGACTATGTATGAGAATGGGCAAACAAATGGCAACTTCAAATCTCAATAAATGCTCTGTCCTACATATTGGCAAAAAAAATCAGAAAATAAAATACGGCTGAATAGTGAAGACCTTATTGATGATCCAAACTCTGGCAAGGATCTTGGAGTACTCATCTTGAATGATCTAAGTGCTAGAGCCCACTGTAACTACATAGCAAAAAAGGTGTTAAGTGTTGTTAACCTAATCTTACATAGCTTTTTCCTCTGGTAATATCACACTACTAACTAGAGCATACAAAACATTTGCTAGACCAATATTCGAATACACCTCATCAGTCTGGAACCCACATTACATATCTGATATTAACACAGTTGAGAAAGTCCAGAAATATTTCACAAGAAGAGTTCTCCACTCCTCTACTTGTTGCAGAATACTTTATGCCGCCAGACTTGAAATTATAGACCTAGAAAAGCTAGAACTATGCCACCTTTGGTCCGATCTAAGTATAGTATATAAAATCATATATTGCAATGTCCTACCTGTCAATGAATACTTCAGCTTCAACCATAACAACACAAGAGCAAACAATAGATACAAACTCAAGGTTAATCACACCAAACTTGATTGCAGGAAATACGACTTCAGCAACAGAGTTATCAATGTCTCGAATATTCTACCTGACTCTGTGGTTTCTTCCCCAAAATCCAAAAAGTTTAACCTTAGACTGTGTACTATTGACCTCACCCCTTTCCTAAGAGGACTGTAGGGGGTGTGCATAAGCACACCAATGTGCCTACCGTCCCTGTCCTATTGTTTCTTTTATTTTTTATTTTTCTTGTATCCATGTATTCATAACTATGTTTTTACTTACACCTATTATCTTGTAAGCAATTGACAAAAATAAATAAATAAATAAATAAGATACATAGGTATTCAAGATGTATGGAGGGAAATAAATCCTACGAGAAATCAATGCTCATTTTACTCAAATAGACATATGTACTAGTCAACAATAGATATGATAGGGATGTCACCAGAGTTAAAGTCAAATGTCCAAGAAATAGAAATAGAAGCAAGCATCTGGGCAGTTCACAACCTACATGGGGGAAAAATATAAAAAAAAGAAAGAAATCAAAAGATGTTAGAAGAACACAAAAGATTAGAATTAGAATTACAGAAAGAACCACAAAAAGACTTTTAAAAAATCAAATGAAATTAATAAAACATAAATTGAATCTGCTGCATAAAGAATAATTGGCACAAAAAATTAAAAATGCAAAACAGAATTTCTTTAAAAATGTGAATATGTGAAAGATGACTGGCATATAAATTGAAAACAGAGAAAGAAAATAAATTGATACATAGATTAGTAGATGACAAAGGAACTCTATATCACCAAGATGATGACAAAAAATAATAATTCAAGATTATTATTAAATTCTGTATGAGCAACAGAAAGTTTCAGAAGAGAATTAAACAATATTTGGAAAAAGCAGATCTACTAAAGTACCAGAAACAGTGACGGTTATGTTAAATGAATGAATATTAATGATGGAACTGTCAGAAGCTATTAAGAGGCAAAAGAACAATAAAACACCAGGGCTGCTGGCAGAATTTTATAAACATTTACTAGGCCCATCAATGTTGGAAGTTTATAGTGAAACGAAGGTACCAGAGGTGGTATTCAGCAGGTTCTGACCAGTTCTGGAGAACCGGTAGTGGAAATTTTTGGTAGTCAAGAGAACCGGCAGATACCATCTCTGACTGGAAATTTTACAGTATCCTTTCCTTACCATGCCCACCAAGCCATGGCCACAAAACCGGTAGTAAAAAAATTTGAATCCCACCACTGGAAGGTAACAAATTCCTGGATAGAAGCAAATATTACTCTTATTCTGAAAGAAAATTAAGATTTAATGCAGATAAAAAAATTATAGATTATAACTCTACTGAATGCTGATTATAAAATATATGCTTCAATAACAGCAGAGAGGCTGAAAAGGTTTTTGAATGAATTTATATGTCCAGATCAAAATGGCTTCCTGCCTAAGAGACAAATTAAAAAACAATATGATCCTGAATACATTGGAATATTATAAAGCACATCTTGGAAAATAAATAGTGTTGATTTTTCTGGATGTGCAGAAAGCATTTGATAATGTAAAATGGCAATTTATGTTGTTACAACTAAAATTTATGGACTTTGGTGAGAGATTTATAAACATGATTAACAGATAATTTTAATATAAAAAAGGTGCAAGACAAGGACATTATCCCTTTTACTATTTATATTAACATTGGAAGTGTTAATTAGAAATATTAGATAAGATCTTCTAATGTCACTCCTAATAAATAACCTTATAATTTTTTAAATCATCCTCTCTTCAGTACCTGTTAAAATTTTATCTAATTCAGTCAGTTCTCTGTAAAACCTATCTATCTTACTGTCTTTTTCAAATCTAAAATGTATTTGCATATATGAATACCAATTCATCTTTATCTCTTTTTTTTATAACAAATTTTATTAATTTTACTAAAACAATACACAATCCAGGCATAACAACTTGAAAAATCTTTTATAAAAAAAAAATAATAATTAAAGAGAGCCAATAGAACATACAAATAATTCCAAATTGTAATATCAATATTTACATTATCTATTTAACTTCATATCTTATCCAGACTTCTCCTTTTATCCAAATTATATTTCTTGCTTATTAAAATTTTATTGCCTTTCATAAACATACAAAACACAGAACATAGAGAAAAAAAAAACCTAAAACATGTTTTCTGAAGGCTGCCTGATCCCGGGTTGAAACTCTTCTCACAGACACAAATTCAAACATCATATTCACTTTATATATTCTTCCATATCTTATTATCATTTTCTTTTTTTATATAAACCAATTTTATTAATTTTACAAAAACAGTGCACAAACAATCAAGACATAACAGCTTATAAATTCTTTTCTAAAAAACAATAGTGATAATTAAAGAAGAAAACCAATGGAACATAATGATTCGCAATTATAATATCAATATTTACTTTATCTATTTAATTTTGTACCTTATCCCAACTTCTCCTTTTCATCCAAATTATTTGTTAATTAATATTTTATTGCCTTTTATCAACATACAAAACCCAAAAAAACATAACAAAAACTTTATATATCCTTCCCTATCTTATTACCATTTTCAATAACATTCTTTGTCTGTTCTATTTCCAACTATCCCTTCATCTTTTTTCTTTTACTATACTTCTCCTATACACTAATTGGAGTGGCGCCTTTAACTGATTGACCTAACTTAAAAGTACTTCATATAACACTTAATTTATCTTGGGATTCTGTTTAGTAGATTCTAAAATTACACAATAAATTTTATACTCTAAATATACATATAAAAACACAATCTTATGTACCTTCCAGAATCCCCCCTTTATCCTTAATTAGATTCACCCATTGTCTCTAAATAAACTTTTTTTCTTTAGATCTTGATTCCCACCATTGAGGCTTCTCCTCCCCCCCTTTCTCTCTTGCTTATTCTTCTCCTTGCCCTTTTTACCCCTTTGTCTCTCCTCCTCCCTTTTCTTACTCCCTTTCCTTTGCTTTCTAACCTTGCATCCACCTTTCATTTTTCTCTTTTTTGGTTGTTTTTTCAAACCTTAAAATCCCCTTTTTCTTATCCTCTTTCTCCTCCTCCCCGGAAAAAACCCATTGTTCATCAAAGATGGCTTCTTGTTCCTCTTCTTCTTTGTCCCAGTCATTCTGCTGCATAATCAACTTTTCATAAATACATAACGCCATTTCTAAAAATTGAAATAAAGTGCCCAAAGTATCTTTTCCATCTTGTTCTTCCTTTTTATATTTTTGATATTCAGTCTTTAGTTCATCCACAAGCGATGCCATCCTGAAAAGAGAAACTTTCCCCAAAACAACCAACCAAGTATTTTTAATCAAAAATAATTCAAAAAAAGTTCCAAAAGTTAATACTTTTCTTCCTTCTTCTATTTCTCTTTCTGGGGTTACTGTTTAATCAAAGAGGTCCAATTACCATATATCTTTCTTTAGAATTCTAGGCAATCTCCTCCTTTTTCCACTTCTGCTCCAATTTTTTTCCTCTCCCTTCCCACTTGCAACATCAATTTTTAAATGATCAGAAATCCATACCTCTAATAAGGGTTTTCCAATTTCTTAAATTTTTAAGTCCAATGTCCAAGAACTCTTTTGTCCCTTAACTTCAACATTCAGAATAGTTCACTTTCAGTGCCCAAACAAATTTCAAATCTTCATCTGCTGTTTCCATGGGGTGGGAGAGTGAAGAAAAAAAAGTTCCCTTTAACAGCTTCTCCTCCGCTTTCGATCTTCTTAGGGATACAATGTATCCTCCAGCAATTCAGACAGCTCAGTTCCAGCAAATTTAAAAGATGTTGATTGACCCGGCTCAGCCAGCACTTTCACTTTTCTTGCTTCCTCCAGCACAATCTTACCCGGTTGCAGGCTTCTTCGTGGTGGCCATTGCTGACCGCCGCTCCACCACCTTGGGAAAAAGGGGTTTTTCTGGATGAGGAGGGGGTCTGCGACACCCCCAACCCCCTGTCCGACTCCCCTCTCTCTTTGGCTGTCCCTACAGGGCAGCCATATTCCCCTGACCCATTTGGATCGGGGTACCTCGGCGGCAAGCGCAGCAGGAATTGCGAACGGTCGCGAATTCCTGCTGCCACCGAAGCCACGCGGAACCAGAAACCTCCAATTCATCTTTATCTCTTGTTCATCTAGTTCTTGCTTTGTTTTGAGTTCACCCTTTTCATTTAGGATTTCAGTATATCTAACAATATTTTCCATTTTAAATACATTTGGATGTGCAAATGCCTCTGTTGCTGATAACCAGACTAGTATTTTCAGACAATGTTTTTCCCTTATTTTCTCCCATGTTTATAGTAAGGCATCTTGAATATAATGCCTTTGAAAATATACATGCACTTTCCTTATATCACAAAAATACATGCCATCCCAATTGCAAATCATGATCTTCCAATGTTAACAGTCTAATATTTCTCAAAACAATCCATCCTTTCATCCACATCAATATTACTGCCTGATAGTATAATTCCCAATTGGGTAGTCCAAAACCACCTCTCATTCTAGTGTCCTGTAATAGTTTTAGTTTAATTCTTGTCTTCTTCCCCTGCCATATATATTTCAACATCATTTTATTTAAGTCCTCAAAGTATTTTAAAATCACCAAAAACTGTTATTTTTCTTCTTTCTTCTTCAGGCTTTCTAGATTCACAATTATTCCAACACTGGGTCTATACCAAAATCACCAATTAGTCCCACAGTCAGCCCCGTCTTTTCTTACTTTTTCTTTTATTCTATTCAACTTTCACTTTCTAGGGTTCTTGTTATATTTTTTCAACATTTCCTTTACATTGTATCAAGTTCATAGAGAAACAGGATCTTTTTCTGTTTAAATTTAAATTTTTGTACACAAGATGGCACTCTCCGTTATGCAAACTCTTCACCTTTTTTCCCTGTTTAATTATTCAGGGCTTTTCAAGCCTCAATATTCCAATATGATCAAAATCTCCAATTTGTATATTCCCCCCCTTTTTTTAACACTCTTAAGTCCAGCTTTAATTTGTTCCTGTTTATTGCCAAAATATTTTAGTCCAATTTAGTTAAGTATCTTGTTCTGGCTTCTTCCTTTCCTGGTTTGAAGCCCTGTTCAGCTGTTAAAGTTATTTTTCTTTTTTATCCCTTTCCTTTGTATTTCTGCCACTTTCTTTTCTTTCTTAGAAATTCTTATTACATTAATCCCAGGGTACCATTTATTTAGTTGTTGCACCCAATTGTCCTGGCTCTCATGCTATCCACCTTTTTTTTTTTTTTTGAAAGAAAATTTTATTAATTTTCTACAAACAGACAAGACAAACAAAACATTAAAACATACACCTCTCATATTTACATGCAGTGTGTCAGTTGGTTCATCATTTTTGTGCATTCATTTTGTAGTCCCAGTTACAATTATGTTACATAACAACTCATATTATCAATCCAAACTTATATATCCTATAATCACTAAACAAAAAAAAAATTTTTTGACTATACTTTTAATCATTCATGCTTTATGAGCTAACAATACTTTAACCAAATTATTCAACTAATTATATAATCATACCAGATCAATCCTAAAAAAACCAAAACCTTTATAAATATAATATCGATTAACAAAATAATAGCAAAATAACAAGATAAAGATATTTCTTACTATCTAAAATATTCTATTATCGTATTTTATCATCTAGCCATTTATAAAAAAGATCCCAAATTTCATAGAATTGTTTATCCTCTTGCTCTCTGATTTCAAATGTCAATCTACTCATCTCAGCACATTCCAATATTTTCTTAATTTCTTCCTGTAATGGTATTTTCTCATTCTTCCAGTTTTTAGCAAATACAATCCTGGCCGCTGTTAATACATTTACAATCAGATATTTCAAATCTTTACTATATATATCAGGTAAAATTCCCAATAAGAAGATCTCTGGTTTCAAGTCTATATATTTCTTTGTCATTTTTTCCAACCACATGCGAATTATAGTCCAATATTTTCTAGCGTCCTCACAAGTCCACCACATATGGTAATACGAGCCGGGTATCTGATGACATTTCCAGCATTTTTCAGATTTATTCTTGAACATTCTTGCTATTCTTGTCGGAGGAAAGTGCCACCTGTAAAACATCTTATACAAATTTTCTTTATATGCTGTTGACATTGTCATTTTATAATTTTGAGACCACAATTTCTGCCATTTCTCTAAATCAATCCCATATCCCAAATTCTTCCCCCAAACAATCATAGTTTCTTTGACTTGTTCTTCCTCTAATTTCATTCCCAGTAAATAACCATATAATTTTTTAATCACTTTCTCATCAGTACCCATCAAGATCTTATCTAAATCAGTCTGCTTATCATAAAATCCCTCCGTTTTAGAATCTTCATCATACCTTGAATGTATTTGTGCATATGAAAACCAATTCATCCTTATACCTTGTTCCTCTAAGTTTTGGATCGATTTAAGTTCACCCTTTTCATCCAAAAGTTCCCCATATCTAACTGTTTGTTCCTTCTTGTAGATTATAGGATAGGAAAATGCTTCAATGGTCGATAACCAAACTGGAATTTTCAAATAACATTGTCTTTTTATCTTCTCCCAATTTAACCACAAAGACTCCCGTACATAATGTCTTCTAAAATAACCCTGTGTTTTAGTTCCCTTATACCATAAAAAAGCATGCCAACCCAACAGCAAATCATGCCCTTCTAATGTCAACAAACTATGTTTCCTTAATGTTATCCATTCTTTGACCCACATCAAACTTGCAGCTTGATAATACAATTCCCAATTAGGCAAGCCAAAACCTCCTCTAATTCTAGCATCTTGCAAAAGCTTTAGCTTTATTCTTGCTTTTTTACCTTGCCATATAAACTTCAACATGATTTTATTTAAATCTTCAAAATAGTCTTTTCCAAGCCTAATTGGTATTGTTTGAAACAAAAATAAAATTCTAGGTAAAATATTCATCTTAATTGTTGAAATTCTCCCTATTAATGACAATTGCAAGTTTTCCCACTTCTTCAAATCTGTAGTTATCTGTTGTTTAAGTTTAATATAATTATTTTCCTTTAATGTGCTACATCTTGTTGTCAAATATATCCCCAGATACTTAACCTTATTTGTAACTTGAATTTTCAAAAGGTCTGCCAATTCTTCTCTCTGTCTCAATAGCATATTCTTTGTCAAAATCTTTGTTTTATCTTTATTTATTTTCAAACCAGCCACCTCTCCATAAGTCTCTATCTTTTCCAATAACTTTGGAGCTGTTTCTAGCGGGTCTTCCAAAATAAAAGCTAAATCATCAGCAAAAGCTTGTAGCTTGAATTCTTCCTTCTTAATTTTCATTCCTTTTATGCTTTTATCATCCCTAATATTTCTATTCAACACTTCCAAGGTCAACACAAATAACAAAGGAGATAGGGGGCATCCTTGTCTTGTACCTTTCCTTATATTAATAAAATCTGTAAGTTCCCCCTCCATCATTACCCTTGCTGTCTGTTTATTATATATGGCTTCTATTGCTTGAGTAAATTTTTTAGCAAAACCCATCTGCTCCAATAATAATAACATAAATCTCCAGTTCATGTTGTCAAATGCTTTTTGAGCATCTAGGAATATCAAAGCCATTTGCTTTTCAGGAAGAGCCTCATAGTATTCCAAAGTGTCCAAGATTACTCTCATATTGTCTCTAATTTGTCTCTTTGGCAGAAATCCATTTTGATCTGGGTGAATAAAATTATTTAGATATTTTTTAAGTCTTTCTGCTAAGATTGAAGCAAAGATTTTATAGTCTGCGTTCAATAAAGCAATAGGTCTATAATTTTTAATTTGCAGTGGGTCAGTCTCTTCCTTCGGTATAAGTGTAATGTAAGCCTCTGACCATGTTTTGGGTATCATCTTTTTTAACATAACTTCATTCATAACTTCTAACAATTGGATGCTCAATGATTCTTGAAATGTTTTATAGAATTCTGCTGGAAGCCCATCTGGACCCGGTGCTTTCCCATTATTTTGTCTCTTAAATGCTTCATTTAGTTCCATCATTGTTATATTGCTTTCTAGCATTTCTTCAGTCTCTTTAGGTATCATTGGTAAATTAGCTTCCTGTAAATACTGTTTGACTTTTTCTTCATCAATATTCTCTTGTTTATATAATTGCCCATAAAAATCTCGAATAATTTCTTTTTTCTCCTTATTCCCATAACAAACTTGGCCTTGTTCATCTATTAACTTCAATATTTTTCTTGATTCCTTCTCTTTTCTCAATTTATATGCTAACCATCTACCTGGTTTATTTGCATCTTCAAAATAATTCTGTTTAGAGTTTCTGATTTTCTGTGCCAGTTCTTCTTTCTCTATTAATTCCATTTTATGTTTAATTACATCCAGCTTCAATTTAATATCCTTTTTCTGTGGCATTTTCTGTAATTCTTTTTCAAGAATTTTGTACTCATCTTCCAAGGCCTTAAAAGCTTGCCTTTTCCTAATATTCTTTTTTCTTGTATAATCTATTATCAAACCTCTGACATATGCCTTCATTGTATCCCACACATTTTGCGTTGAAGTATCTTCTTTTTTATTTTCTCTGAAGAAAAAAGCCAATTCCTTCTCCATCCATTGTATAAAATCTTTCTCCTTTAAAATAGTATTGTTTAATGTCCATCTCGATCTTTTTTTTTTGTCCCTTCCATTTAATTGTCATTGGGCTATGATCTGCCCAAGTACTTGTTTCAATATTTGTTTCTTTAATATTGGATATTAATTTTGTTGAGATCCAAATCATATCTAATCTGGACCATGATAAATGTCTATTTGAGTAAAAAGTATATTGTTTAGCTTTAACATTTCTTTCTCTCCAAATATCTTTTAAAGTTAATTCATCTGTCATTTTAAAAAAAGACCTTGGGAGAGCCTTTCTATTTTGCTTTGTTGTTGTTGCTATATAGTCCAATTTATTGTCCACAATTCCATTAAAATCTCCCATCATAATTATATTAACATAGTCCAGTCCAATTATTTTCATATGTAGCTTTTTATAAAACTCTTCTTGTTTATCATTCGGAGCATAAATTGCAATCAAGAGTATTTTTATATTATTGTCCATTATTTCTACCATTAATATTCTTCCATCTTCATCCGTGTAAATCAATTTTGCTGGGATAGCTTCTTTAATGTATAGAACCACTCCTCTTTTCTTACATTGAGTCAAAGAAGTAAATATTTTCCCCAATTTTGGCTGTACTAACAATTGTTCATGTTGTTTTTTAATATGAACTTCTTGTAGACAAATTATATCAAATTTTAATTTCATTAATTTATGAAAAGTTTTCCTTCTTTTAACAGCTGAATTAAGTCCATTTATATTCATTGTAATCAGTTTTCTTTCTTCCATAATTATGCTTTATATTTAGGTCTAACAGCTCTCGTGGATCTCACTTCACGCTGTTCTTTATTGTCCACCTGTCCACTTACAGCTCCTTTCTCTTTTTCAGTCTCCAGTTGTTCCTCTTGAGACTCAATTAATGAGACCTCTTTCTCTGCCTCCTCTCTTCTTCTTCCAAAAAATTCTGCATGGAAAAGTTCTGCTTTTTCAATTGAATCAATTTTATGTCTCTGCTCTTGCCACGTAAACATTAATCCTTCTGGAATCAGCCATCTATAATTCACTTCGTTTTCCAATAACATTTTGGTCAGAAATTGATATTCTCTTCTCATCTCTCTCACCCTTCTGGGTATTTGTTTTAAAACCACAATCTCTTTACCTTTGTATTTCAATGTTTTCTCTCTTACCACTTGTAATATTTGTGTTTTAATGGATTTTTTGGTAAATCTAATATGGACTTCCTTGGGTAATTTATTCCTCATCGCATATCTTGTATAAACTCGATATACTTCATCTATTCCATCCATCATCTTTTCCTCTGTAATTTCCAAAGCATCTGCCAAAATTTCTATCATTAGCGCTATCAAGTTTTCTCCTTTTTCCTCTTCTATATTTTGAAATCTAAGGTAAAATTCTGACCTTTCCATCTCCCACCTCAGCATCCCACCTTTTTCTTGTTCAACCGCTGTTAATCTACTATCAATATTTCCAATCTTCTTCTCTCTTTGTTTTCCTTCTTCCTCAATTTTTTGGAATCTCTCCTCATACTTAACCATCATTTGTTTAATATTTTCCACTTTTTCATCAGTCTTCTCTATTCTTTGTTCAATATTTTCTGTTCTTTGTTCAATATTTTCTGTTCTTTGTTCAATATTTCCTGTTCTTTGTTCAATGATGTCTGATTTTGTCTTGAGATCTTGGATTCCTTGCATAATCATCTGTAAAGTTACTCTTTCTTGTTCCTTATCTTGCTTCAACATTGTCTGGATTAAGCGTTGTCCTCCAGCTGGTGGGGAAGCAGAGGTAGAAGCAGAAATGCCAGTTGATATTGGTTTCCTGCTCATTTCAATGCTTCCAAGGCTTCAAATTCTTCTTAACTTTTAATCCAACTAGTAAAGCAGCCAATTATAATCCAAAATGGAAAACTCCAATAATAAAAAACACGAAACCAAAGAAGAAACAGCAAAAAAGGAAGAAGAAAGATCTTCAGGTTCTTCTAGACCCTAATCCAATTACGAAATAGTCCACCATAAAAAAAGAAAAAAATAGAAAGGAGAAAAACAAGTCCAAAAATAATAATATTGATTAAAAGCAAAAAAAAGAAAAACAAAAAGTTCCCAGATTCTTCACACCTTAATCCAGTTGAAAAGTCTCAATAATAATAATAATAATAATAATAATAATAAAAGAAACAACAACAAAGTGGTCCAAGAACATAGATAGGAAAAGCAAAAAAGTCCCAATAAAAAAGAAAAGAAAAATAAAGAAAAAAAACCCCTGAGGCTTTCCCTTTAAAAAAATAAAAAACAAAAATAAAAATATTACTAGAATTGAAATTTAAAAAAAGGCTAGCGTGTGGGGTATATATAAAGAAAGCACACTGCACTTTATTTATCCAAGGCTCTTGTTATGACTCTCTTCTCCAGCAGCTTCAAAGCCAAACCTCAAGTGTTCTTGATAACAGTCCAGGAAAGCACCTGCAATAATATTTTGCTGTGCTCTCCCTCTATCTTATCACGTTAAAATGTCCTTGAGAAGAGGTCTTTTTGCAATTCTCTCCCATTCAAATAAAATACTTTCAAGCCTCTAGTTGGCAGTGTTACAAAGTTTCTTAATGCTCTTCCTCCCCCCCAGCCGAAAAAAAGGAATAATATATACAGAAAAAAAAAAAAGAAAAAATAACCAAAGGGAGCCTCTATCCTAAAGAAAGTTAAAAAATCAAAGGGAGCATAAAAATATATATAAGAGAAAATTCAATCCGGTTACCTACAAAGTCACAATAAAATCTTTCCCAAAAAGTATAAAGAAAAAAAAAAAAAAAAACCAAGCCTCAATTTGACATCACTTTAAAAAACGCCGCTCAGACAATTTCAGTCAAAAAAAAAAATCTCACAGCTTTCTTCTTTATTCCGGATGAACTTTCCAACCTCAGCGAATTTACAACACAAAAGAGTTTTTCTCACCCAGCCGACACACTTTCACTCCAATCACTTTCTTTCCGGAGCTGTCCTGACTTCAGCAGCTATGGAGGCTGCCTCTCCGCCACCAGCGAAAGGGCTTCTTCCGGATCAAACCAGAGATTTTGTGATATCTCTGGGATCCTGGAACAGTGCCCTTCACAATCACCGTCTCTACGGGACGGTTTAGGTCCGTTAGGACCGACCAGGGGCGAAAATATCGGCTACGATCTCAGAGCCCCGAGATCACAGCTGTATCGCCGAAACGAAGCTCCGCCTTCTCCCCATGCTATCCACCTTTTTCTTCACTCCTGCACAAACTTAGTCCAGCTGAGTCTTCTTTGGGGTGGCCATTTTAGACCACTGCTTCAGTCATTTTCAGGGGGAAAGATTGCCAAACCCGGGAGGGGAGATGCAGCTCTCTTTGACCTGGCTGGCAGCTTCCCCTTTCTCCACCACCCCTCCAAGGCAGCTTCAGCTCCTAATCGCAATGATTGGGGCTCTTCAACAAAAGAACACGGACTATGGCCATGGACAATCGCGGTCTACAGTCTGTCAGCAAGGAGGGCTCAACCCGGAAGTCCATTATTTACACTTTATATGTAGGGTTTACTGCTCTTGTTGTTCTTTGTTCTCTTGCCTCTTTATATTCTGGCCTGCCACCTATTGCTCTTTCTTCTCGTATTCTTTCTTCTCTTTTCTCTTTATCCCTTTCTTCAGCCAAATCCACTTGAAGTTTAATTAAATCCTCCTCTCTTGGCCTCTCTTCTTCCTTTCCTCTGAAGGAAAGCTTCATAAAATAGCTCTGCTTTCTCTATTGAATCCTGCCAGATAAACATCAAGCCTTCTGGAATCAATCATCTATAATTCACTTCTTTTTTAATTAAGATCTTTGTCAAGAATTGATACTCTCTTCTCAAATCTCTCACTCTTCTCGGTACCTGCTTCAGAACTGTGATCATTTTCCCTTTGTATTTCAATGGGTCATTTCTTGCTTTCTGTAATATTTCTGTTTTAATTGTTTTCTTAGTGAATCTCACATATACTTCTCTGGGTAGCTTGTGTCTCATTGCATATCTAATATAAATTCAAAATACTTCATTGATTCTATCCATTATTTTTTCTTTAGGTATCTCCATAGCTTTTGCCAGCATTTCTGTCATTACCTCTACAAGATTTTCTCCTTTTTCTTCCTCCAGATTTTGAAATATTAAGTAGAAATCAGCCTTATCCATCTCTAGGGCAATCATTCCCCTTCCTTTGTCTTGCTCCACTACAGTCAATCTATTGTCTATTTCTCCAGGTTTCTTCTCTGTTCTATCTCTCCTTTCTTCCATCTTTTGTATTCTTTCTTCATTCTTCATCATCATCTGATGTATATTTTCCACTTTCTCTTCAACACGCTTCCCTTGTTCTTGTATTGCTTGTATTGCTTGCATCATTGTTCTTAACTCCTGCATTGGAGTTTTCTTTTTCTCTTTCTTTCTCTTTCTCTTTTTCCTTTTCCTGCTGTAGCATAGTATATATTGATGGCTGACCAACTGGGCTTTGGGAGGAGGAAATAGGGATTGAAGATACTGTTGCAGCTATCTTCCTCATCTTAAATTAATTATAATCCAAAACAAAGAATATCTGCCAATTAATCCAAATTCTTCTCTATCTTAATCCAATTGTAAAAGAAACAAGCTTTCCATATCAAAAGACAAAAAGTAAAATAAAAATAAAATAGATGAATTAAAAATATTAAATCCACAAGGAGGCAAAAGTAAAAAAACAAGCTAAAAATTTAAAAAATAGAGTTCCAAAAATAATCCAGTCATAAAAAATAAAAATAAGGAGAACTGAAATATTCCAAATAGGAGGCTAACCAAAGAAGAAGAAAAAAAGGGAGCAAGTGGCTGCAAACAAGTTTGAAATAGTAAAAAGGCCCAGAAAAGATATCAGCAGTGAAATATTAAATATATATATATAATAGCAAGCAATTATTTTAAATAGCAGTCACGAAGCAATTCCAAACCACGTATTGTATCCAGAAAGCCAAGTCAAAACATAATCCAAGGTCACAGTAATTTTTCTCCATATCTATTTCCATCTGTTTAGATTGCCAGCATAGCACCTGTTTCAACAATCTTTCTGCACTTTGCTCTTTATCTTCCTTTTGGGTCTAAACAGCCTGCTGTCAGAAAAACAATTCTTAAATCTTTCCAATTTTTCTGTAACCTCTAGGTGGCACTATTGCTTTACTTTGCTTTCATTCTTTTGTTATATTGAATCCAAAAAGTTTTCAAAAATAAAAAAAAGAAAAGTTTCACTTTTAGAGTTACAGGTTACTAAATGGCAAACTAAAAAGGGGAAAATAATCCATTAAAATTTAAACATTGTATTTTCCAAATTATTAGTCCAGTCCAGTTAAAAAATAAAAAAAATAATCTTTCTATTTAAAAATGCAGTAAAATAGCCCTAGCTGGATCTGACAGTTATAAACATGCTTTCCCACCACTAACTTTCTCTTCTATCTTCAATCTTCTTAGATTTTCAATCTTCTTAGTTTAGGTCCAAAAGGACCATCCACAATAGCAGGGATAACAACAGTTCTTTTGGAGGCTCCTGAATCCCCGTCTTCCCACCACAATGCCAGCTCCATCCTTGCCCAAAGAGCAAGTTAAATAAATAATGATTGCTTGGTGGAAAATTTTTGGATATGGCATAGATTTAGATAAATGGCAGAAATTATGAACTAGAAATTATAAAATAACAATCTCAACATCTTATAAAGAGAATTTGTATAAGATGTTTTACAGGTGGCATTTACCTCGGCAAGAATAGCAAAGTTATTCAAGGATAAATCGGTGAAATGTTGGAAATGTCATCAGAAACCTGGATCATATTACCATATGTGGTGGACATGTGCAGAAGCTAAAAGATATTGGACTAATATACACATATGGTTGGAAAAAAAGATAAAACAGCATATATACTTAAAACCAGAGATATTTTTATTAGGGATTTTATCTGAAGGTTATAGCAAAGAGATAACATATTTGATTATTAATGTTTTAACTGCAGCTAGAATTGTATTTGCTCAAAATTGGAAAAATGAAAAAATTCTGATGGAAGAGGAAGTGATTAAGAAAATAATGGAATGTGCAGAAATGAGTAGATTGACAGAAGAGTAAGAAATTGAAGTAATAATTTTTATAATTGATTATTTTTAAATAAGTTATATTATGAATATAATTTAGTAAGAATTGAGTTTTGCTTTTAAAGATAGCCTTGAAATTAAACTAAAAATTAAATAATGGAATAATAATGAAATAATATGATATAAAATGTTGATTAGAATACAATATGTATGTAAGGTTAGGAGGAAAGGATTATAGATATTGTGCACATGATATATATACCAAACTGACACACTGTATAACTGAAAGATGGTTTTATTTGTTATGTTGTATGTTATACTTGGGAGAAAGAATGGATTGGCTTGAGGAATAAAAGATTACTGACCTTGGAGAGACATGATCTCCAACTGGGTTGGCATCCTTTTTTATGGTATGAGAAAAATAAAATGCAGTTAGTGGCAATGCAATCTCAGCAAATGCGGGAATGAACTGTCAGTAAAAGTTAGTGAATCCCAAGAAACTATGCAGTTGTTTCCAGGTGAGAGGGGTTTGTCAGTCAAGCACTGCCTTGACCTTAGCTAGGTCCATCTCAATCCCCTTGTTGGATTATTGGTAGCCTTGGTAGCCTAGGGAAGTTTCATGGAATTCACATTTTGATAACTTGACATAAAGTTTGGCATCAAGTTTTTTCAACACTTGTTGCACCAATTTTACATGCTTTTCCATAGTCTCTATGAAGATGAGAATGTCATCTAAGTAAACTAGGACCCCAGATAGAGATGCTCATACAGTATCTCATTTATCAGTTGCATAAATACTGTAGGGCAGAGGTGAGCAACTGTGGCCCTTTTATGACTTCTGGACTTCAACTCCCAAAATTCCTGAGCTAGCATGGCTTGCTCAGGAATTCTGGGAGTTGAAGTCCATAATTCATAAAAGGGCCATAGTTGCCCACCCCTGCTGTAGGGGCTCCCTGGAGTCCAAAAGGCATCACCTTGAACTGAAAACTATCCAATGGGCAATTGAATACAGTCTTCCATTCAACACCCTGTACTATTTGGACGTGGTAGTATGCCTCCTGCTGGTCTAGTTTGGTAAATATTTTGCCCTTATTTTGCCAAATGATTTAGTAGGTCTTTCATTAGAGGGAGGGGGTAGGTGTTTTGTATACAAACTGCATTTATTCCATGAAAATCAATGCAAAGTCTCATTTCCCCCCCCCCCATCTTTCATTTCTTTGAATAGCAATGGGGCAGCAACCCGTTAATTCGCTGGCTGAACCCTTTGGCTAAATTGAAGTCGATGTATTTTCTTAGTTCATCCATCTCTCCTGGGGACATCGAGTACATTTTTGGTTTAGGTAGTTTCGCCCCAGGGATGAATTCTATGGCTCAGTCAGTGGGACGATGAGGGGGGAGTATGTTGCATTCCTCCTTACTGAAAATCTCTGCCAAATCTTGATATTCTTTGGGTATGCATTGGTAAGCTGGTGGTGCCTCTTTTTGATTAGCTCCCCTGGCTCCTAAAGACTTACTGTTCTCAGATTGGAGTGGGGGAGGTTTGGGTCCTATGCCTATCCTTATTTTGGGATAGCCATCTTGCCAGGTGATGGTGGGAATCCACTTGCCCAGCCAATCCAATCCAAGAATTAGTGACAGTCATTTTTGGGCCAACCACAAATCGCCCCAATTCCCAAAGCCATCGTATTTCCAATCTTACAGGTTCGGTGACTGAAGTCAATGGCTCCCACACCAATCAGGGAACCATCTACTTGATCAAAGCAGATAGGATGGCTTAGGATGGTGGTTTTTATTCCTAACTTCCAAATCATCTTGGGGCTAACACTGGGTACACCTAGTGTCTACTATGGCCTCTATTTCCCCCTGGGTTCCAGTGCCCCTGGGTTCCACCTTTATGTGAGTCTTTATGATGAAAGTGTGCATGGCTCCACTTATCATCGGGTCTTCATCACCACTCCCTCAGAGCCAATCACTTCTGGGACCAGAGTTTCACCCTCCTCAAATGGGAAAGGGGGAACCTCCATGGCCTACCACATGAACTTCCCCTTTTCAGGAGGCTTGCAGAGAGTTGTTTTGGCTTGGATGCGACTCGTGTCTTTACTTGAGGAATGGGCATGGGTGTGAGGCATTTGGAAGCTCTATGCCCGAGTTGGCCTCATTGGTAGCACTTAATGGTAGGGCCGGTTGCTGGCTTCAGTTCTGCTGGCAGGTTCATGGCTGGATGCCTGCCCAACTGTGACTTAGGGGCTTTCTCCCTGTGGTGGGGGTTAATTTCTAAATCCATTGCCACCACCATCTGGTACCAATCTTGGATTCAGTCAGGCACATCTCTGATCATCCATGACTTCCTAAGCTCCAGATCCAAAGTTTCCTTGAAGTAGTGGACAAAGAGCCTTTTGGGCCAGCATCACAGCCTTCCAGCTACTCTTCTAAACTCCCACACCAACTCTTTAGGTAGGTGACCATGCTGTTTCAATCCTTTGATTTCTGCTTCAGCCTCCTCCCAATTCACCAGGTCTTCAAAATGTACTCTCAAGGACTGCACAAATTCTTCCACATCTTCTAACTCAGGGGCTCCTTCATCATGGAGTTGGGTGATCCAGTTGGCCATTTCCCCTTCTCTCATCACCAATCATGTCCCGGTCTGATTGGTCTTGTGCACCATAACGATCAATGTGAGCCCAAATCCAGTTGAGGAAGTAGGACAGTTTGCCTGGGGTGCCATCAAAGGTGACCAGGAATGGGGTAATAGCTGGAGGGGGTCCAGCTGCGGCTGGAGAAATTGGCAGTGGAGTTGGAGGTGGGATCCACTGGTACTGGATCCACCCATATCAGGGATAAAAAACCCATCCAGGTGGAACTTGGTCTGCAGTCGGCATCCCTGGTGGTGCTGGTGGTGCTTGTTGGATTGGCCTGAGTGCACCTGCCTGTCTGCTTCTGTTCCCAGGGCTTGATCAGTCCGGTGGCCCTGGGAGTCATCCTGCTGCAGTGGGTGATTGGGTGGACTCACACTCACAGTTCAAATTTTTCGGGTAACCCAACTAGCAACTGACTCTGTGATGCCGGTTGAAGTCTCCACTCTTGAAACTTGCCAGCCTCTATGGATTGCAATGGTCTCCACTTGTAGGCAGCTCCAGATCCCTGTTGCCACTGTGCTTCCAGAGGTGGGGGAACACCAATCGCTGGTTCTGTCAACAGGGTCTGCCAAAGGCGAGTTAGAGGCATTCCAATGGCTGGCCAGCCCCAGGAGGAGGGGAGAGCTGTAACCAGGCAACCAGCTAGTATCCAGATTGGACAATATGATTTATTGTTTTGAGAAGACTGGAAACTTTTTCTTTTAACATTGTGAAAAGCCCAGGAAGATTCAGAACTAGTTTTTCACCAGTTTGTACCAGAATGTTATTTCCAATATAAATTGTTCTTTGAGGAATTGAATTGCCTCAGAGTTCTGATTTGCAATGGCTGTAATTCCTGGAATGCTAACAATAGCTATTTCCAAAGACATTATATTAGAAACGCACTATTAGTATGGGAGAAAATTAAAGAACAACACTATTTTGGTCTCCACAATGGAGGCATTAATTTATCTAAATGTTACTGATATGGAGAATATTACCAGATATCAAGATATTTTGAATGAAAAGGGAGAACTCAAAACCAAACAGGAACTGAGTGATCAAGGGATTGAGATAACATGGTGATCATATCTGCAATACAATCTAAATATGAGAAGGATGTCAAAATGTATGGTTTCCATAAAGAATTAGCAGAAATAGATCAGTTGGTAACAGGGACAGATGAAAAATTAATTGGAGGGCTGGGTCAGCTTTATAGTTGTTCCCTATGGGCCAGCTGGGGGTGGGCCCGTTTTCGCTAGCAGAGGTGCCATGGGCTGGTCTTTTGCTATTTCCAGGCCAGCTTCATGGTCTGGATCTAAGCACCCTGCAGGCCGGATCCAGCCCACAGTCCTTGAGTTTGACACCCCTGGCCTAGACAGTGACTTGTCTGAAATGGTATAGGTGCTTCTGCTTGATCAGGGGGCTGGACTGGAAGACCTCAAAGGTCCCTTCCAGTTCTATTCTATTCTATTCTACCCCTAAGCAAACAGAACCTACACAATATTTACATCGCCCAGCATTAAATACATATTTCTACAAATTTTCTGCTAGTTATGTGCAGTTGTTTACATGTTCCAAATAAGAAAATAATTAATATGGCAGGTACAGAAATTTGGTTACCCTGTCATTCTGTACTCAATAACACTGCCTTTGCCAGAATTAACAGCTTCCAAACTTCCATATTACTAAGAATTATTTTGTTCTTGGTTTTGGAATCTTTTCCCACAAACAAGAAGAAATTGAAGCTGAAAAAAGGGAGCATATTTCAGCAAGACAATGAGCCCAAATATATATCCAGATTGGCCATGAAATACAGTACTTCAAATGTGGGAGTTAACTATTTTGGAATGGCATTTGCATTCCCAGATCTGGGGATTAATAAAAGTTTAGTGCCTGCAAGAAGCAGTAAAACTATTTTGAGCAAGAAGAATTCTGCAAGAAACTTTTGCTCACCTAAGTAGCAAGTTTTGAAAGTAATAATAATAATGATAATGTGTGTAACTATGGAGCAACTAGAGGCCATGCCAGCTATCAGTTTTGGAAGCCAAATTAATACCAGAAGCTCCTACACTGCCACATTCCTGTGCCTGGGAAAGTAGGAGGGAGGATTTTTAGAATGTTGGTAGTTAGACATAATAGCATTCTTCTTTTTGGTTATAGGAACTAGGAATTTTTGGTAAAGGTCATGTTATTCCTGCACCTGTAGGAGGAGTGGTTGAAGGGATGTCTCTAGCTGGGGTGGATAGTGATTGGACCATGTGATGGGCTGATGGGTGCAGGGGTTGGTTTTGCACTTTTGAATTACTGAGGGAAAACCTGGAATTCTCAGATTCGGGTTTTCCCAGATGTGCCAGTATAACTACTCTAATAAAAGGAAACTTTGAGAAAATGCCTGTCTCAGAGTTTTAAATTGGAGTTGGGTTTTTCTGGAATCCTGACACTAACAGTTCACTGAAACATTCAATTTGACCAATTTTGTATATCACTGCACACTTATTTGGGATTAAACTCACTAATGCAGCCTAAACTAACATATATAATCGTGCTACAAGTAGTATAAGCCACTGTTCATGGCACAATTACTTGGCAGGGGATCTGAACTTTTATTGCAACAAAAAAAAAAGAACATGAAATCTCCAGTGTCCTAAAATGGATGCAATGCCAAACATTTTCCTCTTTTGGTATTAGTATTTTAACTAAGGACTGGCTGTTGATATTATTTATGGAAATCAAGATTAATAAATAGTACAGCAAAGAAAGGAGAGAAACATTTGCATTCCGCAGGGGGAGAAATCTAGAAAATTTTTAAAATTTGGTGCAGCTATTTTTGTGCTTGGATTCCCAATAACTTCTCTTTTCTGCAATCCAGAAGGTCCTAGGTTCATCTTGCTACCCACACTTTCTTGTCTATTGAAGCAGAAAATGGGTCGATTTTCTCCTTCACCTTCAATTTTTTTCTTTTGATATTTCCTATAAAAGAATGTTTACTTAATAACCACAATTTTAGCTGGCTGTAAAGTCCTGTATCCAAGTAAAGAATTGAGTATAAAGTATCTGTTGTGAATGCATAAAGTTTAATAAAGAGAACTTGAGCTTGGAGTAAAGTGCAGGGTTCTGGACCTGCACTTCTGATTGGCTGTTAATGGCAGGATCGGATTGGCCCGTTCCGGGGGATCCGATGGGCCATTAACAGAGAGTTCCTATTGGTTAAGGGAGCTAGCGCTCCTCGATTGTTATTGGTTAATAGTTATTGGGGTTGCCTATATAAGGAGGGTTATAACTGCCATTGAGTTGAGAAGTCACTATGTAAATAAAGAGCTGAAGTTCACCATTCCCGAGGCTTGTCTCCATTCTTTCTCGCCCATGCTCCAAATATAACACTGGCGACGAGGATGGGATATGGAGACATCTGAACCAACAGAACCAAAAAGAAACACCGAGCACGTGGCTGATGGCGCTACACAACGGAACCATGTCCGGTGTCATCGTACCACCCGCTCCGTTCGATCCAGTGCAGGAAGACTGGGAGTCCAACATGGATCGCTTCCAAATGTTCTTAGAAACTAACAACTTAAAGGACACCACAGCCGGGAAGAAGTGGGCGGTGTTCCTAACGCATTGCGGTCCAACCGTATTTAAGATGGCTAAAGCACTAGCAAAACCTAGAGAAGTGAAGGCGATGTATTGGGATGACCTCGAACCTCTACTAAGAGATCACTACGCACCGACTGTGCCTACGCTCGTGAGACGGCATGAGTTCTATCAGAGAAACCAGCGAAAAGGAGAAAGCGTCGCCGACTTCATAGCAGACCTCCGAAACCTGGGAGGCCTCTGCGGATTCGCCGATTTGGAAGAGGCACTGAGAGATCGAATAGTTCTGGGATTAGATGCACCAGGCGTGCAGAGCAAGCTGATGGCGAAAGGCGACATCAGCCTTGCCGATGTCATCGCCGATGCTACTGCAGCAGAAGCAACCAGGAAGTTGGCTGCACAATTACGCCGCAACCGCGCTCCAGTACACCAACCGACAAACGAAATTTTACCCAAATCAGAAGGGCGGCTTACAACGACACACCACGAGGACCTCTCTTCATTGTCAGACAGCGACGAAGAAGAGGTCCATCGACTGCGGTCCGACCGGGACCACCACCTGAAGTCCCTACGCCCTTGCGCTGGCTGTGGAGCCAACCATGCCAGGTCCGAATGAAAATTCCGCGACGCGCTCTACCATGAGTGCGGGAAGAGAGGCCACATCGGACGGGTCTGCTGAAGTTTACAAGGACCCGGCCAGGCCTCAAAAGGGGCTAACTATCGCCAATCGACAGGAAACCGTCCTGTAAGGCGAGAACCAGTAAGCCACTCCTACAGAAACCGAGCTTTACAGCGAGAAGAGGCTCACCATACTATCACTATTGGTCACGCCTCTGCCTTGGATGCCAAGAAAATCCGAATCACAGTAGCCATAGAGAACCAGCCTTGCCACATGGAAGTTGACTCGGGATCATCCCTCTCGATGGTGTCCTGGAAGACCCTCAAGCAACTCATCCCCACGATTCAGCGCCAAGACCTCCGTTTCCAAAAACTCATTCTTAAGGACTATCAAGGGAATCGAATCCCTGCCGTTGGTTCCTGCCGAGTCCAGGTCTCCTTCAAGAAGCACACAACGTACTTACCGCTAACTGTGATCGACAAATATTGGCCTAGTCTGCTAGGTCTCCAATGGTTCGCGCCACTTGGCATTGAAGTGGCAGGCATAAATCGAATCAGCGGAAGTGACTGGGAGGAGGACCTCATCCATGAGTTCAAGGACGTCTTCATGGAAAGTTTAGGCGAGTTCATGGAAAGTTTAGGGGACCCCAATTTCGTTCAGCCTTGATCCAAAGATAGCTCCCATCCGCCTTAAGCACCGTCGAGTTCCGTTTGCCTTAAAGCCGAAAATCGACGAACAACTCGACAAACTAATAGCTCAGGGGGTGCTAGAACCTACCGATCACTCTCCCTGGGAAACCCCAATCGTAACACCCATTAAGCCAGACGGGTCGATCCGAATTTGTGGGGACTACCGGGCCACCCTGAACCACGCCCTACAGCAGAATGCATATCTGGTGCCGGTGGTACAGCATCTCCTCCACTCCCTGGGGGGTGGAAAGGTCTTCGCTAAATTAGACTTAGCTCAGGCATATCAGCAACTACCTGTTGATGAAAAGACGGCACAGGCACAAACGATTGTGATGCACCAAGGTGCCTTTAAATGCACCCGGCTCCAATTCGGAGTCAGTGTAACCCCAGGGATTTTTCAGAGACTGATGGAGAGGCTACTACAAGGGATTAAAGGCGTGGTCCCTTACTTTGACGATGTATTAATTGTTGCACCTACAAGAAAATCTTACAGGATCGTTTAAAGTTAGTCCTACAAAAATTCCAAGACGCCGGTCTTAAGGTAAAAAAGAATAAGTGTAAATTGTGTACAGATAGTGTTGAGTTTTTAGGGTACCTAATTGACAGTCAGGGTATTCACCCTACCGACAGTAAACTAAAATAAAATAATATTTTAGCAATATTGCTAAATATTGTTTAGCAATAAAAAACACTCCCAGGCCTCGGAACAAGGCCAATCTCCAGGCGTTCCTAGGCCTCATCAACTTTTATAATGTATTTCTACCGCATAAAGCAACGGTCGCTGAACCGTTACACCGGTTGTTAGACAAGAAAGCAAACTGGTTATGGGGTCATAGAGAAGAACAGGCGTTCCGTAATGTGAAAAAACTACTGACTTCTGACTCTGTACTCATGCAATACAATGAGACTTTGCCGTTAAATATCACATGTGATGCTTTACCTTTTGGAGTGGGCGCCATTCTGAGCCATGTACTGCCTAATGGTAACGAAGCCCCTGTTGCATATTTTTCAAAGACACTTTCAAAAACTGAGCGAAATTATGGCCAAATCGATAAAGAAGCCCTCGCAATTGTATCGGCCGTTAAAAGATTCCACGAGTATGTGTATGGCCGGGCTTTTACTATCATGACTGACCACAAACCATTATTGGGGATAATAGCTGGAGATAAGCCGACTCCCTACATATTATCCCCCAGGATGACTCGCTGGTCAGAATTCTTGGCTGCTTATAATTATTGGCTACAATACCGCCCGGGGAAAACCATTCCCCACGCCGACGCATTGAGCCGAGCACCGCTTCCAGAGACTCTCGATGATCCTGCACCAACGGTAACCACATTGCAAATTGAAACACTCAACTCACTGCCATTGACTGCCCGAGATATCGTGAGAGAAACCAAACGTGACCCCACCTTAGCGTGAGTTCTAGGCTAGGTAGAACGCGGATGGCCATTGGACCAATTATCAGATGACTTCACACCATTCAAGACTCGACAAATGGAGTTGTTCTCTCAAAAAGGCTGTGTCATCTGGGGCGATAGAGTCATTATCCCAGAACGACTAAAAAGCGCTGCTGAGAACCTTGCACGATGGCCGCCCCGGTGTCGTGTGAATGAAAGCCCTTGCACAAAGCTACGCATGGTGGCCGGGCATCGACAAGCAAATCGAAAATTGGGTTAAAGCTTGTTATAAATGCCAGGAAGTGAGCAACGCCTCACCTAAAGCCATCCCTACCGAATGGGAGACACCACGGGGACCCTGGTCCCGTATTCACTTGGACTTTGCAGGGCCGACCAAAGGCCACACCTTTCTGCTAACCGTCGACGCCTACTCGAATTGGCTCAAGATTCACCGCATGACGAACACAACCACTGAAGCGGTTATCAAAAACTTGGAATGACTATTTGCAACCCACGGATTACCAGATGGCCCCAATTTACAGTGCTGTCGTTCGAGCAGTACCTGGCTGACTGCGGCACCCGACATGCGCTCACCTCGCCTGTGCACCCTGCGACCAATGGCAAAGCAGAGCGCATGGTCCAATTTGTTAAGAAAACCTTGCAGAAGGTAGACTACGATAACATTGACGACAAGATCAATCGAATCCTTTTTCTACAACACATCACACCTCATAGCGTCACCAACAAAACTTTTGCCGAACTGCTAATGGGATGAAAACTCCGCTCCCACCTCGACCGGCTACACCCAGCTTATGAACCAGAAAAACCACTAGGATCCAGCGGCCGCTGTTGTGCCTTCCAGGTAGGCGATTTGGTATACGCTAAAAACCTATCGGGCGATCCGCTGTGGGTGGAGGCGACAGTAGTTCGTGTAACCGGCCCGAGTACAATGCCTTGACGATAGACTATGGAAACGCTATATCGATCAATTACGATCGCGGCTCCTGTCGGGCATTCCTGAACTCCCTTATGAACAAACTGAGGGCGGGGGGAGACACGGAAGAAGATGAATTCCAAGTAGAAGAAAACCCATTCGAAGGGAACGACGGCGTAATAGAGACACAGGAAGTGGAACCAGAGAGGGAAACAGATGCACCTCAGGGAATTACCGAGAATAATGGCAATGACGAAGAAATGAACTCTGAACCAGAGGCGACCCCATTGCCAAACAACGATCTACCTCAGCCTGATTGCAGCCAAATGACACAGCGAAAATCAAAAAGACTAATAAAGCAACTGTCCTACCTAAAGAACTATGTAACTGCGCCTTGCAAACAGAAGCCAGGGGGAAGGGATGTTGTGAATGCATAAGGTTTAATAAAGAGGAGCTTGGAGTAAAGTGCAGGGTTCTGGCCCTGCACTTCTGATTGGCTGTTAACGGCAGGATTGGATTGGCCCGTTCTGGGGAATCCGATTGGCCATTAACAGAGAGTTCCTATTGGTTAAGGGAGCTAGCGCTCCTCGATTGTTATTGGTTAATAGTTATTGGGGTTGCCTATATAAGGAGGGTTATAACTGCCATTGAGTTGAGAAGTCACTATGTAAATAAAGAGCTGAAGTTCACCGTTCCCGAGGCTTGTCTCCATTCTTTCTCGCCCATGCTCCAAATATAACAGTATCCTCTCCTAAGTATCCTCGCCCATGCTCCAAATATAACAGTATCTTCTCCTGCAGAAGTCAGTATTCTTTGTAATTAATTTGAAAATGAGAAATTCCCTGCTTGGGTAAGGATTATAATCCTTACGTCTGTTTGTAAGTTCCACCAATATTATATCCATACTTTGTTATCCTGCAGAACATGGCTGTTACACCGTTAATGACACTCCTGACAATCCTGTCCAGGATAATCCAATATTGTGATATTCCATTTCAGGATATACTGGGAACTTATACACAGATGTCCTATATAGCAAAAATCTGGTTGAATACTAAGGGGCAGCCAAGAACAACAGTTTTCAATACTTCTTACATTTGTGTAGATGCTTGCAATCCATGAAGGAAAATGCAGTTAGGTTGGGATTGATTGTATAACTAGACTAGATCCCAACTAGACTAGAATCCAATTCATTGGATTACCATCCATTGGAAAATTGGATGCAAGGCCTGGAGACCAAACAAAGGGTTGTTTCTGAAGCCATCATTCAAAGCTACAGTTACATCTGTGCACTGTTGGAGCCTCAACATTTTTAATTATGGTGTTGAAATGCTAAATTTTAAATATGAAATGTATACATTATAAGTACCGTTGCACCCTCACTGGGCATTTTTTTTCCTCTACTGTCTGATTTGTTTTTCTAGTCTTAAATAAAGTAATCACAGAAAATTGGGCGTGGGGTTACCAATCAGACCCTATTTACCAGCTCTTCTTTCCTTTCCCATCACTGCTAATTCCAATCTCAGTGCACCCACACACACATATCAACTCTCTCCCAGTTGTGTTAGCCCCTTTCCTAAATCGGCACTGAGGCAGCATGACAAAGCAGTTTATGAACTTTTCAGAAGTCATTTAACTAATCTTTAAAACAATACAGCAGTATCAGATTCAACTCATCGTGAAAATGTCTACAGACACCACCAACCCCTTCCCCCATTCAAGTTAGACCGAGAAGAATCAAGAAAGAATATCCATGCTTTGCACCCTCTTAAGTGAAAATACTGGAAATACTGAATTCAATTAATAACACAACACCAATTTATTTCCAGAAAAGAGAAACAATTAATATCTTCTAAATCTGTAAAGATTGTACCAGTCAGGATTGCATATCAACTTTCTAATGAAGTAAACTAAGTTGCCTTAAATTTCATTTAGTCTTTGTCTAAAATTTCATTATTTTGTATCCTAGCTAGAAAACAAGTTGCAATTTGAAAGGGAAATCAATAGGACTATTTAACCCTTTTCTTCTCACTTCATCATTTGCATAATTAGCAAAATATTTGCAAGCATTGCAAATTTGATGAACTGGAACATAGTCATAAATTTGAAAGAAACAGACAATTACAAATGTTCTGTTCATACAACCAAATAATTAACCAGCCTCTGCATTGTTAAATTTTGGACATTTAGCATACAGATCTCCACGGGATTCACTGGGTTGCTAAAGCAGCTCTTCTTTTGTACAAACCTCCATTTCATTTTGCATTTCCCATTAACTGATTTTCAAAGAGCTTCACAAGAAAGTCACCAGCCTCTTACCTTGCTTTGGAGCCATTGAACTCAAATTTTCCAGCAAAACCATATGTTTCCTTTGGAGTTGCAACATACTTTAAAAAGGCTTAGCAAATAAAGATGTGCCAAACTTATGCAAATCCTTCCAAAAATAAGAAATATCTTATGAATAATGGCCTTCTCCAGGCTCAGTTTCCAAGTTGTGCAACAGTCTTTTTTAGCTAAATGAACTCCCACTCTTTTTCTTGAACTGCAGCCAAAGACTCTAATTTAAAGCAACTGTCAACTTTGCTATAAAGCTTTCAGAAGAAGTCCACACACAGCAAAAGGGGCAGAAAATCCTCTTGGCTTCCAAACTAAGGAAATGGTTAAATACACTTTAAAATTGTAGCATATTGGGAAGTAAATCTCCCTGAAGTCCATGGGACCATTTTTTCTGAGCACATAAATCTTAAATTATATTGCAAATCTAAGAGGACAATGTCTTCTAGGCAATAACGTAGAACAATAATTGTGCATATTAATTGTTTAAATCAGGGATTCCCCAACCTCCAGGCTGCAACCCAGTACTGGGCCATGGCACATTCAGAACCAGGTTGTGGAAGTATTGCACAAGTGCAGGTGCACACGTGCAGTTCTATTTGCATGAGCAGTGAATGAGTGCCGCACACAGCTTCATTTGTATGATAGGCATGAGTACATGCCTGTTGCTTGCACAAATAGAGCTGTGCACAGCACACACAAAACCATCCCCTCCCCCCTCCCCTGCTGATCCCAAAAGCCAGAAAGCTGGTTTAAATTATCTTATGTTAAAAAAAAAATACATAAAAGAAGAGAATCTCTTCCACTTCTGGTGGAAGTGAACTGGGGGGACCAGAACAGAACCTGTGAGTGCAGCTCAGCTAAGGGCACTACCATGTTTCCCTGAAAATAAGACCCACCCAAAAACAAACCCTAACCTGATTTTTTTGGGTGGGCCTTGTTAGGGATAACATTGTTTTACCCTAACTGGTTTAGGTAAATAATAATATGTAATCATAGTTTGTTAAGTTAAAGTGTCTGCAACTTTAACTGTGGGACAGTAATTAAGGGAGTGGTTGTGAAAGCACTTTAAAAGAAGCAAGACGGCAGCTTGCTCTCTCTGGCTTTGATGATCCCTAATTACTGCTTGGAATCAAGACTGCATTGCTCGAACGGGAGAGAGAAACAAAGGACTGATTTGTAAGTGAACTGACATAGGATATTCTACACGGACTTTGCTAACTGAATATCCCTGAATGGACTGACTAAATGATACATGACTATTGGACTGTTATTTTGCCTATGCTATGAACTCATAATGGAATAAACTATATATTTGATAGCACAAGCGTATCTGTCATTTTTACTGTATGTTAATAAACATACAAGCTTAGCTCACTCATTTATCTGTGTGCCTATCTGACTAAGCTGCACATTCTGTTTAGCTTGTCTCCCTAACCCTGGTTGGGGAAACCAGGCTTAACACTGGTTATGGGCCCAGAGGCTGCAAAGTCAGTTTAACTAGGATAAAACAGATTTATGTAAAAGTGAGAGTTTGTGTTGTTATACATTACAGTAAACAGACAGCTGTGTTTTATTAATTATAGTTTTATATCCATATAAGAAAACATGGCACAAGTCAATCAACAAAGTTTGTCCCTTATATCCAAGCTGGATGGAACAAACTATGTATCATGGTCTATGAAATGTAGTATGCTTCTACGAAGAGAAGGTTTGTGGAACATAATTGAAAATCCACAAAACGTAGAAGAATGGGATCCAGAGGATAAGGAAGATAAATTAAAGATAGAAGAATTTATGCATAAAAATGAACAAGCAATTTGCATTATTGGGTTAACCTTAACTGATAACCAGCTTGTTTATATCCACGGAGAGAATACGGCTGTTGGGTGTTGGCAGAAGCTGAAGAGGATTTATGTTCGAGATAATGTTGGTGCTCACATAAATCTAACACGGAAACTTTTCAGTACACATCTCCATAAGAATGGTGATATGCTGAGTCATTTAAAAACTATGCAAAGCATTTTTCAAGAACTGCACGAGAAAGAGCTTATCTTCTCTGAACTACACCAAGTTTACATAATACTATCTTCCCTCGATGAGAGCTATGACAACTATGTAACTTCACTTGAAATATTGCCAAAGGAAAGCCTAACTTTAACTGATATAACTGGCAGATTGATTGAAGAGGCCAGAAGAAGGCTTGAAAGAGACGAATTAAGGAGGCAGCAACCTCAAAAAGAAGATAACGAAACTCCTACTGCATACGCAATTAAAAAGTGTTTTAATTGTGGAGGAAGAGGACATTTGGCAAGATTTTGTAAAAAGGCAAAGTGCCAGAACGCTGGCCAGAATACAAAAAGTCATCAAAAGATAAAGAAAAATTTAGAGTTAGCCATGTATAGTAACGGAGCTGTAAAAAATAATTTATGGGTGGTTGATAGTGGAGCATCACATTGTATAACAAATGATAAGAAAAATTTTCTTGAAATGTCCAAGAGTACACAGCAGATATCGTTAGCCAATGGCTGGAAACTGAAAGCTAAAGGTCAAGGTATAGCATATTGTTCTTTTATAAAAGAAAATGTAAAAATGTTATATGTACCACAACTTAAGTTTAATTTAATTTCAGTAAGAATTTTGGTTAAACTAGGATATGTAGTTACATTTAGGGGAGATAACTGCATAATTGAGAAAGAAGATAAGAAAATTACTGCATATTTAAGAGGTGAATTATATGTGTTAAATGATGATGGTTTAAAGGTGGCTAACACAATTTATGAAAATAAGAAACCTCATGATGAATGTATTCACTTGTTACATCGAAGGCTAGGGCATTTAAATTTTAAAATGCTTAAGAAAACTGTTGAATTATCTAAGGGAATAAGTTTGAAACCTTGTCATAAGTATTTGCAATGTAATGCCTGTAATCAAAGTAAGGCCAGGGTTACACCGGCTAATAGAGTTGATGGATTTACTATTAAAGAGCCTTTAGAGGTAGTATTTGCAGATTTAATAGGTCCTAAAAAACCAAGTGTAGGAGGAGCTCGTTACATACTAAGTATAATGGACCATTATTCTAGATATGGGTTTTGCTATTTAATGAAGAGCAAAACTGAAACGTATCAAAATCTCTTTAATTGGATTAAATTTGCTGAAAGAAAAACTAAAAAGAAATTAGTAACTCTTATAACAGATAATGGTACAGAATTTACAAATAATAAATTCCAGAACAGACTAAGAATGTTAGGTATTCAACATAAAAAGTCTGCACCATATAGGCCACAACATAATGCCTTTATAGAGAGAAGAGGCCAAACATTACAATCAATGGCACGAACTATGATGTCTGATTCAGGATTACCTGACAATTTGTGGGGAGAAGCAATAATGTGTGGTAATCATATATTAAATAATGGTGTTAATTCAACAACAGGTGAATTACCATTCACACTGTGGCATGGTACAAAACCTGATTTAAGTTACATGCACACATTTGGAGCACCAGCATGGGTGCATATCCCTTCACAACTTAGACACAAAGGACAACATAGAGCTAAAAGATTATATTTTGTAGGATATACATCTAATCATAGATCTTATAGATTCTGGGAACCAGGTACATATAGAGTTTACACCAGTGCTAGTGCTAAATTCCTAGAACATGTAGGATGGAATAGATTAGAGCAAGATTTAAATAATGAAGTAATTATTGAACCCTACAAAAGGCAGAAAGATCAAACTAGTTATAAGAAGAGTCCAATTAAAGAAGAAGTCCATGAAGAGCAAATAGGACCAGAACAAGAGGAAACAGTTGATCAGGAAGAGTTAGATAATCAAGAAGAGTTAATAAATAAAAGTCCACCTGTAAGTCCTGTAATACCTAGACGTACTACACGTGTAACTAGACCACCTGATAGATATCAAGCAAGTATAGTTTGCCAAGTAACTAAAGTTCCAAGTAGTGTAGATGAACTTAGGATGTATCCTGCTAAGGATCAGGAGAATTGGCAAAAGGCAATGAAAAAGGAACTAAATTCATTAAAGGTAATGAAAGTTTATGAAGATACTAAATTACCTCCAGGAGAAAAATCCATTGGGTGCAAATGGATATTTAAAGTAAAAACTGGAAATGATGGGACTGTTACCCATAAAGCTAGGTTAGTAGCTCAAGGATTTAATCAAACTGCATCTGATTACGATGAAGTTTTTGCACCAAGTCTTAAAGCAACATCTTTAAGAGCAGCATTAGTGTGGGCAGCTAAGAAAAACTATGTCATTAACCATTTAGATGTAGAAACTGCTTATCTACATGCACCATTGCAGCACACTGTATATTTAAGAAAACCAGTAGGTATAAAAGACAATAAAGTAAATAGTAATGATTGTTGGAAACTCAAAAAGAGTCTTTACGGGTTGAAACAATCTGGGTTTGAGTGGAACCAATATATTGTGAAAGAGTTAAACAATATAGGTTTTAAATCTGGTTTAGCAGATCCATGTGTATTTAAAAGAGAAAATAATGGAACGGTGTCATTATTGTTATTATTTACAGATGATATTGCTTTGATAACTAAGACTAATAATGAAGCTAACGAGATTATATCATTATTAGCCAAAAAGATAAAATTAAAGCATTTAGGTGAAATTAAAAAGTATCTAGGATTGACAATTAACAAAACAAAAAATGGTTTTAAGATATCTCAAGAAGATAAAATTTGCCAATTAATTAAAACGTTTAAAATGGAACTTTGTAAACCGGCAAAGACTCCAATGAGTCAGGAAGTTTGCCAAACTGATGATCAAAGTCCCAAATTTGATAAGTCCATATATCAATCTTTGATTGGCAGCTTATCATATATAAGCAATTGGTCTAGGCCAGATATAGCTTATAGTGTAAATCAGCTGGCACGTTTTAATTCAGATCCACATCAATGTCATTGGCAATCATTAAAGAGAATTTTAAGATATCTTAAAGGAACACTGAACCATGCATTGTATATAGAACCAAAGGGTGATTTGATTCTTAGTGCCTATGCAGATGCAAGTTTTGCAACTGATATAAACACTAAAAAATCAACATCTGGGATGGCTATATTATTTGGTAAGACACTCATAGGGTGGAGGTCAATCAGACAACAGCATATCAGCTTGTCCACGATGGAAGCGGAATTTTCATGTCTGTCATTATTATGCACTGACTTGATTTTGTACAGTTATTATTAGACATGGGTATAACTGTAAAAGATTCCATTATTGTGTACGAGGATAATCAAGCAGCTATAAAATTAGCTCCTAGTATTGCTGTAAAAACTAGATCAAAGCATACTGATTTAAGATACTTAAATGTTAGAGAATCTGTAAAGAATGGGCTAATTAAATTGGAATAATGCATGACAGAAGAAAACATTGCAGACCAATTTACAAAAGCTCAAGGAGTAACTAAGTTTAAAGAGAGTTGTAACAAATATGATTTAAAGATGTAAATAGTTATATTTATTATTATTTCCTAAAAGGGGAGAATGTTAGGGATAACATTGTTTTACCCTAACTGGTTTAGGTAAATAATAATATGTAATCATAGTTTGTTAAGTTAAAGTGTCTGCAACTTTAACTGTGGGACAGTAATTAAGGGAGTGGTTGTGAAAGCACTTTAAAAGAAGCAAGACGGCAGCTTGCTATCTCTCTGGCTTTGAAGTTCCTGATTACTGCAAGGACACAAGACTGCATTCCTCGAACGGGAGAGAAAACAAAGGACAGACTTGTAAGTGTATTGACATAGGGTATTCAACACGGACTTTGCTAACTGAATATCCCTGAATGGACTGACTAAATGATACATGACTATTGGACTGTTATTTTGCCTATGCTATGAACTCATAATGGAATAAACCATATATTTGATAGCACAAGCGTATCTGTCATTTTTACTGTATGTTAATAAACATACAAGCTTAGCTCACTCATTTATCTGTGTGCCTATCTGACTAAGCTGCACATTCTGTTTAGCTTGTCTCCCTAACCCTGGTTGGGGAAACCAGGCTTAACAGGCCTAATATAAGCCCTACCCCAAAAATAAACCTGGGGGATGGACATGGCCAACACGAGAGGCAGCAATTGCGCAGGAGTCAACAGTTTCTGGCTGCAGTCACTGCCCACTGGCCCCTTGGCCCTGTGCAAATACTGTTAATTCCAAGTAGGTAGGAGGGGAGAAGACAGGCAATCTGGATGTGCTGTGCAGCTGCCTGACTCATGGGAGACTCGCGGGAGGTTTGTACAACAACACCGGCAGCAGGCAGAGGCATGGGGGATTGGGGAGGCAGGTGATTCTGAATGATCGGCACAGCTGCGGGCAAGCCAAGAGATGGTGGAACAGAGTTGGGGTTGCCTCTGGTTCCATCTGGCTCTGCTGCACACTTTTCACCCAGAGGGAAGGGAAGCTTCGTGTGCTTGCAAAGGTGCTTGCTTTGAAATGAACTAATTACTCTGTTTCAAACTCTCCTCTTTGCAAGCACACAAAGCGTTGAATTTCTGTCATTTCTTCATCTGGGCAAAAGTATTTGGTCCTCTATTAGGTGTTTGGGAATGAAACAAATCACTGCTCTGACAGGCACCTGCACAGTGTTGGGATCACCTGCCTCGTCCATCCCCATGCTTCTGCCTGCTGCTGGTGTTACCACAAAAGTCTCCCGTGAGTCTCCCCTGAGTTAGGCAGCTGCACAGCACATCCAGATCTCCTATCCTCTCCCCCTGCCTGTGTCCCCACACTCAGAATTAACAGTTTTTGCCCTGCATCAAGGAGAACAAGGCAAGCCGAGAGCTTGGCCCATTGCAGCTGCGGCCAAGCAGAAAGCGGGATAGAGAGAGCAGGCCAGCAGTAGCTGTGCTCCCACTCCCATTGGCCCCCATGCTCGCTGCCTCCTGCACTTAAAAAAAAACAAGACCTTCCCAAAAATAAGCTCAAGTGCTTATTTTCAAGTCCCAAAGAAAATAAGATGGAGTCTTATTTTTGGGGAAACATGGTAATTCATGACTGTCCAAGGTTTGTGGCTTTAAATTTTAATAGTGAAGTAGTAATCACTTCCATTGGATCATTTCAATTGAGAACAGAGTAACCAATTGGATGGGAGAGTTAATTTCACTCCTTCTGGATCATAGTATTGCTGGTTGAATCAGTTGGACAGGACTTCTCAAATCCATCTACAGATTTTTTACAAAACTTCCCTGCACTTCCATATTGTATGTGACCAAACTGAGATATGCAGCTTTTAATACAAAGAGGATCCTCTTCGTCCCAAGGAAATTCATTTTCAAGAGGTCCAGTTATGAAATAGCATAAGAAATTCAGATGGTCAGCAGCCAGGAAGTCAAAACCTGATAGAACAACAGAATAACATAGTTGGAAGGGACTTAGAAGACTTAGAATAACTTTGTTGTCACTTTCCATTAATCAGCATACGTTAAAATGAAATTTCCTTGCATACAGCTCACAAAAAGTCACCACCTCCAATATACACTACATAAACATAATGAAATAAATAAATAGATAATATTATGCATATGCATAGTATTATATGACATATAATATTATATGACACAGAGAAACAACATAGTCTAATCCAGGTATATACATGTAGATGGCAAGAAAAACAAATCTTGTGAGTTTACCAGATGGATGGCATAGGGGAAAAAGTTGTTACAGAATCTGATAATCCTGCTAGAAATACTTCGAAACCTCCTTCCAGAGGAGAGCAACAGAAGCAGACCATGTGTGGGGTCTCTAACAATGCTTTGAGGTCTAAGCACATAACATTTATAAGCAGTATCCTGTGGCAGCTAAATTTCAAAACTGACAGGCTTTGTGGATGCCTTACATCCTGAATAACAGAAGGCGAGCTTTCTATAATCTTCTCGACTGTCCTTATTACTTTTTGTATGGATTTTCTATCTGAGGCACTCCTGCCACCAAACCAAACAGTGATGCAGTTTGTCAAAATGCTCTCAGTTGTGCCTCTGTAAAAAGTGGCCAGGTGTTCTGACCCACGCCCTTTTCCAACAAATCAAACACAATCCAAAAGGAACAGACACCTTGTAATGCTTTTGCAAAATAATTAGCTGTGATAAGCACAAGCCTTGCCACACTGTGCAAGACTTGCCAAAAGATAACAGACAAGAAGTAATTTGCAATACAAGAATCTTCAAATACAAACTCAGGATACTGGAACATCCACGAGGCTGGAGTTTCAAAACGACTTTGCCTTCTGCAAAGTACATTCGTTTCACAGCTGGCTTTTATCTTCTTGAAGGAGGGGCCATTACCTTGCAGTCTTACTCCTGAGTCACCCGTGCTGTTGTAGCTGCTGTTTCCTACAAGCAATCCTGTGTGCGTGCGCACTTGGAACAGGCTCCTCGGGAACCTCCTCATCACTGCTGCCAGGCCCCATAATCCACTCCCTAGGTCCTGGCCCCTCATCTGAGTCCTCACTCTCCTCAGCCGTCCGCACCTGCTGCTGGCTAACCACAACACTAGGACAGAAGAAGAAAGATATGTTCTCCTCATCCAATGCAGGAAACATAGATGCTAGTTTGTACTGTTACTAAGAATGACATGTGGAGAGACCAGATCGTTAGTTATCTGTACCCCCAGATATTTAATACTGTTGATCACCTCTACAGCTGCATCCTTGATACTGAGTGGAATATGACTATGCTAGTTCTTTGTAAAATCTACAATGATCTACTTTGTTTTATTAACATTTAGAACCAGGTTACTTTTATTGCACCAATCCACCAGAGCCCTCACTTCTTCCCTATAAGCATTTTCACTATCATCCCAGATAAGACCCAGCACTGCCATGTCATTCACATACTTCACAATATGATTCATAGCAGATTTGGCACAACAGTCATGGGTCATCAATGTAAACAGTAGTGGACTCAAGAAACAGCTCTGTGGGGAACTTGTACTCATGAGTATTCTACTGCTCCAGGTGTCCCAAGCTAAGATAAAGCATACAGGAAAGTGCAACATCTATAGAGTGGTTCTTCTGATAGGCAAACTGTAATGAGTCAAATGTAGGGGAAAGGCATGAAACCATGTAGTCCTTTACCAATCTCTCAAAACACTTCATCATAATGTAAGTGAGTGCAATTGGATAGTAATCATTAAGGTATGTTATTATAGTTTGGAGGGGGGGGCACTGGTACAGTTATTGCAGTCTCAAAACATGATGAAACCATGGGCTGATGCAATGAGAGATTGAAGAAAATCTCTGTGAGAACAGTGGCCAGCTGTTCAGCACAGTCCTTAAATATTCAGGGATATTATCAGGACCCACAGCTTTTTGAGTATTGGCTTTCTGCAGGACCTTATGAACAGTTGTATCAAACCCGAGCACCTGCTTATCAGGAAGGAGAACAGCCTTCCTTGTTGGAATATTGTTTGTGACCTTGAACCATCCACAAACATACTGTGTTTCCCCAAAAGTATGACCTACTCAGAAAATAAGTCCTAGCTTGATTTTTACATGTGTGCCCAATATAAGCCCTATCCCCCCAAAATGAGCCCTAATTAAGACCGCCACCCACTCCAGGGCACACAGATAAAAATTAAGCTAGGCTGGGGATGAGGGAGGTGGGGCTGCTCTACTACTTACCTTTGGATAGTTGCAACTAGGCCTCGCACACCTTGGCCCATTTCTTCTGCAGCCAGCAAAGCTTTCCTGAAGGCCTTTCTAGTCGATAACAGAGCTCTGAATCAATCCGGAACTCTGTTATTGGCTGCAGACAAAGAAGTTGGACAAAGAAGTTCCTGAAGGCCTCTGATAATGAAAAAGAGGCCAAGGGCAACACACACAAGTGAGGTGCATCAGTGGATGATATTCTGCCCCCAAAATAAGACCTGGTGCCTTTTTTGATGGCAAAAAAATAATAAGACAGGGGGCTATTTTGGGGGAAAACATGGGTATTTAGCTTGGTTAGAGAATCCGTGTTACCCTTACATGTCAGGGAAGCTGCCTTATAGTCAGTAATAACTCAAATACCTTGCCACATATCTCAGGTCCATAGGATCTTGAAAGAAATGCTGTACTTTACTGACAGCCCACTTTGCTGTTTTTATAGCATGTCTCAAATCAGCGTTTGCTTTTCCAAGTGCTGCCACATCACCTGATTTGAAAGCAGTGTTTCTCACCTTTAATATTGCACAGACCTCCTGAGACATCTAAGGTTTGCTCGCATAACAATAGTCTTAAGAACACTGACATCCTCTGTACACTTTTGAATATAAGCAGATCCAGTAGAAGCATACTGTTTCACATCAGTATGTTGTCCATTTGTTGCAGCCTGTTTAAGTATGTTCCAATCTGCGAACTCAAAGCAATCCTGTAGAGAAATGGTTCCCAAAGTGGGCGGTACTGCCTCCTGGGGGGTGGTGGGATGCCTTAAGGGGGCACTAAGAGGTAAGGGGGCCAGCAGGGGGGCACTAAGAGGCAGCCTGCATGGCCAGTGCCTTGAACACCCCCCCCCACTGCCTCTTAGTGCCCCCAATTGGGCTGGCAGAGGGGTGCTAAGAGGCGGTGGGGGACTTTCGAGGCACCGGCCTTGCAGGCTCACCCCATTGACTGTTGCAACGCTCCGTAGCTAGCAACTCAAAAGGCGGCAGCAGTGGCACGTTGGGAAAGTAGAGCAACATGCCACTGCAGTCATATTCGACGCACCAGCTCTGCAGGCTCATCCCATTGAGCCCCTTGCACCACTCCAGTGCAACAGTCAATGGGGTGAGCCTGTGGTGCCGGCGCCTCGAATGCCCCCCTGCCGCCTCTTAGCATACCTCTGCCAGCCCACTTGGGTTGCTAAGAGGTGGCAAGGGGGGTTTCAAGGTGCTGGCCCTGCAGGCTCACCCCATGGACTGTTGCACCACTCCGGAGCCAGTGCCTCAAATGCAGTGGTGGCAGCTTTGCTTTACTTTCCCAACGTGCAGCACCTCAATGTTAGAGTATGTGAAATCTAGGGTATTCCCACCTCTAGTAGGAAAGTCCACATTTTGATGAAAATTGGGGAGGGCTGCTTTCAAATCAGTCTGAGTGAAATCCCCTACCACAATGAAAACTCCCTTCAGATGAATAATTTGCAAGTCATTGATAGTGCTGTAAAGAACATTTCATTCTTGTGGCACTAGGGGAAATATACAGAGCTATGATTAGAATAACAATAAATTATCTTGGCAAATAAAAGGGTCTACATTTAACAGTCAAACACTTGACCTCAGGAGAGTACTGGCTAGAGACTATCTTAGCATTAATACACCGTCTCTTGTTAATATAAATACATACATCCCCACCACAGGATTTTCCACTCAAAATACAGCTCCTGTCCAGTTGAAATGTTGAAAAGCCCATCATACTGATGGCATTGTCTAGAATAGATGACTTTAACCATATCTTTGTCAGGACTATAGCACAGCAGTCTCCTTGGAGGTCTTCTAGTCCAAACTCCTGCTCAAGCAGAAAACCCTATACCATTTCAGAAAAATCGTTGTACAATCTCTTCTTTAAAATCTCCAGGGTTGGAGTACCCACAGCTTCTGGAGGCAACTTGTTCCACTGATTAATTATTCTAACTGTTAGGAAATTCTCCTTAGTTGTAGATTGCTTCTCTCCTTGATTAGTTTCCATCCATTGCTTGCGTTATGATATGTACAGAATAACCCTTGAGTAACAAGGATATGCACATGGAAACGTTTATGAGAATAGTTATGAATAATTATCCAGCCACACACAGATACACTAAATTGAGTTAAAGTTTACTTTAAGAAATAGCACAGTCCAAGTCATATACATTTTACAGTCCAAAGAATATCCAATTACAAAGTCTTCTTACCAGTTGCCTTTATCATTTACAGTAAACAAAGATATCAAAGTATAAGCACAGCTTATATAGCAACAGAATGTCAGAGATACAGAATGTCAGAGAGACAATGTCAGAGAGAGCAAGCCATGATCTCTAGCTCCCTCTTACAGCAATTTGCAATGCAACCAACTAATCGGAACATAGTACAAATCAATAGTACAAATCAAAAAATCATAGTACAAATCAAAGTGACTTTGTCTTAAAGCTACAAACATACATTGTTGGTTTATATATTGCCAACCCAACTAATTGGTGGACAGATTCCTAACAGCTTGTCCTGCTTTCAAGTACTATGGAAAATAGATTGACTCTTCCTTGTAGCAACCCATCACATAATGGAACACTGTTATCATGTCACCACTAGTACTTCTTTTCATTAAACTAGACATAACCAATTCCAGAAACCATTCTTTATACGTTTTAGCTTTCAATCCCCTAATCATCTTTGTTGCTCTTCTCTGCACTAGAATCTCAGCATCTTTTTTATACTGTGGTGACCAGGGGTGGGATTCAAATTTTTTAACAACTGGTTCTGTGGCTTAGTTGGTGGGCATGGCTTCGTGGTCATGTGACTGGATGGACATGGCTTGGTGGTTATGTGACGAGGTGGCTGTAGCCAACTCAACATCACTCACATCAAGGGGCACTTCTCCTCATCTGGCTCTCGTGACAGTGAGGATGCTGCAATGTCAGGATTATAAGTGTGAAAAACGGTCATAAGTCACTTTTTTCAGTGCCATTGTAACTTTGAATAGTCACTAAATGAACTGTTGTAAGTCAAGGATTACCTATACAAAAATACAAAAAGCTTCTTTGCTTGCAAAAAGTTGCCCTAAATACCAATCATTAGATTAAAAATACCTGCAAGCCAGAGTTACAAATCAGGCAGGGTGCCAGAGCACCTTGAGGATTTAAAATAGTTAAAATGCAATGATAACTATCATCAGCCAACTCTTGCTCATAAAGTGAAACCCTTTAGCAGAGAGATCATTTAAGTTCTCCAGAAAGAGCACACACAGGAGAAGCAATGCTTAGGACCATTTGCACCACTTAAAGACACCAGCTGGTCTCACTCACCTCACAAGATATACTAAGGAAAGGTCACATGCCCCCCCAGAAAGGCAGTAAAAAAATCAGTACCAAGCTTGCATCCTGCCTCTTGGAAGTACATCCCAAAAGGACAGTGCCAGGAACCACAAAAGCAGTGAAGGAAGACCACCACCCCCGCTCCCCAGATAGAAAAAGAAATTACAAAGCAGGAAAAAATTCAAACACAATACAAATAATTAAGTCACAACAGTAACTGTTGCTTGTTAAACCAATTATCAAAACAAATAGACACTGGAACTTGCCAGATTTCTCAACCCAGTTTCTTTTCAGGAACAGTGATTAACCTTTTTCCTTCTGAACAATGCTGAATAGGGAAAATCATCCCATCAATAAATGCAGGATTAAATGTCACCAAGTATACAATTAAACTTCACCAAAAACCAGTTTTAGACCAAAACTCAGAAAGGGTATGTAAATTCATGTTTGAATGTCAATCTTTCAGCTAGCCAAGAAGCCTTGCTGAATGTCACTCATGTTGGTTCCCTGTCATTAAAAGCTTCTTTCCAGCAACTCTGTTTCATTATTCAATTATTTCTTCAAATGCTAACTCCAACAGGGGAGTATTTCCTCCCAACAGCAGTGTAAAAAGCTTAAAACAACCCTTTTCCTTTAAGAAAATCAAGCTGTCAGGTTTCCAAGTGAAATTGCTACATACATGTCAATTTCAGGCTCCACACAAGCAAAGTACCAGCAAAGAATAGGATAGGATAGGAAAGGATAGGATAGGATAGGATAGAATAGAATAGAATAGAATAGAATAGAATAGAATAGAATAGAATAGAATAGAATTCTTTCTTGGCCAAGTGTGATTGGACACACAAGGAATTTGTCTTAGTGCAAATGCTTTCAGTGAACACAAAAGATACATTCATCAAGAGTCAAGAATCATCAGGTACAACAAGCAATCAAATCATATTAGGAAACAGTCAATATAAATTGTAAGGATTCAAGCAACAAAGTTACAGTCATACAGTCACAAGTGGGAGGGGATGGGTGATAAGGAGTGATGAGAAGATTAATAGTAATAGTGCAGACTTTGTAAATACAGGTAAAACTCGAAAAATTAGAATATCGTGCAAAAGTTCATTTATTTCAGCAATGCAATTTAAAAGGTGAAACTAATATATGAGATAGACTTATTACATGCAAAGTAAGATAGTTCAAGCTGTGATGTGTCATAATTGAGATGAATATGGCTTACAGCTCATGAAAACCCCAAATCCACAATCTCAGAAAATTAGAATATTGTGAAAAGGTTCAATATTCTAGGCTCAAAGTGTCCCACTCTAATCAGCTAATTAAGCCATAACACCTACAAAGGGTTCCTGAGCTTTTAAATGGTCTCTCAGTCTGGTTTAGTAGGAATCACAATCATGGGAAAGACTGCTGACTGACAGTTGTGCAGAAAACCATCATTGACACCCTCCATAAGGAGGAAAAGCCTCAAAAGGTAATTACAAAAGAAGTTGGGTGTTCCCAAAGTGCTGTATCAAAGCACATTAATAGAAAGTTATGTGGAAGGGAAAAGTGTGAAAGAAAAAGGTGCACAAGCAGCAGGGATGACCGCAGCATGGAGAGGATTGTCAGGAAAAGGCCATTGAAAAGTGTTGGGGACTTTCACAAGGAGTGGACTGAGGCTGGAGTCAGTGCACACACAGACGGATCCTGGACATGAGCTTCAAATGTCGTATTCCTCTTATCAAGCCGCTCCTGAACAACAAACAACGACAGAAGCATCTTACCTGGGCTAAAGAAAAACAGAACTGGTCTGTTGCTCAGTGGTCCAAGGTCCTCTTTTCTGATGAGAGCAATTTTTGCATCTCATTTGGAAACCAAGGGGCCAGAGTCTGGAGGAAGAATGGAGAGGCACACATTGCAAGATGCTTGAAGTCCAGTGTGAAGTTTCCACAGTCTGGGTTGATTTGGGGAGCCATGTCATCTGCTGGTGTTGGTCCACTGTGCTTCATTAAGTCCGGGGTCAACGCAGCCATCTACCAGGAGATTTTGGAGCACTTAATGCTTTCTTCCACAGACGAGCTTTATGGGGATGCTGACTTCATTTTCCAGCAGGACTTGGCACCTGCCCACACTGCCAAAAGCACCAAAACCTGGTTCAATGACTGTGGGATTACTGTGCTTTTTTGGCCAGCAAACTTGCCTGACCCGAACCCGAATCTATGAGGCATTGCCAAGAGAAAGATGAGAGACATGAGACCGAACAATGCAGAAGAGCTGAAGACTGCTATTGAAGTATCCTGGTCTTCCATATCACCTCAGCAGTGCCACAGGCTGATAGCTTCCATGCCACACTGCATTGAGGCAGTAATTGCTACAAAAGGGGCCCATACCAAGTACTGAGTACATATGCATGCTTATACTTTTCAGAGGTCCGATATTGCTCTATGTACAATCCTTGTTTTATTGATTGCATGTAATATTTCTGAGATTGTGGATTTGGGGTTTTCATGAGCTGTAAGCCATCATCATAACAATTATGACAAATCATGGTGTTGTAACTATGTATCATTGCAACTAAGGATCATTCATGTGTAATCATTAACTTCTGTCTCTTCAGTGACCTTTGCAAGGCACGTACAAGGGACAAGGAGCTAGATGGTTGTTAATAAGCTTATCCACATTGTTAATGATCTGTCTGGTATGCAGCTTTGTAAACATGCACATGCTGATGGAATTATCATGTTTGACTTGAGCTTTGATTAAATCATTTTCTTGTAAAAAAGCACAATAAAAGAGCATGTGCCAAGACATTTGGGGCGCGCTCATCCCGAGGAACTTCGCCTCCTGTCATTTCTCTCTCCTTCGTTCCCTATCATGAGCCGCCCATCTGATGCGGGATAGCAGATACCGCATTCTGGTGACCCCGACGTGATTCCCCAAGGGCGCCCATATCTTATCAGCTCGATGGGAGCTGTGCATCGCCAGGCCTGAAGCGAATTGCACATCATCGGATCTGAAACACGGTCTCGACTTTCGTAAGTATGGGTGGAAACTTTTCTCAACAACAGACGCAGCATCTGAAGGAATTGAGGGAGTTAGTCGCTTCTTCTTCTAAATATTCTGCTAATTTAAAGGGCTCGCCTGTAAAAATGAAACCTATTGCTACATTATTGGCTTATGTGTGGCAACATTGTCCCAATTATTCAGAGGAAGGGTCCTTAAAAATTTCCACTTGGCAAAAAATTGGTGAACATCTCCATAGTCCTCCTCGTGCACCTATTGGCATTTTGGTCACTTGGAGGAAAATTATGGAGGCTTTAATGGTCCATTATAAAATAGAAGCAGGGAGTGTGTTTGAATCTCCCCCGCCAAGTTATGATAACTTTTCAATTTGCTCTAACTCAGGCAGAAGCTGCTGCCATTATTCAACAATGCCCCACGTGTAGTAAGCAAGGACATTCCATTCCCATAGGAGTAAATCCTAGAGGATTAAAAGCTTGTGAAATTTGGCAAATGGATGTAACTCAGTATCCACCTTTTGCCCCTTGGAAATATTTGCACGTTTCCATCGATACATATTCAGGATTTATTCTGGCTACTCCTCAAAGGGGAGAAACTGTAAAACATGTCATCAATCATTCAATTCGTACCTTTGCCTAGCTGGGACATCCAAAAGAAATCAAAACTGACAATGGACCTGCATATACAAGTTCTGCGTTCCAGGACTTCTGTAACAGATGGGATGTAACCCACAAGTTTGGGATTCCCTACAACAGCCAGGGGCAGGCTATTGTGGAACGAGCGAACTTATCTCTGAAACGTGCTCTTGATCGATATTCGTTGTGGGAAAAAACCCCGAACCTCCCAGCATTGCAAAATTCTCTTAACATTTGTCTTTACACTTTAAACTTTCTTAATCTGACTGGCATTCCTCCCACTTCTGCTGCTTTGTGTCATTTTTCCTCCCCCTCACCCCCGCCTAACAGACCTCTGGTATATTATCGCAGATTGCCAGATCCCGCCTGGCAGGGTCCCGCTGAGCTTCTCACTTGGGGACGAGGCTATGCTGCGATTTTACTACTAGACAAAACCACTTGCTGGATCCCTGGTAGGGCGGTTAGACTCTATCATGGGAATTCCTCTGCTACATCTGTATCTTAAAACTCTTCCTGATATTCTTGTCTATATCTTCTTTGCAATTTCTACCTTACTTCAACAAAACCTATGCTTCCTGTCAAAAGACTATTCGTGTTAAAACCATTTCATTAATAGAAGACTATTATACTTGTTCCATGTGGGTACGTCATGAAAATGCTACCCGTAGTTTTCACTCTGTCACTTCTGTTTTGTTTAAAGAACACTCTCCCCTCGCTCTTTTGTTCCTTCTTTACTCTTCCTATGGAAAGGAACCTTAAAATCTTTTCCTCTATTCAATCTAAACATAGGGGGACCTAGATGTCCTTCTATTGTATTATGGGTTCCCCCACCCCAACTAACATCCTTGATGAATTACCAAATTAATCTTTATTGTCATTATTGTAATTATTATCCTTTTTCTACTAATTGAATTCCCTCCTCATTTCGCAAATGTTCTACAACTTGTCCATAGCCCTCTCTCCTGCTTGTGATGTTTTTATATACCCGAACTCTGATCCTGTCAACAAACAACGCTTCAAAAGAACTGTCCATGACGATCCGCAGAAGCCTCATAGAAAATATAATATTGCTTGGACTATAACTGACTTTCAAGGCGTTCGTTTAAGTTCTACAACCAATTTTTCTCGCATAGAAGACTTCTACCCACTACTTCAATTCGATTTGGCAGACGCACCCACACAACCAGGGGATATTCTGCAATCTACACCACTTCAGGAGGAACTGTAACATCCTCCTGAAAGGAATGTATTTTATCCCTGGCAATAATTTTGTTTGGACTTGTTCCACCGGTCTCACGGCATGTGTCCATGGGGATGAAATTGTTAAATCCAAATCATTTTGCATTCAAGTATGGCTTGTGTGTATAACTCTGATGATTTTATATCCCTACAGGTACCCATGGAATACCCCCTTTTGCAAAATCGTAAAGATTTAGATCTGTTATTTTTTAAAACAAGGGGGATTGTGTGCTATGCTTAAAGAAGAATGTTGTCTTTATGCCGATAGCAGGGGGGCTTGTTTTCTATTTCGCCATGGTTTACAACCTTTTTTAACTGCATTGGCAGGATCATTAATAATCATTATATTGATATGTATTATAGGACCTTGTTGTTTTAATAGAATATTGCAATTTTTTTAAAAAAATCAATTATCCTCTATAACTGCTGATGTTAATGTGCTATTGCAAGCTCATGTTATGTCCTCAACACCGGACGAAAAAATGTCATTGCTGAGTTACCGCTCCTTGGACAACCCTGACGCTGACGGGTCGCACTCTTGCCCAGATGACGGGGACGGCGAACATTCCATAAAAATGGTTCCTGTCTTCTCGGACGAGGAAGAAGACTCGTCATAAATAATAAAAACAGAGGAGATGTTGTAACTATGTTTCATTGCAACTAAGTATCATTCATGTGTAATCATTAACTTCTGTCTCTTCAGTGACCTTTGCAAGGCACGTACAAGGGACAAGGAGCTAGACGGTTGTTAATAAGCTTATCCACATTGTAAATGATCTGTCTGGTATGCAGCTTTGTAAACATGCACATCCTGATGGAATTATCATGTTTGACTTGAGCTTTGATTAAATCATTTTCTTGTAAAAAAGCACAGTAAAAGAGTGTGTGCCAAGACATTTGGCGCGCGCTCATCCCAAGGAACTTCGCCTCCTGTCGTTTCTCTCTCCTTCGCTCCCTTTCATGAGCCGCCCATCTGATGTGGGATAGCAGATACCGCATCATGGCTTGAACTATCTTGCTTTGCATGTAATGAGTCTATCTCGTGTATTAGTTTCACCTTTTAAGTTGCATTACTGAAATAAATGAACTTTTGCACGATATTCTAATTTTTTGAGTTTCACCTGTAGTTGGACAGTGTTGAAGAAATTATTTGTTTAGCAGAGTGATGACGTTTGGGGAAAAACTGTCCTTGTGTCTAGTTGCTCTGGTGTGCAGTGCTCTATAGCATTGTTTTGAGGGTAGGAGTATATGTCTGGGATGTGAGGGGCCTGTAAATATTTTCACAGCCCTCTTTTTGACTTGTGCAGTATACAAGTCCTCAGTTGAAGGCTGGTTGGTTGTAATTGTTTTTTCTGCAGTTCTAATTACTCTCTGGAGTCTATGTCTGTCTTGTTGGGTTGCAGAATCAAACCAGACAGTTATAGTGCAGATGACAGACTCAATAATACCCCTGTAGAACTATATCAGCAGCTCCTTGGGCAGTTTGAGCTTTCTGAGTTGGCATGGAAAGAACATTCTTTGTTGTGCTTTTTTGATGAGGTTTTGGATGTTAGGTGTCCATTTTAGGTCATGTGATATGATAGAACCTAGAAATTTGAAGGTCTCTACTGTTGAAACTGTGTTGTCTAGGATTGTAAGAGGTGGTAGTATGGGAGGGTTTCTCCTAAAGCCTGCCACCATTTCTATGGTTTTGAGTGTGTTCAGTTCTATAGTGTTCTGGTCACACCATGAGGCAAGTTGTACAACTTCCTGTCTGTATGCGGATTTGTCGTTTCAAATGAGACCAATCACTGTTGTGTCATCTGCAAACTTCAGTATTTTAAAAAGGAGAAAAGGAGAAAAAAAACTCCAGAGAAGCTCCAGAAACAGGAAGTCTAATCCTGCCAAGAACATAATAAGGGCTAATGGAGAGGCAGTTTCTATAAGCAACACCACCAGAATGTTTCCTTTCTGCCTTCCTTACAGGATTAGGCCAGTAAAATGGAAAAAAACAAAATGAGATTTCTTCTAACAACTGGTTTCCGAACTGCTTAGAAAGTTAACAACCGGATCCAGTGAATAGGTGAGAACTGGTAGAATCCTACCCCTGGTGGTGACCAAACCTGGATGCAGTATTCCAGATGTGATCTTATCAAGGCATTATAAAGGGATATGAAGACTTCCCACGATGTTGATTCTGTTCCTCTGCTTTTTTGACAGCTGCAGAACATTGCTCATTCATATTTAAGTGATTGTCTACTAGAACTCCTAGATCCCTCTTGCAGTTACTACTATTGAGCCAGGTACCACCTATTCTATTCATGCATTCAGTTTTTCTTGCTTAAATGTGGAACCTCACTATTGAATTTTATTTTGTTTAGATAGGGCTCAGTTTCCAAGTCTGTCAAGACCCTTTTGTACCTTGAGCCTACCTTCTAGAGTGTTGGTTATTCCTGCAGTTGGATGTCATCTGCAAAGAAGAGTTCCTCTTCTATCCCCTCATCTAAATAATCCCCCCATTGATGAAGATATTGAAGAGTACTGGGCCTAAAACAAAAACCTTGGGGTATACCACTTCATACTTCCCTCCATGTAGATTCAGTTCCATTAAGGAATACGAATTGAATGTGGTTGGCCAGCCAGTTACAGTGGTGATGCTGTCTATCCCATATTTTTCCATCTTAGTAGATTGTTGTCTCCTTTATCAAATGCCTTACTGAATCCAAGTAAGTTATATCCACAGCATTTCTTTGATTCACTAATTTTGTCACTTTGTCAAAGAATACAATAAGATTTGCCTGGCATGATCTGTTTTTAACAAACTCATATTGGATTTGGTGATAGCAATATCAATAGCACTTGGACTTATATACTGCTTCGCAGTACTTTTATAGCCCACTCTAAGTTGTTTATAGCCAGCATATTGCCACCAACAATCTGGGGTGTCATTTTACCCACCTTGGAATGATGGAAGGCTGAGTCAACCTTCAGCCTGGTGAGATTCGATCTGCCAAATTATGCAGCCAGTAGCCAGCAGAAGTAGCTTGCAGTGCTGCATTTTACCCATTGCACCACTACAGCTCCTTTTTGTTTACCTGAAAGTATTCATGGATTCATTGTTTATTAACTTTTCAAGAATCTTCCCAGGTACTGATGTCAGGCAGATAGGTCTGTAGTTCCCTGGATCCATTTCTCCCCTTTTTTGAAGATTGGAAAATCAACCTTTTTCCAGGCACCTGATAGTTCCCGGTGCTCCAGAATTTTTGAAAGATAGGGTTCTAATACCATGTCTACCAATTTCTTCTTCATTGAAATCGTGCTAGACTGGGTTTTTATAATATCACTGTTAAATTTCCCAAGTGTCTTGAGTTGTTTTCGCCTTGAGGATTCTCATCCATGGAATCCTTCTCAAGATCTCTCTAAGTTTATTGAAATCAGCTTTCTGATAGGGTTAATTACCAGGAAAATTTCAGGCACAAGCCTCACAAGATTAAGAAATTGCAGAGTAATAAAAAAAAATACAGTGATGAAACTGTAGGATTTTATTTTTGGGAATCAAATGAATTAAAGTTTGGACAGGCTGATGTCACCTTTTGGACAAGCTCCATCAGACCAGCCTGAACGTCCTGATTGGAGATATACTTTAAATCAAAACTTCTACCTGTGAAGTTGTTGGATCCCATACATGGCTTTGGGCCTGATTTAAAAAGGACTTCTTGTCACTTGAGAACTTGCTTGTGGGCTTTTGTCAGAATAGAGTAAAAGAAACTTCATTGAGCTGAGAAAGTATATACTAATATCTGGTTTTATAGAGCTGAGAGAATGGATTGCCCACCTTCTCCAGCCTTAGTTCAAGGAACTATTTGGCAGGTTTCCACCATTTTCTTTTAACTTTTAAAAAGATCCAATTATACTGTTTCTGTAGTTCATCCTTCCTTCGTAGCTTAATTATAAGTGAAGACATCTTCCCTGTCCAAATTGAGAATTCCAGATTGCTTTTGAGAACCTCTGCCAAGTATGTGTAGTTCTGCTTTATGTTGCAGCTATGCACTCAAAATTGCTGAGATGGTATAGTCCTGCCTACTACGGTCTCAAGCCTATCCTCACTTGTCCCTTTATATGGATAGTCTGTGTGCCTTTTCCACAGCCTCAGACTCAACAATTCTTTTTCAAACCTCACTTTTGACTGAGCAGAGAAATTGTAATAGTGGAATTCTGCATTCACTTAAAGAGGATTCATACGTATTGCAATCTATAAATTTAAATCTGTCTTGGGCCAAAGAGAGAATTATGAAAGCAGATGGTTTTCCCTATTCTCTTTGCTAGAACAATATGATTCAACATCTCTTTCTCAAATGTAATATTTGACTGAGTCGGGTAATGTAATTCTAATAGTGAAATTCTGCTTTCATTATTAAGGCCAGTTTGAATCGAGCATAGTCACCTTCATGCTCTTGAGGCAGCAGTAGACAGAGAACTGTAAACCTCTTAGAGCAACATGGTGATGCTCAGAATAAGAGTGTGTTTATAATAAAGTCATGCTTTTAAAATAGACACATATGGTTTTTTTTTTTATTTCAGTTCCCATTGATATAGAGGCATACAATCAATTAATTGGCACACTTACCACCTTTTTTTTGAAATTCTCAAGATATCTGAGGTAGAAATCCTAGACGGGAGAGACTGACCACTTTTTTTCAACTTGTTCCCAGAAAGGATCCATATCCTTCAACAAATGGCATCACAATCAATGGATCCCGTATGTTACATCTTCAAAATTTGCTTTTATAGTCACACTGTAAAGGGATTCTGTACAATTCCAGAAGCTGACAGAGTGAGTACCTGTATCTCAGGAGATGTCCTATCCAAATGTGGTCCTGTGAGAAGTTCCTTGAGTATAAGCATAGGGTGGGGGGGTGCTGAAATCTTTTTTTTTTTTTTAATAACCAAATTTTATTAATTTTACAGAGAACACAATAAAACATAAACAAAACTAAAAGATCTTTTCTGAAGGTTGTCTGATCCCGGGTTGAAACTCTTCACACAGACACAAATTCAAACATCATATTCACTTTATATATCCTTCCATATCTTATTATCATTTTCTTTTTTATATATATATATAAACCATTTTTATCAATTTTATATAAACAATGCACAAGGCATAACAGCTTATAAGTTCTTTTCTAAGAAAAAATAATAAAAGAAGAAAACCAATAGAACATAACAATTCCAAATTATAGTATCAATACTTTGTCTATTTAACTTCATATCTTATCCCAACTTTTCCTTTTCATCCAAATTATTTCTTATTAATTAATTTTTTTTTGCCTTTTTTCAATATACAATATCCAAAAAAAAAAAAAAACATAACAAAACCTTTATATATCCTTTCATATCTTATTACCATTTTCAATAATATTCTTTGTCTGTTCTATTTCCAACTATTTATTCATCTTTTTTCTTTTATTATACTTCTCCTATACACCAATTGGAGTAACGTCTATAACTCATTACCCTAACTTAAAAGTACTTCATATAACAATTTTTCTTGGGATTCTGTTTAATAGATTCTAAAATTACACAATGAATTTTATATTCTAAATAAAAAACACAATCTTATGTACCCTCCAGAATCCCTCTTTTATCCTAAATTAAATTCACCCATTGTCTCTGAATAAACTTTTTTTCTTTAGATCTTGCTTCCCCCCATTGAGGCTTCTCCTCCCCCCCTTTCTCTCTTGCTTATTCTTCTCCTTGCCCTTTTTACCCCTTTGTCTTTCCTCCTCCCTTTTCTTACTCCCTTTCCTTTGCTTTCTAACCTTGCCTCCACCTTTCCGCTCATTTTTCTCTTCTTTGGTTGTTTTTGTAATTCTTAAAATCCCCTTTTTCTTATCCTTTTTCTCCGCCTCCCCGGAAAAAACCCATTGTTCATCAAAGATGGCTTCTTCTTCCTCCTCTTCTTTGTCCCAGTCCTTCTGCTGCGTAGTCAACTTTTCATAAGTACATAACGCCATTTCTAAGAATTGAAACAAAGTGCCCAAAGTATCTTCTTTTTTATATTTTTGATATTCAGTCTTTAATTCATCCACAAGCGATGCCATTATGAAAAAAGAAACTTTTCCCAAAACAACCACAAATATTTTTAATCAAAAATAATTCCAAAAAAATAATAATAATAATTCCAAAAATTAATACTTTTCTTCCTTCTTCTCTTTCTTTTTCTGGGGTTAATGTTTAATCAAAGAGGTCCAATTACCATATACCTTTCTTTGGGATTCTAGGCAATCTCCTCCTTTTTCAGCTTCTGCTTCAATTTTTTTTCCTCCCCCTTCCCACTTGCAATATCAATTTTAAATAATCAGAAATCCATACCTCCAACAAGGGTTTTCCAATTTCTTAAGTTTTTCAATGTCCAAAAACCCTTTTGTCCCTTAGCTTCAACTCTCAAAACAATTCACTTTCAATGTCCAATATGTCCAAACATATCTGCTGTTTCCATGGGGTGGGAGAGTGAAGAAAAAAAAAAGTTCCCTTTAACAGCTTCTCCACCGCTTTCACTCTTCTTAGGGATACAATGTATCCTCCAGCAATTCAAACAGCTCCGTTCCAACAAATTTGAAAGATGTTACTTGACCCGGCTCAGACAGCACTTTCACTCTTCTTACTTCCTCCAGCGCAATCTTACCCGGTTGCTGGCTTCTTCGTGGTGGCCATTGCTGATCGCCGCTCCACCGCCTTGGGAAAAAGGGGGTTTTCCGGAGGAGGAGGGGGTCTGCGACACCCCCAACCCCCTGTCCGACTCCCCTCTCTCTTCAGCTGTCCCTACAGGGCAGCCATATCCCCCTGACCCATCTGGATCGGGGGTACCTCGGCGGCTAGCACAGCAGGAATCGCGAGCTGTCGCGAATTCCTGCTGCCCCGAAGCCACGCGAAACCGGAAACCATTGAAATCTTAATTTTCAGAAGGTCTCTTCTGCTGGCAGATTCATTGAGATGTTCAACAGAATGAGGTACAAAATAATAGCTGTGATTGTCATGTAGGGTATACTGTTTGGCAGTACTCCATCTTTTACAGTTCACCTTCTGGAAAGTTCATAAGAATTCACTGTCAGCTTTCAAACTAACCAACTCCAAACCAATAACCCCCGAGACAAGCATTTCTCCAAAGTTCCATTTTATTAGAGTTGTCATATTGACATGTCTGGGAAAACCTAATCTGAAACTTCCAGGTTTTCCCTTCCCAAAAGAAAATCAAAGATCTATCCCCTGCACCCACCAGTCAATCACATGGCCCAATCGAATCGTCATCCCAACTGGAGACATTCCTCCATACACTCCTCTCCTGGTTCAGGGTAACATGTCCTTGACTCTCTGAGAAAGAATGTTGTTGAGTCTAATCTTCTACCTCACTATGAATTCCCCCCTCCCAAATTCCCAAGCACTCAATGTGGCAGCCTCAAAGCTTCCAAGTAAAATATGGCTTCCAAGGCTGACATTCTTGTTCTTCCAAGTGCCAAAGAAATAACTACTCAGTAGTATCAAGAGATATCTAGGTCTTGTTCCTAACAGAGGTTAGAATGAATGGGACTACAGGATAGAGAAGAAGAGGGAGGCCAATGCCAGCCAGAAACACTGTGGAGAAATGGGGAACAAGGAAGGGAGAGAGGGAGACGATGAAATGCATGTGAAACATCCTGCAAATGCTATGACTTGCACCTGGATGGCTACAATATTATAACAGTGTTTGCAGGGGAAACGTTATTATTCTGACATGCAGTTTGGCATTGATGTGGGGCGAAGGGATAAGAGCATGGAAAAATATTTCAGAAAGTTATGTTAGAACCTAGTGTGAGATTAATGGGTTTTAAGCTTGTCAGAATGAGAGTATATGTGGGAGAGAGGAGCGGGGGAAGAATAAAGTAAAAATACTTTTCCCCTCATTTTGTCAAAGAAAGCAGATGAATGAAATGACATGAATGAAAAGTTTTACAAGTGAACCCAACAAGATTTGTCGGATCAGCTTGAGAAATTGGTGGAGAGAAGCTATGAAGGTATATGCCTACAACTACAAATATTAGAAGAATCTTTTTAGGAAAATGGGGAAAGAACTCATCTGCTTAGGGACCAGTCAGAAGGAATAGAATTAAATGCAAAGAGTATCTGGAGATGGGTAAAATAATTATTCTGAATTAAGGAGGTGATCACTTCTTCCCAGGAGTTAGTCTGAGAAGATCAGGACAGTTGACTTTATTGACCCCAAAGTCAATATGATTGATTCAGAGACATTTCATAAATAAAATAAAATAAATTGATGGGAGCAACTTCAGTCACGCCAGGAGGAATTGTTCTAATGTGTCTTTTGAGACAAAGTATGGTATTATTTTCAAATTTAATTGAACATAATTTAGAGATTTGTGTTATTGGAATGATGTTTGAACATTGAACAAGCAAATAAATAAACCTGGACTGTAAATTTACAAAATGTATTTAACTTTGATAAATGTTTACCAAATTAATTTAGGTTTAAATCAATTTAAAATCAGTCTACAAATCTTGCAGAGTTAATGTTTATAGTCACTGGGCCTGTAGTTCTCAAAAGTTATGAAGGGAGGGGAAGCAGAGGTGGGATTCAAATTTTTTAACACCTGGTTCTGTGGGCATGGCTAGGTAGGCGTGGCTAGGTGGACATGGCCATGTGTCTGAGTGGGCGTGGCTTCTTTTTTTGCAGCAGCAGCCCCACTTTTTTTTTGCCTCTGGAGCCTCAGGGGAGCCTCGGGGGGGGGCATGTTTGCTCCCAGAAGGCTTCCCTGTGGCTCAGGAAGGCAAAGAACAGAGCCGGGGGGAGGAGGACTCTTCTTCCTCTGCTTACATTTGGATTCTACTTTACTGGTAGAACATCATCTGAAGGGCAGGAGGCAGGGGCTCTTTCCCAGGGAGCAAAGACAGTGGAGCTTGGAATGTGGGCAGAAAGAGAGCAAGGTTGGGCTTTCCTTAGCAATTCACAGAGTCTATTTATAGTTATTGCAGATAATTGCTTAAGTCTGGTAAGAAGTTTGTTTATAAGTGAATAACTCAGAAGTAACTCCACATGTCATTCTTGGTTCTTCAAGCCTGACATTTTTTTCATCCTTTGTTCAGTCAAACAATCTTTATTAGGGAAAAGGACACTAATTTTATTATAATTGCAGTGCCAAACAATTCCACAATTTTCAGTCCAGTTCTAGGAATATAAAAAGAAAGGTAGGGTGAATTCTTCTACTCAAAATCTGGAAATGCAATCTTGACCCAATCTTGAAAGGTAGCTGTGCAACTACAGTCTTTCACATGGGAATGTTTTAATAAAAAAATTCCCTTATTAAATAATTGAAGCCAAAACTCTCTCTATAAAATGGAATATACAGGGGAAAGAGACATAGAAAACCACATAAAATTGGTTTAGCACAAAGGCTCATAACACAAACTTCCAAATAATCAGTAAAACCAGTCTAGCAAAATTAGTCATTGCCTCATTGAATAAATTCATTGATAGATTATAAATACATAAGCCCTTTTTTACTCTTCTTTCTTCGTTGCTATCCTCAGGTTTACGGAATACAAAAATAACTAAAAGCCAGTCTCTTCACTAGAAACTGACTATTGCTTTGCCCAATAAAGAAAAATGCTCTGTCTCACTGTGGCCAGTGCTGAACTGGTGCAAATCAGCTGAATCCCACCACTGCTCTGGCTCTGCAATCCATCTGTCAAAATGACTCAATTGCATCTATACTTCTGTTACTTTTTTTGCTGAGGGTTTGTCTGGTATTCCAGAACCAAGTCTGTTGGTGACCTAATTGATGATTGCATCCTGAATAGTTTCATTAAAGTTGTGTATTTAAGTGATATTTAGCCAAGAAGCCAGTCAGATGATCTTAAACTGGTCAGTGTTGAGCTAAACTCTAAACTCTTCCAGTCAGAGTCTGGTGTGCCAACTGTCTGCTCCAGCTGCTTCTGCCATCCCCAGCTTTTCCGTTGGATTCCAGTGTGGCAGCAGCCAGAGGGCACAGGCTGCACAATAGGATTCAGTGGTATTGGTATCACCATGGTCACATCAGAGGCACTGGGCCAGGCAAGGGGCACTCTGGGCATTGCCCTGCCATGGCACCTGCCAATTTGGGCAGGAGCATGGCTGCAGCTACGGTATGGCAGGATGCATTCTGTGTTTCCAGCTGCTGCTGCTATTGCTGGTGGTGGTGTGGTCATCCTCTTGCTCACTGTCTGCCTGGCTCTCCCTCCAGCTGTGGCACGTTGCTATTGTCACTCAGTGCAGTGTTTCCATGGCAAGTTGGTCACATGGAGTTGCCCTGCAACAAGTTGGCAGTGGTGAATCAGCAGAGGTGAGCTGACAGCAGCAAGCTACCCATGGCAAGTTGTCCCATTCCATACTATAGAATATTCCCAGCTTCTTGTATCTGATTATAATAGGGTTATTATATCTGTTCTGTAAAAATCCAGGCAACCTATAAATGGGAGCAAAGAGATATAAAAAAAATACTAATTCTGATATACATTGTTTTTATTTATTTGTGGTTAATGACTAGTGATGTAGCTACAGTATTAAAGCAACTTATAAAAGCAATACCAGCAGAACAATAACCTATCATTTAAAGCTTACAGATATAAAAAGTAAACAAGTATTTTCAAGAATTGCCTGCAATTGTATTTTTAATCTTTCCTTAAGAATAATTTCCCACCCTTATGGGGTACATTGGCATATTGTACCTCCTACCATAAAATCCTGTTTACACTGCTTTAAATTGAACAAAAACTAGTTTTGATTCTTCTTCTTTTTTTAAGTCCAAGGGATGTGTTTGCCTATACTCCACTTTGGCTTCCTTTAAAATGAAAAAACTGCAAATTATGGAATCATACTCCTCATCTTCTTTCATTTCTACTTCTCTGTTAAATCTGCCATGTTGGTCATTATCTGGTCAAGAATAACTGATGCTATGTGCCTTCCTGTACCCTGCAGAAGAGAGTTGTCAGCAAGCCAGATTCAGGAATGTCTTGAGTATCCTGTTTGGCAAAGTTTATTTTTTAGCAGATGTTGGGGTAATAAAACTATGATTGCCTCCAGTTAATTGTTGCTTTTAGGGCAATTTGGATTGAGTCCATAGTGAGAGGATGCAAACCATAGTGGTTTTGTTTTTTATAATGGGAAAAAAAACGGTTAGACAGTTCAGTTACAAATTTCCCATAGCATGATTGGTTGGATGCCAAGTTGTGAGCAACAGCTGGAAGAACTTGTTCAAATCTTTCTTCTCAAATCTTTGTCCAGGAGACAAAGCAAAGGAAGAAGACCTATAAGATGGTTTCATTGATCTCCCTTCAAAATGGACTTTGGGATTCTGGACCCTTTGGTAAGTAACTTTAACTTTAGTTAAAGTTACTTAACTAAACTTTAGTTGAGCATCATTACTCCAATGTTTTTCAATAGCGCACATCAAAAATATCTGGGATCCATAATGCAAAGTAATGCTCCTTCCAATACAAATGGTTATGTCATTACATAATGATGGAATTTATGTTACAAATCATTTTCTAGCAGTTGCTTCTTGATTAGCAAGAAAAGTGATCTTTGAAATAAAGGGGAAAAAATTCAATAGTCATAATTTCTACTAATAATTATTCCCAGCAAATGCATGCTTTGGGATAGATAGACCTGTTCCCCCGACACCCACACTACTGAATTTAGGAGTTTTCAATTTTCATTCCTGTATTTTTATAGTGCAATGTAGTTATTTGTTGTGTGGAGGAAGACAATGAATTACATTGCTGCAAAGAGTGAAATGAATTTATTTCTAGACAATCATAATGATAAAGGCAAATGTGAGATGGTGAGATAGCCAGGAAGAACTTAATTAAATCTGGGCTTGGAATTGTTCTCCTATTTTGGAAGAAACAATATGGGTGGGCCTTGATTTGAATTTGGAATACAGTGCAAGAATCTAATCTTTTCTCTCTGCTATTAATCTTCCCATCTGCTATTTACATCCCATCAGACATTTGAAAACATTGTGTACGAAATGTTTCAAAAGTTTGCACTAAGATACTGTTTGTCTTATGACCTAGCAACAGGCAGGATTAATTTGATTTAGAAATGTTTAAATTACCCAATCCACATTGGTTATGACCATTAACAAGCTAGAGGCCAGGAATCTCATCAGAGAGAGGGTAAGATCTGCAAACTGTATCTTTAAGCTGAAAGGCTTTCCAGAACTCAGATCGTATTACTATTAGACAGCTGGATTAGTACAGTATTAGATAGCTGGATCAGCCTAGGAAGAAAATTTACAGAATTACAGAATAACAAAGTTGGAAGGGGAGGTCTTCTAGTCCAATCCCCTGCTCAAGCAGGAGACCCTATACCAGTGGTCCCCAACCACCGGGCCCCAGACCAGTACTGGTCCATGGATCATTTTCTACTGGGCCGCCAGTACTTGGGTATCGCCATCTTATTTCAGCGGCGCTTGAGAAAGTGCTTCCGGGTGAGCTTGTCAGTTGTCGGTTGGAAAGCGGCGTTTGGGTGCTAAAGGAATCCTCACGCCTTAGTTTCGTCGAAGAGGGGGGGCGGCTTCGAACGAAGAGCCGTCCCGATGGTGGTGGAGTCTCGCATTACTCAGGAGGAGATTAAGAACCCAAAAAACCCATCGACAAAGGTACAAAGGAGGAGTTGAAGGTGGCGGGGAGAAGCGGGGGACGGCTGGCTGGCCGGTCGCTCGGCTCACCTTGCCTTGGTCATGTGTGCTGATGCCGGTACCGGTCCGTGGATCATTTTGTGATGCCGGTACCGAGCTGTGGTACAAAAAAGGTTGGGGGCCACTGCCCTATACCATTCCAGACAATGCATGTCTGATCTCTTCTTAATGGAGCACCTACAGTTGTCTGGAGGCAAGCCATTCCACTGATTAATTGTTTTCACTGACAGGAAATTTCAGATTAGTTCTAGGTTGGATTTCTCATTGATGAGTTTCTCTCTGTTACTTCTTGTTCTGCCCTCAGGTGCTTTGGAGAATAGGTTGACCCCTCTTCTCTACGACAGTCCCTCAAGTACCAAAAAAACAACTCTCACATGAGCCACAGTGGTTAGAGTGCAGTACTGCAGACTACTTCTGCTGCCTTCTGTCGGCCTGCAATTTGGCAATTCAAATCTCACTAGGCTCAAAGTTGACTCAGCCTTCCATCCTTCCCAGGTTGTTGGGGGCAATATGCTGACTCTGTAATCCACTTAGAGAGGGCTGTAAAGCACTGTAAAGTGGTATATAAGTGCTGTTGCTATCATGTAGCCCCTAGTTCTTCTCTTTGTTAGGTTAGATATAGCCAGTTCCTACAACTGTTCGTCATATATTTTAGCCTCCAGACCCTTAATCATCTTTGTTGCTCTTCTCTTCATTCTTTCTAAATCTCAACATCTTGTTTGTATTGTAGTAACCAAAACAGGACACAGTATTCAAAATGTGATCTTATTAGAGTAGTATAAAGTGACACTAGCACTTCACGTGATCTTAATGTTATCCCTCCGTTGATGCACCCTATGATTGCATTAGCTTTTTTCACAGTTGCAACACACTGCTGGCTCAGGATTGTGCACTAGGATACCCAGATCACTCTGACAGTCACTGCTGCTGAGTCAAGTACCACCTATTGTATACCTGTACATTTTGTTTTTCTTGCCTTAACTATAAAACCTTACTTTTTTTAACCACTAAATTGCATTTTGTGGCATTCTTCAAACATTTTATTAGATTATAAAATAAAATGCAAAAGCAAATAGGAAGACACGAAGGGGGATGGAGGAGAAAGAGAAGTGAGTGGAGGAGGGAGAAGAGGAAAAAAGTGTTGACTTCTGACTCCTTCTGTTGCAGAAAAATAAAGCATTAACATCGAACCACACTTTTCCCCCCCATAATAATATAAACTAGCCATTTCTATAAAAACAAATCAATCTAATCAGTAAAACCCAAAATCAAAGCTTCATTTTTTTTCCCACCTCAAGCACAAAGTCTAGAAGGGGTCTCCAATGGTGGTATTCAGCCGGTTCAGGCGAACCGGTAACAAGAATTTGACATGGGTCGCTGAACTGGTAGTAACTTCTGGCTGGCCATGCCCCTGACCTGGTCAGGGTCACTTGCCCTGCCCAGCCGATGCTCTCTCGGCCCACCCACCCCGCCCGCCCACAGCTCACCCTGTCCAGTCACTCTTCCCTTCCTATGCGGCATTCTGGTCATCATGGCTTGCCATTCTAGCCTTCCCACATGGTGCCTGCACCCCAACTGAGCAGCCCTGATCTTCCTGCTCACAGGTAAGCCTGCGAGTCATGCTAGCCCCCTCCCCCACCATCCCTGGACCTTGCTGGGCCTTCCCTATCTTCCCTGGATTTTTCCAGTCCCTCCCTACCATCCATGGACTTCAGGCCTTCCCTACTGTCCCTGGACTTTTCCGGGCCTTCCCCACCATCCACGGATTCAGCTGGCTGGTTAAGCCAGCACGGCTCCATCCCACATGGTGCTTTCCCAGCTTTCCCTACCACGTGGCGGCCTCTTGCTTTCTTGTGGGCGGTGGCAGCAACGGGACGGCAGGGCAGGCAGATGTCCTGGCCAGGGCTGCACATGCAGCATGCAATTTTCAACAGCCCTGGGCCGGGACATCTGCCAACCCTGCCCTTCCACTGCCACCACCACCCACAAGAAAGCAAGTGGCCACGGAAGTGCTTTGGGAGGGCTGGAGGAGGGCTCCACAACCCTGCCGCCACTGCTGCCCACAAGAAAGCAAGTGGCAGGAGGTCTTTGGGAGGGCAAGTGGACACTCCATGACACCACCCGCTTTCTTCCTTTTACGCTGCCCACTGCTGACTGCAGATCAGCAGATCATTTAGTTCATCCCAGACCAGGTGTTTGTGTGTGTGTGTGTGAGAGAGAGAGAGAGAGAGAGGGAGGGAGGGACAGAGACAGGAAGGAAGGAAGGAAGGAAGGAAGGAAGGAAGGAAGGAAGGAAGGAAGGAAGGAAGGAAGGAAGGAAAAGAAAAAAAGAAAGAGGCAGAAAGAAAGAGAGAAAGAAAAAGAAACAGGAAGGGAAAGAGAGAGACAGAGAAAACTCTGTGCTATTATTTTTAATTGTTCCATTATTTATCATGTGTTAATATTTTACACTGTCCCTACACCTAGAGTGATTTTACTGCCTTTCTTTTGCCCATGGCTACCACTTTTTTTTGAGGGATTTACATCCATTCAATGTCTAGCCCAGAGCAGAAATATGCATGTGTTTATTTTGTACTTCAGGTTGCATAAGTCCAGCTTAATATGCTATTCCTAGTATGTGATGTTTTGTATACATACAGAGAAAGAAGCATGTGATCTTTGACTTTTAGGCTTGCTGTCAAACATCAGCCATAATAATTACTGTTTTGAACAATATGCAGGTTGTATTACAAAAAAATGGCTATTTTATCTGTGAAATTATGAAATAAATTTGAGTAGAGGTCCTGGGAAAGGTGTCAGAAAAACAGAATAACACTTAGAGGGACCTTGGGGGAACCCTATACCATTTCAGAGAAATGGCTGTCCAGTCTTTTCTGAAAAACTTCCAGTGATTGAGCTCCCAGAACTTCTGGAGACAGGCAGTTCCACTGGTTAATTGTTCTCGCTGCCAGAAAGTTTCTCCTTGGTTTTAAGTTGCTTCTCTCTATGTTCAGTTTCCATCCATCACTTCTTGTTTGCTTTCTGCTTCTTTGGAAAATACATTGCCCTCCCCTTCTTTGTGGCAGCTCCTTAAAATTAAGCCTGTTGCCTATCACACTCTTGGACAAAGCATGTGAGCCATTTCCTCCTTTCAGTGGTCCATGAAGGTACATCTATAGTATGTAGATAATAAAGTTAAAGAAAGGTGAACATTTTTACAGAACTACAGATACGTTGAGGCTGGGTGTGACAAGGAATGGCTGGGAGGGGAGGGGCCAGGTGAGGCACCCCTTGACGTGAATGACATTGAGTTGGCCATGCCCACCCAGTCACATGACCACCAAGCCCCACCCACCCACTCATATGACCACCAAGCCACACCCACCAAATAAGCCATGCCCACAAAACCGGTAGTAAAAAAAATTGAATCACACCACTGGCAGTCTCCATGTAGCAACAAAATTACTTATATTCTTTTCTTTGATCAAAATGATCAATTTAGCCATTTCTGCCAAATCCATCAGTTTCAGTAGCCATTTGTCCATGGTGGGAATCGAAGTATCCTTTCATTTTAGTGTGTACAGTAGTCTTGCTGCTGTCCACATATATAAGATCAAAGTTCCAATTTTTCCCCCAAGTCTTTTTCCATTAAACCCAAAAGAAAAGTTTCTGGTTTCGTTATCTTCATTTTAAGAATGTTCTGTATTACAATATGAATTACTCCAAAATCTCTTTGCTTTATCATAAAGTAAAGGAAGCATCATAAATGATAAAAAGTCCCTTCTTTACTTTTACATTTCCAACATTCATTTGAAATACCTTTATACATTCTAGATAACTTACCCAGTGTTAAATACCAGTGATATATCATTTTATAGAAATTTTCTTTTAAATTATAGTTTAGTGTCAGTTTTAAACCTTTTGTCTACATATTTTCCCATTGTTTAAGCATCACATTATATCCAAAGTTCCTCGCCCACTGAATCATACTATGTTTTACATGTTCTCTTTCCTAATTCAATTCAGTAACATTTTATAAATTTTAGCAATAATATGTTCATCACTACCACACAGTAAGATTTCCAATTCATTTTTAACAAAAACAAACCCATAACTCTTTTTATTTAGTTTAAATAAAACTCTATAAAGAATGGCCTATGATGTCCCTTGGTAGCTTTCTCTAAGTGGCAAATCTGGAGTTTATAGAAGTGGTCACCAGGTTGTGGGCCGTGAGAAAATTTTGGTGGGCCGTAGCATGCTGAGGCGGGGAGGCGGGGCAAACCTGCAGTCTCCCATGTCATGGCTGCTGCCTCCTGCCTCAGTGCATTGAGGAGACCAAGCAGCAGCGGGAAGAACATGGACCTCCTGAGTCACAGGAAGCAGCTGCCCTCAGGGGAAGATGTTGCGAGGGGGAAGGTCGACCTCCTCTTCTTCCTTGCCAGAAGCCCTCACCCGCTCAGCGGGAAGGAGGCGGCTTGTTGGGCGCCAGAGGGGCAGTGAGCACTTTGCGCATGAGCGCTTCTGGTGAGGAGGAAGAGAAGCTTCACGGGGGTTGAGCCTCCCCCTTACAACATCTTCCCTTGAGGGCATCGCTGGCAGCCGCTCAACCTCCTCAATCTGCGGAGGAAAGAGGCAGGAGGTGACACCAATTCAGAGGATCCTTTCCCCTCACCCTACCTTCTCCAGGCCGGGCCTATGTGTCTATGTCAGCTTCTTCGGCCCTCTCGGCACTCTGCTCTGCTGCCCTCCCCCCCAGCCACAGCCATCACTGCCCGGGGAAAGCACAGGAAAAGCTAGCAGAAACATAGCTCTTGCTGGTGCAAAGAGCTCAGATCGAGGAAGGCACAGGCAAGAGAAGACGGAAGCTGCCGCCTTTGAAAAGTGCCACTTTCTGTTCCCTGTGCCTTCCAATCTCTGCTCTTTCACCCCAGCGAGATCTGTTTCTGATCACTTTCTTTTCCTGGGCGGGGGGCAGCAGAGACATCAGGGCTGCTCTCCCCCCTCAGCAAGCCAGGCCTGGAGGAACACGAAGAATTGCGGGCAAGCGACGGAGAAAGGTGTCTTGGAAATGCCAACACACATTTCCAGCATGCTCTCCTCTGTCCTGAAGTAGGATTGAGTGGTGGAAAGGGAAGGGTAGGAGGGAAGGAGAAGCCCAGCTGGCTTTCTTTTGGCATGGGGAGGGGAAAGACCAAATGCACAGACCAAAAGAGCGCCGAGGAAGACCAGCTCCTAATAACCAGTCTGTTTGTGCAGGCGAGAGCTCGAGCTTTTCTGGGCTCGACACCCCAACCCTTCAGCCTCCACAAAAGGAGGGATCCTTCTCTGCTTGGAAGCAGTGGGAGAAACCTGGAGTTAGCCTCAGAGAGTCCTCTTCTTATGTGGAGGCCAAAGCGGGTGGTGATGGTGGTGTTGTCTGGTTATTAGGAGCCCATCTTCATCGGCACTTCCAACCTGGCCCTTCTTCCCTCCCCCAACTCCAACTTGGGGAGATGTGAGATGGCTCTGCTTTTCTTCCATTTGAGGGGGAGCTGGTTCCTCCTCGTCCAGATCTTCCCAGCCTCCAGGCACCATGTGGCTTTTTAAATCCTCCTTCTTCCCCCCCCTCCACAAAGGATGAGAAAGGCCCCTCCTTTCCCTTCACTCTGTCCCACAGTTATGATTAGGCATTTACAATTTTATTATAATTAAATAAGCATTTTTATATTGTATATATATGTGTATGTGTATGTGCATAAAATCAATTTTTTAATATTAAATTTATATTTAATATAGAAAATATTTTTTTACATTAAATATATTATCTTTTTTTTTTAAATCATATTTGTGGTCCTCGGGATTTAAAAGTATGAGTTTGGTGGTCCCTGAGGTCGAAAAGTTTGGCATCCCCTGCTCTATAGACCTTATGCAGGTCTTTATCAATATTTTTTCTTCTTTATTAATCATAGATTGAATCAACTCAACTTTAGCTGTATATTCATCCACAAAAGGGCTTTAGAAGTTTTATATCTCCTGATAATCTTTCACATTTTTCTGTCATTTTATAGGTGGCCAGTTGGGTAGAGTGTAGCTAAAATTTAAATTTTAAATTTTAAAATTTAATTTTTAAAGTTAAAAATTTTAGAGTTATAGATTGGTACCATAAAATCCACATAATGTTAGTAAAATATTTAAAAGAATTAGCAGTAGTATAGTCTTTTGGTTCCCTCTTGTGGTGAATCAATGCAATTATTCAAAAAGCTTAGGCTTTGCATCTTTGTTTAGGAGCCCACACAGCTAGTCCAGTCAAAAGCAGTCAAAATTGAAACTGTTTCACTTCCTCCTCACAGCAAGCACAAAACACCATTCAAACAGTTCTTATTTTATTTTGGCTCAGATAGCCCAACTCTTCCCCCCTCGCCATCTTGAAGTCACAAAGCCTCAAAGATGATGACAGTTCCACAAAAAAGAAATAGCAAGCAAAGAAAGCCTCTTTCATCATGAAAGGTAAATATGCAGAAAAAAATGAGTGACTAAGAAGCAGTGGCATCCTTTATTGTCCATTAAGAATAGCTGATTCTTCCACAGTGAACTTGCATGGTTGCCCTGCCCCAGCCAGGGACTCACCCAATTACTTCTATTTCTTCAAGAAGCAGAGCCCCGAGAGCCTGGAGCTGCTCTTTTAAAATTTACTCCAGCTGCTCTTACCTTAAAAATTGACATTTCCAAATAACTTGATGGCCTTCAGCTCTTCACAAAGTTAAAAGAAATTTGCCAAGAGATCTTTGGAGAAACCTAAAGATGCAGAGAGCCTTTTTGAACATGAATTTGGGGCTCTGAATATGGCTGCCCTACTGTGAAAAATAGAGTGAGCCGGACTGCTGTGCAACCTAAGTCCTTGCTGTAAAGTTCCTGGCTTTTGGAGAGATTCTGCAATCCGCAAACAGTTTGTGAAAAATGAAAAGGGCACTGTTATGTCTGCGTGGAAGGAAGCCAGGAGTTGGTGACTTTGTATCAAGCTCTTTATTGCAGTCAGGAACCGAACTGGCTCTTAGAAAAACTTTGCGGCTTTTTATTCCCAAGCCGCAGCGGCCGCGGCCAATGGCACCACTTTGAATCTCCCGCGATTCGAATTTACCAATCGCGGGAGATTCTCAGCGAGCCAATCGGCGCGGCTCGCCTAGCCAATCTGTTCGCCCCGTGCTTTGGCCAATCAAAGCAAGGGGATCTCAAGAATTCAAATGAAGGTACAGAACACCCCTCCCCTCTTGGTTCAGTCCTACGTAGCATAGTCCCGTAGGTAGGCGGGGCTCCGTCTTTGCCTACTGGACCTGCGCAGGTCAGTCGTAGGTTGGATCCCGGCCGGATCGGTCGGGGTCTCTGTTTCTCCGGACTCCATCGTGGGAACTGCCTGGTCTGTCTGGCCAAGCCGCTCTCTGCAGCTCCCTCCTGGGCTACCCGGGTTGGTTGAGCTACGGGTTTCGCCGCTCCTGCTCGGTCTTCCCGGGTTGGTTGAGCTGGCCTGGCTGTCTCTTCCTGGCGAGGTTTCGTGCTGGCTGCTTGCAGGTGAGTATGGCTGGTTTCTTTTTTCTGGGTTTTGGTTCCCGGGGTATCCCCTGCCCTCTTGGTTTGTGTTGAGGGGGTTGGTTTTGTTTGGTTGCGTGTTGGTGGTGTCTTGTGTGGCCGTCCTCGATCTTAACTGATCGATGTGGCGTTTCCATGCTCGTCCGTCGGTTGTTTGTAGCCGGTACGAGTGTGGGCCTGTTAGCTGTGTTATGATTGCTGGTACCCATAATGGGTCTCCGTTTAGGTTCTTCGCGTAGACGGCGTCGCCTGCTGCGAAGGTTCGGTGTTTGCTGGTGGAGTCTGGGGGTTTCCCTGGGTTGTAAGTGGGGTGTAGTCTATCGAGTGGGGACCTTATTTTCCTCCCCATTAGCAGTTCTGCCGGGCTTTTATTTGTTGTGGTGTTCGGGGTTATGTGCTGTATGAAAAGTAATTTATTTATTTTGTCCTGGATCTCCCCATGGTCTATTTTCTGGATGGTTTTTTTTTGTGAATTGAACCATCCGTTCCACCCTACCATTCGCCGCCGGGTGCGCCGGGGCTGTCAGTGCGTGTCGTATGCCCCTTTCCGCTAGGAATTTTTCGAATTCTAGCGAGGTGAATTGGGGCCTGTTGTCGGACACGAGGACGTCCGGGAGGCCATGTGTTGCGAACAGTTTGCAGAGTTCTTTGGTCACGACTTCTGTGGTGGTTGTTCTCATGTTGCTTACCTCCAGCCAGTTGGAGTAAGCATCTACGGTTATTAAGAAAGTGTGTTCTTTTGTGGGCCCGGCGAAATCTATGTGGATTCTAGACCAAGGTCCCCTGGGGGTTTTCCACTCTAGGATGGGTGCTGTGGGTGGACTTGGTCTAGTTTCCTGGCATCGTTGACACCTTGCTACCCAGGCCTCGATCTGTTTGTCCATCCCTGGCCACCAAGCGTAACTTCTGGCCAGGGTTTTCGTTCTAACGATGCCCGGGTGCCCCTCGTGTAACAGTTCCAAAACCTTCCCTTGTAGTTTTTCCGGGATGACCACCCTATCCCCCCATAGTATACACCCTTTTAGTAACGAGAGTTCCGTTTGCCGGTTCCGGAATGTCCTGAAGGTCTCGTCGTTGTCCTTTTCCGGCCACCCTTTCTCTACCCAATGCAAAACCCGCGCCAGATGTTTGTCTTTATTAGTTTCTCGGGCAATGTCTGATGCAGTTATGGGTAGGTTGGGTAGAGTCTCTATGCTGAGGGTGGTCGTCGTGGGTGCTGGGTCAGTGTCTGGTTCGGGTAACGGTGAGCGGCTTAAGGCATCCACATGGGAGATAGTCTTACCAGGTCGGTGTGTGAGCCCGTAGTTGTAGGCAGCCAGGAATTCGGACCACCTTGTCATTTGGAGAGACAGAATGTTCGGGGTGGCCCTGTTCCCTGCAAGTATTCCCAGCAGCGGTTTGTGGTCGGTGATGATGGTAAACGTCCGGCCGTAGAGGTATTCGTGAAACCTTTTTACTGCGGCGACGACAACCAAAGCCTTTGTCCAGCTGGCTGTAGTTCCGCTCTGGTTTGGTGAGGGTCCTTGAAAAGAACGCGATGGGTGCTTCCTTTCCATTGGGGAGAGTGTGGCTGGGGACAGTGCTGACGCTGAAGGGTGATGCGTCGCATGTGATGGCTAGTGGTAGGGTCTCGTTGTACTGGATGAGGATGGCATCCGAAGTGAGCAGGGCCTTGGTTTTCCTGAAGGCGGCTTCCTCGCATTTCCCCCAAGTCCAGGTAGTCGCCTTGTCCAAAAGCCTATGCAAAGGCTCCGCCGCGGTCGCCTTTTGGGGCAGGAAGACATTATAAAAGTTAAGTAGCCCCAGAAATGCCTGCAGTTCTGTTTTTGACCTGGGTGTGGGGGCTTCCTTGATGGCTTTAATTTTTTTGTCGGTGGGGTGAATGCCGTGTCGGTCTAGGAGGTATCCTAGGAATTCGGCCCGCTCTGTGTTCAGCTGGCATTTTTCCCTCTTCACTTTAAGCCCGGTTTCTTTGAATCTCGTTAGCACCTCCCTTAGGCGCCTCTCTAGTTCAGCCTGGTTGGTTGCCGATACTAGTACATCGTCGAAGTATGGTACCACCCCCTTGATGCCTTGTAAGAGTCTTTCCATGAGGCTCTGGAAAATTCCAGGCGCCACGCTGACTCCAAATTGGAGGCAGTTGCATCTAAAGGCTCCCCGGTGGGTGACTATGGTTTGCACCTCTGCAGTTTCCTCGTCGACCGGCAGTTGCTGGTATGCTTGGGCCAGGTCGAGTTTCGCGAAAACTTTGCCCCCTCCCAGTGAGTGTAGGAGATGCTGCACTACGGGGACGAGGTAAGCACTTTGCTGCAAGGCGCCATTTAGGGTGGCCTTATAGTCCCCGCAGATTCTCACTGACCCATCAGGCTTGATTGGGGTGATTATGGGGGTCTCCCACCGGGCGTGGTCTATGGGTTGTAAGACCCCTTGTTTGACGAGCTTGTCAATTTGCTCGTTGATTTTTGGTTTGAGTGCGAAAGGTACCCGCCTTGGTTTTAGGCGTTTCGGGGGAATGTTTGGGTCTAGGCTGAAGGATATAGGGGGCCCTCGGTACTTGCCTAGGGTGCCGTCGAACACTTCTTGGAAGTCCCGGGCCAGTTGCTGCTCCCAGTCGGCTTCGGTGATGTGGTCGATGCCCGTGACTGCGATGCCTAGCAGTGCAAACCATTGAAGTCCCAGCAGGCTAGGTCAGTCTCGATCGACGATGGTCAGGGAAAGTCTTTTGGTGTGCCCCTTGTATGTCACTGTGAATTTTCCTGTTCCGACTACAGCAGTGCTTCTCAATTATTTTCTGTCATGCCCCCCCTAGTAAGAATAAAACATCTCGCGCCCCCGCGTGACTATAAATAGTATCATTTGTCTATAAAATTGTTATAAGTACACCTCTGCATAACATGCTCAGTGCAAACAAAACTCCTACACCACCGAGCGAATGCTCCCTGCGCACACTCTGCCAATGAGAGCGCCACTGCCCCCTAATGTAGTGGAAGTGCAATTGCACTTTATTCTAGGACAGTAAAAAAATCAAAATAAAAAAGCATGTTAACCGAGGTCAAACGCGCCCCCCTTGATGGAGCCTCGCGCCCCCCCAGGGGGGCGCGCCCCACTATTTGAGAAGCACTGGACTACAGGGATGCGGTTTCCCTGGTAGTCTTTGAGGATTAGTCTCTGGTTTTCTAGTTCCCTCCTCTGGATGGTAGGCACCAAGTGTTTAATTTCTTGCCATGCTACCATTGAGAGGTAGGACCCGGAGTCCACCTCCATTTTACAGGGTTCACCTTCGATGCCTATCTCCACGTAGACCTTTCTGGCATCTGTGGTAGTTGTGTGGCCGATGGTGACCGTCTGATGTGTCTCTTCTCTCCGCTGGCTCTCGCCCCCTCGTTGGGCTCATCCGTTCCATTCCCAACAGTTGTCTTCTGGGCAGTCTCTGGTCCTGGGGGGTGGGCTCTCCATTTCCGCTCGCTCGGGTCCCATCGTCTGGGGCTGTGGGTTTTCTTGAGGCGGCAGACGCGGGCTATGTGGCCTTTTTTGTCACAGTGCCGGCAAACGGAGTTGAAGAACTGGCATTCGGATCTGGGGTGGTCGCCTCCACAACCGGCATATACGGTCCTCGACTTACGACTCCGCCGGCTGCGCTGGTCGCGGCCTGCCTGGAGACGGTGGATGTCTTACTCCTCGTCTGACGTGCCCGAGGTGGAGTGGAGTTCGCCCTGGTGGGTGGTAGTTTCAGGTTGGGCCTCGGTCGACCTTGCAGGGTTGTTGTTTGCGGTGCGATCCCCGGCATTCGGTCTCCGCATGCGGTCTGCTGATTGTCAGGTTGCTTCGGCTGCCGCGGCTTCAGAGATGGCATCGGCGAGAGCGATGTTGCCCTTAGCCATCAACCGACTTTGGAGAACGGGGTCCCAAAGGCCGAGCACGATTCAGTCCCACAGGGTCTCGTTCATATTGGAGAACTCGCATAGTCCTCCAAGGCGCCGCAGCTCTGCAACGAAATCACTGAAACTCTCGCCCGCCCGCTGGTCCCGCCGATAAAATTCGTGTCGTCGGATGAGAATGGGTACGGCTGGAGCGTAGTGTTTCCGGAGTAATGGCTCCAGGTCCGCCCAATCCATCGCGGTAACATCGGCGGGCTTGGCTAATGCTTTTGCCATTTTAAACACTGCGGGCCTGCAGTGCGTTAGGAAGATGGCTCGTTTCTTCAGTCCCATGGCATCCTTCAGATCGTTGCATTCGAGGAACATGTGGAATCTGTCCATGTAAGATTCCCAGTCCTCGCTGGTGGGGTTGAAGGGGGTTGGTGGCGCGATGCTGGCCATCTCGTCGGTTGGCTGGCTTCTGTCGGACACGTGCTTCGGTTCAGGATAAGGATCCCACCTTCGTCGCCACTGTTATGTCCGCATGGAAGGAAGCCAAGAGTTGGTGACTTTGTATCAAGCTCTTTATTGCAGTCAGGAACCGAACTGGCTCTTAGAAAAACTTTGCGGCTTTTTATTCCCAAGCCGCAGCGGCCGTGGCCAATGGCACCGCTTTGAATCTCCTGCGATTCGAATCTACCAATCGTGGGAGATTCTCAGCGAGCCAATCAGCACGGCTCGCCTAGCCAATCCGATCGCCCTGCGCTTTGGCCAATCAAAGCGCGGGGATCTCAAGAATTCAAATGAAGATACAGAACAGGCACAACAAAACAAACCTACACAAATCCTCCAGTGGTGGACAATGAGTTGCTATGGCTAAGCCTACAATTGTTTAAACCCAAGACTGTGCAGCAAAGGTCTGGACCAGATAAGACAGAGGACACTAAACTTTCACAACCATATGTTCCAGAAATGTGCCTGTCCTGAGTCAGCATCTCCTGGCTCTATGGTTGTTTTGTTTCACTGTTTGATAATATTGATGTTTTCAGTCTTATTTCCTTTAAGTGTGATGTTACCACAAGAATGAAAATACTCAAGAGTATGTGTGTGGATTCTGAGATAGAATAACAAGGAAAAGTATTTAGTAGAAAAAAATGTCTGCTTTTGCTGCATGTTTTACAACAGAGTTCTAACTATGGATTTTATTTAAAAAGTCACTTGTTTTTCAGTGTATAAAAACGTCCATTTTGGGATATCTGTTTTATCATCTATTAAATTTTTAAGGAAAAAAGAAGCAGTCTGAGAACACCTAGCTACTATACAAGGGAGCAAAATGGTTAATTTCCAAAGCCCCCCCTTTCTCCAGAAACTTTGTACGGGACAAAGTTTTACTTCTCTTCCAGGTTTCGTTGTGACTGTTTTTTGTGGTCTGCTTTGGAATCTTTAGTGAGTAATTTTTCTTGTTATCATTTCGGACTTGGCAGGCAGAGTGTGTTAGAATGCCAAGGACATTATCAGTATAAAGGATTAACTCTGTAAAGACCAAGTCAGTTTGCCTGCCTGTGTTTGTGGGAGTTTGGACTCTTTCCTCTTTTTTGGAAAAAGGAAAGGTGAGACATAACATATACATATACATATACATATACATATACATATACATATACACATACACACATAATATACACGTTTTCTTCAGTTTTCGCGGGTACTTGCGTGTATGGCATTCAGCTTTGTTCGAGTATTTTCCCATGTCATAGTAGTTGTGCTTTTAAAGTTGTAGCAACATTTCAGCAGAATCTCATCTGCCATCATCAGGCTTCTGTATAGTGTTCATCTGTGAGTCAGACTTTTACAGTGGTTTCAGATTTAAATTTGGGGCAGCCTATTGCTGTGCCAGAATGGTTTTTTCTTCCTCCTGATTGGTTGGGAGTCTTGGTCTGTGTTTATTGGTCTTGGAGTTTGCTGTGTTCTGCTTGATTGGTGTTTATAATATCTTCTGTCTGTTTTTTGGCTCTTTTTGTATCTTGATTGGCTGGCAACATTGTGTTACTTTATTGGAGGCCTTTAGTGCAGCTTGGCTCTGGGTAAATGGATGGCTATCATTAGTTAGGAAGCTGGGTTTCATCTGGGTGCCTGGTTGGGGTGTGTTTGAGCTGGAGGTATCAGGGGGGATCTGTTTCTGCCCAGGTGTTTGCCTGGCTTGTGGTGTGGAGATTTTTTTGTTTGAGAGTGCAGGCTTCCAAATGATTGACAGCCTGGTGGAATCATCTCTTCTGTTCATGCTTTCTGATCTTTTTTCAATCTCTATGGCTTCTCTGATGATTCTGTGGCTGGGGTTTTCTATAGTGGCTAGGGTTTTGGTGCCATTGAAGTTGATGCTATGACCTGTGGCTTCCATGTGTTGGACTAGTGAGGAAGTGTGTTCCAGCTTTTTGACTGCATTTTTGTGTTCATCCAGGTGGGTGCTTATTCTTCTATTGGTCTGTCCAATGTATGTGCATCATGCCCGGCCACATACATTTTATTTATTGACATTTTATTTTCAGCTTAAATGCCTGTTGATGTCAAAGTGGATTTTTGTCAATTTCTTACTTAAATCTCTTAACTGTCAGTAAAAGGAAGGGAAGAAAAAAAAAAGCCAAATCCTTTCCCTTTCCTCTCTCCTTCGCTGCTTCAAAATCTTCTTTGGGAACAACGTTATTTTTATAGTTCAAATTCCAGGATACCTTATGTTGTTTTTTCAGTTCAACCCGGTCAACCAAAACATTCTCTTCTTATCTTCCTCCTGTACATTATTTTCCAGTCGATAAATTTTATAAGAAATTACATAATAAAATAACTGAATTAGAATACAATAAAATATGCATCCTTGGAGATTTTGATTGTAGATGCAGAACTGGACTATAAAACACAGAAAATGAATAAAAAATAGAAGGATATTACCAAAGATGGGAGAGGAATTGAGCATTAAAAACATTGTGGAGAGAATTGAACAGTAGAAATAGACAATTTACATTTTACTCCAACAGACACTTATCATGGTCAAGACATGATTTGGATGTCAACAGACAATTTCAAACATACATGAAGTAAATATTGAAATAAGTACATGGGCAGACCATAATCCAATATGGGTTAAGTGGAAGGGATAGAAGAAAAGGTAAAGATGGACTCTGAATAATTCAATCTTGAAGGAAAAATAATTTATTAATAACATGGGGAAAGAATTGGCTTTCTTTTCAAAGAAAATAAATCAGAGGCAACCTCACCACAAAATGTATGGGATACTATGAAGGTATATACCAGAGATGTGATTATAATTTATATAAGAAGAAGGAACATTAAAAAGAGACAAATGCAACAGATCTTAGAAGAAGACTATAAGAAATTGGAGAAGGAACTACAATGAAACCCACAACATAAAAACATTAAAAACCAAAATGGATATAATCAACCATAAAATGAGATTAAAGGAAAAAGAAGAACTAGCACAAAAAATTAGGGGAGCTAAACTGAATTTTTTTGAAAATTCAAATAAGCCAGGTAGATGGTTAGCATATAAATCGAAAAAAGAAAAAGAATCAAAAAGAAGAGTATAACTAACGGATGAAAATAGCATGCTATGCTATTGAAATGAAGAGAAGAAAAAAATAGCGCAGAAGTACTATGAGAAATTACATGAGCAAGAAGCGGTACCATAAAGCAATAGCTACAAGAGGCAGAATTACTGAAAATACCTGATAAGGTAAAGACTATGTTAGAAGAGAAAATAGCAATGATGGGATTGACAGAGGCAATAAATAGGCAAAATACTGGAAAAGCTCCTGGTCTGGATGGGCTACCAGCAGAATTCTATAAAACAATACAGGAATCAATTTCTACTATAATGCTTGAAGTACTGACTGAGGTCCTGACAAAAAACAAAGAACCTGACTCATGGACAGAGGCATATGTTACACTTAAACCAAAGGAAGACATTGATCTTCAACAAATAAAAAATTATAGACCAATATCCCTGCTAAATGCTGACTATAAAATTTTTGCCTCAATAATGGCAGAAAAACTTAAAAGATACATAAATCATTTTATACATCCAGATCAAAATGGATTTCTGCCTAAGAGACAAATAAAAAATAATATGAGGATAATATTGAATACACTGGAATACTACAAAGTACACCCAGAGAAACAAATGGCATTGATTTCTTAGATGCACAGAAAGTTTTTGACAATGTGAATTAGCAATTTATGCTGTTGCAATTGGAGGAGATGGGCTTTGGAGACAGATTTATTAAGGCAATGAAGGCGATATATAACAAGCAAATAGCAAGAATAATGATAAATGGAGAATTGACAAATAATATTAATATCCAAAAAGGAACTAGACAAGGTTGCCCACTATCTCTACTTTGGAAGTATTGAATATTAGGAAAAATGAAGAAATAAAGGGAATGAAAATAAAAAAGGAAAGTATAAATTACAAGCATTTGCAGATGATTTGGTCTTTATATTGGAAGAACCACTGGAAACAAGTCCTAAGTTGATCAAAAAAATGGAAGAATATGGTGAGGTTGCAGGACTGAAAATAAACAAGGAAAAAACAAAAAATTTGGTGAAAAATATGATAGAAAAACAAAAGAAAAGATTAATGGACAAACTAAATATCCAAATCACAAAAAAGTGAAATACTTAGGGATACAAATGACAGCTAGATGTGGAAAACTCTTAAAGAGGACAATTTGATAGACTGCAATAACAAATTGCAACAGATTTGGAAAAATGGAAAAATTTACAACTATCCTTAACAGGGAGAATAGCGACAATTAATATGAACATATTGCTAAAAAAATATGTTTATTCCGGACAATTCCAATAAGACTGAGGGAAAAAATACTTTGAGGACTTAAATAAAATGATGTTGAAATTTATTTGGCAAGGGAAATAGACAAGAATTAAGATAAAATTGTTGCAGGAGGCAAGAGTAGAGGAGATTTTGGACTGCCCAATTGGGAATTATACTACCAGGCAACAATATTGATGTGGATGAAAGAATGGATTTTATTGAAAAATGTTAGGCTTGTTAGCATTGGAAGGACATGATTTGCAATTGGGGTGGCACACATTTCTATGGTATAATGAAAGCAGGCCACATGGATATTTTAGGAGACACTATGTCAGGGACGCTTTATTAACAGTATGGGAGAAAATAAGGGAATACCATTATATGAAAATACCAGTCTAGTTGTCAACAATAGAGGCATTCACATATCCAAATGTCTTTAAAAGGGAACATATTTTTAGATAGGAGGAAGTTTTAAATGAAAAGGGTACCTTATATTGTTGCTTTTTCAGTTCGACCCGGTCAGCCAAAACTTTCTCTTATCTTCCTCCTGCACATTCTTTTCCGGTTGAGTTCTTTGAGGTGGCCATTTCTGACCACCGCTGCAACCGCCTTTGGGAAAGGGAGTAATGGCCAGCTGGGGAGGAGAGATGCGACTCTCCTCGACCCTGCTGGCAGTCTCCCCCCTCTACGGGGTGGCTTAGCCCCGAAACCAGCTGGCTCGGGGCGCTCCAGCAATGAGCACAGATCGAAACCATGCACGATCGCTGATTTCGGTCTGTCGCCGAAGAAGCTCAAACCAGAAGTCGGCCGAAACCAGTTTGTTCGGAAGATCCAATAGTCTTTCTTTTTTTTTTTTTTTTTGTGAATACATTTTTTTTTGTTTCAACAATCATATCATTGTATGAACAGTATGGTGGTCCCAGAGTGTTTTACATTTTAGAACAGCATGCTGCTCAACATGCTGAGTGCCGAGATCTCCCCATTGGTGGGCTCTGAAAGGAGCCAAAGCCACCCTGTAGGGGCGGCAAAGCAAAGAGGGGCACTCTGAGAGGTTGAGGAGAGCTGCATCTCTCTTGTCTGATCCTGGGCTTTTTTTTGCTCTCAGCCCTGATGAGAAGAGGCAGCCTAAAGATGGCTGCCATAAAGCTGGGGCAGCTGATGACCGTCTAAGCACTCGGCAGGAATGGACTTTGGTGAACAGCATGTGAACTGGGTGAGAGGATATTTTTGTTAAAATTTGACCCCAAGGAAATCTAGGGGAACTATTTATTTAGAACTATTTATCAAAGCAGCGAATAAGCACTTTGAAAAGTTACTAAATTAGAAGGAGAAGAATCAAAGAAAGGAAAAAATTTAAAGATACAGAAATTTGGATTCTCAAAGTGAGAAGATGTAGTATTGAGAAGGCATTTTAAAATGCTGGAACTAAAGATTTAAAAAAAAACTTTTTTCTTTAAATTATAATTTAAAATAATCAAAATCAGACTTGCCAGTTACAACATTGTGAAGTAGAGAGCACAATCTGCTGATGAGAAGAAAAATATACAACTATGGGAATAACCATTTGAAGGACTGTGAAAATACTTACTGGATTACATTAATCTACTCTAAGAGTACTGGAGACTTGAATATTAAAATAAGATTTTTAATTAAAAAGACCCCTGAATGTTATTGAATTCATAAAAGTGATTTGAGGAGGCTTGGATAACCCTCTAGTCTATTTAAATGGATTTGACTGATTATCTATGGCGAACCTATGGCATGCGTCAGGTGGCATGCAGAACCCTCTCAGTCATATCACCAGCTGCTCTTCTGGTTTCTGACAGGCATGTGCACACTGGCCAGCTGGTTTTTGCAGGCACTGGAGTGCCAGAAAATGGCTCGAAAAATTCCAAAAACCGGTCTGAAAACAGGTCATTTTCCAGGCCATTTCCATGTTGTTATTTGGGCCATTTTTGATGCAAAAAACGGACTGAAAATGGCCCCCAAAATGGCCTGAAAATGGTCCCAAAAAGCAGTCTGAAAATAGCCTGGAAACAGGCTGTTTTCCAGGCTATTTCTTGGGACCATTTTTGGGGTTATTTTTGGTGTGAAAAATGACCTGTAAATGGCCTGAAAATGGCCAAAAACCAGGTCATTTTCCAGGCCATTTTGGGCTGTTTTTGGTGTGAAAAATGGCTTGAAAATAACCTGAAAACAGCCCACAAAATGGCCAAAAAAGGCTGTTTTCTGGGCAGTTTTCAGGTCATTTTTGTGGAAAAAATGGCTAAAACCTGCCCCCAAAATGGTCTGAAAAGGCTGTTTCCCAGGCAATTTTTTCGGAACATTTTGGTGTGGAAAAACAGCCTGAAAATGACCTCAAAACCAGTCTGAAAAACGGCCTGTAAATGGCCCAAAAATGGCCTGAAAACGGCCCCAAAAACAGACATGCAGGTACCGGCCAGCTGGTCTTCGGTTTTCCAGTGCTCCAGCAAATGCACACGCAAGCATGTTCTGATTTGGGCAGTTGGTGCCAAAAAGGTTTGCCATCACTGATCTATGGGATATAAAGAATTGTGATTTGTGAAGCTCAACTTTGAATAACTGGTTCTTGGACTATTGGCTAAAAGTGGGATCTACTAAAACAAAATAAGATGCAACACAAGGTGGAAATGAGTGGGAGTTAAGTTAAAAGTTGTAGGAGAGAGAAAGAAGTAAGCAATGCAAAGAAACAGAGGATACCAATGGCTATCAGACTGGTGTAGACAATCTACCTTCCCTTAAGCTCTGAGGAGAAAAATCCAGATGTTCCATTATGTTCTGTTCCCATGTGCAGGGTTTTGCATGACTTGCATTTTCTCTCTTCGAGCAGATGAAATTTCTCTATTTTTACTTAGTGTGTGTCCATGTGGTGTTTTCAGTTGCATTGACCACCAGAAGGCAACAAATTATTGCTTCCATCCTTATTGGACTCTTCAGATATAATGAGTGCCAGAAGATGAAAAGCTCCTTATTGTATATGGTCATTTAAGTGGGTAGATCCTTATGTGCAAATCAGGGAAGATTTGAATCTCATATAGAGCAATATTTCCCCAACTATTACTCTAGAATTCCCTAGTCAGCAAAGGAGTTGAAGTTCACACATCTGAGAGGCCAAAGTTGAGAAACTCTGTCCTAGAGTAACATCTGGCTACCCACATGTGACCTTAGTGGGTCCACTAAGGATGAAACTGGCTATGTGGTGGCTCCTGGTGGTCAAAGTACCTGGGGATAACAATGAAAAACAAGAAATTTAAGACAGCATAGGAAGAAATGTCCATCTGTGATTGGGAGAAGAGTCCTTTCACACAAACACATTTCCCTTGCTTTCTGGGCTTTAAAGCTACATTTTAGAGGTCCTAGCCTTCTTTCCAGGAAGCCTTTGAGCTCAACACTCCCTTCACTATCCTTATTCCAAATGGCCAAGGTCTAGGGGAACACAGTGGGTCTGTTACCCACAAGGGAGGCTTACCCGGGCCAGGTCCGTTAGTCAGATAAGCCTGGAGTCCCATCTTGGCTGCCAAATTGTGGGAAGAAATATCCATCTGGTTCAGTTCCAAGCTGGGAGAAAGACACTGGAAACATGGAGGCTGATTGGAAAGATGGTTTGTTGATGAAGCAGAACCACATGGGTTTGTAGTTCTGGGCAGCTGATGAAATGGAGTTGAGAGAGAGGAGTTTTTATACCTTCCTTGAGCTTTGTATTTGAGCTTCCTGTTCCTGTGCAAGTATGTCTTCTATTTGCTGTTAGTGGATTCCTATGGGGTCATGTGGGGGGGGGGGTGTAGGGATCATAGCTGGCTCTATAAGCAAAAGAGAAAATGCAAATCCTAGGTACTTGTCTGAGCTACATTTGGTTGAAGTTTTGTCTGCTCTGGGGTGGTGCAATATCTGAAATACCCTTAGGTTGTGCAACATAGTGAGCTCTGTGTCTTCTGCTAAATGGTAGTGGATTAATTCTATTATGTCCTGAAAGGTCATGTCCTGTTCTTGATCCCATCACCCTGAAGCTGAAGGTCTTTTGTTTTGTAGATAGGCTGGCCCAGTCTTTCTTAATGGCAAAAAATATCTGCTGGGGGGGTGGGGGCTATTAAGAAAGAGCGAGTGTAAGATCTCACCTCTCCAATCTTCCCAAGAAAGCAGGACTCTTCTTTTTTTTGAAAAAGATTTTATTAATTTTCTACAGACAAACAAGACAAACAAAACATAAAAACATCAACTCTCATATGTACATCAAGTGTGTCAGTTGGTTCATCATTTTTGTGCATTCATTCTGTAGTCTCAATTACAATTATGTTACATAACAACTCATATCGTCAATCCAAACTTATGTATCCTAATATCACTAAAAAAAAATTATTTTTGACTATATTTTAATCATTCATGCTTTATGAGCTAACAATACTTTAAACCAATTTACTCTATAACAAATCCTATAATCATATCATATCAATCCTTAAAAAACCCTTTGTAAATATAATGTCAAATAACAAAATAATAGCAAAACATTCTAACATTCTAAATATTCTATTGTCGTATTTTATCATCTAGCCATTTATAAAAAAGATCCCAAATTTCATAAAATTGTTTATCCTCTTGCTCTCTAATTTCAAATGTCAATCTGCTCATCTCAGCACATTCCAATATTTTCTTAATAATTTCTTCCTGTAATGGTATTTTCTCATTCTTCCAATTTTTAGCAAATACAATCCTGGCCGCTGTTAATACATTTACAATCAGGTATTTCAAATCTTTACAATATATATCAGGTAAAATTCCCAATAAGAAGATCTCTGATTTCAAGTCTATGTGTTTCTTTGTCATTTTTTCCAACCACATGCGAATTATAGTCCAATATTTTCTAGCGTCCTCACAAGTCCACCACATATGGTAATACGAGCCGGGTATCTGATGACATTTCCAGCATTTTTCAGATTTGTTCTTGAACATTTTTGCTATTCTTGTCGGAGGAAAGTGCCACCTGTAAAACATCTTATACAAGTTTTCTTTATATGCTGTTGACATTGTCATTTTATAATTTTGAGACCACAATTTCTGCCATTTCTCTAAATCAATCCCATATCCAAAATTCTTCCCCCAAACAATCATAGTTTCTTTAACTTGTTCTTCCTCTAATTTAATTCCCAGTAAATAACCATATAGTTTTTTAATCACCTTCTCATCAGTACCCATCAAAATCTTATCTAAATCAGTCTGTTTATCATAAAATCCCTCCGTTTTGGAATCTTCATCATACTTTGAATGTATTTGTGCATATGAAAACCAATTCATCCTTATACCTTGTTCCTCTAAGTTTTGGATCGATTTAAGTTCACCCTTTTCATCTAAAAGTTCACCATATCTAACTGTTTGTTCCTTCTTATAAATTATAGGATAGGAAAATGCTTCAATGGTCGATAACCAAACTGGAATTTTCAAATAACATTGTCTTTTTATCTTCTCCCAATTTAACCACAAAGACTCCCGTACATAATGTCTTCTAAAATAACCCTGTGTTTTAGTTCCCTTATACCATAAAAAAGCATGCCAGCCCAGCAGCAAGTCATGCCCTTCTAATGTCAACAACCTATGTTTCCTTAATGTTATCCATTCTTTAACCCACATCAAACTTGCAGCTTGATAATACAATTCCCAATTAGGCAGGCCAAAACCTCCTCTAATTCTAGCATCTTGCAGAAGCTTTAGCTTTATTCTCGCTTTTTTACCTTGCCATATAAACTTCAACATAATTTTATTTAAATCTTCAAAATAATCTTTTCCAAGCCTAATTGGTATTGTTTGAAACAAAAATAAAATTCTAGGTAAGATATTCATCTTAATTGTCGAAATTCTCCCTATTAATGACAATTGCAAGTTTTCCCACTTCTTCAAATCTGTAATTATCTGTTGTTTAAGTTTAATATAATTATTCTCCTTTAATGTGCTACATCTTGTTGTCAAATATATCCCCAGATACTTAACCTTATTTGTAACTTGAATGTTCAAAAGGTCTGCCAGTTCTTCTCTCTGTCTCAATAGCATATTCTTTGTCAAAATCTTTGTTTTGTCTTTATTTATTTTCAAACCAGCCACCTCTCCATATGCCTCTATCCTTTCCAGTAACTTTGGAGCTGTTTCTAGCGGATCTTCCAAAATAAAAGCTAAATCATCAGCAAAAGCTTGCAGCTTAAATTCTTCCTTCTTAATTTTCATTCCTTTTATGCTTTTATCATCCCTAATATTTCTATTCAACACTTCCAAGGTCAACACAAATAGCAAAGGAGATAGGGGGCATCCTTGTCTTGTGCCTTTCCTTATATTAATAAAATCTGTAAGTTCCCCCTCCATCATTACCCTTGCTGTCTGTTTATTATATATGGCTTCTATTGCTTGAATAAATTTTTTAGCAAAACCCATCTGCTCCAATAATAATAACATGAATCTCCAGTTCACGTTGTCAAATGCTTTTTGAGCATCTAGGAATATCAAAGCCATTTGCTTTTCAGGATGAGCCTCATAGTATTCCAAAGTGTCCAAGATTACTCTCATATTGTCTCTAATTTGTCTCTTTGGCAGAAATCCATTTTGATCTGAGTGAATAAAATTATTTAAATATTTTTTAAGTCTTTCTGCTAAGATTGAAGCAAAGATTTTATAGTCTGCATTCAATAAAGAAATAGGTCTATAATTCTTAATTTGCAATGGGTCAGTCTCTTCCTTTGGTATGAGTGTAATATAAGCCTCTGACCATGTTTTAGGTATTATCTTTTTTAACATAACTTCATTCATAACTTCTAACAATGGGATGCTCAATGATTCTTGAAATGTTTTATAGAATTCTGCTGGAAGCCCATCTGGACCCGGTGCTTTCCCATTATTTTGTCTCTTAAATGCTTCATTTAGTTCCATCATTGTTATATTGCTTTCTAGCATTTCTTCAGTCTCTTTAGGTATCTTCGGTAAATTAGCTTCCTGTAAATACTGTTTGACTTTTTCTTCATCAATATTCTCTTGTTTATATAGTTGTCCATAAAAATCTCGAATAATTTCTTTTTTCTCCTTATTCCCATAACAAACTTGGCCTTGTTCGTCTATTAACTTCAATATTTTTCTTGATTCCTTCTCTTTTCTCAATTTATATGCTAGCCATCTACCTGGTTTATTTGCATCTTCAAAATAATTCTGTTTAGAGTTTCTAATTTTCTGTGCCAGTTCTTCTTTCTCTATTAATTCCATTTTATGTTTGATTACATCCAGCTTCAATTTAATATCCTTTTTCTGTGGCATTTTCTGTAATTCTTTTTCAAGAATTTTATACTCATCTTCCAAGGCCTTAGAAGCTTGCCTTTTCCTAATATTCTTTTTTCTTGTATAATCTATTATCAAACCTCTAGTGTATGCCTTCATTGTATCCCACACATTCTGCATTGAAGTATCTTCTTTTTTATTTTCTCTGAAGAAAAAAGCCAATTCCTTCTCCATCCATTGTATAAAATCTTTCTCCTTTAAAATGGTATTATTTAATGTCCATCTCGATCTTCTTTTTTGTCCTTTCCATTTAATTGTCATTGGGCTATGATCTGCCCAAGTACTTGTTTCAATATTTGTTTCTTTAATATTGGATATTAATTCTGTTGAGATCCAAACCATATCTAATCTGGACCATGATAAATGTCTATTTGAATAAAAAGTATATTGTTTAGCTTTAACATTTCTTTCTCTCCAAATATCTTTTAAAGTTAATTCATCTGTCATTTTAAAAAAAGACCTTGGGAGAGCCTTTCTATTTTGTTTTGTTGTTGTTGCTATATAGTCCAATTTATTGTCCACAATTCCATTAAAATCTCCCATCATAATTATATTAACATAGTCCAGTCCAATTATTTTCATGTGTAGCTTTTTATAAAACTCTTCTTGTTTATCGTTCGGATCATAAATTGCAATCAAGAGTATTTTTATATTATTGTCCATTATTTCTACCATTAATACTCTTCCATCTTCATCCGTGTAAATCAATTTTGCTGGGATAGCCTCTTTAATGTATAAAACCACTCCTCTTTTCTTACATTGAGTCAAAGAAGTAAATATTTAGCCCAATTTTGGATGTAATAACAATTGTTCATGTTGTTTTTTAATGTGAACTTCTTGTAAACAAATTATATCAAATTTTAATTTCTCTAATTTATGAAAAGTTTTCCTTCTTTTAACAGCTGAATTAAGCCCATTTATATTCATTGTAATCAGTTTTTTTTCTTCCATGATTATGCTTTATATTTAGGTCTAATAGCTCTCGTGGATCTCACTTCACGCTGTTCTTTGCTATCCATCTGTCCCCCTGCTGCTCCTTTCTCTTTTTCAGTCTCCAGTTGTTCATCTTGAAACTCAATTAATGAAACCTCTTTCTCTGCTTCCTCTCTTCTTCCTACAAAAAATTCTGCATGAAAAAGTTCTGCTTTCTCAATTGAATCAATTCTATATCTCTGCTCTTGCCACCTAAACATTAGTCCTTCTGGAATCAGCCATCTATAATTCACTTCATTTTCCAATATTTTTTTGGTCAGGAATCTAGCATGGGGAGAAGGCAGAGCTTCGTTCCGGCGATACAGCTGTGATCTCGGGGCTCTGAGATCGTAGCCGATATTTTCGCCCCTGGTCGGTCCTAACGGACCTAAACCGTCCCGTAGAGACGGTGATCGTGAAGGGCACTGTTCCAGGATCCCAGAGATATCGCAAAATCTCTGGTTAGATCCGGAAGAAGCCCTTTTGCTGGCGGCGGAGAGGCAGCCTTCATAGCTGCTGAAGTCGGGACAGCTCCGGAAAGAAAGTGATTGGAGTGAAGTGTGTCGGCTGGGTGAGAAAAACTCTTTAGTGTTGTAAATTCGCTGAGGTTGGAAAGTTCATTCTGAACTTCTGAAGAGAGAAGGAAGCTGTGAGATTTTTTTTTTGATTGAAATTGTTTGAGCGGCGTTTTTTAAAGTGATGTCAAATTGAGGCTTGGGGTGTTGTTTTTTCTTTTCTCTATATTTTTCGGGAAAGATTTTATTGTGACTTTGTAGGTAACTGGATTGAATTTTCTTTTATATATATTTTTAGGCTCCCTTTGATTTTTTAATTTTCTTTAGGATAGAGGCTTCCTTTGGCTATTTTTTCTTTTTTTTTTCTGTATATATTATTCCTTTTTTCCGGTTGGGGGGGAGAAAGAGCATTAAGAAACTTTGTAACACTGCCAACTAGAGGCTTGAAAGTATTTTATTTGAACTGGAGAGAATTGCAAAAAGACCTCTTCTCAAGGACATTTTAACGTGATAAGATAGAGGGAGAGCACAGCAAAATATTATTGCAGGTGCTTTCCTGGACTGTTATCAATAATACTGGAAGCTGTTCTGAAGCTGCTTTGAAGCTGCTGGAGAAGAGAGTCATAACAAGAGCCTTGGATAAATAAACAAAGTGCAGTGTGCTTTCTTATATATACCCCATTCGCTAGCCTTTTTCTAAATTTCAATTCTAGTAATATTCTTATTTTTGCCTTTTATTTTAAAGGGAAAGCCTCAGAGTTTTTTTTTTCTTTTTTCTTCTTTATTTTTCTTTTCTTTTTTATTGGGACTTTTTTGCTTTTCCTATTTATGTTTTTGGACCACTTTGTTATTGTTTTTTTTTTGGATTATTGAGATTTTTTAATTGGATTAAGGTGTGAAGAATCTGAAGGAACTTTTTGTCTTTTCTCTTTTTGCTTTTTGTTTTTTCTTTTCTTTGCTCTCAATCAATATTATTATTTTTGGATTTGTTTGTTTTTGCCTTTTTATTTTTTCCTTTTTTATGGTGGACTATCTTGTAATTGGATTAGGGTTTAGAAGAACCTGAAGATCTTTCTTCTTCCTTTTTTCCTGTTTCTTTTTTGGTTTTGTGTCTTTTACTATTGGAGTTTTCCATTTTGGATTATAATTGGCTGCTCTAGCAGTTGGATTAAAAGTTAAGAAGAATTTGAAGCTTTGGAAGCATTGAAATGAGCAGGAAACCAATACCATCTGGCATTTCTGCTTCTACCTCTGCTTCCCCACCAGCTGGAGGACAACGTTTAATTCAGACAATGTTAAAGCAAGATAAAGAACAAGAAAAAGTAACTTTACAGATGATTATGCAAGGAATACAAGATCTCAAGATAAAATCAGACACTATTGAACAAAGGATAGAGAACATTGAACAAAGAAGACTGATGAAAAAGTGGAAAATATTAAACAAATGATGGTCAAGTATGAGGAGAGATTCCAAAAAATCGAGGAAGAAGGAAAACAAAGAGAGAAGAAGATTGGAAATATTGACAGTAGACTAACAGCGGTTGAACAAGAAAAAGGTGGGATGTTGAGGTGGGAGATGGAAAGGTCAGAATTTTACCTTAGATTTCAAAATATAGAAGAGGAAAAAGGAGAAAATTTGGCAGCGGTAATGATAGAAATTTTGGCAGATGCTTTGGAAATTACAGAGGAAAAGATGATGGATGGAATAGATGAGATATATCGAGTTTATACAAGATATGCGATGAGAAATAAATTACCCAAGAAAGCAGGACTCTTGAAAGTAGTTATGTCCTGTTCTTATTCCAAAAGGAGCTTTTATTGAAAGGCTTGTGCTAGCAAGAGGTCTAGGCAGGTGTTCTGTCCTTAATTAACATACTCGAGATCCCTGCGCTTTGATTGGCCAAAGCGCGGGGCTCTCCGATTGGTCAGGCGAGCCGCGCTGATTGGCTCGCTAGGAATCTCCCGCGATTGGTCCATTAGAATCGTGGGAGATTCAAAGCGGTGCCATTGGCCGCGGCCACCGCGGCGAAAGGAATAAAAGCCGCGGGCTTTTTTCCTTTCGCCAGTTCGGTTCCAACTTCTTAATAAAGAGCTTTGCACTAAAGTCACCGACTCCTGGCATCATTTCGCGGACACAACACTGGCGACGAGGATGGGATCCAGACCCTGAACCGAACCACGTGTCCGACGGAAGCCAGACGAACCACCGAGATGGCGAAAATCGCACCACCCGCACCCTTCAACCCCGCCACCGAGGACAGGGAATCGTTCTCCGACCGATTCCGCATGTACCTCGAGTGCAGCGGCCTGAAGGACGCCACCGGCCCAATGAAACACGCCGTCTTCCTGACCCACTGTGGGACCGAGGTCTTCCGGATAGCCAAGGCGCTGGCCAAACCCGCCGAAGCGACCGCGATGGACTGGGACGTTCTCGAACCCATAATTCGGCGGCACTACGCTCCAGAGGTACCCATCCTGATACGACGCAACGAGTTCTACCGGCGGGACCAGAGGTCGGGTGAGAGCTTCAGCGACTTTGTCGCCAAGCTGCGGCGTTTAGGGGGGCTCTGCGAGTTCGATAACCTTAACGACGCCCTGCGAGACTGAATCGTGCTCGGGTTGTGGGACCCCGTCCTCCAGAGCCGGCTGATGGCCAAGGGCTACATCAGCCTAGCAGACACCCTCACCGCAGCCGCAGCCGCCGAAGCAACCCGAACTTCCGCCGACCGCATGCGCAGACCGAACACTGGGGACCGCCGCGGAAACAACAACCCAGCGAGGTCGACCGAGCCCAAACCCGAGACGACCACCCACCAGGGCGATTTCCACTCGGCATCGGGCACTTCCGATGACGAGGAGGACATCCATCGACTCCAGACAGGCCGCGACCCACGGAACCGGCGAGGTCGTAAGTCGAGGACCAACTGTGCCGGCTGCGGCGGCGACCATCCCAGGTCAGAATACCGGTTTTTCGAATCGATCTGCCGGCATTGCGACAAGAAGGGACACATCGCCCGTGTCTGCCGCCTGAAGAAAAATCGCAGCCCAGCACGATGGGACCAGAACGACCGGAGGAGAGAAAGCACACCACCCCGGACCAGAGATCGCCCCTCGGACAGCCGATGGGACCGGAACGGCGATCCTCGCGAGGCGGCGACAACCGGCGGAGAGAGGAGACCCACCAGACGGTCACCATCGGCCACGCCATCACCAACGACGCCCGGAAGGTCCACGTGGAGGTAGGCATCGAGGGCCAGCCATGCAAAATGGAGGTGGATTCCGGGTCCTACCTCTCCATGATTGCATGGCATGAAATAAAGCGCTTGGTGCCTACCCTCCAAAGGAGGAACGTAGACAGCCAGAGACTCATTGTAAAGGACTACCAGGGAAACCGCATCCCGGTAGTCGGAACCAAACACTTCAAAATCACATATAAGGGGCGCACCGAACGACTTTCCCTAACAATCGTCGACCGCGATCGCCCAAGCCTACTGGGACTGCAATGGTTCGCCCCGCTCGACATCGCACTCACAGGAGTCGACCACGTCACTGACGACAGCTGGGAGCAGCAACTGGCCCAGGAGTTCCAAGAGGTCTTTGACGGAAACCTAGGCAAGTACCGAGGGCCCCTTATATCTTTCGACCTAGACCCTAACGTCCCCCCAAAACGCCTGAAACCAAGGCGGGTGCCATTCGCACTGAAACCCAAGATAGACGAGCAAATTGACAAGCTCGTCAAACAAGGGGTTCTACAGCCCATAGACCACGCCCGGTGGGAGACCCCCATAGTCACCCCGATCAAGCCCGATGGGTCGGTGAGGATCTGTGGGGACTATAAGGCCACCCTAAATGGCGCGCTGCAACAAAGCGCCTACCCCGTCCCGGTAGTGCAACACCTACTGCACTCACTGGGAGGGGGCAAGGTTTTCGTCAAGCTCGACCTCGCCCAGGCATGCCAACAGTTGCCGGTCGACGAGCAAACGGCAGAAACGCAGACCATAGTCACCCACCGGGGGGCATTCAAATGCAACCAACTCCAATTCGGAGTCAGCGTGGCACCGGGCATATTCCAAAGCCTAATGGAGAGACTATTGCAAGGTATCAAGGGGGTGGTACCTTACTTCGACGACGTCCTAGTGTCGGCAGCCAACCAAGCCGAACTAGAGGGTCGACTAAGGGAGGTCCTAACCAAATTTAAAGAGACCGGACTAAAAGTCAAGAGGGAGAAATGCCAGCTATGCACGGAACGAGTAGAATTCCTGGGCTACCTCCTAGACCGTCACGGCATTCACCCCACAAACAAAAAAATCAAGCCCATCAAAGAAGCCCCCACACCCAAATCAAAGACTGAGCTACAAGCGTTCTTGGGGTTACTGAACTTTTACAATGTTTTCCTACCCCAAAAGGCGACGGCGGCAGAGCCCTTGCATAGGCTCCTGGACAAGGCGGTGACCTGGACTTGGGGGAAACGCGAGCAAGCCGCCTTCCAAAGAACGAAGGACCTCCTCACCTCCGACGCCGTCCTTATACAATACAACGAGACCCTACCTCTGGCAGTCACATGCGACGCATCACCCTTAGGCGTCGGCGCTGTCCTCAGCCATACCCTTCCCGACAGAAAAGAAGCGCCCATCGCATTCTTTTCAAGGACCCTCACCAAACCGGAGCGGAACTATAGCCAACTGGACAAAGAGGCTCTGGCTATAGTTGCTGCCGTAAAACGATTCCACGAATACCTCTACGGCCGGACTTTCACCATCATAACGGATCACAAGCCGCTGCTGGGAATCCTTGCAGGAAACCGGGCCACCCCGAACATTCTGTCTCCCCGAATGACAAGGTGGTCCGAGTTCCTGGCAGCCTACAACTACGAACTCATACACAGACCGGGTAAGACGATCTCCCATGCAGACGCCTTAAGCCACTCGCCGCTACCGGAACCCGACACCGACCCAGCACCCACGACGACCACCCTCAGCATAGAGACTCTACCCAATCTGCCCATAACCACGTCAGACATTGCCCGAGAGACTAATAAAGACAAACGTCTGGCGCGGGTGCTGCATTGGGTGGCCGGAAAGGGACAACGACGAGTCCGTCAAAACGTTCCAAAACCGCCAAACGGAACTCTCCTTATTAAAAGGGTGCATACTATGGGGGGATAGGGTGGTCATTCCGGAAAAGTACAGGGGAAGGTTTTGGAACTGCTACACGAGGGGCACCCTGGCATCGTTAGGACTAAAGCCCTGGCCAGAAGTTACGCTTGGTGGCCAGGGATGGACAAACAAATAGAGGCCTTGGTAGCTAGGTGCCAACGATGCCAGGAAACTAGACCAAGCCCACCCACAGCACCCGTCCTAGAGTGGGAAACCCCCAGGGGACCTTGGTCTAGGATCCATATAGACTTCACCGGGCCCACAAAAGGACACACCTTCCTCATAACAGTTGACGCTTACTCCAACTGGCTGGAGGTAAGCAACATGAAGACGACAACCACGGAGGCCGTGATCAAGGAACTCTGCAAACTCTTTGCAACACACGGCCTCCCAGACGTCGTCGTCTCCGACAACGGGCCCCAGTTCACCTCGCTGGAATTTGAAAAATCCTAGCGGAAAGGGGCATCCGCCACGCGCTGACAGCACCGGCGCACCCGGCGGCGAACGGTAGGGCGGAACGGATGGTCCAATTCACTAAAAAGACTATCCGGAAAATAGACCACGGGGAGATCCAGGAGAAAATAAACAAACTACTCTTCACCCAACACATAACCCCAAATACCACAACCAATAAAAGCCCAGCCGAACTATTAATGGGCAGAAAGCTAAGGTCCCCACTCGACAGGTTACACCCCACGTATAACCCGGAGAGGCCCCCAGACTCAAACACCAAACACCGAACCTTCGCACCTGGCGACCCCGTATACGCAAAGAACCTGACGGGAGACCCACTATGGATTCCAGCCGTCATCACACAAGCAACAGGCCCACACTCGTACCGGCTACAAACAGCAGACGGACGAGCGTGGAAACGCCACATCGACCAACTAAGGTCGAGGACTACCAACCAACAAACCACCGGCGCACAAACAGGCGAAACCAACCCCCACAACACAAACCAAGGGGGGAGGGAATACCCAGGGGACCAAAACCAAAGAAGAATAAACCAGCAGTACTCACCGGAAAGCAGCCATCATGACCCCTCGCCAGGAAGGAACAGCCAGGCCAGCTCGACCGACCCGGAAAGACCGAGCGGGAGCGGCAAAACCCGCAGCTCAACCAACCCGGAAGGCCCAGGAGGGAGCTACAGAGAAAGGACCGGCCCGATCGACCAGCCGGTTCCCACGACGGCAGCAGGAGCAGCAGAGATCCCGACCGAACCGGCCGGGATCCAGCCTACAACTGAGTTGCGCAGGTCAAGTAGGACCAGACGGAGCCCCGCCTACCTACGTGACTACGCAACGTAAGGACTGAACCAAGAGGGGAGGGGTGTTCTGTCCTTAATTAACATACTCGAGAGCCCCGCGCTTTGATTGGCCAAAGCGCGGGGCTCTCTGATTGGTCAGGCGAGCCGCACCGATTGGCTCGCTAGGAATCTCCCGCGATTGGTCCATTCGAATCGCGGGAGATTCAAAGCGGTGCCATTGGCCGCGGCGAAAGGAATAAAAGCCGCGGGCTTTTTTCCTTTCGCCAGTTCGGTTCCAACTTCTTAATAAAAGCTTTGCACTAAAGTCACCGACTCCTGGCATCATTTCGCGGACACAACAGTAGGAATTATATTTTCCCACTTAAAACAGCAATTTAAAGCAGTTCAAACAAAACCCTTCCCATAGTGCAAGACAGGAAACAGAAACAGAAATTCACAGCACAGCAATGCAGTAAACATAAACTTCATATAGAGATCTCTCCAATCCTTCCCCCTCCCACCAGAATGCCAGCATCCCAAAAGAAATATATGGGACCTGACAGTGAGTCAGTGAGCCTGCTTCTTGCCTCTAAAAAAAACCCCACGTTTCTCCATTTCTCATTTAGGGAAATATAATATTCTGCCTTTTTAATATTCATCAAAATATTTCATTCTTCTAGGAGGGTAGGTGTTGAGTTTCTACAAGTTTTCAATATTCAATGAATCCATTTTTCCAAAACTGCACATGATCCAAGAGAGAAGACATAGATCTGCTAGGGATGGGAAATAGAAAGCAAAGATGACATGATTTTAGATGGTGGAACTGCATGAAAACCCCTAAGACTAAGGGGGATTCCTGAACTAGAGCCAGACACATGGAGAGGAGCTGCTGTAAACCTGCAAAACGAGCTCAGATTTGCCAAGCATAGCAGTGCCTGGAGGACAGGCAGGGATGGGGGTCTATAGCCATGATGGCAAACCTAAGGCATGCATGCCACAGGTTGCACACAGAGCCACTTATGCTGGTACGCAAGCCACAGGCAAATTTACCTCACTGCGCATGCACGCGCCTCACAGCTGATTTTCGGCTGTTTTGAGGCCTTTTTTGGCCTCCCAGAGGCTTGAGGAAAGCCTCTGCAGGCATCTCAGGTCAAATAATAGGTCCATTTCATCACTTCCTGTATTTCTGGAAATATCGGAAGTGACAAAACGGCCTATTATTCGTCCTGAAAAGCCTCTGAAAAGCCTGCAGAGGCTTTTCTCAAAAAGACCTCAAACTAGCCAAAAATCAGCTGTGAGGCAGTGCAGATAAGGGGATGGCGAGGGGGATTGCATAAGCGCACCAATGTGCCTACTATCCCTGTCCTATTGTTTCTTGTTTTTCTTATATGTACCCATTTCATGTATTCATAACCATGTATATACTTATATAAGTATTTGTTTTCTTAAGTATAAGTATTACTTATACTTATAACTATGTGTATATTTATACTTATACACATGTATGGGGGGAGGTGCATGTATTCTGGGTGCTGGCACGCGAGTGGTTGAGCACAAGTATGTGCACAATTTTGGGCACAGGAGCCCCAAAAGGTTAGCCACCACTGGTCTATACGCAAGGGTCTCCAACCTTGGCAACTTTAAGACTTGTGGACTTCAACTCCCATAATTCCTCAGCTAGCAAAGCTGTCTGAAGAATTCTGGGAGTTGGTCCACAAGTCTTAAAGTTGCCAAGGTTGGAGACCCGTGGTCTATAGGGTTCACTTATAGAAGAAATTCACTTCCAGCCCAACCTTTCTGGAGTGAGTGGGGGCGGGGTGGTGGTAAGACACAACCTATCCCCTGTCGACAACACAGTCCTTTCAACAGTTCCGAGAAGATTTGCACTCTGATCCAGGGCGCAGATGAACCCACAAGAGGTCTCCACAGCTTTCAGAGTGTGCAGGGGACTACAAAGAAGCATGATTTTTACACACACACACACAATCCTGTCAGAATTAATCTAAAACTAAACTAGAAATTCACTTCCAGCCCAGCTTCTCTCGTGGAGTTGTTGTGGGGAGGAAAGGAAAGAAGACCCTGAGCCTTATTGAAGGACAAGAGGAACCAATAAAGAAGTCTCAATCGACCACAGAGCTCCATTTATGCCTCTGCCCCGGTCGCCTCAGCCCCTCAGGGATGTTGTGAAAGCCAAGAGGGAAACGGCTAAGCTCCTCCCTCGGCGGGAAATTCGGAATCCCCTGTGACGTCGCCGCAAGGGGCGCGGCTTAAGGAAGGTAGCCTCCTCCGTGTCGTCAGAGTTTCTTCCGGCTTTTTCCCCTTTCTGCTTCCGGGGTGGCTGGTTGTGAGGGAGAGGGTGGAGCATCACCGCGATCCCGGCTCGGAACCAGCCGCTGAGGGTGACGCCGCCGCCGCCGCCGCCGCCGCCGCCGCCGCCGCCATTATGTCCGGCAGTGGTGGCACCCTCGCCGCTGCTGTCGGGGTCCCCGCCGCCGCCGCCACTTCTCCTCCCGAACAGCCACCTCCTCCACCCCCGCCGCCTCCGCCGCTACCTCCCCCACAACCGCCTCCGCCGCCGCCGCCGGGGAGCTCCGCGGCCACCGCCGCCGCCGAGCCGGAGCTGGTGTCGCTCATCCTGAATCGCCTCAAGAGCCAAGGCCTTTTCGACCAGTTCCGCCGCGATTGCCTGGCGGACGTGGATACCAAGGTGGGAAGCTGCTGTCTGCCGCCGCCGCCGCCGCCGCCGCCGCCCCCCCCCCCCATGCCACGGCCCCATATTGCTTGCCTTCCCCTATTGGGTCCTCTCGTCAGCCAAACGACCGTCAGGGGGATCGGAGGGGAGCTGGCGATTTTCTGGGGAATGCTTTTACCCCGCCGTTGGGCCTGAAAAGCCGCTACCGCAATGAGTCCCGCACGCATCAATTTAGCCCCCATCAGCTTTCCCCTTCTCCACAAGTTAGCCCTGTTCTCTCCTATCTGTGTAGCTCTGATCCTACCGGCCTCACATGCCTAATTCTGGGCTTGTTTTACGGCGGCTGCTCAGTGGGCAGGTGGACTCAGTTGCCTAATTGACCTAGAAGCGTTTTGCAAGTCTGGATAATTGATTGCAGATGCGTTTTCTTTAAAAAAAAGAAGAAAAAAAAAGAAAAAAAGCCTCGTTTAACCTGGCTGGGATTTACCTACTTCGAGTTTTCCCTATCAACAGCAATGGGATGGCTCTGAAAGTTCAAAGGGAGAGTCTTCCTGATAAAAACATCTTAGAACAGGGACCTTAGATCGCTCTGACTTAGCAATAGAAGTGTCATGAATTGTGTTTTAAATGGGCTAAAAGCAGAGACGAGCATTTCTGTTTCACTACTGCTGACAGACATAGATTCAACTGTCTTTTCAAGAGCTGGGCTATTTTATATTTGGGTCCTTAGAATTGGAGTTATATGCAAAGTAGATATTTCTGGACTTTATTACAACAGAAAATATTACAAAAGAATAAGTTAAAAATAATTTTATGAACTTTATCACTCTTTCCTAGATATATTTGAACAACTTGTCTACTGATCCAATTCTAGTTTCAGTACGATGTGGCCCTATTTTACAGACTAAATTTTAGAATTAGTAAAAAAAATACAAGTATTTTTATATATTCAGAGAATATATAAGTATAGTGTTTTCCAATGTATCATGAAAACTATTTTGGATATTGTCGTGTAGTACTTGTGCTATTCTGATTCTAGAACCCAATTGATCCTGGTCTTGGAAGTTCAAGTTTAGTTACTGAGATTGAAAAATAGTAAATTTCAACAGAACTAGTGTTTCATGTGGCATGAATTAATTAACTGTTGGTGAATTATAAAAATACAGACACCTCAGTCAGCCTTGACAAAAATAGGACAATTGATATTACTCTTCATTTAAGAGTAAAATTAAGTTTTTCTTAATTTAAATATTTTTACATCAAATTATAAACTGTCCTGTGAATCACTTCATACACTGATTGGATAAAAATATTAAAAATATTAATTAAAACATATGATTTAAGATCATTACCTATTGGACAGAATTTATTGTTGGACTTATTGTCCCAAAGGTACTTTTCAAAAGGCAACTGGACTTTCTTGGGGGTTTATTCCCTGAATTCCTGAGGTAAAATGAAAAAGTTTGTTGGATGAGAAGCAAAACATTTTCAAGGGGAAAAAAATCCAGGAAAGTCCTGTTTCCTTTTAGAAAGCATTTTTGTGACAATCATGACCTGGGTAATAATCCTTAGATATGTTGGAGTTATTATAATCATGCAACATGACTATCATAAAGGAATAAAGAGAGCAACAAATTGGAGCCTCCTTTAACAGATTCTCAGTAGAATTGATCTTTCTCAATATAATGGATTATGAAGGATACCATGTCTTTGTAAAAATAAGACTTTGGAGAAAAGTTCTAGCTTGCTTTTTAGGTAAATAGCATTGGGCTTCTAATCACATTTTACCTCTAGGGAGCATTCAGATGTCAGAGTGTTTGGTAATTGAAATATTTTTCAGAACTTTGGGCAATTAAGTTTTTTTTTAAGTCTGTTTTCTTAATCAGTAGTGTTTTTTCCCTAGTAGATAAGCCTGGAATTATTATAGTGTATACTCCCTCTACTGTTTCTGTATTATTTTAAGCTAAGGTTCTTAAGTGTTTGTGTCCACTGATGAGAATGTGAAGAAATGTCATTCAAGGAGGCTTCACAAGATATCTGTTTCTTTTTTAGCCTGCATATCAGAATTTAAGGCAGCGGGTGGACAATTTTGTCTCCAACCATCTCGCAACTCATACATGGAGTCCTCATTTGAACAAGAACCAATTAAGAAATAATATCAGGCAGCAGGTCCTTAAGTAAGTTTTACAAACTGTCCTTCTCTATGGCTCTGATCAACTGATTTGATTGGAAATATGCAGGATAAAATGTTATTTGATACATATGTAAATATTTGGAAGGTCTTAGACACTGGTTAGAGTTCAAAAATTGCTACATTTCTTATTTTGAAATTCAGTGTGAATGTATGAGGCTGCTATTCAAAATAACCGAAAATGTTTGGTAAGGAATGATAAGAGTAAAAGTTCACCATAGCAAATATATTTCATGTAGCAATTCATGCAATTAATGAGAATATGGGAAATTCTGTTCTTACTGAAGCATCTTGTGTTTTATATATGAATGTCAGCTTTAAAAGATCATGTCTAGATGTTAACATGCTTAAAAGAAATTAATATTGCCCTTCATGTTTTTAATGATGTGCAGGTTTTTTTTTCTCCTAAATGATTTTTTCCCCATTTTAACTTGCATTCAACCAATTTGCAAGGTTGTAGTATAGCTGCAGTCCCCAATCTTTGCAGCTCCATGGACTTGCAGCAGTGGAAGGGGGTGGTGGAGAGGATAGTTTCGTGCACATGCCCACCACTTGCACAAATGGAGCTTTGCATGCTCGCCCCCTGCTTGCATGGCCCAGTTCTCACCAGACTGCAACCCTGTTCTGGGCCATGAACCAAGGGTTGCAGTCCCCCTATGGTATAATACTGCTAGTGAATGAAAACATAACTTACTTATAGATTTTGATGATTGAACATTCATTTGTATCAACCTACCAGTATAGCATTAAATTGATTTTTCTGAAGTAACTGAGGTTATTATAGTATGATTTTTATGATCTTAATTAATTTGTTTTTTTACTTGAATAGTTGTAATATATGGTCAGTGATCTCTAATCCACTGCCCAGAGCCTCTCTCTTAAGGGAAATGGGCAGTTTAGAAATAGGAAATATACATAAATTAAATTAAAAAATCTCATTTTCTGGGATGATATAAGGACTCTTCCTTGAGCAGGGGATTGGACTTTGAAGATTTCCAAGCTCCCTTCTGGCACTGTGATTTCAATGATGCTGAAACAGTACTTTAAGGATACATTGAATGAGACAATGAAAATTTTAGAAAAGCAACAATAATGCCTTAGGTGGACCCGAAGAACCGTGACAATTAATTATTGAGTCTTAATTTTTTATTATTTCTGAGTACAATTTGCATTAAATATTTGTTAGAATTATTCAGCTATCAGTAATGTGTGATAAAAATAGATAGCCTTGTCAGCCGCTACAAAAAGAAAATCATTTTATTTGTGGTGTCTCATTCATGGTGATTTAAGGAAATGCAAGTTATAATAAACATATTTTTTAGAAAAACTTCATGTGAAAGAAAATATGCAGAAAATGAAAATATTATTATACTTTCTTCATAAAGAAAAAAAACATGCAAAAATGCAGTGAGAGGAGTCAGTTCTATTCAAAGAAAGCAAATTGTATTAATTTTAAGTTTTGCATTTTGAACTACATTATATTGAGGGGGTTTTATATCTTCTTTTGATGGGTTTTTATACCTCCCGGGCCCTGTTTTAGCTGGCAGAGGTAGCAAAACAAACTAAAAACAAAACAGAAGGAGAAATGTTTCCCCTTTTGTGTTTGAGATGCAAGAAGGGACAGGAAAGGGAAAGAGGAAAGACAAAGAAAAAGATGGGAAAAGAGCAAGGAAGGAAAAATAAGAAAAGAGAGGAAGGCAGAAGAAAGGAGAGTGAAGAGGAAAGGAAAAAGAAGGGAAGGAAGGAAGGAAGGAAGGAAGGAAGGAAGGAAGGAAGGAAGGAAGGAAGGAGAATATAATGAGAGTGAGGGCGGCTCTTCCCTCAGAAGTCTTGCCTTAGCCACAGGTGCCCCCGACATGAGAGGTGGTGAGCTGGCCAGCCCCCCCCCCAGGTCAAACACAACTCTGATGTGGCCCTCAATGGAGTTTGAAACCCCTGATCTATGTGAATGAATTGAACCCCTTCCTTCCCCAATATTTTGCATTGTTTTTCCTAGGATATCTGGGAGTTCTCTTGAATTCTTCATTATATGATCTTGTGATATATGCAAATAATGATTCTTATCCACATTGTAATCTTGTTAAGATTACCAAGAATGTCCATAGAAGAGACTTGCTATAAAATAGCATGAGTATATTCCTCCTCTTGTATAAATTATTATATTGATTGTGTTAACATAATTGTGTTAGCTGTGATAGATAAGTTATATTGTCATTTCATTTCAGATCTGGAATGTTAGAATCTGGTATTGACAGAATCATTTCTCAAGTTGTGGATCCAAAGATCAACCACATATTTAGACCACAGGTAGAAAAAGCTGTCCATGAATTTTTGGCTACAATGAATCACCAAGAAGAGACCAATCCCAGCTTTGCCCTGCCTGAAGAAAAATTAGAACCTTCTATTTTGCTGCAAGGTATTTCTTCTTTCTTCCCTTGGCAAAATAAATATGCTTTTAATTTTTGGGTTTTAAAGAGGTGAGTGTAAGGAATCAAAGAATTGAAGTAATGCCTAATCAGAGGCATACATTCAAATAATGTCATTGAACCAATTTCCAAATTAACGTGCTAAAGGGAAAAAACTTCTTATCAACAGAGGCTTTGATATTATGATATCTCTTTGGAGGCATCCCAACAAGCTGGGTTTATTTTCTAGAGATAGCCTTCCTTGGAAAACTGGTTTATGGAAAGCTATTCCTGCTGCTGCCATTGTCTCAATTTTCAGAGTCAAACTACACATTTAGGAATGTGTATTGTTCCTAGAATCCTCTCTTTTTCATCAGATTGCTGTATCACAAGCATTTCTCTTTTTTTAACTAAATTCCAGTGCATCCATTCCAAAATTTCCTCAGTAACTTATTCTTGAATTCATGGGGATTAGGATATAGAAGATTCAAATAAAGCTGTATATCAGTCATTGACTGTTGATATTGCAGTTGAAGCTAATGAGGACTATATTTAGGCTATCAAAGTTACTGAGGGTCCATATCAGTCAGCATGATTGGGCAGAGTGGAAGATAGAGTACAGGCAAAAAAAAAATGTTGTTGCCTTTTTCTTCCACCATCATCACTGTTGCATCATTCAAGTGATACATTAATCACTCATTTCTGAATGACCTTTTATACAACCTATTCATACTCATTTCCAAAAAGATATTAAGGTTTGCACCTGATGTTGCTCCCCTCTAACCAACCTTCTCTCCAAGATAGCCGTCATGGTTTCTGATGTAGTGTTGGAGAATTCAAAAATGATGTTCCTTAGCAACTTTTACTTGTCAGGGCTAACTCTTAACTTCAGGGTCTCTTATGACAGTCATAAGACTTGAATATGTTGCAGAGCTAACACATTAAGAAGGCATATTCTTGTTTTGAAAGTGATAATAGTCTTTGCTCTCTAATAAAATTTGGAGGTGAGATCTCACCTGCGTCTAAGATATTGTTAGGAGGATCTGCCTCAAGAGTTGTAGATTCTTGAATGTTGTAGGAATTTTCAAAGTCATAAGACTTGTGATTTTGTTGAAGCTCTAGTCTAGCTATGGAGATGAGATGAGCACTGATAAATTTCTTGGATCTCAAGAGAAACAGTTTGAAGGTTAGATTGTTAGTGTGATAGAAGTGACAGAAATCTTGGTACAAAGTTGATCAAATGTAGGTTAGAGCATATTATCTCATATTAATGAGGGGTTTAGGACATTTAAATGCCAACCCTTGGCACAGTTGTACTTTTTTCCTCCAGTGACCTTCTGCCAGCAATTGTCCATCTCCTGGCCCCCTGGCACCAGGGGAATGGTCCCCTTCATCCCAGCCCGTTCCGAGGCATGATTTTACCTGGGTGTTTTTCTGCACCAAACAAGTAGCTGCCAGCCAATGGGGGGTGGGCAGCAAGGATGGTACTGAGGGGTAGTGCCCAATTGGCAGTGGGTGGGGTGAGCGAGGGGACTGTGGGGGCAAATGAGGCGCTATGGGAGCAGCACACAATCATGGGGGCTATGTGGATGCACTACATGATGGGCAGGGCAGTCACAGGGACATGGGGTCAGCCCGCCATTGATGGCAGGCAGAACGATTGTGGGGCTTTGGGGGGGGGCGAGCGGGGGCCATGCAAGCCATTGTAAACTAAGACAACCTGGTCCAACTCCACCTCTCATGCAAGTCATAATAGACCTTGCAAACCATATTGACCTGCAAAGCCAAATCCCATGCTGGAATGTCTTTGCATGACCTGGAGCCAGAGGGACCCGAGAACATATGAAGCCAGCTAGCTTGGATGTTTGGCTCGGTCTATCAGCAGTTTAAGCTAAAAGCAGAAAGGCCAGGTTTTTTTTTCTTACTTGAGCCAGAGGAAGCAGTTGGCTGCCAGGAATTTAATCCTCTTGATTAGCCCGGAGCAACTGCAGGAATTGGGAAGTAGTGCCAGTGTCAGCTGATGCTCCATTCAAAATCCAAGAAAGAAACACTTAGACTCTTTTAATTAGAGAAAAGATTTCTTTTACTGGAGATCAAGTGGTAGCAACAAAAGAATTCTGAATCTGAGAAAATGGGCGCGTAAATCCCATATACAAAGTGATGGCCATGTTCCCACCTCCAATAGTTCAATTGGCTCATCCAATTAAAAGTGGTGAATATCATCATGTGGGCATCTCCAGGTGGTGATGAGGCTTCTGTCCATTGACCTTGACATAATTTGATAAAGGTTTGCAGTTGCGCATAGCATAGAAGAGAAAGCTAAGCAAGGAATAGAAACCTAAGCAAGAATGTATTCCCCCCACTCCCAGTTTATACAGTTCTGGTTTGTAACACCTCCAGCTCACTTCCCATAGTTTTCCCCCCTCCTCCCCCCGTTACTTATGACAGCCGAAAGATGCAAAGCAAAGGGAGAAAATCTTACAGGTTTCACAAAACCATAAAAAGGAGAGAAGGTGAAGCCCAACAGCCCTGAATTTGTCGCAAGTGTGGAATTCCAGATTAAAGCCAGGCAGCTGGCTTGAAGGCCCCTTGTTTCCCCCCCCAGCACCCGTCCTGCCCATCACCAAGCGCACGCTGCCCCTCCACAGTCCCTGCAATTACCCTGCCTGCCACCCAATTGCACATCACCTCTCTACAGCTCCTGTGATCGCCCCAACCACTCCCAGCCATGCACCGCCCCATAAGCCCCTGCAATCATCCCACCCGCTGCCAATCACATGACACCCCCCACAACTCCCACAATTGTCCCGCCTGCTGCCAATCGCCTGCTGCCCCCCATAGCCCCACAATTTCCCTGCCTACTCCCAAGCACATGATGCCCCCACAGCCCTCGTGATTGCCCCACTCACCGCCAATCACATGCTGGCTCTCCAGCATCCGATTGGATTTCAGCTACTCGTTTAGAGCAGCAAAACACACAGGTAAAATCGTGCCTTGGGGAATGGGCTTGGGACCCTGGGGCTGGAGGGCCAGAAGGTCATTGACAGTGGACAATTGATGGCAGACAGCAGCAGAGGAAGAAAGCTGGTGCTGCCAAGGGTCAGCACCTAAATGTCCCATTCCAATAATGAGAGTAATACAAAAGTTTTCTTCACAGCACGTTGCCATCACTGCATCCTAGCAGAGTTATTCCACGTGGCTTACTGTCACAAATGGAATGTTAGTATCTAAGGATGTACCAAAGTGCACAGTTTGGCTCACACTGAGCATTCTGAACCAAGAGATTCTTTTTTGTTTGGCTTCTTCAGTACTTATGCAATATCTCATACTAATAGTTGTACTTAACCTTATTCTTATTTGAAGGTGTTCCTGCTGTCACTCCAAATGTAAATATGGCTAACGATGCTCTGTCTATTTTGGAGACCATAACATCTCTCAACCAAGAAGCCAGTGCCACCAGGGCTTCTACAGAAGCAACCAAGACAAATGATAGATTCTCAAAGAAACTCCTGCACAGTTTGGATGGCAGCATAGAGAGAGATCGGAATGCAGAAGATGTTGCTGATGGAGAAAATTCTACAGAAGAAAGTTTTGAACCAGTAGTAAACTGTGAAGATACAAGTAATTCATTTTCTTCAAATGAAGAAGGAAAAGGTGTATCAAAAGAAGCTAGTAGCCTGCTTAATCCAAGCAAGGAAATTTTTCAGGAAAGTGATGAACAGAGAAGTAAAGTGGATAAATATGATAGAAAACTGGAAAGCTTGGAAAAAGGAGAAAAGAAGAAAGAAAAATCTGACAAAAAAGTAGACTTCTTGAAGAGAAATGGTGATGATGTAAAAGCAAAAGAAGAAAAGACAATCAAAGACAAAGATTCAGAATTGGTAAAACATTTAACCCTGGAAAAGAACACTAGTAAAAACAAAAACGAAAGCACGAAAGAAGGTATAATATCACAGGTGTTTATTCATTATGAACAGGTTGAAACAAATGGAAAAATTTTAATTTATTTGGAAAGTTTTGATATAGGTGAAAAGACACTGGCATTACAGTTTATTGGTTGACTTTAGATATATTTTTATCTGCAGCATGGTAATTTTCTAAACATTTTAGCTTACTGGACTTGGAGAATATTTCAGAAGGTAACTTGTTTTATAGACAAGAAAATACTAAATATTGTGATGAATGTTTTTATCTAAAACTATATCTGTTCATTGTAGTTAGTATCTTTGCATTATTTCTTGGTTTTTAATTGCCCTTTTTTCAGATTGTTACACCAGGACAGTTTCTTTTTACTCTTCTCTACTACCTTGTGCACTACTTATCAAAGGAGACATTGCTGCATTTATGTTTCAGCCAAGTTTTCATCAGACTTTTTTTACAATGTCTCATTTTTATGCTGCATTTTGAGAGTGTTATCCTTTGCTTTCTCATTCTTTATATCTCATATTTATATTTCATTTTATGGTCTTTTGCATTTTAATTTCTTTATAAGCCATAAATATTTTCTATAGGATGGTTTTTATACTTGCATGTTTTGACAGTTTCATCAGTTAACAATCTTTCTGAAATGCATTAATTCTCACAGAAGATATGCTTAAACTCTTTCATATGTTTTATTCAGTTTTAATTACTGTTAGATTACTGTTACTGTCAGGTTCTCTTTCTTTATAGTCTTTTATCTCGTCTAAAGCAATCAATATCTTTTCTATCTTTTTTGTCCTCTTTTATAGGTATCCCGTTAAAACTTTCTTGCATTATTTTGATTTCTTGTTTTATGTGTTTTATTAAGCTAGTTGTCTCTTCCTACGGCCTTTTTCAGCTTGGTGCCCTCCTGGTTGATGGCATATCAGACATGGCCATTCCAAGCTGGTTTAACTAATGGCTGTGCTGAGGATTGTGGGAAATGGGAATCCCAGAGTGCCTGGAGGCTACCGGACTAGAGAATGGAAGCCTGAGGGTTGGCATTTCACTGAGGAGGAAGACTTTCATGACTATTCTTAGGACAAAATATTTTCATATCTATCTTACTTTACAATGATGCTTGGTTTCTGCACTAAGACCTTTTTATATGCATGCATACTTTTTGCAAACTAATAGAGAGAGAAACTTTTAAAGGTCACTTTCTTCAATAGCACTATGGAAGGTTAATAGTACCAGGCATGTATGGAGCTGTTTCCACTTGTGGGATGTTTTGGATTCTGGATCAGATTTTAAGTTATCTCTGTCTGTTTTTCTCAACTAGCATTGGAAGATTCTGATCTGGACATACTGAGTGATATTACTGTTAGTTCTGTGCACACCAGTGACCTTTCTTCCTTTGAAGAAGATAGTGAAGATGTGCTTTCTGATAGCACAGAAGAAGGAGAAATAGTTTCTGATGGTAAAGTAATCTTGACCTTCGGCTAGTGAGAAGAATTAAAGAATGAACTTGTTTTTCCTTAAATGCAACTCCCTTATTTTCTTATGATATTATAATTGGAGTGATTGAATATTACGTACATTCATTGCAGTCTATCACAAAAAAACCCAAATAAATACATTTCTTCACTTTATAAGGCTGTCCCTAAAGTGGATTTAAATGAGCTTGGATGTGATTTTAAATGCTTGCATGGGCAGAGAATCCAAGCATAGTTTGGTGAGAAAACTCTTCTTGGCAAGACAAGATATAAACATCCTTCTTGCCTTAACAAGTAGCCTGGATTTGTCTATTCTGATATATTTAGATACCACATAAATTAAAATAATGTTACTTCTAAATATATTTGTTCTTTAATATTATGTTATATTATATTTAATATAAGTACAAATCATAAGTGAACTCTCATTTAGCAAGTTCATTTTATGTTCAATAGGATGAGAGCTACTTTGGTCTAATGGGCTAAAATCAGGAGGATGTGAGTTCTAGTCATGCCATAGGTTGGAAAGCCAGTTGAGTTGACTTTGGGCCAGTCATTTTCTCTCAGCCCACAGTATCAGTTCCTATGGCAACCAATGAATCAACTTTCAGTTCATCTTAAAGAAGAACCTGCACTTGCAGGAAAAAAAAATGCTAGGAAAAAAAAAAGTATTTAACAGATATCAGGCAAACTATAGCATAGTGTTTTTGTCTTCATAAGAACAAAGTTAGTTGTTAACTTATATGAAAAAGTCATTTGAAAGATTTCGGTATTTTGTTGTTTTTAGGGTTGAATGTATGCTTTAGTTTCATCTTGATTGATTTGTATTTTATTTTGTATGATAAAACAATATTAAAAATATTTCAGTATTCTAAGTTCAGAAAGCTGCATTCAAATGCTTAGCTGGTTGCTTGCCTTGATCTTCACCATCTATGCTAAAAGGATAATTCTGTGCTTTTACTGGCTGGAATATCTGGGAATCATTTCATAGTTTTCCTAAGATAATTGTAGCTGAGGCTGTCAGATAATATGATAATATGCAATACAGCAATAGCATTTAGACTGCTTCACTTTACAGCCCTCTCTAAGCGGTTTGCAGAGTCAACATTTCCCCCAACAATTTGGGTCCTCAATTTACCAATCTCGGAAAGATAGAAGGCTGCGTCAACCTTGAACCTGGTGAGATTCGAACTGCCAAATTGCAGGCAACCGGCAGTCAGCAGAAGTAGCCTGCATTACTGTATTCTAACCACTGCGCCACCAGGGCTTGTATAGCAATATAGCAATATTACAATTTGAGAATCTAATGGTAAAAATGAAAGTTAAATTTACTCTGATCTGTAGCCCTGGATTTACCATAATATATGGGATAATAAAATACTGTGGGGCTTTAACATTATTTCTAACAATATATATTAATAAATTTGTTATTTTGAACAGATGGAGGATAGCTAAGGCTAGGATCCTGAAGTGCAAAAATAATTTTTGCTTTCAGATAGGGTGATGAATTTTCATTTCCAGCTATAATCCCTTCTCTACAGCATCAGCTTTGAGAAAGGGTTTGGTTGAGAAGGGTGTTTCATCTTCCTTGGGGCTAATATCTGGTTCTTTGGATCTCAGCCTATATCTACATTATAAGATGAGCATTTCCTCAGCTTTTGTTCTTAACTTTTATCTAGACGAGGATGATGAAAGCAGCCAGATTAAAGCGAAATCAGAAGCAGAAGGGACCAATGGTCAAAGAACAAAATCTGGACGACATGCTTACATCCACAAGCCTTACCTTTACTCCAAGTATTACAGTGATTCAGATGATGAAAGAACAGTGGAGCAACGTCGCCAGTCGGTTGTAAGCTGAATTGCTCTTTTATCTCTTTCCTTAATGAGTGGCAGTTTCCCTGGATGAATGACACTCTGAAAAACTTCTTCCAACATCACACACATCATTTAAAATGCAGCAATTTGTTCTGTGCTGAAAGCTGAGGGTTCTGGGTCACATAAGTTTTTTTTATGAATATCAGTGTGTCAATTTGTCAAAAGGCGGGGGAGGTTTTGTACACATGTGGTCCCAAAGGTGCTTTTTCAAGAGACAACTGGATTTCCTAGTTTTTCTTTGAGGATGTTTCATTTCTCATCCAAGAAGCTTCTTCAGCTCTGACTAGATGGTGGGGGAATGGAAGGATTATACTCTTTGTAGACAACGGATTATTTGTATTCTTTTAGAGAGCTGTTGAGGCTACAGTTTATCTGTGTTGTCAGGGTCACCTGAGTGGTGCAAATGGGAGTGGAGTCTCCTTGGAACTATTGAAAGGACTGTGTTGTAGACTGGAGATAGATGATATCCCTCCCCTTCTGTTCAGAGAGGGCTGTTCAATTTTGACATAGATGGCCTCTTTGACCCCTCTTTCAAACCAGCAGTCATCTCTGTCCAAAATGTGGATTTTGCTGTCTTCAAAAGAGTGGCACAAACATAGAACAAATCCATCAGAACAAGATTCAACAGTTCATCTTCATTTAAAAGACAAAGGCCACACAGTCCTTTTAACAATTTCAAGAAGGCTCCACACCCTTTTGCACTACTCAGGTGACCCTGATGACACATAAGCCTCCATGTGGCCTCAACAACTTTGTTTGTCAAACTGGATTTCTTCGAGGGCCAGATCAGCATTGTAGTTCTCTGCAGGCTGGCTGGGGGGATGGAGAGACAGGTGGATGTTTCCTGCAGCACCCTGCCAGCCAAAATGGGGCACAGGGGCACTGGCTGTACTGAATGAAGCTGCCAGGAATTATAATTGGACAACATCTGGAGAGCCACAGGAAGGAAATGTATATGTCTGCGTTGTTTTCTGACACACCAGAATCCAGCTAATAGTGATAGTTCATGGGGGCTCATAAACTTAGATAATAAAGGGAAACTTGGATGAGGGAACTGAAAGCTTATCCATGTTTTACTCTTGATCACGCAGTTTCCCACTCTATTTGTATCTTCAGGCTAGAGAAAAAGAAGAGAGATTTCTGAGGAGACAGCTTAACAGAGAAAAACTTGAAGAAAAGAGGAAGCAGAAGGCTACAGAAAGAACAAAATCTCTGAAAATCAGCCATCAAGGTACTGAGTTTTACTTTATGCCAATCTTTTTGCACTGCTTTACTACTGGATGTATTTTTGGCAAACTGATGGAAGCCTCCTTTATTCTGAAACTATCAAAATATGAGATACAGCAGCATGAGATGTTCTGGTATTATTTTAGGTAAAAGCATTCAAAACGCGGAAGACCTTTCAGGAAGAAGCTGTGATCTAAAAACTGGTGGTTCCAGCATGAAGGATGTGCTTAAAGAACAAAGATTTTTGGAAAAGAAAGTAGCACTAAGCAGGAAAAGAAAAAGAGAGTCAAGGTATGCCTTCATTTTCTTTTACGTTAAAGTGGAATTACATTCATGTTGGCATATTACAAAATTGCCTTCTGGTTTTCAGGTAGTAATCACTGAAGACGTGCTTTCTTGTGTGATTTTAAAAAATCAGTAAATTAGTTATAGGTAGTTCTTGACCTACAACTGTTTTAGTGACCATTTAAAGTTGCAATAGCACTGAAAAAATGATGCATAACCATTTTTCACACTTACAACCATTGCAGCATTTCCATGGTCATGGATCAAAATTCAGCTGACTCATGGCAACGGACTCATATTTATGACAGTTGCAGTGTCCCAGGGTCATATGATCACCATTTGCAACCTTCTGATCAGCAAAATCAATAGGGGAAGCCAGATTCACATAACAACCGTGTTGCTAACTTAGCTGCAGTGATTCACTTAACAACTGGAGCAAGAAAGGTTGCAAAATGAGTCAAAATTCACTTAACAAATGTCTGGCTTAGCAACAGAAATTTGAGCTCAATTATGGTTGTAAGTCAAGGACTAACTGTACTTTGTTGTAAGTCAGAGACATAACGTGCATATAAAAAAAATTAAATATATTGAAATAAAGAGTGTCAGGCTTGCCCCAGCTAGGCCCTAGGAAAGAAAGACCCTCAATTCCATTTGGTTGAATGATAGGTTCTATTATTAATGGTTGCAGCAAAAGCAGGCTAGAACTAAAGTTCCCATGCAAAAGATTACAAATGTTCTCCCTAGTCCTCCCACCCTTGACCGGTTTATCTTGGACCAGTGGTGTGCCAATAGGTGTTTTGGGAACTGCTCAGATGTCTGATGGTTCAATTTGCATTCCTTTCTCAGGCTCCATGGGCTTGAAGACTGGAAAAAGCTGGTTCTTACACTTCTGGTTTCTGTCAAACCTGTCACCCCCTCTTTTAGTCATTTCTACCCTCTACATGCCAATTGCCTAGCTCCTCTTTCCCCGCTTTTAACAATTGATGGCAGGATGCCAGCAAGGCACCAAGCTGAAGATGGCAGATCTGACATTCTGCCCCTCTTTTCAAACACATTAGTCCTGCAAAGAAAACACAAGCAGCAGGGAAAATAGAGCGACAAATACAAATACAAGCTTAATTGATGTGCAATGAGGCTTGTCCAGGTATTGTTCATGGAATTTCTTAAGTCATTTGGAAACTCTAAGGTAGGGGTGTCAAGCCTGTGGGCAGGATGCATCACGCACTGGCCATCCCCACCCCCAGTTTAGCAAAGGGGAAAAATGTTGTGATACATTACGTAATGATGCCGTGTCATCGCGGGTTTGACGCTCCTGCTCTAAGGTATTGTTCTGTTTCGGAAGGTGGAAACTCTTTCCATGCCATTAAGTATTGGGTTTTCACCTAGTGTGTGTGTGAATTCAAAATGTCTTTGATGTTCTTCATGAGGGGTAATGGGTAAACATTTTCCACACAAATACCATAAAGGCCACGGTAGTCTATCCATAGATGTAGGGGATCATCTTTTCTCTGAAAGGGTTTTGGAGTGACCACCGGGGGTCTGATTGGTTGTATGAAGCCATGGTTTAAGTTCTTATCTATGAATTGATTGGAGTTCTTCAAGCTCCTTGGGGCCATCAAATACAGCTTGGGCTTGGGAAGCTAGCCCCCCCAGTAGGATTTCTATGGCACAGTCTATGAGGTGATGAGGGGTAGCACATCCAAGCCCTTTTCCCTAAACATGTCTTGTAGATCCCAGTACTCCTTGGGTATCCAGGGGTTCCCCTTAGGGCATTCTCACATGGCTGCCTCCATCTCTTCCTTTGTTTTCTCCCCCCAGTGGTGCCCACAGCCTCCGCCTGAGCTCATCCCTGGGTGCTTTTTACCAAACCTTTAATAGCCTCCGCCTCCAGTTCACATTAGAGTTCAGTAGCCACGGTAGACCTAGGAATAGGGGCCTCTCCATGTCAGGTGCCACAATGAAGCTTAGGTGGATGTTTCTATGTGGGCCCTATCCTCATCTTTATGGTTTTAGTGACAAACATTGCACACATCTACACACCCCACTACCAATCCATCCAACTGGCAAAATGGCATGGGCACTTTTAAGTTCTGGAAGCTGTAGGCCCAGCTTCTTAACTAATGTGGAGTTGACCAAGCATCTCATGCAACCCAAGTCCAAGAGGGCAACCAAGCTTCTCTTACACCCCAAGAAGTGCATTATCAGTTCTATGGGAATGGTCATCAGAATTATAGGGAGACTTACCAAGGGGTTGTCTGTTTCTGTCTCACTCCCTAGTTATTCTCAAGTCAGAGTGGCCAGAAGTCTCACACCATAGTTGGGGGATGGAGTGAACTCGATGATTTCCACTCCTTCCAGGGCTATTTCTCTGATTTTGGGAACCAGCTTCACTGGTTTCTTGGCCGGCCCTGAAGCAGCTTTTTGAGCCGGGCCTACAGCTCAGCAATTGGCGGTCCAGCATCATGTCTTCACAATCCGCTTCCCCTGGAATCACTTCCACACATGGCTCCCACTGGCAGCTCACTCAAGCTGCCATGTGTGAAATTCATGCTGGAGGGCTTCTCATTCCATTCTTCTTTCTTCCTGACCTCCAATGACCATCACAGTCTTGGCAGATATTCTACAAAGAGAATTTCTTTCTAGGGAACTACAGTATTTTCTATCCCAGAGCTTTATTCACTTCCCAGAATCCTCTAGTTTATCACTTTCTTTGGCATTCTAAATGCTTACCACCAAGCTGGAAGTTTAGTTCCTAAGAAAATGTGAAGGGAATGGTTACCTAATTTGACATCACATAATCAAATAGAATTTGTTTTGGTTTTTTATTGTAAATAAATATATATATAAAAGTTATTAAAAATTGTTAAATTTGTACGCTGCCCAGAGTTGTTGATAGAGTATAAATTCAGCGTATAAATTTAATGACGACATGAATTAAAAACAGCTAGGAAATCCTGAGATAGTTTAGTTTAGTTTAGTTTATTGTCATTGCACCTCGTACAATGAAATCAAACACCATCTTCAGTGCACCTCATGACCGTGAAAATAAACACAAACACATATCCTTCACCCGTCACACATTGAACCGGAAACATCTGGCACCACACCAACACTGCACTATACAGCGGATACAAGCTTTCTTAAGGCAGTGGGAGCTATAAAGCTCTTCCAAAGAGGGGAGAGGGCAACCCATAAGCTTCTGGGCAATGACATTAACCCCCTGGAGTGCTTTCCTATCTGCCACTGTGCAATTGGCAAACTATACAGAGGTGCAGTATGTGAAAATGCTCTCTATGGTGCAGCGGTAGAAGGTCACCAGCAGTTTCTCATTCAGTTGTTTTCTAAGAAATAGTCATCTTCTACCTCAAGCTAAGTTGTAAGTACTTGAAGAGGCCCCATGAATATGCTTTTCCAAATTTTTCTGAATTAAGTTAAATAGGCCTATACAGTAGTTCTCATGAGTATTCATACATGTCTCAGGATAATGTTGCATGATCCAATCTAGATCAGTCACTAGGACCACAGGTTTTGTCTTCTGAGTTTTCAGACTCTGACTCTTCAGGGAACTTCTCTCTAGCCTCAACTTATGACCATTACTCATAATATGACCATAGTCCCCAATTTATGACCATTCATTTAATGTCTGTTCAAAGATAAAATGACAACTGAAGAAAGTAATTTATGACTTCCCTTGCACTCACCATTATTCCTGTGATCACAGTTTGGGCAGTTGGCAACTGACATGTATTTATGATGACTGCAGCATCTTAGAATCATGTGATCACCATTTATGGCCTTCTCAGGATTTCCAACAAGCAAAGTTAACGGGACATTCTCTCATGAGAGTTTTGTACATCTCTCATAATTTCATTCCTATTATGTTGTCATATTGGTAGTTTAATAAGTTTTTTTGAATATGTGCCATAAAGTTTGTTCAAATTTTGTAAAGTGGTTTCGTTGAAGATTATTACTATCAAAATTATGTTTCTAATGGTAGATTGGAGTCTTTATCAAAAACCTTGCTCTCTCTATGTTTAAAACACAAAAGGTTTTTTTCCTCTCGACCTGCAGTACATTTTTATGATTTTCAACATGCTAGAAAAGTTTGAAACAGCCTTCAAATCCCTTGTCAATTATCCCATTAGCAAACCCAAAACAAGAAAACACTCTCGGGAGAATTGAATTTCAAAAAGTACAACTTTATTGGATACATCATGGTGGTACTGAAGAAACGAAACAAGCTCTGGTTACCCATACAAATGCTTGCCCTGTTAAACAATACTTTCTCCTCCCCACCCCTGGTTGATCATATTGTCCAATTATGAGGCAGTCTTTTGTTATGAGAATGGTCCATCTCTTTCTCAAGCATCTGCAGTGGTGACCTTGCTGGCTCCATGCTCTCATGATCTCTGCATACATTCTCCACATTCCTTTTCCTTCCCCCCAATTCATCGGCAAGTTGAAAAGTATTAGGTTTGAAAGAAGCACAGTAGTTCAATCTTGACATCCCTCTTTTCTTTAAAAGTCCCAAGTGGCTCTCTTTGGACCTCAATATTACTTTATATTCTATACATGCTGAGCCTGAGTGAAAGTTTATTCCTCTGGGAACAAAAAGGAATCAATTGTTTTCTTAGCAATATCTTTTGCAAGGAATGTTGTCTTCCCTTAATCTTCCTTTGGTAAGAACAAATACCATTACATTTCTTTTTTAAAAAAAATTAAATTAAGGATGAACTGTATGTGTGTCCAGCTAATAGACCCAAAAGTGCTTTTCAAAAGGCAACTGGTCTTTTTTTTCCCCTTGAAAATGTTTTGCTTCTGATCCAAGAAACTTCTTCAGTTCTGACTGAATGGGGAGACAGTTCTTGGATGAGAAGTGGAACATTTTCAAAAGTTACCTTTTGAAAAGCACATTTAGGACAACCATGAGCAGGATGATTGAGAATCTCCCTAAACATGTCTAGCATCTGTCTGTCTGTCTATCATCTATTTATCAACCACATTTTGGAACTACCTATCTCCCTCATAGAGGGACCCTTGGTAGTGTACAATAAAATATTAAAATATAAAAACAATATATAAAAGTTAAGATTTTTTTTAAAAAGGCAAGGATGATTAAAACACTGTTAGAAATTAATTGAAAGGTGAAGGAATGATTTTCACAGGGACCTAAACCGCCCCATGGCTACGTGCTCCTCCCAAGCAAGCTGTAGAACCATATTTTCATTCCTTTCTGGGAAGTCAAGAGTGGGGTCTGCTTCACCCCCTAGGGAATAATGTTTTAGAGGGCATGTCAGAATTCTTTGAATGATGGGGTCTGCAACATATCTTCCCTGTCTGACTAAGTAGTTAATAACTTACTATCTACATTAATGAAATAGACTACAGCTACCACAATACACACACACACACACACACACACACACGCCTCTTGTTGATAATGACAATTTACAGGTAGTCCTCACTTACAGCTGCAACTGAGCCTAAAATTTATGTTGTTAAATGAGAAATTTGTTGAGTTTTACCCCATTTTACAACTTTTCTTGCCACATTTATTAATATGCAGTTGTTAAACATGGTTTTTAAGTGAATCTGGTTTCCCATTGACTTCGCTTGTCAGAAGGTCACAAAAGGGGATAATATGATCCTGGAACACTGCAACCGTCATAAATATGAGTCAGTTAGCAAGTATCCAAATTGTATTCACATGACTGGGGATGCTGCAATGGTCATAAGTGTGAAAAATAGTCATAAGTCACTCTTTTCAGTACCATTGTAACTTTGAATGGTCACTAAATGAACTGTTTTAAGTCAAGGACTATCTGTACTGCTATTCCTAAAATATTTATGATATTGGACCCAACAAACACCTTAATCCATTCCAACAAAAGCAATCTGGACCATTTTGCAAAAATGTTTTTAACAAATAGAATCTAACCTTGCATAGAAGGATGGGACATTTTTTAGACACTCCTGATGAATCTACAAGTTCTGCAGGTTGTTTTGTTAACAGCAAAATGTGAAGAAATGTGTGGGGCAGACATATATGGTCTTGTGTTAAACTTGCATGGCAGAGAACGCAGAAGCAGCTGATATTTATAGAATTATTTAGTCAGCTCTTAAGTTTCTCAAACACTGGCATGTATGGTTTCAAGGAAATTCTTTTTCTTCACTTACCCTGTCCATCTGGGAAATAAATGAAAAGTGAAGAAAAAAAAATCAGTTAATTTTGTTTTTTTTCTGTAGCTTTTTGAGTGCTAGCTATGTTCACTAGTGTACCACATTAGAGCATAGTCCTTGAGATTCTAGAACTATTACTTTCATTTCACTGTATGCTTCATCTCTCCATAGTGCTTCCAGTCTCATTTTTCCTGTGGATGTCTTTCAGTTATTTCCATGTTATCTTGAAGCTTACTAGCATAATTATTTGGATGTAGCCTATCATTCCTCTCCTTCTGGTCCCAAAGGCAGCATCTAGCTCTTGGTTCAGATGGAAAAGAAACTATAGATGCTGTGAATTTGACCTAATTATGAATGCTGTGACCATTTTAACAGAAGGGACAAGTCAACAGATTGTCAGCTGGTTAATTAGCTTAAACATTTAATTAATTAAAAAGCAGGCTATATTTCTATCAAAATAGTTATTTCCAATAACTTTATCCTTATGCTTCTAGGCACGATGAAGAGGGCTGGAAGAAAAAATGTGAACAGCCTGACGAATATTTTGGAGAATTTGAAAAGATAAATGAAGTAAGTCTTAATTTTTAGAAAAGATTTTAAAATTCTTGCTGGCTAAAATTGTTCATTTGATAAATGTCTTCTAAAGTGAATTCTGTTTCTGGTTATTAAAACACCTGTTTGTATGTGAGCCTTTGCACATGGCATTTGTGAGTCAGTGGGAGGCCTGTGTTCTTAGATCAAGAGAATATAAAAGGGATTCATTTGAATCTACAGCCTTCTTCAGGGAGATGTGCAAGAAATCTTTAAATGAAATGAGCTCTGTTGACTCCACCCAGAAATGACATCCTGAACTAGCCACGAATTTCTTTGTTCTGCTAGATAAATGTCTGGTTTGATTGCTAAGAGTTAGTCTCTGTAGCCAGTTTGCTTCTGGATTGGAAAAGGAGTGACATGAAATTACCCTGAAGTTCCTTGGATGGTTGCCCTTGTGGGAAGAGGGGGGCAGTTTCAGTAGATTTCATCTCCCTGGTAAGTTCAGCGGAAGGAGGAGGGTTAACCCTGTCCTTCCAGCCTTTGTTTTCAAAGGATGCCTCTGCTTTTAATTGCTTTGAAAAGGTTTTTTTCTCCCTGTGTATGAATTGCTGACTTCTGGAAACTCAATACTCTCCCCATATGGAAAATAGACAAACAATAATAAGTTCTCTTAGATTACTGAGAAAATTATTTAACTGCATTGAATTTTCACCAAAAACACTATCTATCTACATATATATCAACTTTGTTTTTGGAATTCTTCCTCTGACTTTGAAAAAAGAACTGTGTATCTTTTTTCTTTTTTCTGCTGCCAGCAATTGGCTTTAAGAGGGGAATTGCATATGCAGATAGTTTTCAACTTACAACAGTTCATTTAGTGACCGTTCAAAGTTACAGCGGCATTGAAAAAAGCGACTCATGACCATTTTTCATACTTACAACCATTGCAGCATCTCCATGATTACGTGATCAAAATTCAGATGCTTGGCAACTGGTTCATATTTATGATGTTACAAAACTGGGTCATGTGATCGCCTTTTGTGACCTTCTGACCAGCAAAGGGGAAGCTAGATTCACTTAACTATGCTTCTAATTCAATACCTGCAGTGAAAGTTTTGGACTCAGTTGTGGATGTAAGTTGATGACTACTTGTATTTACAAAATGCTTCCTAAGAGATAATTAAAGGAGCCAAGACAAGAGTCAAGAGAAATTCAATGCCAAGCTTCTTATGGAAGTATTTGAAAAAAATGTTTTGTACGTGATATGCTACAAGAGATAAATGAAAGATCTGATAAAAAATTTGAATTATTAGTTAAAACAAACAAAAGAAGATGTTAAAAATATACGTATCAGATTGGATAGGACAGATATAGGGATGTATTTTTTTCATTCACATTTACTGTTATTGGATTTGAAACAGGGAAATTATTTTGAGACTCAGAGATTTTCCAAGAACATCGAGAAGGGCACAAATTTAAGAGATGTAATTGTAACAGAAATTTCCAAATGGTTTAATGATGTTAGACATCTCTAAAGAAATCGATAATATTTACAGAATAAACTCAGCATATGCAATCAGAATTGCCAAAGATGTCATGATCCAGTTTCTAAGAAAATCCATTAAAGAGCAAGTAATTCAGAAGCATTATCATCAGAGATTTAACAACTTTGGGGAAAAAAACAAATATTTAGAGAAATCCCAATTATAATATTAAAGAAATGCAAAGAATATTCCTTCCTGACAGATCTCAAAGCAAAACAGTGTTCCCTTCCGTTGGCATAAACTGGAACAAGTTATCTTTACCTTTAGAAGTCAATGTTTTAGACTAAACTCAATCTCTAAAGCAGTGGTCCCCAACCTTTTTTGTACCAGGGACCAGTTTCACGCAGAAACACTTTTTCAAGGATGGGGGGGGGGAGTCTGAGTTTGGTGGTTTGCTTGCAGATGTTTCATTACCTGACTAGGTAACATCTGATGTTGTTACCTAGTCGGGTAATAAAATGTCTGCCAGCAAACCACCAAGTTCAGGGAGTGCCAATGCCTCCTCATTGCAACCCTGAGCAACAGATATTCTCTTCTATTGGGGCATTTAAAACGGAAGGTTTCAGCTGCAGATTCAAGAACTGCGCCGGGCTGAGGAGTGCCTTCAAAACTGAGCGCTGGGCGGTGGCAGCCCACGTCTGTCTCCGCGGCTCAGGACAAGTCCCTGCAAGACAGCTGAGAAGCCCCGCCTCTTGGCCCTGCCTTCCTCAGCCTCATCCCTCAGGTGTCTCCCTCCCTCCCTCAGCCTCATCCCTCAGGTGTCTGCTTCGTTCCTCTCTCAGTCACTCTCTCGCTCCTCCACCAGCCCAGGAAGAAACTGCTTCAAAGAAGCCGGCAGGGTGGCTTCCTGTCGCTGCAGCTCCTCTGAAGCACCTGTTCACCCCCACCCAGCCGCCCGCGGTTCAATCCAGTGCTCCATTCTGCCTGCCTGCCTTCGTTTTTGGTTGTTTCGGAGCAGCTTCAGCTGAGAAAAAGAGGCGAATAGTTATTATTCTCAGCCAAAGCTGCTCCGAAACAACCAGAAACGAAGGCAGGCAGGCAGAACGGAGCACTGGATTAAACCACGGACGGCTGGGTGGGGGTGAATGGGCGCTTTGGAGGAGCTGCGCCGACAGGAAGCCACCCTACCGGCTTCTTTGAAGCAGTTTCTTCCTGGGCTGGTGGAGGAGCGAGAGAGCGACTGAGAGAGGAACGAGGAGGGAGGAAACCGAAGCCGCTGAGCCAGAGAGCAGGACAGGCTTCGGTTGCTTCCTCCCTCCCCTTCTCTCCTTTGTGTTCTTGATCCCTGATCCCAGCAGCATTCACCGAAGGCAAAGAAAGCTGCCATTTTTATTTTATTTTTTATTTTTATTTCTTTGCGGTCTGGTACAAAGTGATCCACGGATCGGTACTGGTCCAGGGCCCAGTGGTTGGGGACCCCTGCTCTAAAGCACAAGACTTTTTGGAAAGATGTGGATTGGAATTACATATTTTTCAAAAGACAAGAACTTCCTCTTAATAATTGCAAGATTCTGACTTGGAATGTCAATGGGGCAAATTCCTTACAAAGGAGAAAAAAGTTATTTCATTATTTGTTGATTGTTTCCGACTGAAAAGAGACTGAAATATATGAAACAACACTATTTTAAACATGCAAATAAACCAGGGAGATGGTTGGCATATAAATTAAGAAAACAGATGATACGATAATAATCACTGGATACCAGTTTGTTTCTGAGCCCAATTCAAAATGTTAGACATCACCTATAAATTTGTACATGACATAGGACCAGGTTACCTACAAAACTACCCAATCTCATCAGCCTGCCTCACTTGATCAGGTAGGGAAGATATGCCACAGACCCTGTTTTGATTGCCAGGGTTTAGAACAAGAACCTGTTCTGCTGCTGTCCCCACTTGGTAAAATACCGTGCCCCAGAAGTGAAGAAAGCTCCCAATTGCTTGGCCTTCCATGAAAGGGTCAAAACATGGCTCTATGGCCTTGGATTTTGGGGGAGGGTGTACAGAGCACTACACAATTGTGGGGTGGCTAGTCCCTTGAGAGCCCGCCCATCCAATAATTTTTTAACTAATTTTTCATTTTAATTTTTCTACATTGTTTATTTTTCAGTTACATTACATTGTATACTTCCCAGAACCCCTCTTTGAGGGAGATGGGTGGTTTAGAAATATGAAATATAAACAAATTACTATTTTGAATAGATACATCATTAATTATTCTTCCAATTAAAATGAAGAATTGCAGTTATAAAAGGAACACAAATTGGAGTCAGATTTACTTCAACCATATGTTACATGAGGTTGACAGTAGCAGTTTCTCTGTTTTCCCAAGGACTGCTGTATCTCCCTTGTGCACTAACCCTGATCCAGGACTACTTGGGAGAAGTTCCCTCTTTCTAAGAATGGCATAAGCAATTGTATTGGGATGCAGGAACAATTGTGTTGGGGGAAATTGTTTCTAACAATAGCAAAATTCCACTAAGCAGAGCACTGGATGCAATCCATTTTATAAATAATTATAAATTAAAATGAAGTTATCAGTATTTGAACTAAAGATGACTTAACAACTTATCCCTTTTTTTGTCTTGCAGGGTATTGAAAAGTTGTCTTCAAAAGAAATGAAAGTCAGTCAAGGCAAAAATGGAAATAAAGTTGTTAGAAAAATTGCAGAATTGGGACTTCCACCAGAGGAAAATAAAAGTGAAATCAAAATTGAAAAGGAACACAAGAGAAGAACGTCTGCCTCTTTCCAATTGGAGATTATCCAGCCAGATGTTGAAGGAAAATCTCAGTTTGAGAGGGCAGAGACCAGTCCAGAAGAACCTCAAAAGCAAAGGAATGCACTTAAAAATGAGAAACATATTAAAAAGGATGAGTCAGAAACACCAGGTGTTAAGAATGTACTGAAGAAAGAGGCCAGACCATCAAAAGAGAAAAATGAAAAAGAAAGAAGTATTTCTGAAGACAAATCATTAATTAAGTATAAATGTAAAGGAGATAATATTCAAAAAACAAATGAAAATGTTGAAAATGTACCATCTGAGAAGAACATGAGAAATGAAGAAACTGTTGTGAAAAATAATCAGCAAGCAAAAGTTTTGCCTGATGATAAAACTGAAAAGAAAAACAAGCATAGAAGTGAAAGAAAGGCTTCCATGAACAGCAAAGAGATGAAAAACATTTCAGAAAAAAGTGAGATTGTACGTAAAGAGAACAGAAAAGAGAGGCAGCTTTCCACAGAGAAATTGAAAGCAGAATACAAATCCAGAAAGTTTCTGAATGATTCTCGGCCACCAAAAGAGTCACAGAGTGTCTCAAAGATTCATATTTCTTCCATAACATCAAAACGAAATGAAGAAGAGAAGCATGATGCAGAATCATCCAATTTGGATCATATTTTGCGGCAAGGTGATAATCTACACAAAGTCCGGCGAAGATCAAAGAGTGGCTTAGAAGAAAGGATTGTATTAAAACCTATGTCCAAGAGTTATAACAAATCAGCCAAAGTACCTGAAAGTGAATTACAAGAAAGTTTATCTAAGCAGGAATCTGTGCAGAAATTGGACAAAGATAAACATTCAGAAGAGTGTGATCCAGATAAACAATCTAAGTTCAAACAGGAAGAAAATTCCACTGAGTTGGAAATTGAAAGTGAAGCACATTCACTTAGTAGCTTCCAAAAAGATTCTAATCATAAAGTTAAGGGGCAGTTGGGAGAAAAAATGAGAGAGAGAAGTAAAAGTGAGAAATATTTGAGTACTTCCAGATTGGAAAGGAGATTGTCAGCAGGTAATCACAAAAGCAAAAATTTTAAGAGTAATAACAAGGATATGAAAAAGAAAGAAGATGAGGGCAAATCAGAAGACAAAAGCATTAAAGAAATAGAAAATAATGCAAAGATGCCAGAAAATCTGCACACAGAGAAGAAGCCTATTAAAAGATTAAGTAATGATCATCGAAAGGTGAATACATTAATCCAAGAAATAGATACGAGAGAGGAAAAAATACCAGTGGTCACAAGTCCTTTCATTTCTTTTCAAAAGACTGCTGGGCACTTACTGTATTCTGATCAAACCCAGGAGCCAATGGAGGGATGTTGCAATGTTATACATAATCAACCAAGACAAATTGAGGAAGAAAGCAGTAATAATTTACAGGGAAAAGCTGGACTGAAAAATATTGTCAAAGACCAAATACATCATGATTTAAGCTCTGGATTCAGTAAAACGTTGTATTCAAATTTCAGTAACTTTGAAGAAAAAGTGGAAGTTTTTTCTACTAAGGAAATAAATGTATCAAGTGGTAATTTTAAGCAAATTCCAAAGAATTTAAATTGTTTTGAAAAAGAACATCATGTAAATGCTGCTTATGAAAAAACTGATCACGTTTTACCAGATGCTGCTGATGAAAATGAAAAATTAAAGTTTCATGGAATGACTGAGGATGGTCATAGTCCAAAGAACCTTACAAGTAGAGGTCATCGAAGTTGGAAAGATAGTTCTTCAATAAAGAGTTTAACAAGGGAATGTGCACATCAGAAATCTATAGATGCAGATCTTCCAGAAATCACAGAACCTTCAAATAATGGATCTAAAGAGGGATCTTTGAAAAGCTCTTGTGTGAAATATACCATTTCAGATAGTCAAACCCTTCCTGTTAAAATGGAATTTTATGATAACATTTTACTCAATGAAAACATGAAAGATGATACTGCCAATATAAGAATTAAAAATTCAGAAGACACAATACATTTACCTTCTAAACTAATACCTAGAACAAGAATAAGTGCTGTAGCAGGCATTCAGGAAGTTGCTAGACAAAGAAGAACTGGAAGTGCATCAACTAGCATTTTAGAGAGTGATAATCTCATAGGTTCAGCATCTACAAATAGAAGTGCAAACAACTTGGAGAAAATAGAAAGGGATCATTTCAGTGAGGATATTGCAGAATACAAACTGAAAACAGACAAAGGTCAGAGTACTAGTAATTTAGTAGAATTATCTTCAGGTTCAGTGCCCAAGAATGCTCCAGAAAAAGAAATCAAAGTATCTACTCTTATCAAAGGAGGAGATGATATGAAAGAAATTGCTGAGGATAATAATGAAAGCAGTATAGTAGGCAGCAGTGTAGAAGGTAGCCATTGCATTGTTGGTCACAGTAGCATGGAAACTGATGCAAATGTTATAGGAACTAGCACAGAAAGACCTACTGGGAATCCTGCCAAAGCTGGTCATATTAGAGAAATCCAAGGAGATGAAGACATATCAAATTTGCTGACCGAAGGTGAAGCCATCATTACTTGCTCAGAAGAACAAAGAAACGCTTATTTAAGTTGTGCAAGTATAGAAGCAGATGAAGGTTTCACTTTGGGCCCTTGGATCAAAAGTAAAGAAAACACCCATTCTGTAACAGAAAAAGCAATTGGTGAGTGGACTGTCACAACAGCTGAAGAAAGTGTTGCTATTATGGAAGAGCTTGCAATATGTGAGAGTTCTTCAACCAGTACAAAGGAAAAAGAAAGTGGTGAATGCACTGTGAATTACGTAGAAGACAGTACAAAGAAGGCAGTAAATGGAAGAAGAGAGGAACTTGATCAAAGTGTGAATAGCTGTATAACAGAAGAGAAAGATGATGCTGTAACCAGTGCAAGCTCTGAACAAAAATGTGTGGCTTCCAATTATGTTGATATAAACAAATTTGATGGTGATGCTACATGCACATTTGAAATAGAAAGTGATGGTGCTGTAACCAGTGCAGGTACTGAAGCTCAGAATCAATCTATGATTGGTGAAAATCCAGATACATTTCAGAGTAACCCAGTTCGATCTGAACAATCTAAAGCAGCTGAGGGCACTGTGACTTGTACAGCTATAGACACTGAGCACATTGGTTCTGTTATCTGTTCAGTGACTGGTACAGATTCACAAGAGAATGCTGTAAGGGGGCTATGCCCTGAAATGGTAAATAACATAGCAACAATATCCCATGCTGACAAAAGTGAAGACATTGTAAATGGTGAGAGTACTGTCACTAGCACAGGAATAATAGCAGAAGATGATCCTGCTTGTACTCTTTTGGAGGAAAACCAGAAAGGGTTTGTAGGAGTCTCAAACCCAAAAGAAAAATATCAACTTGCCACAGACAGCACAGAAGTTAGAACTGAAACAAATGCTGTTGAAGTCAGTCAAGGTTCATATATTGATGATGAAGGTTGTGTAACCAGCACAGGTGAAAAAGAAGAGGATGAAGAAAGTGAAAATTGTGTAACTAGTACAGGAAGAGGCAATGAAGAAGCAGAACATGTGTTGCCTTGTACAGGAACAGAAGAAAGTGGAATGTTGCTTATTAACATGGGAACTACAGAACATGAAAGTTCTGCCTGTCTATCTACAGATCATCTTGGAACAGGGTTAGATGAATATTCTTTAAATGCAAGTAAAAGTTCTATTGATGTTATGGCATGCTTATCAAAAGAAATGAAGGTTGGTAGTGTTCACAATAATATAAAGGGGACAGTTGCAAGTAGCACCACTAGCATTGACATAAGTAATGAAAATATGGCATTTGTCTCCCCAAAAAAGGATTCTCTATTTACCGAGACATGCAAGAGTAACAATGAACTCTTAAATAAACAAAGTATAAATCAGCCATTGGTTAGTGAAGAGAAAAATGAAAACACTGAATCTTCCTTGGACAACAGGAAATGTGGAGATCTGATTAAGATGGTATCTAAGGAAATAAATATAGTTTCAGCATCTGCTAGTGAAAATGATAAACGTAAAGGTGAGATCATCTCTACAAGTGGGGCCAAATTGTGCTCTATTTCAGCACATTCTGCCAAGCTGAATGAGCCAACATTACCACTTGTTGCAAGAACAGTTGAAAACTTAGAGAAGGTTAAAGGTTTGCTAATTGAAGATTTCAGTTTTCCAAGTACAACTGTCAAATATATGAATCAAGATGGAGATGTTATGAAATCTAATAAAGTTTCTACTAGTATTTTAGAAGAATTTGAAACTCCAAAGCCAATCGTAACTGTGGAAGATACTGACACTGTACTTGCTACTAATAGAATTATAGAGAAAACCAACAGCATGGAGATCAAGGTCATTCATATGCCCAGTGTATTCACTGGAGAAAGTGATGAAATCCAGGTGGTTGGTGATAAAGAGGGAAAGGATGAATGTGCGACAATTTCCACAAGTATAATTGAAGATACAGAAACTCCTGTTTCTGAGAAAGGCAATGAAGACATTGCTCAGTGCTTTGATCTAAGACTGGAGCAAACTACTGATACTGCCACAATCTCAACAAGTTCAGTAGAACATTTTGAATTTTCTGCTGAGAAACAAATTAATCAGATCTCTGTAACAGAAGGAAAATTGAATTTTGCTCAGCTTTCAACTGAGATATGTAACAGAGTTATACATAGTGTAGTTGTGCCAATAGAAATAAAAAACAGAAATGAAAATACAGTAGAAGAAAAGTACAAGACTGTTCAAGAAGCTACAAGCCAAGAATCTGAATTGGATGAAAGTAACATGCATTTACCTACAAAAGTAGGAATATTTCATGGCCTTGAGTTCAGTATTACTAATAGCAAATCTGATCAGATGCTTATTGCATCAACTACAGAGGATCTTGCAAAGAATCCTGACAAATCAGGGGCTGCTGCCTCAGAAGAAACTCCATGTACATTGGCAACCACAGAAGTGGAAGAAAAAATCAGTAAGTGCCCTGAAGAATTAGATCCCACTATGTCGACAGGTTTAAAAAACAGTAAGAATTTACTTGAGTTGCCTAATGATGGGCAAGGGATCCAGGGTAGGGAAGAAAGTAGAGAACCTTCAGTTATATCCAGGACTGATAGTAATTGTGAAAGCATAGAAATTTCGACAAATACAATGGAACTTATTAACGTAGTTGAACTTCCCTGTGCAGAAATAAGTTTTGATTCCTCTGTCTGTCATGGCCTAACTGCTGGAAATAGATCCAAAGAAGATGTGAAATATATTGAGGTTCTGTCAAAACCTGCTGGTTTACTAGGGGAAAAAAAATGGAATGAAAAAGCTGAAGTTACTGGAAAAAAGGATGTCTATAAGTCCAGTTCATTACCTTTTGAATTAGGAGAAATTTCTGAGAATGCTCAATATAGCAAGGCTGATGTAAATGCCAAAGTACCAGATGCTCTTCTTCATGGAAATACAGAAAACAATAATGGTAAGAATTAAATAGAATAATTATCTGTAGCTCAGGGTTGAACTGTTGTGTCCTTGGTGTTCTCTGAGCTTGGTTGCTTGCTTGCAGATGTTTCATTGTCCAATTAGTTAATACTATCACTGCAAATTAGTTTGGAGTTTTCTCCCTGGTTATATTCAGTACATGCCCAGTATATAATGTTCCTTGGATTAGAGTATTGTTTTCTGCTTGATCGTTTGCTTGATCATTTGCTCCTGCTTATCTGGCTGTTAGAAAGGATGCGTTTCAGTCTTTTGAATGGTGTGTGAGTATTGTTTATTTCTATGTGTCTCATCTTCCAGAAATTTCCTAGTGGTTTAGCTTGGTCTAAGATGCTCATGGTTTTCCATTTGAAACTATTATTGATTTTGTCCATGTGCTGTGAATTTTCAACATGTCTTCTGATTGCAAGTTTGTGTTCATTTATGTGCTCTGCCTATCTTCTACCTGTCTGTCCTACATAGTTGTAAGTCCTTAAATTGCATGTTGTAGATGACTCCTGTTTTTTTCTTCTTCTATGGTAGCACTTATCCTTGTTGGTTCTGTACTAGGTTGAGTTATTTTCTGAGTAGCATAATAGGTTTAATCACTGTAATGGGTTGATAACTTCTTGCTCCTTGATAAAAAGGGTAACACTGCTATACATTTCAGAACAGCCAAAAGACTACTACAACCACACAGCACTATTGTAACATTATTGCAGCATATAAACCAACTAAATACTTCCGAAACATCTTTTTTTTTTTTACTAAGGATTAGTGCTTGCAGCAAAAGTGAATCTAGAACTGAGTATTCCCACGCAAACATTAAAAGTTTTCTCTTTCCATGGACCTCCCCCCTTGACCAGTGTCCAATAGCATCCCAGTGTGATGTTCTGGGAACCACCTTTTTTAAGTATATATTTTGATTATTATTTACATATATAAATAACGATCGCAATGTGACCATCCTGGCGTTTCTTCTGCCATACATACTGAAGTAAAAAACAGATAACATACATGCTATGTATACAGTATTAGTTTTGTATAGTTATTTTTGACCAATGTATTCATTTTGGTATATATACACTATCACATTCTGGGTCATCTTATCCTCATTATTTTATGTTCCGATTCCTACTTCTCAATTCCAACCATTTGTAAAATCTATTCCATATATCATTGTTCTGTCTCCCTTTTATTTTTTAGTTATAGTTTTAATCTACCCAATTCTGTGCAAACCAATATTTTCTTTATTATCTCCCTTTCTGAAGGTATATTTTCATTTTTCCATTGCTGGATATATACCATTCTCGCTGCTGTCAGAATATGTATTATTAAATATTTAGCCCCTTTACTATAGCCCTCGGTTGTAATTCCTGTTGTACTATCCCAGAAATAGTTCTGGCTTAAATTCCAAGTGTTGTCCCACCATTTTTTCAAACCACATCTGAATCCATTGCCAAAATTCCCTTGCTCTATTACACATCCGCCACATGTGGTAATAGGTGCCTGGTAGTTGCTTGCATTTCCAATATATTGGGTAACATATTTCTAAACATTTTAGCCAATCTTGCTAGAGGTAGTGCCACCTGTAAAACATTTTATACAAATTATCTTTATATAAGATGTGGCCAATGTTAGTTTCCTGTTCCTTTCCCAAAGTTTTTATCACCTATCCAATTCAATGTTGTATCCAAAATGTTTAACCCATGCCACTTTTGTCTCCTTCACTTGTTCTTCCTCCAATTTGTAATCTAATAAGTATTTGTTACTTTTATCAGTTTGTCCTCTATGCCCACTAATACTTTATGTAGTATCGTTAGTTCTCTATTCTCACCACATTTTCATATCCTGCACATATCGTGACTGTATTTGTAGGTATGACCACCATTCCACCCCTTGTTCTTTTAATTCCAACCTAATTTTCAGTTCACACTTTTCATTTAGTATATTCATTTAGTAAGAGACAATTTCTCCCATATTTATTAGATTTGGGTGCACCTTTTGATTGTGGCTATTCTGTCCATTAAGGAAAGTTGCAAATTCTTCCAAATCTGACTTTATTTGATTTGTTAGTTTAGTATAGTTGTCCTCTTTAATTGTTATACACTTTGCAGTTAGATATATTCCTAAGTACTGTGTTTCTCAAAAAATAAGGCTGGGCCTTATTTTCTTTTGACCCCTGAAAGACAGCTAGGCCATCTTTTCGGGGGTGACTTAATTTCTACCCCCCTGCACCCTCACCTAGAGCGCCCCGTGGGCAGCCATACCTCACCACCAGCCGCTCCTAACGGCCAATCATGGCGGAGTTTTAAAAGGTGGGAAGTGGTTACTTCTTCCATTTAAGGGAATAAATGAACCTTCCAATCCAAACATAAGAAAGGGAATCATCCTACAGATACTTAGCACCCCCTTAAATGCTTAAACTCCCCACCTTCATCTCTTTGAAGGGCAGAAATAGGATGGAAATCCATCTCCTGGATTTCGCCTGGCAAATCTTAACGACACTCTTCCCTCTCTCCCACCTCCCTCCTTCTTTCCCTGCCAAGCTTCCTAGAGGATTCACCCCAAAGAAGGGAAGTGTATTTAAGGGGGTGAATCCTTGGGAGAATCCTCTGGTAAGCCTGGTGCTAAGAGGGAGGCTGTGGCTGCAGGAAGAATGGAAGGGCCCAGCAGGAGGCACCAGACTCCTGATGGGGAAGGCTGGGCAAAGCTGGCCAGCACTCCGCAGGCAGGCTGCCTGTGTGCCCCACTTTGCATTTTACCCCAGAAGCGGGATTGAACTTTTGCTTTTCTCCAGAAGGGTGAAGCGACCTGGCGGGCAGAAGGGTGTGACTTTTCGCCCAGCTCTTTCTGCCTTTCCATTTTCTTTTTTCTGCATGGACAAAACAGATGGCCCAAGGCCAATCCCTCCCCCTCCCTTTCCCAAGCAGGTACATCAAAGTGACAGGAAAACCAGAAACAAGGAGATTTTAAAGGAGCATCCCCCTCCCTACCAGAATGGCAGTGTCCCGATAGGAATCAAAGGGACCTGACATTCTGCCCCTCTGGGAGAAGAATTCCTCCTGGAAAGGGAAATAAAATGGAGATAATTAGAGAGGTTTATCCTGGTACAACATGAAGCATTTTAGCAGTTTAGGGACCCAGATATGTTTTTTGTGTACTCACTCATTTTCAGAGGATGGGAGATGTTTCCAGGCAATTTAAATATTGGTTTGCCCCATGGTGTTTGCTGGAACTCAGAATCTCTTTAATTTCAAACAGTTACTCTCCTTCCACCATAATGGCTTGTGGTGGCTTAGATCTGAGGAGTGAGGTTATTTCTGGTTTTAAAAGGCTATAGTGAAATACTGGATGTTCTTGCCTTAAGGTTTTTGGAAATTGGAGTTCTACAGTAACTAGGTTTATGATGCATCAGATATGGAATGGTCCTATAAACTTTGGTTCTAGTTTTTTAGAAGGTAGTAAGGATAGTAAGAATTTTGTGGATAAGTATACCTTATCTCCAACCTTAAATTTTTTGACTCCACCCATTTTTACCTGCCTGTGTTTTGTAAGCCAGTTGTGCCTCTTCTAAAACTTTCTCACAACTGGCCATGTGTTTTGCTGTATCCATTCCTTAAGGGGGAGGGTATGGTAGGTTCTTCCATTGGTTATTCTGGCATGGGGTTAAACTCTTGGCTAGTGGCTACCCTAAAGGGGGTGAACCCTGTGCTAGAATGAACTGCATTGTAAGCCACCTCTCCAAAGGGCAGTAGAGCCAATCTGTTGTGGTCCGCCAACAGCCTGCAGAGCTGACAGCAGGGTTGGACAGTGGGGTGGAACATGGACCAGTCCTGGAGTCTGGGGAAGGCTCAGACAAGGGATCTGCATCTGACACAGAGATGGGACCAGGGCTATCTGAGAGTTATGTGCTGACTCTGGAGCCTCCAGAATCTGACATCAGCAAGGCAGAGGAACAGGGGGAGCCTGTTCCCAGTGTGTGCTTGCACAGAGCTGCCAAAAGGCAAGAACAGTTAAGACAAAAGAGGAAACTCGGGAGTAAGGCTTGGAGTGATTGGCCCTCCTATAAGACATAAAGGAGGAGCAAAGGGACATGAGCCTTTGCAGGAGGTAACTTTGTTCTGATCAGTTTAAACTCTGAAGCTCTGTGTTGATTTTATGCTCCATTTGGCCTTGTACAGCTAATTGGCAATTTAGTGGTTGGCAGCATTTCAAGCTAGATAAAGGTGGGTGCTTATCAGTCTTATCCCGAAAGACTGTGGTATATTTCTGTTGGACTATTCATAAGCTGTTTGGGACTCGTTATGGGCTGTGAATGTATATAAGTCACCGCCGTTGAAATAAAAACAAGTTTTTTGGGAACAGCGTATGATTGTTACTGTCTCAGGAAGTCTTGGTCAGAACACAATCATCCTAGTGTTAATTTATGAAGCATTTTAGGTACTGTGCTAGAACTGTTTGTCTCTTCTGTCCTCCCATTCATTTGAGGATGGTTACTTGAACTCAGGTCCTGATTGGTTCCAAGGAAGGCTAGGGATGCCCTCCAAAACTTGCAAGTGAATTGGACCCCCCAATCAGAAATGATTCTTTGTGAGGGCCCATGCAAGCAGCATATATGGTGCAGGAACATTTTTGCTAGGGCTTTTGCCATGGGGCTCTTCAGGCATGTCATAAAGTGGACCTATTCGGAAAACAGGTCCATTACTGCTCAAATGACAGTGTTTCCTGAGCTTTCGGGCAGTTCTACAATAAAGTCCATGAAGATCTCTCACCAGGGCGCTGAAGATTAGGCTAACATTTGCAGGAGGCCAGGCACTTTGCCTTGGCGCCTTTTCGGTGCCACGCAGACACATAGCTCTCGATGCCCTTCTTAAGGGACTGCCACCAGAATTGTCTCTCTATTAGATGTAAGATTTTTATGAAACTAAAGTGACTGGCCATCTTAGAGTCATGGCAGGTTTGCATGAGCTTGAGCTTTCCGGGACATACAGCTTCCCTCCCATACATGGCAGGTTCTCTTTTAGTATGTTCTTGTGGTGAGAGCCTGCTTAAATGCTTCAATAGTGGCATTGTCCATCATGAAGTCTCCCTTTGTTTGCGCTCAGGTCACTACTCTGGCAGCTAGTTGTGAGGCCGGAAGCAGTGGTTTGACTATCTCTGGCTTATTGCGATTGTACTGTGGCCGTCTGGATAGAGCATTGCGCAGAAGGTTTCTCCCCTGGGAGGTATCACAGGGCAAAGTTGAAACGTTGGAAATATTGGGCCCAGCATACTTGTTTGGGGGATAATTTCTGTAGGGGTTTTAGGGCTTCCAGGTTCTTGTGGTCTGTCCATACCTGGAAAGGGATTTTTTCCACCTTCCAGGAAATGGTGCCAAGTAAGGAAGGCCTAACGGATAACATAAGCTCCTTCTCCCAAACCACCCACTTCTGTTCCATGTCCGTTAATTTTTTTGATGTGTAAGCACAGGGTTGAAATTGTCCCTACTCGTTTCCTGGAGCAGGATGGCACCAACTGCCATATCATTGGCATCTGCTTGAATTACTAAAGGCTTTTCCAGGGCCGGATGTTTTAACACCGGTTTGGTGGAAAAGAGTTTTTTTAGTTTATTGAATGCTGCCTGGTATTCTATTATCCACTTTAAGGATTGATCCGGCTTGAGCTTATCTCCCCTTTTGTCTTTAGCAGATTGCTGATGGGGAGAGCAATCAAGGCAAATGCTGGAATAAACTGCCTTTAGAAGTTGATGAAACCAAGAAAGCTCTGATGCTTCTTCGAGCATGATGGAGCCCAATCAAACACTGTTTTCACTTTTTCTGGGTGCATCTCCACCCCCTCATGTGAGATGCAATAGCCTAGATAGTCTTTTTTTGGTGGAACTTTGATAGTTTAGCATCAAGCTTTGTGGCGTGGAGCTTGTCTAGGACCTCTCGGACAAGTCTTATAGTTTGATTTCTGTGTAGATTAATATGTCATCAAGGTAAACCAAAACCCCCTTGTGCAGCACCTCAATCAGGTGCATGAAAACTGTGGGGGCCTCTTGTACCACAAAGGGCAGCACATTGAACTGGAAGCATTCCAGAGGGCAATTGAATGCAGTCTTCCACTCGTCCCCCTTCCTAATCCTGACTCGGTAATATGGTTCGCACAGATCTAGTTTGGAAAAAATCTTCCCCTTGGAAAGTTGAGCCAGCATGTCCTTCATGAGGGGGAGGGGGTATACATCTTCCATGCACACTGCATTCAAACCCCTATAATCAGTGCACAATCAAAAAGACCCAGCTTTCTTTTCTCAGAACAGTACTGGGGCTGCCACTTTGGATCTAGCTGGTTGGATGAAACCCCGGGCTATGTTTTTGTCTATGAAGGCATGTAGCTCCTCCAGCTTCCTAGGGGTCATTTTGACTTTGGTAGTTTAGTGCCAGGGAGGATTTCTTTTTTTTTTTTTTTAAATAAAAGTTTTATTTTAAGTTTTCATAAAACATATAAATACAAATAAAATATCTTTTTTTGAGAACAGCATGGCCCCAGGTTATCACTTCTCCATACAGACATAACCTCAATACATATTTATCTTATACATTCTAATCCATATCTTATAACTATTTTCACAATTTTTTCAATAGCTTTTCCCTTTCTTTACTTCCTATAGCCTTATTTTAAATTATCTCATTCCTTTCTTAATTCAATTATATATCTTTTTCTAATTTTTAAAATCTTTCTAATCAATGTTTTTATGCTTTCATCTGTCCTGTTGACAATTTCATATTATCTTTTCTCATAATTTTCTCATAATTCCAAATTTTTCCCTGTAATTACGAATTTATATCTTTTTCAAATCTTATTTAAAAATTTAAGTTACATCTTTACAGTTATAACATTCATTTTCTAACCTCTATTTTATAACACATACCTATTTTCAATCGAAATTCTGCTTGGTACATTCCCTTAAAATACACACTAAATTCTTAGAAGAAAAAAGTATATATGTATATATATATATGGATCTTTGGTTATTCAGGTTGTCTCTCGCGTAAGATTGGAAGTATCTAGGCAACGTTTTGATGAAGTCTCATTCATCATCTTCAGGCTTGTGTCTTCGGCTCTGTGCTTCTCAGAGTAATGTGAGCTTGCAGCTGCTTCTTCCTTTTAACTGCTAGTGGGGGTGTGACTTGATTGGGTGGGGGCTTGGCTGTGTTCTGATTGGGTGGGTGGGTGTTCTCATTGGGTGGGTGTTTGGCCGTGTTCTGATTGGCTGGAGGTGTGTTCTGTTCAGGTGGGGGCTTAGTTGTGCTCAGGTTAGTCTTAGTTGCTGGGGGATTTGAGCTGGTGAGCTGTGATCCTGCTGTTTGGCTTCCCGTTCGTGGTCATGCTGAATCTTCATGGTGGGGGTCAGTTCGTTTCCTGTATAGCTTGGAGGGGTTTGAAGTGGATAGTGGTGCAGTTGCAGTGCGGCTTCTGGTCCATGGTCGTGTCTCATCTTCTGTGTGGGTGTGAGTCTGCTTTCTACATGGAAGTGTGGTGGTAGCATCTTGTGTGGCCCTCGTGGGTGTGGGTCTGGTGTCATTCTTCATGTTAGGTACTCGTCTGTTCGTGAGGGCGGGTTTCCAAATGGCTGGTAAATGGGAGGTGTCATCTCGTTTATTCATGCTGTGTGGGCGTTTTTCTATCTCTATGGCTTCTCTGATTATTCTGTTGTTGATAGTTCTGGTATTTTTAAAGTCAAACTCATGTCCTGTGGCTTTGAGGTGTTGGACCAGGGAAGAGGTCGGTTCTTCTTTTTGATTGAGTTCTTATGTTCTTCAATGCGTGCACTTCTTCTGTTAGTTTTTCCGATGTATGTGGTGGGACAGGCTGTGCAAGGGATTTCATATACTCCATGGTTTTCTAACTTGATTTTGTCTTTAGGGTTTCTTAGGATGGTGGATATTTTTCTGTTTGTGCAGAATGCTGTTTTAATGTTGTGTTTTTGGAGGATCTTGCTGATTTTGTCTGCAGTGCCTTTTATATATGAGAGGAGGGCTTTGCCGTTCTCTTGTTCTCTGTCTTGGAATTTGATTGGGGTTTCTTTTTGGATTAGGTGGGTAATCTTCTTTCTTTGGAATCCATTGGCTATTAGTACATTAGTGAAAGTGTGTAGTTCGGTTTTTAGGTGTTGTTCGTCAGCTAAGCATTTTGTTCTGGAGATGAGTGTCTCAGCTTTGGAATTGATCTGTGCTGGATGGTGGTGTGAGAGTGCGTGAAGATAGCGGCTTGTACGTGTTTTCTTCTGGTAGATGGTGTGTCCTAGGGAGCCATTGGATTTTTTGTATACCAAGACATCTAGGAAGGGAAGTTGATTGTTAGCTTCTGTTTCCATGGTGAATTGTATTTTGGGGTGTAGGCTGTTGAGGTGTGTGAGGAAGTTGTTCAGTTTTTCTTTCCCGTGTGGCCAGATTATGAAGGTGTCATCTACGTATCTCCATGTAGAGGTTTGCGATGACAGGTGAGGGGGTGATCCCATGGGTGCTCCTTCTATTTGTTTGTATTTTTGTCCATTGTAGGTGAAGTATGTATTGGATAGGCAGTGGTTGGTCAGATCTAGGATGTGCTTGGGGGGGGGGTTGGTTTTGACGATAGTTCTGGTATTTTTAAAGTCAATCTTATGTCCTGTGGCTTTGAGGTGTTGGACCAGGGAAGAGGTTGGTTCTTCTTTTTTGATTGAGTTCTTATGTTCTTCAATGCGTGCACTTATTCTTCTGTTAGTTTGTCTGATGTATGTGGTGGGGCAGGCGGTGCAAGGGATTTCATATACTCCTTGGTTTTCTAACTTGATTTTGTCTTTAGGGTTTCTTGTTGTGTTTCATAGTTCAAGATCTCCATTTCTAAAAATTGAAATACGAAGCCAAAAGATCCTCTTCCATCTTGTGCTTCTTCTTTTTGTTCTTTAAGTCTCATTTTTAATTCTTCTAGGAGTGATGCCATTTTAAAAAAAATTAAGCAACCCCCAATTGATTTTATTTTATTTCATTAGGATCCTCCATCCAAAGTTCCAGGAATCATCCAATAATCCAAAAAGCTGTTTCTTTTCTCACTTTCTCTTTCCAGGGGCTTTGTTCTCTTGTAACAAAGTTTCAAGATCTTTTGCAAGCCTTGTTAAAATTCCACTATCAGTTTTTTTTAAGTTCCAGATGGTCTCCTCCATTTTCCAGATTCCACCCTCTTTTTTCCTTTTTCCCTCCGCTTTCTTTCTTTTTTTAAAGAAAGTTTTTAAATTATCCAAGAATCTTTTATCCCTTTGACACTTTATTTTCAGCTAGAAATGGTGTATTAATGTTAACGTGGACTAGTATCGATTTCTTATTCAAATCTCTTCTTCTTAATGTTCCAAGTCAGTTAAAACTGTCGATATTAGAGGAAAAAAAGCCAATTCCGTTTCCTTTCCCTTTCTCTTTCACAGCTTAAAATATTTTTTAGGAATAGTATTAGTCTTTAAAATTCAGATTCCAGGTACCTTAAATAGATGTTCTCCATTCAACCCTGTCAGTCAAACTTTATCCTTTAAACTTCCTCCTGCACAATCTTGTCCGGTCGGGTTCTTCTTTGAGGTGGCCATTTCTGACCACTGCTGCAACCGCCTTTGGGAAAGGGAGTGATGGCCAGCTGAGGAGGAGAGATGCAGCTCTCCTCAACCCCGCTGATGGCTCCCCCTTCTTCACCACCTCTACAGGGTGGCTTCAGCTTCACATCCGGGCGGCTCAGGGCACTCCAGCGGTGAGCACAGATTAAAATAATGGATGATTGTGATTTCGGTCTGTCGCCAAAGAAGCCCAAACTGGAAGTCCACCAGGGAGGATTTCAGTAGCTCAATCTGTGGGTCAATGAGGGGGCAGCTCGTCCGAGCCCTCTTTGCTGAAAAATTCAGTTAAGTCCCTGTATTTTGGGGGGTTGTCTTGCGGCAGCTTGGGTTTCAGAGCAGCTGCAGTTTCCTCTTTTGTTTGGCAATGTCCATTTTACTCAAGGACTCCATCGCTTCAGCCAAGTGAGTCCTAGAACCATGGATAACTCCATCCCCAGGTGTCATTATAAATATTAAAGTCTTGAGGTCTCCATGGTTAGTTCCAAAGGTTCCATGGGAAACATAGCTGGCTTCCCCCTCTCCCCACAACAGATCCATCCAGTTGGCAAAAGGCAATTGGGCTCTTTAGTCTCTTCAGTTAGATCCCTAGTTTCCCTACCAGGGTCGGGCTTACCAGGCATCTGGTGCACCCTGAGTCTAGTAGAGTTGTCATTTTTACTCTCTTCCCCAAACTGGGTATTAATAGTCTTAGGGGTAAAGAGACTGACTCAATTGGTACACTTATCAAGAAGTTATCTTCAAGGTCACTCTTGGATGGTCCAGGATCTTCCTCGGATGGGGTCAGAGTTCTCGCCCTTGGTTTTGGGGATGGGTGGAAATCTACCACCTTGCTGCTTTTCAGCACTGTATTTCTGGTTTTTGGTGTGACTTTGTCGGCTCTCTGGCCATGGGATGGGATTTTTGAATGGCACTCGACTACATGGTGACCTTTCTTCCTGCATCTGAAACAGGCTGTTGAGAGTGGCACGATAGCTTGCAACTTGGCAGGCTCCCTCTTACTCTCAGGTGGGGACTTCTTCCAAACTTGGCCGGATCGGTACTGGTTCCTTGCTTGGTTGATGTATACCTCCCCTGCTAGGATGTACCAGTTGTGAAGGCAATGGGGGCTCCACGGGTGGTACAGATACGGCAGAGATCATCGTTCAACCCATCTTTAGAGCAGTTCATCAGGATGTCTATTGGCCTGTCCACACAACAGGCCAGGTCTTGGAATTCCTTAGTGTGTTCGGCCACTGGCTGACAGCCTTGCCTCACTGTTTTTATGTGATCTCGGATTTTGCAGTCAACTAAGGGGTCCTCAAACTGGTAGCGGAAAGCCATCATGAAACAATCAAAATTCTGGAGCTCTGGGGTGTTTGCCATAAGATGGGTTACCATCCACCTCACAGCTGCTCTTTCTAAGGCCAGAGTTGACAACTCAGGCCTGGGCTCCCTGGGTTGGAAAATCTTGCTCATATTCTTGCATGTATGTGAGGACATGGGCTAGGAAGAATCCCAATTGCTGGGGATCACTGTCGAACTTGATGCCCAGTGGAAGTGCCTTTCATTCCGACTGGGGGACTCTCCCAGTCCTGCCCCAGGCATGTTCGCTGGCGCCGGGACCTGGTGTGGTGGATTTGCGGGGGTGGCTACCATCCTGTCCATTCTGGCAACATTGTCCATGGCTCCTGGAGTGGGAGTGTTCATCCTCTCTCTCTTATCCCCTTCATCTTGGCGGTCCAGGGTGCCTTGAGTTCTCAGATCTTGGAAAGCCTCTAGTACGAAGTGCATGATATGCTTCTTGAGGCGATCCTCTTGGACCAGCTCTTCCTCCAGGTCATCTTGGTTAGATAGGGCTTCCAGTTCCCACCTCCAGCCTTGCTGCTGGCTACCATGGGTGAGAGTGACTCCTTTGGTTCTCTCCTCCCAGTTGTCTTTTTTCCCCATGCCAACGCACCATCTCGACCATCTAGGGTTTTACAGGGTAGCCAGTTTCCTCAGCCAAGCATTCAGAAACTGCATCAGCTTGGGTCTGATTGGAGGCTTCTCTCCAGCACTCACCTTCCCCATGTTCGCTGCCATGGTTGGACATGGTTTGCAAGGTCCCCTCAGTAGAATTCATAATGAACTTCAAATACTGAATAAATAAATGAAAAGAGCTATTACTTGTCTCTGCCATAATATATGTTTCATAATCTAATGGAAAATTATAGAAGTTGTAGTGACCTTTCTCCATTATAAGTTTAGGTTTCCTATTAAATTTTGAATATTTGTTAAATCTAATAAATATTAACATTATTAAATTTAAGCAAGCTATGATATTCTAATTGAAAATAGTAAAACAGAATAACATTCTATCACAAATGTGAAGGTGAATATACAGGATAATGTTCCAGGATCTAATCTAGGTTGATCACTGGGACCAGAGGTTTAGTCTTCCAAGCTTTGGGACTCATGCTGGAGCCTATCCTCAGGGAACTTCTCTGTAGTAGAGTGTGTCTTCTGTGTGTGGTATTTCTATGGTACCTGTTGTGTGTGGCTTTTTAGCCACACCCAGATTGGATCCTGTAGAATATATTCTAATTTTAGATTGTTATCTCTGGAACCAAAACTCCTAATCCTGTTTCCAAATAAAATTTCAAATTTTTTTTTTTTACTAAAATTGGCTTTATTCAGCCATCTGTATAGGGTAAAATTGCCAGATAACCATAAGATTATAACCTATTGTAATCATTGTGTTATAATTGCTTAAATTGTTTTCATTAGACAGTAAAGTGGTGCTTCCATTAGAGACTGACAGTCTGGAACCAAAGATGGAGACAGCAACTGACAAGGTACAGTAGTGTTTTGAAATGTTTAGTTGTTTAAAGTTGTTTGTACTTAATTTAGAAGAAAACAAATATTTGAAATTAAGACTATTCTTAAACATTGATTAAATTGGACTGTAAAGTGATAAAACATTCCATGAGCAGATTCTTACTGGGGGAGTCTGCCCATGCCTATATGCCCCTTATTTGAAATATAGACTCCATACCTATTTGCTTGCCAACATATGGAAAGTAGCACAAAACAGTTGCAATCCAGCAACAGCTTTATAGAATGTAGATTCAGAAGCTTGTAAATAAATAAAAACCTTAAACAACCTATGACCCATTGAGTACCATTTTAGAGATATTTCCTTACCTGAACAGAAATTGAATGACCAAGAGTGAAAAAGCAATGGGAGTGGGAATAATGTCATACCAGCTAAACCACGGCTGACTGATCTACCCAACCTCCAGAGAACTATGATTGGTCCAGTCTAGATGATCTCCAGTGGCCAAAGGAAAGACCGGTCTGCCTAGCCTCCAGAAGACTAGGGCAGAACAGTCTACTGAACCTCTGGGCAGTGGCACAATCAATGGCACTTAAGTGACCACAAATTTGGCAGATTTCAATCTTGCCCATTTAAGGTTACAGACAACCTTTAGTAGTACACCATATTAGATGTTAATGCTGCATGTATGTAGCTGTTTGAAGTATTCCAGCTTCTAATTCATTTGTTTAATTGAAATATACTTCTTGTGCAGCATAGTCACAATCACCTCATTTCACTTCCGTTCACCCTGTTGGAAGCGCTCTCTCTCTCTCTCTCTCTCTCTCTCTCTCTCTCTCTCTCTCTCTATATATATATATATATATATATATATATATATATATATATATATATATATATATATATATATATATACACACACACACAAACACACACATATATATATATTTTCTGAGGTTCTCGTGGGTATTTGTATGTGGATCTTTGGTTATTCGGGTTTTCTCTCGCGTAAGATTGGAAGTATCTAGGCAACGTTTCGATGAAATCTCATTCATCATCTTCAGGCTTGGTCTTCAGCTCTGTGCTTCTCAGAGTGATGTGAGCTTGCAGCTGCTTCTTCCTTTTAATTGCTAGTGGGGGTGTGATTTGATTGGGTGGGAGCTTGTCTGTGTTCTGATTGGGTGTGTGTGTGTTCTCATTGGTTGGGGGTTTGGCTGTGTTCTGATTGGCTGGAGGCATGTTCTGTTCAGGTGGGGGCTTGGTTGTGCTCAGGTTAGTCTTAGTTGCTGGGGGATTTGAGCTGGTGAGCTGTGATCTTGCTGTTTGGCTTCGAGTTCGTGGTCGTGCTGCATCTTCATGGTGGGGGTCAGTTCGCTTCATGTATGGCTCAGAGGGGTTTGAAGTGGGTAGTGAGGCAGCTGCAGTGCGGCTTCTGGTCCATGGTCATGTCTCATCTTCTGTGTGGGTGTGAGTCTGCTTTCTACGTGGAAGTGTGGTGGTGGCATCTTGTGTGGCTCTCAGGAGTGTGGGTCTGGTGTCATTCTTCATGTTAGGTACTCATCTGTTCATGAGGGCGGGTTTCCAAATGGCTGGTAGGCGGGAGGTATCATCTCGTTTATTCATGCTGTGTGGGCGTTTTTCTATCCCACCACACTTCTATCACCACACTTCCACGTAGAAAGCAGACTCACACCCACATAGAAGATGAGTCACGACCATGGACCAGAAGCCGCACTGCAGTTGCCTCACTACCCACTTCAAACCCCTCTGAGCCATACATGAAGCGAACTGACCCCCACCATGAAGATGCAGCACGACCACGAACTCGAAGCCAAACAGCAGGATCACAGCTCACCAGCTCAAATCCCCCAGCAACTAAGACTAACCTGAGCACAACCAAGCCCCCACCTGAACAGAACATGCCTCCAGCCAATCAGAACACAGCCAAACCCCCAACCAATGAGAACACCCCCCCACCCAATCAGAACACAGCCAAGCCCCCAGCCAATCAAGTCACACCCCCACTAGCAGTTAAAAGGAAGAAGCAGCTGCAAGCTCACATCACTCTGAGAAGCACAGAGCTGAAGACCAAGCCTGAAGATGATGAATGAGACTTCATCGAAACGTTGCCTAGATACTTCCAATCTTACGCGGGAGAAAACCCGACTAACCAAAGATCCATATATATATATATGTTTTCTTATGTTTTTGTGGGTATTTATATGTATGGTATTTAGGTTTCTTCGGGTATTTCCAAACAAAATATATATATAAATGTTATATAACATATATAACATATAACGTATCACATCGCAAACACACACGCACGTATATATATATATATATATATATATGGATCTTTGGTTATTCGGGTTTTCTCCCGCGCAAGATTGAAAGTATCTAGGCAACGTTTCGATGAAGTCTCATTCATCATCTTCAGGCTTGACTCTGAGAAGCACAGAGCTGAAGACCAAGCCTGAAGATGATGAATGAGACTTCATCGAAACGTTGCCTAGATACTTCCAATCTTGCGCGAGAGAAAACCCGAATAACCAAAGATCCACATACAAATACCCGCGAGAACCTCAGAAAACATTTTATATATATATATATATATTTCGCAGGTACTCACATGTATGGCATTCAGCTTAGTTCGGGTATTTTCCCACATCATAGTAGTTGTGCTTTTAAAGTTGTAGAAACATTTCGGCAGAATCTCATCTGCCATCATCAGGCTTCTATATACATAAATATGTATATGTATATATATTTATATATATATATTTGTTTTCGTAGATTTTCACGGGTGCAGGTTTGCAGGTTTTGGTGAGTTCGGGATTTTTCCTGTGTAAGATTGAGAGTATCTTGGTGACATTTTGATGAGGTCCCACTTGGTGACGTTTTGATGAGGTCCCACTCACCATCTTCAGGCTGGTGCTTTCGGCTTTGTGCTTTAGAAGCCGAAAGTACCAGCCTGAAGATGGTGAGTGGGACCTCGTCGAAACGTCACCAAGATACTCTCAATCTTACACGGGAAAAGACCCGAACATGCCAAAACACACATATGGTGGTGGTGGGATTGGGCGTTGAGGTAGCGGTTGGTGTGTGTTTTCTTCTGGTATATGGTGTGTTTTCTTCTGGTATATGTGGTGACCAGAAGAAAACACACACCAACCGCTACCTCAACGCCCAATCCCACCATCACCCAGCACAGATAAACTCTGTGGCCAAAACACTAATCGCCAGAACCAAATGCCTGGCAGACAAGACACACATAAAGACTCAACTATGCACCCTGACTAAAGTACTGACGGCTAATGGCTTCCACAAAAGCAAAATCACTGGCTTGATCCACAAAAACACATAATGGAGACCTAGAAGATGAACAGACCTATGGAACAGCTGTCCTGCCCTACATAAGAGGTACTACAGACAAAATCAGTAAGATACTACACAGGCATCACATCAAGACTGCCTTCAAAACAGACAGAAAAATAGCAGCCATCCTAAGAAACCCCAAAGATAAAACTGACCTGGAAAACCAAGGCATATATGAAGTCCCCTGCACATCATGCCCTGCCACATACATTGGACAGAGCAATAGAAGAATAAGCACCCGCCTGGATGAACACAAAAATGCAGTAAAAAACCTGGAACACACTTCCTCACTAGTCCAACACATGAAAGCCACAGGTCATAGCATTGACTTCAATGGCAGCAAAACCCTAGCCACTATAGAAAACCCCAGCCACAGATTTATCAGAGAAGCCATAGAGATTAAAAAAAGACCTGAAAGCATGAATAGAAGTGATGATTCCACCAGACTGTCAATTATTTGGAAGCCTGCACTCACAAACAAAAAAGTATCCACACCACAAGCCAGGCGAACACCTGGGCACAAACAGATCCCCCCTGATACCTCCAGCTCAAACACACCCCAGCTTGACATCCAGGTGAAACCTAGCTTCCTGATAAATGATAGCTGTCCATTTACTCGGAGCCAACCTGCACTAAAAGCCTCTAATACAGGAACATAATGTTGCCAGCCAATCAAGACAAAAAAAAGCCACAAAACAGACAGAAGATATTAGAAACACCAATCAAGCAGAACACAGCAAACTCCAAGACCAATAAACACAGACTAAGACTCCCAACCAATCAGGATGAAGAAAAAACCATTCTGGCACAGCAGTAAGCTAGCCCCAAATTTAAAACTGAAACGGCTGTGAAAGTCTGACTCACAGACGAACACAATGCACAAGCCTGAGGATGGCAGATGAGATTCTGCCGAAACGTCACTACAATAAAAGCACAAATATTAAGATGTGGGAAAATACCCGAAAAAACCTAAGTACCATATATATAAATACCCGCAAAAACATAAGAAAACATATTTATTATATTATGTTATATTATATTATATTATATTATATTATATTATATTATATTATATTATATTATATTATATTATATTATATTATATTATATTATATTATATTAATATTATATTTATTACATTGCATTATATATAAATGTTATATATGTGTGTATGTGTGATGTATGTATACGTATGTGCGTATGTATATATACACATACATACATACATACACATACATACATACATGTGAGAGTGTCTGCCACTCTTGTTTTCCCCAAGTTGATTTTTTTAAAGGTTTGAAAACTCCCTTAGGATTTAAGCAAAAATGCATTTTCCATGGTCACCATGCTTTCTGCCCTTGCTTTAGAGACAAGACAACAGTCTATTATTGTTGTTATTCTTCTGCCGTTTACTCTGCAGCATGCTTGCTTTCAAATAGAGGTGTATTAGGCTTTGATACTATTAAAGCTGAAAGAGATTTCTTCACTTTTCTTCGCAGCAGCTGCTGTGTACAAATCCAGAAAAGGAACTTCACTATGAAGAGAAACACCCTGAAGAGGTTCTCAAAAGTAAATTCACGTTTTAATGACAGTAATTTTAATGACAAGTCATAATTTGGTGTCCCAATCAATGAAACTACATTATCTACATTTAACATAGGACTGTATATCCAATGACTTGCAGTGTCTTGAGGTATTAAAAAAGAGCCCTCAAAACTTAGTCCCTCCATTGCATTTCTAGCTTCATTTCAGTTGAACTGAAGTGAGGGACTTGAGACTAATGGATCTCTTCCTCCTTGGAAATTTCAAACAGAGCAGGATGGCCATTGGTTGACAGTGATATAATTGATTCTTTCCCTAAGCAAGGGAACTAATTGTGATCAACAGTCTTTTGTAACTCACATATTCTGTGATTCTAGTTGTAAAAGGTAATCTAAGGGATTTTAATCTGTTCATTTACGTATGCCAGTATAAGTGATCATAGAGAAGGGAAAGTTGCCTTCTCGTTGATCTCTATTAACAATGCAACATTTCACTCAAAGGACCTGACATAGTTTCCTGCATAGTTTCAAACTTTTTTCAGGTCATGGAATCTACTGATGAAAAAAATACATTCCCAGAACACCTGACCAGGAGGAGCAACTCTAGTGAATAAAACATTTTTAAAAATCCTCTTCTAGAAATTCTGCATACTCCTATTTGCCCTGTCTTGTGGGTATAATTGTAGTTCAAATAAATGATGCCTGGACACTTGTTGCTTGTACTCCACAAAGAATAGCTTTAATACATTTTCACATGTAAGTTTCTTACATGGGAATCTATGTATCTATTATTTTATATGACACTAAGTGTTACAATTGTATTATTTTTCCCCCCTACAGACATTTTTAGGAAGCTCCTTCTTCATTTGATAAAATTCAGCCTAAGTAAAAGGAAGTTGTTTCAAAGAGAGTCATGTCTTCTGTCAAAGATGTGTCTGCAGAGCAGACCAAGAGCTTCATAATCCAAAATTGCATGGAATGTAAACACCCGGTTACTGTTTAATGAACAAAGATCTAACTCTGTATTTGATGATGTATTTTTAAAACTGAAAGATGACTTCCTTTGCATCCTAATGTAGTAATAATAAAAGAAACCATGTGCCACATTTAAAATGATTTTAAATGAGCACTCACAATGAATAATTAGAATAGCAGAAGTTAGTTGTATTTTAGGTTTATAATAGGAAGTTCCAATAAACTGGAATTTTAAACAACTGGGAGTTATAAGCTTCCTGTCAGTGGCTCACCTTGACCTTTCTATCTCCTGGGCCTCTTTCTGCCTTGGAGTGAACAATTAGGGAGTATCAGAATTGGACATTTCCAATTCTTTTGTTTCTGCTTTGCTTTCTTAGGCTTTGTGCAATCTGGTTAATAAGAATATGGGAGCCAAGTTAAAGTTCTCTCTTAATCCCAAAATCTCTTCTGATGCACTTAAACATGATCGCTCTGTTATCTTTTCAGACAAATGATGAAAGGAGAGAATTGTAATTATTACCTTAAGATACTTTAATTAAAGTAGCTCATTAAACAGAGAACATAACATTTTTCCTTCCCATCCAAGTAGAATTTTTCCAACAAATTACATATATACAATTATGTATGTATGTATGTGTAAGGCCCAGGCTCTCCCCTTCAAATGATAATGAACGTCTGAAATCTGGGTATTTCAAAAGGAATTCTTTATATTGTTGGAAGTTATGATTCACCCCTCTCCAAGGAAAAGAAATTTTAAAATATCAAAAGGGGAAGGAAAATTCCCCTAAAAGAAAGGAGAAGTGGAAAAAACAAGCAGGAATCCAGCTCCCAGCCCCCACCCTTTGGCCCCCACCTTTGTCAAGTAGGGCCATTGAAATAATTGGAGCTAGCTACTTTCCGCAAAGAAAGGCTAAAATTACACCATGGGATACAGATAAAAGGCCTACAAATTAGCTAAGATCCTTTCCCATAGAAATCAAATAGATGGCAAGCTATAAAACTTGTAAAAAAATAGCAAAAGCAAACTCTCGAAGCAAAAGGAAATAAAAAACCTTAGACATGCAAGAAAAGGAGATACTCACCAAAACACAGTCATAAAAAAGCATGGCAGGAAAGAAAAGATTTACCAAAAGGCATATATGGCAACCAAATGATAGCTACAGAGGATCAAGGAAAAACAGAGATTGGACTATAAAACAATTACTTCTACCAAGATCCCAGGAAAAGATCCCAATCTCAAAAGACAGGATTCAAAACGCAAAAAAACCTCATCACAAATCAAAGACTTTAAGGGTTCCCACACAAATAAAGAACGTTAACAGATCAAAGACTTCACATTCAAATCAAAAGACCTGAAGGGTGTAAGAAAAGGGTTTTTCTACTTACAAAATTAGATTAGTCTCAGGGACGCTGTCTTTCTGCCTTCCTATTAATGAAACTGATTCTGGCTTCCAATGCAGCTGACCAATCATTTCGTAGTGAATTTCCCAGCTGGGAAAATTTGAATTCACAAAGGAGAGACCTCTGCCTTTTTTCTTAAAGGGCAAGGCTCCCTTTTCCTTTCAACAATTGAAAAGGAAGTTATCCAGGTACTAGTCAAAGCAGGGTCTAATATGTCTCCAGGCATACAGCATAGATAAAGGGAGTTACAACCCCTCCCCCTAGTCTGATGTGGATTTCGTCAATACAAAGAAGCAACATGTTATTTCCCCCCTTTTTTTTCTGGGAACTAGTTGAGAAAAGTTTCCCAGGAAGTTTCTTTTGGAGCTGGAATTTTTATGCCCCCTTCTCCTCTTGCTATCTCCAAGATGTGACAAGATTTCAGTCATCTGGGCTGCAGTCCCCAGTTGTATATCATGTGCAAGTTATACAAATTCAATACAAGACTTAAGATATTCAGGTTACATCAAAAAGGATTACTTGTACCAACTCCCCCCCCCTTTCTTCTTTAATTGAAGAATGGCAGATACACAGATCTGACTATGTGATTTATTTATTTATGTATTTATTTATTTGTCAATTGCTTATAAGATAATAGGTATAAGTAAAAAACATAGTTATGAATACATGGATACATATAAGAAAAATAAAAAATATAAAAGAAAATAGGGAGAGTAGGCACATTGGTGCGCTTATGCATCCCCCCCCCCCCATAGACCTCTCAGGAAGGGGGTGAGGTCAATAGTAGACAGTCTAAGGTTAAAGTTTTTGGATTTTGGGGAAGAAACCACAGAGTCAGGTAGAGTATTCCAGACATTGATCACTCTGTTGTTGAAATCGTATTTCCTGCAATTGCAAGTTTGGTGCGATTAACCTTGAGTTTATATCTATTGTTTGCTCTTGTGTTGTTATGGTTGAAACTGAAGTATTCATTGACAGGTAGGACATTGCAATGTATGATTTTATATACTAAGATCGGATCAAAGACGGTGTAGTTCTAGGTTTTCTAGGTCTAGAATTTCAAGTCTGGTGGCATAAGGTATTCTGCAATGAGTAGAGGAGCAGAGAACTCTTCTTGTGAAATATTTTTGGACTATTTCAACTGTTAATATCAGATATGTAATGTGGGTTCCAGACTGATGAGCTGTATTCAAGTATTAGTCTAGCAAATGTTTTGTATGCTCTAATTATTAGTGTAATATTACCAGAGAAAAAGCTATATAAGATTAGGTTAACAACTCTTAATGCCTTTTTGGCTATGTAGTTACAGTGGGCTCTAGCACTTAGATCATTTGAGATGAGTACTCCAAGATCCTTGACAGAGTTTGGATCAACAATGTCTTGACTATTCAGCCTGTATTTTATTTTCTGATTTTTTTTTTTGCCAATATATAGGACAGAGCATTTATTTGTTGAGATTTGAAGTTGCCATTTGTTTCACCATTCTGATACATAGTCAAGGTCTTTTTGAAGGGTAGCGGTATTGTCTGTGGTGTTGAATAACTTTACATCATCAGTGAAGAGAATGCAGTTGCTCTTGATATGATCACAGAGGTCATTTATGTAGAGTATGAAAAGAGTTAGTCCTAGAAAACTGCCTTGGGGGACACCACTGTTGATAGGTACAGAATTTGATAGGACGCTCCCAATTTTTGACAATTTTGATGTATATGCACACATACACACACACATACACACACAAATAAATATATACCACAGTGTAACTGTAAATTTGTTTGTAAGCAAGACAGTTGTTAAGTGAGTTGTTCTTTATATTACAACTTTTTTTGCCACAGTTGTTCAAGCAAATCACTGTGAATGTTGGTTGTTCAATGACTATTTAAGCTTCCCCCATTACTTTACCGTGGTCTTATTATACAGAGTTTTTATAGTGAATCAGAACTGTCATAAACAGCATCTAATGAACATGTCTCCCATCTCAAGCAAAGGCTATCTGTGTCTATTAGTCCCTGGTGGGAATGCAATTCATTTTGAGTGATTGAGATTATGTAGGCACAATAACAATTTCTTAACTTTTCTCATTTTTACAATGCATATCTTGAATATTTGAGGTCCAGGAAAGGGAACTGTAAATTAGGAAATTCCACCTTGAACTTTTCAGATGATCTTGTGCCAAACCAATCTTCCCTTCATCTTAGTCCCACATCATCTCAGAATTGCAATGTGGCTGAAAAATCCATCCCCTCAACAAAGCCCAGCAGTTGATCGATTGCTCATTTTCTCATTTTAACTCCTCAGTGCAATATCACTGGGCTCATGGACACAAGATATCTCTTCTAATTAATCATGGGAAATTAGGATTTGGAAGTACAGTTAATGGGAATGAAAAGACTATATGACAGGCATCTCATTATACACAGTTTTTAGAGTGGAGGAGCCTCTTGTGGCGCAGTGGTTAGAGTGTAGTACTGTAAGCTTCTTCTGCAGCCAGCTGCCTACAATTTGGCAGTTCAAATCCCACCAGGCTCAAGGTTGACTCAGCCTTCCATCCTTCCAAGCTGGGTAAAATTAGGACCCAAATTGTTGGGGGCAATATGCTGACTCTGTAAACTGCTTAGAGTGCTGTAAAGCACTATGAAGCAGTATATAAGTCTAAGTGCTATTGCTGTCCCTCCATCTCCTGTCCACTAAAATCTAGCAATTGACACAACCTTCAGGAATGACGATTAGATATGTGCTTAGCATGCTTCCAAGCACTCAATATGTCATGTCAACATTAGATTCTGATTAATACTTCTATATTTCTGTTTTTGTTTTTTAGCCTTTGGAAATACACATGCTATGGTCATGACAGAAGCAATAGAAGGTCAAATTCTTAAAGAAAGATTATCGAAGGTATGTACTGGAGTTTGGGGTTATAGAATGCTTGCTTGTTTTAATGGTTGTGGGGTTTTGTCTTCATTGGAAGAGAATTTTTTTAAAAAAACAATCCTCATTTTCTGAAAATGGGTAAGCAAAAGTCAATTTCAGATAAATAGCTCAATATTGTTTTAAAAAATATTCCTGTAAGATCACTCTGTCAAAGGTATAATACTTGATGAAAGCTCCTGGTTCAAAGGCAACATGTTGAAACACATGAACAACTGTTACTTCCTTCTGCTTATGGCTTCTCCCTGGTCTCCCTGGAAGGCTATTGCCAGCTGGCTAATCCAAGAAGTCAGTCCTTGTCCTCATTTCTTCTCTCCTCCTTTGGTTGCAGAAAGAAAGACCTGATCAGAACGAACAGAGTTTCATGCCAGAAGCAACAAGGAGTCCTACTATTGAAGAGGGTAAATGAGGGAGTTCAAACCATGGCCTTGCTTGCTTGAGATAATGGCGCAAACAAGTTTTCATCCTTTTTGACTACACTTTTGGAAATCATTTCAAGAAAACATTGATGTTATTTTACAGGTAGTGATACACAATGCCAGATTTTGGAAGAAGAGGTCAAACAGGAAATTAATGAGGTACTGTGTGATTCATTAAAATGCATTGTAAAGTGATACGTAGTATGGGCACATAATGATAGCTAATGACAGGTAGCTTTCCTTTTTACATTCAGTATCATTTCTATATCCCTGCTTTTCTATATCATTTTGTATATTCTCCTGCTTGGAATGGCAATTGTTATTTATAAATTAAAAAAGAGAAGAGTCAACTTATTCCATTTCAACTGTACTCATGCTCACTTGCCAGGTCTAATATAGGCTTGTGGTTACAATTACTGATTTACAGAGCCATCTTGCTTTGTACCTTGCTCCAGATGACAGTATGCAGAAAGTCTGAAATTGAGGGGGGACAAAGAGAGAACACTTCATTGATTGTAAAACAGCCAAAATTGTATACGTTTGAAAGGGAGGTGACTTGGTAACCCATGTCAAGTGACATTGAAACAGAAAGATACCAGTCATCCTTTGTCCTGAGGATCTTTCTGAGTAAATAGAATGATGCAGAGGGCAAATAGAATTAATGCAGAGTGATGCAGAGGGCAAATTTTCAGAGTGTTTTAGCAGTATTAAATGGGGATTGTTCCTTTTAATCAACAGTTATTTATTTATTCTTTAGGAAAAAACTGTCAACAACTCAGAAGAAATGCCTGAATGTCATGCTGTGGCTCGGAAACATTCCTCAGAATCTGTAAAAGAAAAAGGTGATACCAAGTGTGGTGCTTTTGAGTTTTCCATAAAAAAATCAGCAACACACAAGTAACTTATTTGTATGATCCATTACATGAATGAGAATTCATTTCAGTTTTTGAGCTGATAATGATGATATAATGCCTTATTGTTCTGAAAAGCTGTGGTGGCGTAGTGGTTAGAATGCAGTATTGCAAGCTAATTTTGCTCATATTGCCAGAAGTTTGATTCCTTTGATCCTGACTGGCTCCAGGTTGACTCAGCCTTCCATCCTTCCAAGGTTGGTAAAATGAGGAGCCAGATTGTTGGGGGCAAAAACTCTGTAAATTACTTACATTGTGAAGGGGTATATATGTAAATTTAAGTGCTATTGCTATTCCAGAAAATTTGAAACTTCAGCTTGAAAAGTCTCAAACAAGTTATTCAAAAAGTTATTCAAAAAAGTGTTTTCTTCCAGCAGTTGGCTGTACAATCTTAGCAGTGGAATTGCAATATTTATATTTATATTATAATAGTTTCCTTGAATAATTTTTCCTTATACTCCCTACTTTGTGACTGGACATGGAATCTAAAGACATTGCTTAAAAAATTATTTAGAAGTGACATGGAAAGGAGAATTCATTAACATTTAGCTGTTACTCAGATGTGTCTGCAGAAGGGCAAGGGATAAAACGGGTGTGATGTCACAATGCAGATGCTGGGATTTGCATCAGATGATGAGAGACAAGTATACAGTCTTAGCATTTTTGTGATGACATTGCTATGCATGTGGTATTAGTTTTACCTATTTGCTACTTAAATGTTATTTGTCTCCTAGGATGTAGGAGCTGTTTCCTACTCCTTTTCAAATAGATAAATTAGATGCAAGATCAAATTTGGGTTGGCTGTCTAGTCATCGGGACCAGAGATTTACTCTTCCGAGTTAAATAATTGAAGCCTGGGAAATGGATCCCTTGTCAGTTAACAGGAGTTTTGATTTACCACTAGCTTATCAAATATTTAGGAGCTGAGGGTTTGACAGCACAAGGAAACGACAGCCAGTCGCCAGCCATCAACACACCAATCAGCCAATAAGAAGGCGCCACATAGAGACTTTCAGTGGCATGTCCGTCGAAATCAGATTGGAGTCCATGATCTTGCGCAACTTTGACCCGAGCTTGACTCGTTGGAGGGTCCCGAATGGGACCAGAACCACCTTGTAGGGGTGATGAAAGAAAGGGGGACTGCCTGTCAGGTTGAAGGGAGCCGTATCTCCCCTCCGAAGATGGGCTGTAGCAGTAGCCTAAAATGGCTACCATGAAGACAGGAAGCTGTCCAGGAAAATATGCTGGAGTGGAGAAGCGGTGAACGGTGTATGGACCAGGTGAAATATTTCAGACTTTAAAAGGTAACCCCGGAAAAATAACAGGGAAGAATTCTTGTTAAGGATGGTATTAGCGGCAATTTGAAAGAGAGAAAGATTGGAAAACACAAATTGGATTTTGAAAAAGAACAAAACGGAAGTGATATAACTCAGAGAAATACTTTTAATTATAACAGATTAAGAAACTGAATTTGGTGATTAAATAGAATTTAGCACTAATTGGGCATTGATTAAAATGCTGGAATTGACTATGTTAAAAAGAAAATAACAGCTAATTGGGTATTAGCGAAGTTAATAAAAGCTTAAAAAGCGGAAAATTAAAAGGTGGAAAGTAGAAAGTGATTTAAGAGCACCACCTAATGGTAAAGGAAAATTTCTACAGAATTTATAAAAAGTGTGTGGTCTAACTAAAGTGTGAATTTAAAATGAAATAAGAGGAACTTTAATACAACAAAACTCTGAAAAGTGGAATATTAAAATACTACAGTAAAGGGATACGTGAAGATATTACCTCAGGATTGATTGGTGGCTTTGAAATTGTTTGATAAGGAACAGACAAAAATACAAAAAACTACAAAACTACAAAAAAGACAAAAAACTAGAAAATAAGGACTTACGGACATTGATTGTAAAAACTAAGAAATAAAAAGATGCTGGTTGAAACAAACTACAGGACAATCAGATTGGATATAAATATTAAAGAAAATAAGAAGTAAGGTAAAATGAGTGAAATATGCAAGGAAATAAGATCAGAACTGCAAAGCATGAAGGAAATGATAAATAAAAGCTTGGAAATATGGAGCATTATAGCAGAAACACAAGAAATGGTGATGCAAATCACAGAAGAACAAAGAAAGCCCAAGGGGGAGGAGTTAAAGAAGAAATCAGCTTAAAAGAGCAAAGGGAACAAACAAACACTACGAAAGGAAAAAAAGGGAATTAAGATTTTAATGATTGATGTGATAAACAAAGGGGAAAATATTTTGAAGGTTAAACAAAGGAAGGGGGAGTCACAGAAGAGGAAATTACAAAGAAAAGACCAGGAAAGGGAAGATGTCAGAACAAATAATTGGAGAAAGAAACTGTGGAAAATAACAGAGAAAGCAAGCTAAGATGAGAACTTCATTCAGTCAGGAGACTAAGAAATGATAGTTAAAGAGGGGAAGGATGGGGGATTCCACATGGAAATGCATTTTGGTATTTAAGAATATAGATATATAGGTTAAGGAGTTTGGAGTTAATATTTTATTCAGAATTATTGTTTAAAATAGATAAATAAATTTATTTGGAATAGACATGGAAGTAATTTACTATAAGATTACTACTTAAGATATAATAATGTGCTAAGGAAAGTGAATATAGAGCATGAAAGTGAATATAGAGCAATTAAAAATGATTATTAGTTTTTATAATTGGTCAAATGGAAATGAAATGGAAAACAAATTGTTATATAAATGTTTTTGGAAAATTCAAAGAAATTAATATATAAAAAGGAAAAGGGACTATCATGTGGGATCTGATAGAAAAATATGTACATATAATATATAGTAAATGGAATATTGATATTAGAGAATATAAAGGTTAAAAAATGGCTATATTATTAGTAGTTTTTATAATTGGTTAAAGGGAATAAAATGGGAAGAATGTGTTGCAATGTAAAGAGGGTGGCAAGATATTATTCAATACTGACTAATATAAATTAAGATGAATTTTTGGAAATGATGAATGGAATAACATAATATGATAAAACCTGCAAATATGACAAATACAAGAAAATGTGCATAATGAATATAGAGATTGATTAAGAATATAGATAATGTTATAAAGGCATGTATGAGAATATAAAAAGAAAAATGGAATAGGTAGTGATATGATATGAAATTGGATAAGGAAGCTAAATATGTTACCATGGTCATGTTTGTATTGGAATGTAAAAATGTGGATTCACATGTTCACTCAAAGAGATGTTTAAAAAATAAAACTAAAAAATGTATTGCAAAAAGAAGAAGACGAAGAAGGCACCACATAAACTCAACTCACAGAACATCCCAAAGCATGTATTCCAATAGAGAGGAGTTCCCTGAAGATTGGCTCCAGCGTAAGTCTGAAAGCTCGAAAGAGTAAATCTCTGGTCCTGTTGACTGACTTAAATTTGATCTCACATCATTATCTTGAAACACGGATATTTGCCTTCATCCATGAGATAAATTATAAACCATTTCACATTGGGAATATTGTGTTAAACAAGATGAAGTAATAGGTGGTTTTCTATTATTTGACACTTCTGTCTTGTAGAAGTAATATGCTTATTTCTATTTTGTGGACAGACAGTTCCTGATTAATTTTTACATAATAAATAGCCATATGAATGTGAATTTTAGATCCATGATCCAGCAAAATATAAGGCAAATAATTATCTGAAGTTTATTAAGGTTGTCATAGAAGTAAAAATGATGGGGTGTGCAGCAAATGGAAGCCAGGCTTATGCCATTCAGAGGAAGCCAACAGATCATGTGGTTGCTAAAAATAATTATATAAGCATGTCATATAAGTTGGGTTTCTTGAATTTCTTTCCTGCAGATAAAATTATTGGCAAAGTGGATATTTCTAGCACTTCAGGTCTGGAATCCAGTTTGAATCCTGTTGAGAGAAGCAGTCTGGTCAGTACCAGTCACTCATTTGAAAGTTTTTTGTATGTGCTTCAGATGATCATGATTTGTCCAATTATAATAATGTAAAAGACAAAAAACAGACTAACAAATAATTCACTAATGCTTTTCTAGGTAATCAAGATAATAGCTACGTTGCAGATGACTCACGGATCAAAATCCTAAACTGTTCAGTTTCTAATGCAATCTGAAGGAAGGAAGGAAAGAAAGAAAGAAAAAAACATCCTTGTATTGTAAAAAAAAAAATGAACCTTTTTGAGTTCAGGTAGTCCTTAAATTACAATCATAATGGAGACTGCCCATTACGGTTGCAGGTGGTGACTGAAGTTAAGCTAAATGGCCTTACAACAACCCCTAGCCCTTGCTCTCTGATGCAGCTATTAAATGAATTTACGAGATGTTAAGTGGAGCACAGGATGCTTTGGGGAGGGAGAGACCCTAGGAAGCCTAATGCTGGCCCAGACTTGCCTGCCCTGAGGTTTTCCCACCTCCTGAAGCACCCTGTCCTCTGCTTCTCACCCTTGCAGTCCTTTAGCTTCCTTTCCATTCAGCGACCTAGAAGAAGGCAGATCAGCTGGTGTTTTCAAGACAGCCTCATGGCAAATTCATCCTTCCGCAACATGTGCTATTCTTGCAATACTGAGAGGGCTCCATTTGAAAGGCTGCCCTCTACAGGTTCGCGAGAATAACAGCTGTTTTGCCACAAAGCTGGCTCAGTAAGACAGCTGTTCCTGTGTCTCAGAAACTGCAAAAAAGAAAAGGAAAGTAAGTTGGGTCCTCCTGGGCCCTGGAGCAGGCCCAGACCTGCCAGTCCCTAGGTTAGAAGGCAGCTGGAGGCTTGCAAACTCCTAATGACCTGATCTCCCCTTGCTTTCTTGGCGGGAAGGAAACTGGGAAGCTTGTTTGCTTCGGCCAATTTGTGTGTGATGGACTGATCTCCCCTGAGTGGATCAATGGCTACAAGCACCTGGTGGGGCAGGATAGGTGAGGGGTAGATGCTATGAATGGTTCTAAGGAGAAATGACTTCAGGGGGTGCCGCAGCATCCATAACTTTGAAACTGAATCATAAGTAGTTGGGGGGGGGAGTTAACTTTGAACAGTTGCTAACCAACTGGTCAAAAGTAATTGTGAAGCATGGCAAACTCTGAAATGAGCGTTTTAAACTTGGAACACTTCTTTTCTAATCGAAATCAAAATGCTCAGGCTACAAGATAAAGACTTCAATTTCTTACTCAGAACGGGTCATTTTTGAAAATTCATGAAATATTTTGTACACCCTAGAGCCGTGATGGCGAACCTGTGGCACGCGTGCCAGAAGTGGCACACAGAGCCATCTCTCCGGGCACACCAGCCATCACCTGTTGCTCTTCTGGGTTCCGGCACATGCTTGGGCACCAGCCAGCTGGTCTTTGCACACGCGGGTGTGCTGGAAACTAGAAGAGCAGCTCCCCTGGCACATATGCATGCACCGGGAAGCTAAGTTCCGGGTTTCTGGTGTGCCCATGCATGCTAGTTAGCTAGTCTTTGCATGCGTGCCAGAAACAGGAAGACCAGGTGGCCGGCATGCACAAGCGCACCGGAAACCAGAAACTCGGCTTCCTGGTGCTCCCATGCATGTGAGCTGGGGCACTTCTCTTCTGTGGTCCGGTGCTCTCCCATGCGCATGCCTGCTCCCATTTCGGCACTTGTTGCCAAAAAGGTTCGCCAACACAGCCCTGGAGACTAACGACCACTTTTCATTGGTGCTAACCTGCAAAAAAAAAAAAAACTCTGTTAGTTCTTTGATGTTTCTCAAACTTTTTTCCTTCCTATATTTGTTTTAGAAGATATCTTGAAGTGTTTTTTTTAACAAATAATCCTTTGGCTTGTTTGATACAGCAGCAAGTAATAGTTAAACGAAAAAGAGGAAGACCTCGCAAATATCCTGTTAATATAGCAACAGTGCAGAGTAAGTTTGATAACATCCCTTTCTAAAAAATAGACATCGGTGTTTCACTGAATTCAGGAATTTTATTCTTTCATTCCAGGTCAGGATCCAGCACTGGACACAGTCACGAGAAATGTAAGCATTTGGTGGGGTGTTTCGTCTGCATGCAGAGATTGAGGGACTATTGCCTTTCTATGGAACTTATTTTTTATTGTTTGTTTGGTAAAGCAAACATTGGCAGGATCAAGAAGACAATTGCAATTGCATTCACTATATCAGTACTGGTCTCCACTCTTATAACACCCTTTCTCTGAGAGGATCCTGACACTTGGAAACACTGGAAGTTTTGTGCTGGTTTTTATGCTTCTTATCATTCCTGTTTGTTATAATGTATTAGGGTGGGTGGCTATATAATTTTTTTAAAAATATGATTCTTTTAAACATGATTCCTTCAACCCCAGAACTTAATTTGTTTTCTCGTGTATAATGGCCTTCACTGTTTAATTACTATATTTATATGCTGCACATTTTCAAGGTTCTAAAATAGCTAACAATCAGAAACAACATTAAAAACAAACATCAATAAAAAATGAATCCAACCCCAAATAGTAACTATTTCAAGAGTACTATTAGCCATGGTGGTGCAGTGGTTAGAATGTAGCATTGCAGGCTAACTCTGTCAACTGCCAGCTGTTCAATCTTGACCGGCTCCTAGTTGACTCAGCCTTCCATCCTTCCAAGGTCTGTAAAATGATGACCCAAATTATTGGGGACAATATGCTGTCTCTATAAACTGCTTATAGAGGCCTATAAAGAGGTCTCCAAGTCTGCAGGAAAATTTGCCCACCCTGTTTTCCTACTGATTGATCATTCTTTATTTGGGTCCCAAACACTCATTTCTAGTGGAGTTTGGGGGAGAGAAAGAAAGATTTTTGCTGTTTTCCTTGCATGCAGACAAAAGCAGAAGAAGAAAGAAGCAGAAAGAAGCAGCCTGGTGGCCAGGCAAGGTGAGTGGGGCAAGTTCCCCCCCCTGCCCTTTCCCCCCTCCCCTCACTACCTCATTTTGTTTGCAATGCAAGCGACACAAGCCTTGTGTTTCCGCGCAGCCTGGATTAATTGCTTTGGGGGTGACATGGACCACCAAAATTTTCTCGCAGACCACCAATATTTTCTCATGGACCACCAGTGGTCTCATGCCCACTGGTTGGTGACCACCGATCTGGATCATAGGAGGAACCTTGTTGCAGAGGGTAGACACTGCTACCCAACATGTGTGCTTCCAGGTTCTGATTTAATGTTACATTTATGTTAGTTAATGTTAGTGTCTAGTTGAAGGTACTAGAATGTGCCAATCCTGACTGAAAAAAACTGGCTGAACAGTTGCTATAGGAGGCAGGTGCTCCCTCAAGTAACCAGGCCCTATGCCATGTAGGCCTTTAAGTAGGTAAACTATGTATAAATAAATAATAGAATGCAGTGCTTTTTTAGGAGTGCGAAACATGCTTTCTTTTTGAATCTTTATGCAAAAGCATGGATAACTTTTTATTTTGTGTGAAAAAGGATGTTTTGAGAAATAATTCAAGATCAAACCAGCCATAGTAAATTTAGAAAAGATTTTTAGGATGCTCCGAACAGCCTGTTTGATTTTTGAAGCAGCAGTTTCACACTCAGAAATGGGAATTTCACAAGATTTAATACTCTGAAATGCTTAAATAGAAATGTTTTGGACAACTCCTATTTTTTACACCAGTCTTTGATTCATACTTATCCTGAAATAACATACATAATTTTAAAACTACTGTATATACTCGAGTATAAGTCGACCCGAATATAAGCCGAGGCACCTAATTTAACCACAAAAAACTGGGAAAACTTATTGACTCGAGTATAAGCCGAGAGTGGGAAATGCAGCAGCTACTGGTAAATTTCAAAAATAAAAATAGATACCAATAAAAACTTTCACTAGGACAGTTGAGAATAAGTTTGATGTTCACAATTTCCTCTTTGAAAGAGACCAGTAAATAGGGAACAAGAAGATGAAGAAAAAGAAGTGTGTTTTTTCACACTGCAGTGAACAAAAATGGCATCATAGGAACAGGCTTATTCTCAGTCCAAAGGTTTGTTTCTGATTTCTTCCCTGATTTAAGGGAAATTTGGGAAACGATCTCACTATCATGAAAGGTTTAATTGATTCACTAACCCAAAAGATGATGACGATGACAGTGGGAGGCAGGAGTCACTCTCTCCCTTGCAAGAAAAAAGCAAGAGCCGTTCTTATGATCTCTCTCTCTCTCCCCGTAATACAGTCAAGCCCTTTCCAGCACGCGCGATCTGCCTTCGCCACTTTGCACCTTGCAAATGCAAAATCCTGGGGTTTTTGCATTTGCAAGGTGCAAAGCGGCAGGGGCAGATCCCGCGTGCTGGAAAGGGCTTGACTGTATTACGGGGAGAGAGAGAGGGAGAGATCATAAGAACGGCTCTTGCTTTTTTCTTGCAAGGGAGAGAGTGACTCCTGCCTCCCACTGTCATCAACATCTTCTTCTTTTGGGTTAGTGAATCAATTAATTTGGAAAATGATCTCACTATCATGAAAGTCAGTGTTCTCTGCCCGTGGGGCATTTGGAAGAAAATGCCCCACGGCATATCCATGCGTGTGTAAGGGGAATCAGAAATCCCCGCGTTCAATGCCTAGCACGGCAGAAGAGAAAACACAGCTGTGAGCAAATACTGGAAAAACCTGATTGATCAGAAGGAAGGAGGCAAAAGAGGGAGGGGTGGTAGTGGACGGAGGTCCCACTGGTATTTGTGAAACACTTGGTCGGCAGCGCTTAAAGTCAATGTCCTCGCTCCCACCCACCCAAAGCCACGAAGTCCCCCAATTGCGCAGCCCAGAATCGCCCTCCCCTCAGGAGGCAGCAATGATGCCCAGTATTTCCCGAGACGAAGCTCCACCATGCAATGAAAGCGCCCTGGCTCTAGGCTCGTGGGCTCAGAAAACAACGTGAGCCGAGGTCGCTTTGGCTCTGCTCAGCTTCGTTTCCTCAGCCCAGCTGCTTTCAGTCCGCTTGGGAGGAGGGGGAGGAGGTGGTGGCAGCGGCTCGCATTGTTTTCTGAGCTCTAGGCTCACGGGCTCAGAAAACAACGTGAGCTGAGGTCGCTTCGGCTCCGCTCAGCTTCGTTTCCTCAGCCCTAGCTGCTTTCAGTCCGCTCGGGAGGAGGGGGAGGTGGTGGTGGCGGCTTGCATTGTTTTCTGAGCTCTAGGCTCGCGGGTTCAGAAAACAACACGAGCCGCCACCACCACCTCCTCCCCCTCCTCCCGAGTGGACTGAAAGCAGCGAGAGCTGAGGAAACAAAGCTGAGTGGAGCCGAAGCGACTCGGCTCGCGTTGTTTTCTCAGGCTAGAGCCTAGAGCCAGGGCGCTTTCACTGCACAGCGGAGCTTCTTGTCTCAGGAAACACTGGGCGTCGTTGCTGCCCCCTGAGGGGAGAGCAATTCTGGGCTGTGCGATTGGGGGACTTCGTCGCTTTGGGTGGGTGGGTGGGAGCAAGGATGGACAGAGTCCGTGAAGTGGGGCTTGCCTGCCCTTGCTGGCTGCCTCTGCTTCCTTAGGGGCGGGGAAGGGGGTTCATCTGGACCAAGGGTGAGTCTCCCCCTCAGTTTCCCCTGAAGGATCTTCCGTTGCTTTTGCCTTCTCCCTACATCTTCCCTCTGTTAAAATCCCCCCCACACACACACACACTTATTTTCGGTGGGATAGATTTCGAGTCTGAGCATTCTCACATGGCGGTGGGTCTTTCCCCCCAAAAAAAAACAGTTAAAAAAAGAAAAAACAATATATCCTCAAGCAAGAACTTTTCTGCTTCCGATTACCCCCATGCTTAAAAGTTGCAAAGGAAACACGGAAGCAGGGAAGCGGCTGCCCAGCTTCGGAGCTCCACACCATTTTTTTTTCAGAGGGGAATCTGACTCGAGTATAAGCCGAGGGGGTTTTTTTCAGCACAAAAAATGTGCTGAAAAACTCGGCTTATACTCGAGTATATACAGTATTTTCATGCAGAGGATTTTTTTTTAATGTTTTCGTTATAGTACAAACAAAAGCTGCTAAACTTAATGAAGGTATTACATGAGTGAGAGAGAGAGATGAGCTATATCTTTTTTGCACTACTTATTACTACTGTAATTAATAAGTGAATTATGAACTGATTCCACTAAAAAGCTTTTTTGACAGAATTTTTATGGAAGTTCTCTACTTAGTGCTCTGAAATCAATTCACGTATACATGCCATTAAATAATGAACATGATAACAAGAACAAACTAAAATCAAGGGCCTTGTACGGATTTTTCCCTTTTAAATAGTTATAATTCAAGTTATACATAATTTATATTAATTGCATCTGTATAGCAAGTTTCAAGATGGTCTTCCATTTGCTCCCTGTTCTGCCCTCTGCCCTCTCATTCCCTTATTCTTCCTCTCCAGGCTCATCCACATTGCTCCCTTCTTCCCCCTTCTTGTTAGCAGTTTTTGTATTTCTACTTCAAGAAATCTTTATCTTAGAATATAGGATAGGATCAGTAGTGGAATTCAGCTGGTTTGAACTGGTTCAGCAGAACCAATTCCTAATTTTTGGTTTAGTTTGGGGAACCAGTTATGATAAATCTGTTTTCTGGAACACATCTGGTTTTTGTTCAACTTCTTTCCAGACAGGGATAAAACAAACCCTCCCCAAAAGTGTAAGAGTCCCTAAAAGACAGAAACCAAATGGAGATGCAGCACCTTTGATCACGTCACTCAGGCGAAAACTACTGTGTTTCCTCAAAAATAAGACCAGGACTTTTGAAAAGACCCATGAGGTCTTATTTTTGGAGGAAGTCTTTACAGGTGGGGGCAGGACTGGGCCTGCGCATAAGGCGGCAGACCAGGGCCAAAGTGCTGGTGGAGCACCAGAGGGTCAGGGAGGGTGCTGAAGCGAGTGAGCGTTCCTGCCTACAGCACCCATGCCGGCTGCCCCTTCCCAGCCAGAATACTGCTGTTTTTAAATGCCGGTATAGATGCCAGCCTTCCCACCGGTGGACCTGGGCAGCTGCCTCCGGAGGCAGGCCCGTTTCAGCGCCTGGCGTCCAGATGCCCTCACTTCCCTCAAACATTTCTTTGCTAACCTGATTTCCAGCTCCATCACATTTCTCCTTCATGTTTTTCACTGTTGTGTGCAGGGAAACAAAAATGTGGAACTAAAAAAAAAAGTTCAATCAATTGCAACTTCTCACGAAAAAAAAATCACACAAAGTTGGAACTGATTGATTGATATATTTTTTTTTAGTCCCACAAACTTTTGTTCCCCTGTGCACTATAGTGAAAAATGCAACGGGGGTGGAAATCAAGTGAGCAAAAAAATGCATGGGGAAGTAAGGGCATCTGGGTGGTGGTGAGTGCGGCAAGCTCCACAGCTCAGCATTACAATGGGGAAAGAAGTCCCCATGAGCAGCAATGAGCAGCCATCTGAGGGAAGGAGGAAGAGCAGGAGGAAGGAGAAGAGGGAAAGCAGCCTCCTCCTCCCCTCGTGCCGGCTGCTCAGTTTCCTGTTTCTCTATTGAAGCACAGTACCCAGGATCCGCTTTGACAGCGGGGGTGAGCGATTTGGGGGATGGTCAATCCCCATTCGTGGTGTAGCTGCTGACCAATCACTGCGCTTCCTCTTGGGAGAGCAATTCCAGCTGTCAGTGTAGCTGCAGGTAAGGCACAAAGCAATCCCACCAACCAGACCAGCTAAACAACACTAGAAGCTTCCAGAAGCTGCAGGGATCCATATGTCCTTTGCAGTCGTCCTGTTTGAAGTTTTGACTGCTGGGCAGGACGTCTCCCGACAGAAACTTCTTCCCCACTTCCAGTGCAAATGGTCAGTAGAGCAGAGAACCGGTTGTTAAATTATTTGAATCCCACCACTGGATAAGATTATCCCTATAGCAATAGCACTTAGACTTCATGGTGCTTTACAGCCCTCTCTAAGTGGTTTACAGAGTCAAAAAATTGCCACCAACAATCTGGGTCCTCATTTTACTGACCTTGGAAGGATGGAAGGATGAGTCAACCTTGAGCTGCTCAAAATCAAACTCCTGGATGAGCAATGAGTTAATCCTGCAGTACTGCATTCTAACCACTGTGCCACCACAGCTATGCAGTATAATCTGTCAGCTTCTTGCCGCTTAATCCTTGTTTCTAGGTTTTACTATACTGCATTTTGTTCCATGTACAGGAAATTCTCAAGTTATAACAGTTCACGTAGCAACCGTTCGATGTTACATTACCCCCCCCCCCAAAATACTTATGACACAGTCCCGAAGTTAAGAATGTTGCAGCACGACAGCAGTTGTTCACACTTATGAACAATCGCAGATGTACTGCAACATTCACCCTGCCTATTGCCCCATCCCCATCCCCGGCCAGGTCTCCACAGTCACTGGGCCTGTGGAGACTCACCTTGCAATGATCTAGCGAGGCGTCAGTTCCTTTGTCTGCTTCACTGCATTTGCAGAAAACAGAGGCCTAAAGTAATGCAAGATCATGGCCCTGAGAAGCTTCCTGTCTTGGCACAAAAAGTATTTGCAAGCCAATGGGAGGTTTGAAAGCAACGCAATTTCGCTGCCCCAATGTCTCATTAGCTTGCAAATATTTTTCACGCCAAGACTGCAAGCAGACAAAGAAACCGTGGCAAAGAGGCTGGAGAGGAGACAGCTTGCTAGATCTTCACCAGGTAAGTGACCCGGCATGGCAGGATGGGGGGAGCAATTGTGGGGAGACCAGGGCAGGGAGCCAGAGGTACCTCAGTGGGTTGAGGGAAGCCTTGGGTGGTCTGAAGCAAGTAGCCTGTTCCATTGTTAGACCCCCACCCATGGCTTCCCCATCCTGAGATACCTTATGTGCACTTAATGACCTGAGTATTCAATTTGGGAGTGATCGTGTTCATTTTATGTGTTCATTTTATGTGATTCACTCCAATTAATACTTGAGTTACGAAATGTAATGGTCAGACTCCATTACATTCGTAACTCGGGTATTACCTATATCAAACTATTAAAGATGTCAACATTGATTGTAGTTTAAATATTCTGAATAATGAGCTGTTCTGTGTATAAAATGTGTTTTACAGTATATTCTAAAATGTAAGCCATGACAAAAATATATTTAAGTGTGTGTGTGTGTGTTTGTTTATGATAAACTCACTATAGGATCATGATCAACCATGGATAGAAATTTCTTTGAGAAACCTAGCTTTGTTCATGGGTTCAGTGGTAAAAAGTATTGCATATTATGTTACTATACTAATTGTTGTAGTTGGGCTACTTCTCAGTGTTTAAATGACTTCTGAGAGGACAGTAAAACACAAATGTGTTTAAATATAAAGCCATCTTGAAAGAACATTTGAATACATTTAATAGGTTTAATTTTTCTGCTGAGAATACCGCTGTTTTGTTCTTAATTAGGTACTGCAGTCTTCCGGCACTAGCAGTAGACCAGTGATAATACCAGAAGGTAATGCTTCGAACATCTGTTCTTAACATGAAAAGTAGATGGGATGAAATGCATCAGGCTTTCTTTCTTTTTTTTTAAATAAAGACTTGCCACTCCATCAATTTGGCTGTCATATTTATAAAGCTTTCTTGTCCAGAGATCCAGGCAGTTGTAACATGTATGCAGTCCCTTTCTCAAACTTGGCAAAATCTGTTGTGTGATTCTGTAGTTTCAGTGCCCAGAATAAATTGATCTCTGTCAGCAGGACACAGCTAGGGAACCTAATGGCATCGATTCCTTCCATACTGTCCCAGGGATGCTCACAGTTTGGCCTGTTGATTGATTCAATTTCTGAATTATCAGAATGTATATAGTGCTGTATAGTACTAAATAGAAAAGGGTGCAGAATTCAATAATGAAATAATTATAACTTTAAACGTCCATAAAACAAAACAAAAACCAGTAAAAGATTAGTGAAACATACTTGACTCCCACCCAGACCTTTTTCCTGGAATGCAGATTTTCAAGAGGGCAGCCTTCCTACACCTATCCAGCCATATGTCAGGTCAACTTGTTGAGTCTTGTTGTGGCGGGAGCTGGCTAGAGAAGCAGGGTCATCAACATTTAATCTTTTCATTTGATAACTAGCTCTTAAAGTTAACATCTAGCCTCACAGAATTATATAGAATTCTAATTTTCAAGGAGAATGAAGTCGTTCCATTTTACTATTGTCTATCATCCCTGCCACAGTTTACATTTGCATTTAGTACATTGTAGTAAGTTTAGAAGGAACAGTATGCAAGGAAAAACATTTTTAGTTAAATGACTAAGTAACATGTTTTGGCTAATTTTAACATCTTAATAAAAGTACATTCTTAATTATTATTTTCTTTTTACAGCCAATGATTTTTTGACCAATACAAGCAATGTAAGTTAAAGAATTTTTAATTCATGCTGTTTTCCAACCCAAATATAAAATATCTTTTTACAGGATTATAAAAGCTTTTTGGAACTGGATTTTTGTTTTGTTTTGTTTTTATTTCCAATTGTTAGGAAACTGAAAAAGGGAAGAGCAAGGTGATTATGCGATCAAGAGGAAGAAAATCAAAACAGGCTTGTCTTTCATCAGTGGAAACAGGTAGACAGAGAACCTCCTCTCCTTCTCTTAACTTTTTATTTTTTAAGTTGTAACTTGTAAAGAGATCAGCTTTATTCCCTGGGAGATAAATCATTGAGCTGAAGCTAAAGCAAATATAAAAAATGTGCAAATCTCTAATTTTATGTCAGGATTAGTACAGCCCAGCTGCTTGGGTTCCACTTGAGTTCTCTATGAATTTTGTCTGTGAAAGAAAAAAAGTAAACTATCACAAATGTGTTTAAAGAAATTTAAACAAATACAAATTAAAACATAACGGGATGGAAAATTACATTTTCTGTTTACAAGATATCCTGTAAGAGCATTCTCTTAAAAAAAACTTTTTCTGAGGCTTGAGTGGATCTTTGATACTGTCATTAAAATTTGCAGGAACAAACACATCTGAGTCATCTAAAAAACGTCAGAAGCTAGTATCGGTCTCTGAAGAAAGTGTTAAGGGCCAGGATGAAATCAAGGAGAAAGGAAACATTGGTGAAACAGATGGAGATGAGACGCATTCAGGAGCCACAACTAGGTCAGCATCAAGATTAGAAGCAGAAAGGTAATGCCAGCTGTGACAAGACTCTCCTAGTTATGGGAGGATGTTATGAGAATTGAGTAAAAAGACACTTAAGACTGTCTTTTTCTGTAGTCACTGGTGTATTTGTCTCAAATCCAGTGAATTTCCCAGCTGATAATGAAGCCTTTCTGGCTTCAGTTACCATATGAAACCAATTTGATGCATTTTAATCCATTTTATATTTATAATTGTTGTGATACATTGTTTTATGAGATGTTGCTTAGAGTTACCTGAACTGAAAGATGTAAATGAAGGAAGGAATGAAGTGTGGCAAATACATACAATTTGATGCATTTTAATCTATTTTATATTTATAATTGTTGTGATACATTGTTTTATGAGATGTTGCTTAGAGTTACCTGAACTGAAAGATGTAAATGAAGGAAGGAATGAAGTGTGGCAAATACATACAATTTAATGCATTTTAATCTATTTTATATTTATAATTGTTGTGATACATTGTTTTATGAGATGTTGCTTAGAGTTACCTGAACTGAAAGATGTAAATGAAGGAAGGAATGAAGTGTGGCAAATACATACAATTTGATGCATTTTAATCTATTTTATATTTATAATTGTTGTGATACATTGTTTTATGAGATGTTGCTTAGAGTTACCTGAACTGAAAGATGTAAATGAAGGAAGGAATGAAGTGTGGCAAATACATACAATTTAATGCATTTTAATCTATTTTATATTTATAATTGTTGTGATACATTGTTTTATGAGATGTTGCTTAGAGTTACCTGAACTGAAAGATGTAAATGAAGGAAGGAATGAAGTGTGGCAAATACATATTGAATTACAGTTAACCTAGTAGATCTCCAATTTATACAGATTAATGTAAAACTTCTTTGCTTTCATTTAATCATAAAATGATCCATATTCCAAGTCAGAACTTCTGTCACCCAAGGGTAAATGATAGTGACTAATGAGCATCACCAGCACAGAAGCAAAAATCTAAATCTAATGGCTTAATCCAGCAATTTAATGCAGATCTGAAACAGCATCAAAAATAAGATGATTCCTGAAAGTACAATTGTGGTCTTCCATCTTTCTTAAAAATCTGCATTTATCAGAACTGAAGATACTGCCAATTATACCCCTGATTATTACACTTCCTCTCTGTTATCAATATTCTGAAGTCTTGGCTCCACAATCAGCCTGGAAATTAGATAGGAAGCAATACAGAAAAACTTTTGCAATCATGAAAATCTGCTGATACATGACCAGGTGCCTTGTCCATGAACGAACATTAAGGTTCCTGAACAACCTAACTGACAACTTTGTCATCTAAAAGCTAGAGGGCCTGCTATTCTAGATCTAATTCTTATTTAACAGTAAAAAAATAATAGAGGTCATTGAAGTTGCCAAAACTTTGGTGGAGAATGACCATGTCATATTGGAATTCAATATGATGCAGCACAAACAAAACACTGCAAACCAGTGTCTTACACTTTAAAAGAGCTAATTTTGATAAACTTAAGAGAAAGCTTGCGAAGGATTCCATGGATGGAAATCTTAAAGGGGAAGACAAATCAAGAAGCTTAGAAAACCCTGAAAAATATTATTATAAACACCCAATCCAATTCCATACTACTGAAAAAGAAAAACAAATCCAAGAAGAAACCAGCATGGCTGCACAAAGATCTCTCTGACAAATTGAAAGACAAAAAGGACAAGTACAAAAAATGAAAAGAGGAACACATAGCTAAAGTTCAGAATGACGTAAAACTTGCAATAAATGTCCAAAATTATTTTTTTAAAGTTTCAAAATATAAAAAATATGAAAAAAAGTCAATCAGTCCACTAATGAGAAGCTGGCAAGGAAGAAACAGGTAGTAGAGAGAAAGCACAGCTGCTTCATTCATTCTTTGCACCTGTCTTCAAACAAAAAGATAATAACAGCCTGACTTACCAAAAACATAATCGTAAAAGACAGATTAGGAATACCAATTAAAATAAGCAAGAAAATGGTAAGGTAATACCTGTCCATTCTAGATGAGTTAAAATTACTGGTACCTGATTCATTTACATCCCAGATTTCTGAAGGAGCTGGCAGATTTCGGAACCATTGATCCAGGATCTTTCAAAGATCCTGGAGCACCAGGGAACTACCAGAGGACTGGAAAAGAGTTGATGTGGTTCCCTTCTTAAAAAAAAAGTGGGGGTGGGGGGTGGGAAACAGTCCCAGGAAACTGCAGACCAATAAATCTGACATCAGTACCTGGGAAGATCCTGGAAAAGATAAGCAACAGATCTGGGAACACCTAGAAGCAAGCATCGTTATAACCAAAAACCAACATGGGTTTGTCAAAAACAGATGCCAAGCCAATCTTATTTCATTCTTCAACATAGTGATTGAATTACATTTATGAAATACTGTGGACATAATATACTTAGACTTCAGGAAAGCGTTCAACGAAGTAGAGCACAACCTACTTCTTGGTAAGCTAGAAAAAAGTGTGATAGATAGCATCACCACCAGATGGATTCACAATTGGCTGACAACCATGCTAAATGAGTCGTCCTTAAGGGGTCTACGTCTACATGGAAGGAAGGAAGCAGTGGGGGTAGCATAACGTTCTGTTTTAGGCCCAGTATTCTTCAGTATCTTCATAAATGACTTAGAAGAGGAACTTACCAAATTTGCAGATGATACTAAGCTGGCAGGAATAGATAGGCTCAAAGTCCAGATGGATCTTGAGAGACTTGAACACTGGGCCCTAACTAACAAAATGAAATTCAATGTAGAGAAAAGTAAAGTCCTACACTTAGGCAGGAAAAACCAAAACTATACATATAGACTGGGTTTTGTTAAATTCATTTGATTTTTTTATGTTCTTTTTTGTGGGTTTAATCAGGGGTGGGATTCAAATTTCTTAACAACCAGTTCTGTGGACGTGGCCTAATTTGTAGGTGTGGCTTGGTCATGTGACAGGTGGGAGTGGCTTACTGACTGGGCATGGCTAGGTGGTCATGTGACTGGGGTGGGAGTGGCCAGGTGGCCATATGACTGGCAACCCAAATTTAATGACAAGATCCTCACTTAGCGGCCAATTGCTTAGCAAGGGCTTTTTGCCAGTTTCCAAGGACTGGGGAGGCCCGGGCAAGGCCCAGGCAGGTGGCCATGTGGCTGGCAACCCAAATTTAAGTGGTCCTCTCTTAATAACCAGTTCCTTGCTTAGTGGCCAGTTGCTTAGCAAGTGCTTTTTGCTGGTTTCTTTTTTTTTAATATGAATTTTATTTGGGTTTTCACAAAAACATAATATAAATAAAACATCTTTTTTTTGAGAACAGTATGATCCCGGGTTATCACTTCTCCATACAGACACAAACTCAATTTCATATTCATCTTTGTGTTCTATTCCATATCTTATTACTATTTTTACATTTTTTCCATGATTTTTCCCCTCCCTTGGTTTTTTATATATGTAAAGCAATAGTAAATAAAACACTCATTCCATTCCAATTCAATTCTATCATTAATATTAGTTACAATCTTAACGTCTTTAACATTTCTTTTCAATTGAATATCATACTTCCTTTGGAACACTTATAAACTTTCCATAATTAATTCTTTTTTTCCCCATATTTCTCTTCACTTATATTTTTATAAATCAATAATAATTAAAATGTTCCCATCCTTTCCTAATTTCATTCTCTCATTCTCTTTATTTCATTTAGTTATTAACAAACGTCCATTGCATTACAATAAGTATTTTATCCATCATTTTAATCATACATTGTTTCATATTTTCTAAAATTATTTCTATTTCTAATATAAAATACTATCTTATGTACCTTTGCAGAATCCCTTTTTCAATTCAATTTTCACCCATTATCTCTAAATAGGCTTATGCTTTCGGTCCTTATACATTTTCCCTGTTTCTCTATATCTTGTTTCTGTCTTTTATAACTTCTTTTCCTTTCCTTCTTCCCCCTCTTCTTCCCCCCTTTTTGCCCCCTTTTCTCTCTACTTCTAATTCTCTCTTCTATAATCCTCTCTTCTTAATATGCTTCCTAATATTGTGATTATTTTTCAAACTATTTTTTTGGTTGTTTTTTCAAATCTTAAGTTTTTCACTCTTTCCCCCCCTTTTGTTTTTTTTCCCCATATAAAATAACTTGATCATTAAAGATGGCTTCTTCTTTATCCCAATCTTCTTGTTCTACAAGCGTTTCTTGTTGTTTCTCATAGTTCCAGATCTCCATTTCTAAAAATTGAAAGACAAAGCCAAAAGAACCACTTCCTTCTTGTGCATCCTCTTTCTGTTTTTTAAGTTCCATTTTCAATTCTTTCAAAAGTGATGCCATTTTAAACACTTTTAAACAACCACCCGATTGATTTTAGTCATTTAAGTCCAATAGCCAAGAATCCAAAATCACCAAGTAATCCAAATAATCCTAAGCTGTTTTTTCTTGCTTCTTTTTTCCACTTTCTCTTCCTGGGGTTCTGTTATTTTGTTACAACGTTTCAGTTAGAATGTATCTTTTCGGAATCTTATTAAGTTTCACTGTTGATTCCTTTTACTTCCAGGCAGTCTCCTCCATTTTTCTAGATCGCGCCCTTTTATTCTTTCCTTTTCTCTCCTTTCCTTCTTTTAAAGGTTTTTGAGTATCCAAAAGTCTTTATTATCCCTTTGACATTTTATTTTCAGCCTAAATGTCTATTGATGTCAAAGTGGATTTTTGTCAATTTCTTACTTAAATCTCTTAGCTGTCAGTATAAGGAAGGGAAGGGGAAAAAAGCCAAATCCTTTCCCTTCCCTCTCTCCTTTGCTGCTTCAAAATCTTCTTTGGGAACAATGTTATTTTTTATAGTTCCAATTTCAGGGTACCTTATGTTGCTGCTTTTTCAGTTCAACCCAGTCAATCAAAACTTTCTCTTTTTATCTTCCTCCTGCACATTCTTTTCTGGTCAAGTTCTTCTTTGAGGTGGCCATTTCTGACCACCACTGCAACTGCCTTCGGGAAAGGGAGTAATGGCCAGCTGAGGAGGAGAGATGCGGCTCTCCTTGACCCTGCTGGTGGCCTCCCCCCTCTTCACTACCTTTACGGGATGGCTTAACCCCAAATCTGGCCATCTTGGGGCGCTCTGGCCGCTAGCACGGATCAAAACCATGCACGATTGCGGATTTCAGTCCGTCACCGAAGAAGCTCAAACCGGGAGTCGCTTTTTGCCAGTTTTCAAGGACAGGGGAGCCATGGAGAGGGCAGGGCAAGTGGCCATGTGGATGGCAACTCAAATTTAAGTGGTCCTCACTTAATGACCAGGTCCTCACTTAATGGACAGCTTTTTGCCAGTTTCCAAGGCTTGGGGAAACCTGAGGAGATGGGAAGGTGAGGCTCGGGCAGCTACGAGGAGCTACAAGGGGGGCTGAGCAAAGCCTGGGTAGCTACGAGGAGGGCTGTAGAGGGCTGGGTGAGGCCAACTCAACATCACTTCTTTGCCCTAATGACTAAGTATTAAAAAAAATATACAAAAACAAAAGATAGTTTATTATGTCTTTAATGCTTAAATAATAAAAAGGTACACAAAACCATATTGTTACATTTTAAAATATTAATCAAAAACTATTATATAACAAAACTTTACAAAAAACAATAAAACTTATTTAAAGTACTGCCAAATTGCTTTTCTATGATCGTCCCAAGTTACAGTTTTCTTGTGTTTAACACGAGTATCATCAGCTGTGTGATGTGCCTGTAACCACTTCTTTACTATAGGAACAGGGTCCCATTCTTGCAGAGGTAAGCCAATTCGACTGATGGTCAGGAGGTTTGTAATATTGGAAACTGTAAGGCAACTCCTGCCTTCTGGACATATTATGTTCATCTGTGAGAAGCCACTTTCCGTCTCTGCTGAACTGACTGCAATAGTTTTAATAATATCTCTAGCCTTTTTAATGCTGCAAAAATTGTATAATTTTTAGAATCTTTTAGTACATTTTCTATGAAATCACGATAATCATTAATATTGATTTCATAATTGAAAATTTGACCAAATGCAACCAATTGTCCTTCAGCTGCTCTCCATGGAACCACTACTTCTTCAATGTTCCAATAATTTGGCTCCAAATAATTTAGAAATTTTAATTGATCAATGTGTTTAAATGGCAGCCTGTTTTTAAATGTTCGCAATCCATCCATCTTTTCTTCGAATTAGTTACAATGCTTTGTATAAGTTTTTCACGAGAAAGTCCCACAAATCGATGATTTTGCATAAAATTTGTATTTTTAAAGGTTTCTGAAGTAATTAATTCATCAACCTTATTTTCATATAAACCCTTTTCCTGTATAAGCATTTCAACTGATTTAATTGATCTTATCATAAGTTTTTCAGCCTTTATGATGTCTATGTTTCTCGCTTGCAATGCATTAGAAAGGAGAGATATTTCAGTTAGCACATCAATCATCAAGTCAAATCAATGAAAAAATATGAGTTTTCAAGATGGGCAGCCATACCGGAGTATTTTTGATTTGAACAGAAAAACTGATGTAGCACTGGATAAGCATGCCACACAGATAGGATTGATCTTAAACTACAGGCAGTCAATCTTGAACCAAAAACTCTATGAATTTTTATTATTTCAATCTCAAGTTGTTCGGAAATTTTGTTAAGTTCAATTAGGTTCTTATTCGATTGGTGGAAAATAGAATATATTTTATCAATAAAAATTTGAAAATGATTGATTTACTTTATTTCCCTAATAGAATCATCTAAAACAACTTGCAGACGATGGTTTAAACAGTGCCATATTATAATGTTTGGAAACTCTTTGGCTATCCTAGTGCTTACCCCAGATTTTCTCCCAAGCATAATACTGGCTCCATCAGAGCAAAATCCAATTAAATGTTTCTCCAGATAGTTTCTATTAAATCCAACTTTATTCAAACTTTCTATAACCAAACAATATATCGACTCTGAATCTTGTTTATCTAATTCTACTAGTTCAAGGAAAATTGTTGGTGAGAAAGCTGGATCCTCAACTTTTAAGTACAGTATAAGAACTGGTTTGGAAGATATTGTTGAGGCTTCATCAATTATCAAGCAGATTTTGCAAGTTTTCTCAATAATTTTGCTAAGTAAATGTTTCCTGATGTCTTTTGCAATGACATCTACTATTGCAACTGCAGTTTTATGTGAATGCAACCCTGTTCCCAAATCTAAACCATTTGTTATTTGTAATTCAATCAGATCTTTTATATATGAAAATGGTCTGCATGTTTGTGCCAGACTATACTGTAGTAAACACTCTACATGTACTCCCCAGATATTTCTCAGTCATCTTCTCCAGTCCTTTGCTTATGGCATCCTGCTCACATTGCTTCAACTTCTCTGTACAGATGTGGTGAGCCTTAGATGAGAAATGTTCCTTCAATTTCTTTCTGAGGGAAGCTTGTTGTATTTCTTTACTCTTTCCTGATGGTTCAATTTGGTAATTCTTCCACTCCTTAGCTCCATGGACACTTTTTTCTTTGGTCAAAATTTCTAATCTTCTGCAATGCTTGCAACCTAATTTTTTTCTGGGAAACGTCCAGTCCATCATATTTTTCCCTAAAATTATTGTACTGCTGCAGTGTCCAGCAGTCAGGAAGGTTCCCTTCAATGTCTTATTCAGCTCTTCCAATACCTGATGATGTGCTGGCTCTTTCCTCTAGTCGTGGTGTGGATGATGTGCTGGCTTCGCTTTCTTCAATTGGATGATGTGCTGGCTCTGCTTTCCTCAGATTTCAATGGTTGTGGTTGTGACTCTTGGATGTCCTTTTTTTTTCTTGCCAAAGAAAGCAGACAAATTCATTTGCCTTTTCATCTTGGCAATATGCTGCAAAAAAAAATCAACAGTGTAGTGGTTTGGACTTGATTGTTGTTGTAAGTTGAGTGGTGAAGGCAATGGCAAGCGAAGAAAGCAGGTGAGGAACGGAGATCAGTAATATTCAGTTACTTTTAAGAGTCCCTGACACTAGTTAGTGTTTAAAAGATGTTATGGAAGAGGAACAAGTTTCACCAGACAAGAATGACAAAAATGGACAAGAATGACTGAAAGTGGATTTGAAAATGACAGTGTATAAAATAGATGTTGCACTGTGTATATAAAAGAATGGCTGATATTTTCATAATTACAATTCATTAATTGAAAAAGAAACACTTAAAATGGAAATACTATTAAGAAACCAAGGGAGTTTGTTATTTTGTGCCAGTAGTGGCACAAATATCTTTCCTAGCCAAGGCCTGGATCTAATGGAATGCTCTCTAGCAGAGAGAGAGAAGGCGGGGGAAACCATGTTTGGTCGCCTAACCTTTTTAGAATGCAGCTTAAAAATGTTCTGAAGCTTTTTACAGCTTTATGCAGATATATATAGTACAAAAAAAAGATAATAGTACAAAATCACCTAAGAAGTTAGATTAAGAATGGAATTGGTAGGCACATTCACAGAGCGATACTTTTTTTTTTTTACAAAAAATTCTTTTTCTGAAATTTATTCCTTAATTTAAAAAACTGGAATATATGAATTCAGTATTGGGCTCTGCTAGTGTAGCTATTCAAGAGGATGTAGTGTCAAGGTTAGCAAAAATGGTAAAGCAACATATAGATTTAAATTTTAAAACCAGAAATATTTTTCTTGGTTCCCACATAAAAAAAGGGAGTACAATACATATTTAATGTTACGCGTGTTAACAGCAGCTAGAATTATGTTTGCACAACAGTGGAAAAACAAAGAGATCCCCATAGATGAAAATGAAATTAAAAAATTACAATGTGCAGAAATGGATAAGAGATAAGAGGCAGAAATTAGGTGGAGAATGATCATTGCTATGTATGAATTAAATACAGAAGGTTGATAATTATAAACATGTTGATATAATTAACAAAATTAGAAATAAGCCAATACAAAGAAATTTAAATAACTTTTGTTACACTGTTGTACTTATTGATATTTGTTTCTGCTTTGCTTTTTCATTTACGAAATATTTTATAATACTTTATAATATACAGAGGTAAGGTAAAGTAAGGATATATTGTTATAGAATAGATTGGTGATGATGAAATGAACATTATAAAGTAGATTAAGTAAAAATGGTGATTTGCTTGCATAAAATGATGTAATATTAGTAAATAGTAAGTATTTAATAATAGTAATAATATAAATATATATAGTGGATTTATGATATAAAGATTAATGCAAATTGGAAGGGAAAGACTGCAGAGATTGTGCACAAGTGATTTGTGCCAACCAACACACTGTATGTAACTGACGATGGTTTATGTTTTATGTTTGTTTTGTTTATGTTTTAAAAAAATAAAACACTTTTATTTAAAAAAAAATTCCATTTATGCATGCATGCAACTTGTTACATTGATGTTGCTATTTATTGATTTAAGCAGAAACAGATAATGTATAACATCAATGTAACAAGACGTTGCCTGTCTCATTTTTGGTAACTTGCTTTTTTATTTATGTATTTATTTGTTTTTTTACTATCTGTTTTTGTTTTTATTAATCATAAAAACAAAACAGATACTAAAGAAATAAATAAATACTTAAATAAAAATTATTTTGCTATTCATCTTGAGAATTAGCACAGAAAATTAAAAGATCCAAGCAAAACTTTATTGAGAATGCAAACAAGGCAGGAAGATGGCTGGCATACAGATTGAAAAAAGGGAAAGAAAAGATGGTTTAACCAACTAATAGATGACAAAGAAACTCTTTATTATAGAAATGCAGATAAAAAGGAAATAATTCAAAAATATTATAAAAAAATATATGACCAAGAGATAATTCCAGAAGAAAAAGAGAAACAGTATATAGAAAAAGCAGAACTACCTAAAATACCAGAAACAATTAAAGCATTAGAAGAAAGGATAATGATGATGGAACTAACAGAAGCAATAAAAAGACAAAAGAATGGTAAAACACCAGGTCCGGATGGACTACCAGCAGAATTATATAAAACCTTACAGAATTCTTTTTGTGACATAATGTTGGAAGTATTCAATGATAGAGGCAAAAATACCAAATTCATGGATGGAAGCATACATCACCCTCATTCCCAAAGAAGATTCGGACTTAAAACAGATAAAAAAAACTACAGACCGATGTCTTTATTGAATTTAGATTATAAAATATTTGCTTCAATAATAGCAGAAAGATTAAAGAGATTCTTAAATCAATTTATGCATTCAGACCAAAATGGCTTTTTGCCTAAGTGACAAATAAAAGACAATATGAGAATAATTTTGAACACTTTGGAATACTATGAAGCACATCCAGAAAAGCAAATGGCGTTAATCTTCTTAGACGTGCAGAAGGCGTTCAACAACATGAACTGGCAATTTATGCTAGTGCAATTGAAAGAAATGGATTTTGGGGAGAGGTTTATTAAGATGATTAAGGCAATATATCATAAACCATGAAAGTGATGTGTAAAAGTAAATGGAGATATGACTAAAAAGGTTAATATTAAGGTAACAAGACAAGGATGTCCCTTGTCACCATAGCTATTTGTATTGACATTAGAAGTATTAATTAGAAACATTACACAAGATAGGGAGATAAAGGGCATGGAAATAAAAAAAGGAAAAATATAAATTACAGGCATTCGCAGATGACTTGGTTTTTATACTACAAGAACTGTTAGAAACAGGACCGAAGTTAATTGAAAAAAATGGAAAAATATGGCGAAGTAGCAGGATTGAAAATAAACAAGGGGAAGACTAAGATTTTAGTGAAAAATGTTGCAGAAAAACAGAAGAAAGAGTTAATGGAAAGATTAGACATTCAGATCACTAAGAAAATAGAATATTTAGGAATTCAATTAACAGCAAGATGTGTAACGATTAAGGAAGACAAATATTATGAGTTGAACAGCAAATTAAGATAGATCTGGGAAAATTTTCAATTATCCCTAATAGGGAAAATAGCAACAATTAGAATGAATATGCTGCCTAGGCTATTGTATCTGTTCCAAACAATTCCGATAAAACTGGAAAAAAATATTTTGAAGAACTTAATAAAATAATATATATGGCAAGGGAAAAAAGCCAGAATTAACTTTAAAATGTAGAATGCAAGAATTAGAGGTGGGTTTGGATTACCCAATTGGGAATTATATTACCAAGCTGCGGTGCTAACATGGATGAAAGTGGATTGTATTGAGGAATACATTGGAGGGGCATGATTTACAACTGGATTGGCATGCCTTTTTATGGTATGGGAAAAGTAAGATACATAGTTACTTTCAAAGACACTATATCAGAAATACCTTATTGTTAATTTGGGAGAAAACAAGAGAACAACATTGTTTGAAGATTCCAGTTTGGCTTTCGACAATGGAAGCACTTATAGATCCAAACATTATTAATAGGGGAAATATTGTTAGATACAAAGATATTTTGAATGAAAAGGGTGAGCTCAAAATGAAACAAGAAGTAAATGAACAAGGGTTTGATATGGTTTGGTATTTATATATGCAAATACATTCTTGATATGAAAAAATGTGATAGATATGAAAACAGGGTTTTTAAAAAGAATTGGACAAAATACTAACAGGAATAGAAGAAAATTTCATTAAAAAATTGTACAATTACTCATTGGGTATTAAAATGGAAGAACAAGTGAAGGAGACAATGAGATGTTTATATGTTAAACTTATATAAGATGTTTTACAGATGGCATCTTGTGCCGGCAAGACTGGCAAAGATGTTCAAAGATAAATCAGCTAAGTGTTGGAAATGCCATCAGACATCCAGAACATGTGGTGGACATGTGTAGAAGCCAAGAGATATTGAAGAAAAATAAATACCTGGTTGGAAAAGATGATAAAGCAATATATAGACTTAAAACCTGAAATATTTCTGTTAGGGATGATACCTGAAAGTTATAGCAAAGAAAAGACATATTTAATCATTCATGTATTAATTGCAGCTAGAATAGTATTTGCTCAAAACTGGAAAAGTGAAAAGATTCCGATAAAAGAAAATGTGATCAGGAAAATATTAGAATGTGCAGAAATGAATAGATTAACACTGGCAATTAAAGAAAAAGAACAATCTGAATATTATATGATATGGGAATTATTTTATCAATGGTTGCAAAAGAAAAACAAATTAGAAATTAAATATATGAGGATGACACACTGTTGTTTTGTTTGTTAAACAAAATAATAAAAAAAGATTGAGTAAATTAAAAAAAAGTTTAATAGCAGTAACTGTGAAAGGGATCTTGGAATCTTAGTGGACAACCAGCTAAATATGAGCCAGCAATGTGCAGCAACAGCCAAAAGAGCTAATGCAATCCTAAATTGTATTAACAGAGGGATACAATCAAGATCAAGGGAAGTACTTATACCACTCTATAAAGCCTTAGTAAGACCACACCTAGAATACTGCATCCAGTTTGATCATCACACTATAAAAAAAGATGTTGAGACTTAAAAGTGCAGAGAAGAGCAACCAGGATGATTAGGAGAGGCTAAAACATAAGATGAATAGGCATGGCTAGTCTAGTGAAGAGAAGGACCAGGGGAGACATGATAGCAGTGTTCCAATATTTGAGGGGCTGCCACAGTAAGGAAGGGGTCAAGCTATTTTCCAAGGTACCCAAAGGCTGATCAAGGAGAGATTCAACCTAGAAATGAGGAGAATTTTTCTGACAGTGAGAACAACCTATCAGTGGAACAGGTTGCCTTCGAAAGTTGCTGGAGGCTTTTAAGAAAAGATTGGATTGTCATTTCTCAGAAATGCTGAGGGTCTCCCTGCTTGGGTGGAGGGTTGGACTAGATGACCTACGAAGTCCCTTCCAACTCTATTAATCTGAAACATCAGACCAACTATTTCAATTAGAGAATAGAAGGAGAAGCCATCAAACTTGCAGACAACATTAAATTGGCAGTAGTAGCCAACACCCCAAAAGATAGCCTCAAGATTCAGATAGATCTTGACAGATTTGAACACTGGCCCCTATCTAACAAAATGGATTTAAAGTAGAGAAAAGTAAGGTTTTATACTTAATGCAAGAAAAATCAAGGTACAAATTAGGTGAAGCCTGCCTCAATTGCAGTATCTGATCCTAGTGAACAATCACTTAACTATGAGCCAGCAGTGTGCAGCAACAGCCAAAAATGTCAATGCAGTATTAGTTTACATTAACAGAGATGGAATCAAGATCACATGAAATATTAATACAGATTTATAAAGCTTAGTAACACCACACTTAGAATATTGCATCCACTTTTGGTCACCATGTTATAAGAAAGATGTTGAGATTCTGGAAATCTGAAGAAAAGAGCAACAAAGATGATTATGGGGCTGGAAGCTAAAAGATGGATAACAGTTACATTAACATTGGACATGTCTAGTGAAAAGAAGGACTAGGGTGACATGATAGCAGTGTTCTAATATTTGAGGGGCTGCCACAAAGAAAAGGGAGTCAACCTATTCTCCAAAGCACCAGAAGGCAAGACAGGGAACAATGGGTGGAAACTAATCAAGGAGAGAAGGAACCTGGAACTAAGGAGCAATTTCCTAAGAGTGAGAAAAATTAACCAGTGGAACGGCTTGCCTTCAGAAATTGTGGGTGCTCTATCACTGGTGGCTTTTAAGAAGACGCTGGATAGCCACTTCTCTGGAATGGTATAGAATTTCCTGCTTGAGCAGGAGATTGAACGACAAGACCTCCAAGGTCCCTTCCAACTCTGTTATTCTATTACTCAATGATTATAGCTGCTTCTGTTAAAACAAGATGTGACAACTGGACTTGTTCTTCACAGGATCAGACATTTTTATGTCTTAGCATTTTTTGCTAGTGTTTCTTAGAACAGGACAATATTTAGCCACATCCCTTCATGTATTTACAGAAGGAGGCTGACCAACAGCCAATTGCTTGTTGGCCATTCTTGCTTTTTTGTCATATTATAATGATAGATCTAGTTTTTTAGAAATATAACGGTAAGTAAAAGGACTATACAAACCACCAAGTTATTATTTTGTTTTGCATCTAAGAGAGCTAGAAGTGATCCACACACCCTTACATTTTCTCATTTTAAAATGTCAACCCCATCTCCCTCCCTGTCCCTCCCTCCCTCTCCTCCCCCCCCCATCATTGAAGTCAGAGGTTTTTAAATAAGAGTGGGAACATTATAGACTCTCCCAATCTCCATTTTTGGGGATTATGCCTTTAATCATTTTACCTGGCCCTAGAAAAGTCCTTCTTCAGTATTTGTGCTTATTTTTTTCAGGAAGCAGCCAAACAAGCCAACAACCCGAGCTTCATCGAAAAGCCAGAATTCATCCCCAACTCTTTCTACAAATCGTAGGAAATTAGCAGAGAAGAAGCAGTCATCTCCCACGGCAAAAGTGAACAGAAGTCCTCGCTTGGCCCAGTAAGTGGAAAAAAATTATCTAAAGATTCTCCTCCTTTCTTTTTATTGATCATTACTACCCAAAATGATGCCACAGTACTGGTGGGATAACTACAGGACACAAGTCCTGTCATGGTTCTGAGTAATGCTACAGATCAATTCAAGACTCTGAGGCCTTGGCTTCCTCAAAAATACGGTTTATTGGGTGCAACTTATCGGCACAGTCAGATGTGAAACTAATACTGAATAATTCCTGTGATTTTAGTATAATTAAAGAATAGATATTTTCCACACCCCTTGTATCACAGGTCACATTAGCCAACCAAGCAGGTGAGGAACGTCTCAGCACTCCCTCCTGCCATTGCTAGGGCATGTTGATCAGGCCTTGATTCTCAGGAGCCTTATCTTTGTTATGTCTGGCACATCCATAAGTCTCCCTCTCCCCATTAGTATGGTAACTAAGAAACGAAGCAAGAAAAATATGGCTTCAGCTAGAGTAATTTCAGGAGTGGACAGTTTATCTCTGTAATGTTCTAGAAGCATCTGGCTGTCCATAACTGAATATCAGATATGATCTGACAGGGGGCTTCTCTGTTACTGTGCTTAAAAGGTAGCCTCCAATATTTACCGAAATTTTGAGGGTAACACTGAGGGAAAATATATTTTATCATGTTTATTTTTTTAATTCATATAAACAACATATTTTGCTTCAGTATGGTTTATTTACTTTTGTTTTTTTTTTTAAAAAAAAATAAGCTTTATTAATTTTACAATTAAAACAAACAACACATACATAAATGTGAAAGAAAAAATGAAATAAAGAAGGAAAAGTGGAAAAGAAAATTCAGAAAACAATTAAAATCCGTTTCGTGCTAGACAGTTTGTGGGACCTTATTTTATACCTTATTTTATACCTTATACCCTGTTTATACCCTATTTACTTTTGTAACATCATAGTTTGAAACCCAAAAATCTCAGCATCTGTATTTCTCTATAACAACCTTATGGGGTAAAAAACACTTGTTGACAAGCAACTGGCAGTCCAGAACTCATTTTAAGATGAAGGTGGTTATTGACCACAGAAAAAGCCAGACACTCAAGCAAGTTTGGAAGATTGAGCATGGAAGATAGTTCCTCATACTAGCCAAAAACAAAGGAAGTATCCATAGGATCAGGAAATAAGCTATATATGACAAGTATCTCATGGCTCAGCCAGATATCAGATTGTCATGTGCGTGAATCTGTAGTGCTCAGGATCCAAAAAGATCTTCAGACTTGACCGTGGGCCCTGTCCCAAAAAATGAAATTTAATGTGAAGGAAAACAAGGCAGAAAAAACCAAAGCTACAAGTGCATCTTAGGCAAAACCTGGCTTAAAAAACAGTAACTGTGACAGGGACTGTGGAGTCATAGTGGATGATCACTTAAATACGGACCATTTAAATATGGACCAGCAGTGTGCGGCAAATAGCTAATACAATCCTTGGTTGTATAAACAGAGGCATTGAATCAAAATTATGCGAAGTGTTAGTACCGGTTTATAAAACCTTAGTAAGGCAAGAATACTGAAATACTGCATCCAGTTTTTGTCACCACATTACAAAAAAGATGTTGAGACTTTGGAAAAAATGAAGAGAAGAGTAACTGAAGAACAGTTGCAGGAGTTGGGTATGGCTAGTCTAGAGAAAAGAAGGACTAGGGTGACATGATAACAGTATTTCAATATTTGAGGGGCTGCCACAAAGAAGAGCAGGGGGTCAGTTTATTTTTTCAAAGCACCAGAAGGCAAGGCAAGAAACAACAGATGGAAACTAATCAAGAAAGAAGCAATCTGAAATGAAGTAGAAATTTCCTAACAGCGAGAACAATTAACCAGTGGAATAGCTTGTCCTCTGAAGTTGTGGGTGCTTCATCATTGTAAGTTTTTTAAGAAGTGACTGGACACCCGCTTGTCTGAAATGATACAGGGTCTCCTGCTTGAGCAGGGGGTCAGACTAGAAGACCTCCAAGGTCCTTGTAATCATTGGGCTAAAGAGGAAGGATGCCTGGGATATGCAGTCTCCAGAGTGTGTTATAATTGAGGCAATTCATAAATACAATAAGTCAGTAAGCAAGCATGGCTACATAACAGTATTTCATAACATTTTATTTAGTTGAAAAATGGAACATTTTTCAAGCATTTAAGCAGAATCCTCATGGAAGAATTCAGTTTTTTATAGGATTCAGAGGTCAAGGAGGTCTGATGAGAAGAACAGTGGGAGGTTTCCAGATGTTTGGGATCTGTCAGGGGAAAGCCTCATCCATGATTAGACTGTGAATCACATAGGACGCAGTGGTACAAATGAGAAAATGGCAGGGACATAAAGTGCCCAGGGACATAAAGTGGCAGCAGACACTTTTCCAAAGATGCTCTTGATGAGCAGCCAAACAAGCCTCGTCAGGCAGCCAAAAAGAGGCAAAGTGGAAGAGCAGCTTGGCATTAAATTCTCTTGCTTCCCAATTTAGCCACAATCCCAACAATGCCATTGTTGGGGACTGTTTCTCCCAAAGCAGCTATGGGACTAGTTTGATCACAATCACTGGATTCTATGCTTACTTTTTTGTTTGTTTTGATACTTCCAGATCAAAATTTCAACCCACCAAGCGCAGAAGGGAAGCGAGCCCCCCAGTGTCACGTAAGAAGGATCACCAGAGGCCTGATGAGACTGATATGAAAAAGTCCAAGCGATAGTTGGAACCCCTGTCAGGAACCCCTGTCAGTGGGGATTCAGTGTCAGAGGGAACGTTCTCTGTTCTATAAAGCTTGGGTAGGCTGCATGTGTGTATTTCCAAGATGTAACCTATAACACCCATTTAAACAGCTTTATAGACTATTTGTTTATGAAGAAGATGGTATGAATTAATTTGCTGATGCTTCCAATCCACTCTAGTGGCGTCTTAACACCTTTTGTATATAAAACATTTATTTAAAAAAGATTGTATTTTACTGTGTATGAACATAATGGAAACACGTTATTGAACTGCAACACCTGGTATTATATCATATGGTTTTAACTGAATTATTTAATGTTGTGCTTGCCATGCTTAGTGCTGGGTAGGAGTAGGAGAAGGAAGGGCAAAGCTAATTTGGCTCAGAACTTCAGGTCAAGTAGATAGGCATAAGGAGAGCTTTGTTAGTTCCCTTGTTGTGTTTGTAACTTTCTCTATGCTAAGAGTTAAGAGTAACATTTTCAGTGTTGAGTTCAACATGCCCTTTCCTTTGGAAATGTATTCTCATTTGTAAAATGTTTCCATGTGTCCCAGCTGGAACACAGTTCAAGAAGAGTTTTTGACTGAAGAGCTCATCACCTTTCTGTGGAGCTCTTGATGGTTCTTCTCACATGGCTTTTGTTTCTGCATAGAAAGATGGAAAACAAAAGGACTGAAAAGATTGGCAACATGCCTACTTTATCCACTAGTATTAAAGAAGGGTGTAGAATATGGCTAGTTGTCCAAACTTTTAGTAGACTTGCATTTTACTCTCTCAAGAACAAATCTTCAATTTGAGTTCCATGTAAAGCTTTTTTATTGTTAATCGCATTTGTCTCTTGCAAAGATGTAAGTTGCCAAATATTATGAGATTATTTTAAAATGTTCATATTCATCTTTTATAACTAAAACCAACATTTTTAATTTGTTGTTGTTTGGATTTTTTTGTTGCACTATGGATATTTCTGTCAAATATTCTGGTTTGTTTCTTATTGATTTTTTATATATAAATCACAAAATACAAAACAAAATGTTTCTAAACTAGAGTATTTGAATTGCTAGATTTTTGCATGTATTCCTAGTATACACTCAAAGATTGTCATCCCAAACATTTCTGAATCTTATTGATATCTGTGCAAGTTAAGCACAAGTGAAATCTCTAATGCTCTGAGCCCAGCAATTTAATGATTCTTTGTTTTGGATTGGGCTCATGAAATAGAAGTTACAGCATGAGTCAATCATGTTCATAGGGGGGGTCTGTAGGATACAACTAAAATCAAAATGGTGGCCATGATAGCACAGTCAAAACTATGCCTGATTTTTATGTGCAAAGCTTCAATCACATTATTGTGGCTGTCATTTTGACCTTTTTGATTTTGTGGATGCCCCTGCATTTCAGATAAAACTTCTTAATCCTTTTCTAGTTTTAATTGTGACAGATTAAAACTGTTATCAGTTTAATGAAGCGCCGTGGATATTTTTTATCTTTAATTCCAACTGATTGGGTACAGAAAGACTCAACGATTTCAGTTGACCTTCATAGTTGTTGTCTTGCATGATGCAAAGGCAGGAAATTACAAGTAATTCATGGCTGCAAAAATGCACTCTTCCTCCCTCCTCCAAATTGTGATGCCCCACTTCTTGACGCAAACTCTTACAGCAGGACTGTCAAACTCCTGGCCCATGGGTCGGATATGTCATGTGCTGGCCATGCCCATGCCTGGTTCAGTGAAGGGGGGAAAAATCCCGATATGTCACATGATGCTGCCATGCCAACATGAGTTTGACACCCCACTCTTTAACAGCTACAAGCTCTTTTGCAGGGATAGTGGGGGAAGGGAGCATCCAAAGGGCCTGACCCCTCCCCTTTTTTCCACAGAAAAGCTTTTCCTAAAAAGTTGTCACCTTCTTTTATATAGAAAGTTTATTATTGATATTCATTAGCTTTGGTTATCATAGTTCAATCAAATTAATCTCTTCCTTTCGTACAGCCATTAGCCATCAAATATGGGCATCTCCTGTTTGGCTCTTTGACTCAATTGCTATCTCCAACCATGCCTGTGAATTGCATAACTCCAAGGATTTTGGCCAACACCCATCTGGTTTCAATTGGACTGTCCTAAACTTCATCTATATACAAATGGCCACATCTCTAGCCCAATTAAGTGTAAAGTAGCAGAGGATAGATTATCCTACCACAGGTTAGTTTTAACTGTATCTTCTATTAAGGAGAATTTCTTCCAACTAGAAATCTAGCTTAGGAACAAATTGACTGGATTTTATTGGAGAGTTCTTTCAGGTTGTTTTTGGCTTCTTAGACTAATCTTCAGCTTTGGGATTTTCCAAAGTGGTCTTCTGTTTAAATACCTACCAGTCCTGCTCAATTTAGCTTTTTTCAAGATCAGTCAAAGTCACTAAGATGCAACCATTTGTTGTGACATAGGGAGATGCAACACTTTTAGATTAAGCAACTTCCTTGGAACAGTAATTGTCCCAACTAGAGGGGAAATGATCTTGGATTAAACTTCGATCTTTGGTTTCTCAGCTGAGATAAAAGTAGGGTTTTCTAAGCATCTTAGCAAAGGGTTCTCAAGAGCTTCAATAGAGGCACACAGTCTGAAAGCCACCGAAAACTCAGGTCTGGGAAAAAATCAGAAGTTCCTCCAGATGCTATTGGAGTCATCTTTTATCATGAGTGATTGCACTTATAAATCTTAAAATCTTCATCCTGAAGAGTCCATGAAAACCAATGGAAAATGAATTGTATTCTGTCAAATACCACTGGTAGTACTGCAAGTACTGTTAACATTGCAGGAAAAATGGATTCCTATACCCAGTTAAAATACATTAAAGAAAAATAGTGCTTTCTTTATTAGAAGCTACTTTAATGGCAATTGCTGAATCTGTCTCACAGGATCAGATTCCAGTGATTCTGAGCAATATTTTTAATCACTTTTTGTACATGTGTAATACAACCAAACTCATGGTGCACACTAAGTGTATTACATGGAATGCAGGCAGCTAAAAGTGGAAAGTTTGATTTAGTTACATCTCCTTTGTTCTTTACTTTGTGCATGATCAATTTTTTTATCTTTGATGCCAACTATTTTTAATAGTGCTGATTTAATTTTTTTTTACAAGTTAGATGTGGGAGAACAAACCATTCAGATGAGGATTTAGACATTCAGATAGCTTCAGGTTAACAAGAAGTGGTATATCCAAACGCCAAGATTACATATAAATGAGGAATCACACAGTGATATGATTCAAGTCTTTGTGTTCCACTTCCACACTATATAAGTATTTCATCAAGATTTGTCACCCACCTTCCAACTGCAAACTCATGCTCTTGAGAGTCATTCCCTAGCAACAGAAACTTTGAAATGAAGGACAGACCTGGGAAATTCTTGGCTGAAGGTTGGAGGTCAGAAATGGGTTGTGATGTTTTTATCAGTATCCATCAGCCAGTCAGAAAACAGTCACCAAAAACAACTGAAACTCAATTGTTGTCAGGTAGAATAACAGGATTTTGAAAGTCTGCCTTTGTCCCCTCTTATACCAATGTAGAAACAATATATGAATTTGAAACACCTTCCATATGATGGAAAGCATTAGCAAGCAAGTAGGGTAAGAAGCTGATAGAATTGGGCCATACTTGAAAGGCCCCAGAGAACTGAGTGTGGGAGATTATGTGAACTGGTTCAAATTCCCAATTAATTGAGATATGTAGTGTTTTCCCCCTTGAGATACAAGTTTCCTGTTTAGAGATACTTTTTGTCCTGAAAATTAAGAATGATGTTTGCAAACTTCACACTTGTGTTAAAAGCACCAACATGTTTCCAGGTAGAAAGGTGTTCTGTTCTAGGCTTCCCCAAAAAGCACTAAGCAAACTCTTTGTCCTGAGCATACACCTTTTATTAAATGAATGAATTTCTTGCATTCACATTCAGCCAATGGCCTGGCAAACAGTCTTTCAAGGGTATAATTAGGAGCTCAAACCTTATCTATCTTGGAAAGTTGCCCGGTAAATATTTCCAAACGCAGTGTTGACAAGGAAGGGCTTAGCACAAGAGTCTCTAGGATGCACAGACAGATCTTCACAATGATGGAACGAATGAACTAATTGTTTCCTGCAAAAGCCCCCTCCCCTTTTGCTCTTTTAATCCTTATAGAAGGTCCACCTGTGGCCTTACTCCCAAGTCAACCCTGATTTTGTAATTGTTCTTTCCTTTTGGCAGCTCTGCGCATGCGCAGGAACCAGTTCCAGCTGCTCCCCCCAGCTGCTGTCTGAGCCCAAAGACAGCTGATGACTCCCAGCCTGCGCTGGGCCCATCTCTGCCTCTTGACAGATTCCTCATCCAAGTCTTTCTCAGCTTCCAGGACTGGCTCCCCAACCTCCTTGCTGTCCAATTCTGCTACCAGGTCTGCCAGCCGCCAGCATGCCACAACAAAAGAATTAGCCAGTTATATCACTGATGCCCTGGGGCACCCAGTTAGGGTGTATGTCTCAGGTCAGTTCCAGTGCCAGAATCCTGAAAGGAAGCCAAGGAGACTCCATTTTTAGAAGGAAACACCTATACAATTCTAAACCAGTCAGCTTAACATTTTTTCTAAGCCAGTTGGTAGAAACTAATGAAAAAATATATAGTTAACTATAAGGCCTGCTGAAGGGAAATCAACACAAATTCTACAACTGGAAATCTGTGTTACTATTTATCTACCGTGTATATCTGGATTTTAAAAATATTTTGACCAAGTTTCACATCTTGAAAAAATGTAGACACCAAGGGATAGGAGGACCTATTCTCTTATGGAATGAAAAATAGCTGAAAACAAAAGGCAAACAGGAATTGAAAGAAGGTAAGAAAAGGCATCTTTCAGGATATGTTTGGGGATGGTATTTTGTTCGCTAATTCACAAATGAATTTAATTTAGGGTAAGCCAGTGAGCTTGGCAGATGATATAATGAGATCCAAATGCCTGTGAAGGTTCCAGAAGCTGACTTAACCCAGCTTAAATAATTCAGTGTAAAGTAATAAATGCTGGGCTGTGATGATGAGGTAGAAGAAAATTATTGAAGATGTTCAGACAACCCAAATCTGCCAATTCAGGCAGGGCAAAGCCTAGGAAATATAAACGTGCAAGCAACTAGGTTGCTTTTAAAAGAGGAGAAAGCCAGCATCGGAAAAAAATGTCAATCACAGGAAGTTGGAGAAGGGAAGATAAGCAGCCATTGAGCAGCTGAAGTTCAACTTAAATGGTTTTATTCTTGGTGCCCATCATTTCTCTCTTAGTAACTTGTCAGTACTGTGTAATGTCACTTCACACTTCATTATATCATATTTGTATCTGACATTTTGAAAGGAATATCAAGTGGGTCAATATAAAAGAAAGAATGATGTGGCCATAAGTGTATACTATAGGCCACCCAATCAAGCATAAAAAATAGGTGTCCTTTTTACTAACCAACTATCAAATATATGTAGGAAACACACTTACAATAGTAATGGGGACTTCTATTACTGTGACATCAATTGGAAGCCTAATTCTGCACCAAGTGAGAAATCAAATAAGTTCCTAACCAACCCAGTTGACAACTTTGTTGTCCAAAAGGTAGAGGAGGGAGCTAGAGGGACAGTCATACTGGACTTAATTCTTACAAACAGAGAAGTAAAAGAGGAAGTTGAAACTGCAGGAAGCTTGGGTGAGAGTAACCATGTCATACTAGAATTACACAAACACATGCAATAGAACATAATTTGATACCAGATTCTTGGAAAATCCTAAAGGGGAAAACAACTCAAGTGTCAGTCGGTGCTCCATTCAAAATCCAAGAAAGAAATACTTAGACTCCATAAATTAGAGAAAATAATTCTTTTACTGAAAAATGAAGGGGTAACATCGGTAGGATTCTGAATCTGAGAAATTAGGCGCACAGATCACATATACAAAGTGCTGGAATTGTTCCCACACCCCCATAGTTCAAAAGATTCTTCCAATTAAAAGTTCTGAATATGATCATGTGGACATCTTCAGGTGGTGATGAAGCCTCTGTCCATTGACCTTGGCATATTTTGATAAAGGTTTGCAGCTGCGCAGAGAAAAGAAAGCTAAACAAGAAATAGAAACCTAAAAGCAGGAATTTATACTCCCCCCCCACTCCTCATTTACACAACACAAGAATGTAACACCTCCAGCTCTCTTCCCAGACAATTTCCCCCTCCTCCCCCCATTACTTATGGCAGCCGAAAGATGCAAAGCAATAGTGGAAGATCTTGAAGGCTGACATTCGGCCCTTCTAGAAAAAAGGACATTAGTCCTGCAAGAGAGAAAAGAAAAACATAAAAAATACTCATTAACAATTAAATACATTTCTAGGGTTTATCAGGATACTTTGTGCGAAAGTCTTTGATCAGCTTAGGGGCTCTAACATCCTTCTCATTGACCCACTCAGCTTGGGAAGAAGGGAAATGTTTCCAAGCTACGAGGTATTGGAGGCGACCCCTCCATTTTCGAGAGTGCAAAATCTCTTTAACTTCAAAATGCTGTTCACCCTCAATCAGCAGTGGTATAGGAGGATCAGTCTGGGTCAGTCTCAGACCAGAAGTGTGTTCAGGTTTCAATAAACTAACATGGAAAACCGGATGAATCCGTCAAAGAGTTTTTGGTAGTGTCAATTGGACTGTCACAGGATTCACGATCCGTTCAATAGTGAAAGGACCTACATATTTAGGCCCAAGTTTCTTCGACTTTTGAGTGGTTTGTGTTAAGCCTGTGTTCCCCAACCAGGGTTAAGGAGACAAGCTAAACAGAATGTGCAGCGTTAGTCAAATAGGCACACAGATAAATGAGTGAGATAAGTTTGTATGTTTGTTAACATACAGTAAAAATAACAGATACGCTTGTGTTATCAAAAATATAGTTTATTTCATTTAGAGTTATAGCATAGTCAAAATAACAGTCCATTAGTCATGTATTGTTTTAGTCAGTCCATTCAAGGATATTCAATTAGCAAAGTCCGTGTAGAATATCCTATGTCAGTTCATTTACAAATCAGTCCTTTATCTCTCTCCCGTTCCAGTAGGGAAAAACGCAGTCTTCATCCAGTAATTAGGGATCATCAAGTCAGAAAGAGCAAGCTGCGGTACCTTGCTTCTTTTATGGTGTTTTTTACAACCACTCCCTTAATTACATTCCTACAGTTAAAGTTGCAGACACTTTAACTAATAAACCATGATAACATATTATTTTACCTAAACCAGTTAGGGTAAACAATGTTATCCCTAACATTTTTTAAGTATTTGGTGGACAGAAAAACTTTGTCATCCACTTGATAGAACTTCTATGGAGTTCTCTTTTTATCTGCAAACTTCTTATGAGATTAATGTGCATCATCTAATGCTTTACGGGCGACTGGCCAATTAAGCTGGAGTTGAGATATCCATTTGTCTAGCGACTGGATGTTAGGTCTTTCACGAGGAAGCTCAGGTATGGGTACAAAATCTTGTCCTGACACCACTTTAAAAGGGGTGAACCCAGCACTACTATGAACAGAATTGTTGTGTGCCACTTTGGCAAATGGCAATAAGTCAGCCCAATTATCCTGTTGATAATTTATGTAACATCTGAGGTATTGTTCTAGCACTGTGTTAGTTCTCTCACAGTCCCCATTGGTTTGGGGATGGTGGGCGGAGCTTAAGCCCTGGGCTTCAGGAACTCTCTCCAAAAGTTCGAGATGAACTGAACCCCTCGATCAGAAATTATACATTCAGGAACGCCATGCAGTCTATAGATATGTAGTATAAACAGTTTAGCCAACGATTTTGCAAAGGGAATCTTAGAGCAAGGTATGAAATGCACTTGTTTGGAAAACAAATCGGTTACTACCCAAATAACCATGTTTCCGGTGCTCTTGGGTAACTCTACTATAAAGTCCATAGAGATTTCCTTCCACAGAACCGTCGGCCTAGCCACATTTTGTAACAACCCTGCTGGCTTACCAGGAGGCCTTTTTGCCGAGGCACAAACTGAGCAGCTAGCCACATAAGTTTCAATGTCCTTCTTCAACTTAGGCCACCAGAATTGTCGCTTAACTAAGTGTAAGGTGTAAGGTTTTCACAAATCCAAAGTGACCAGCTGCTTTAGAGTCATGGGCTTGTTGCAATATTTGGCTTCTCAATGTCTCTGGTACATACAACTTTGCTCCCATCCAGGTCAAACCATCTCTAACTGTACAGTTATTTGAATGAGCCAGGAACCATTCATCTAATTTTAGGGCCTCCTTTAATTTCACTGTCAAATCATTCGATAAATCCACTTCTTGTTTCTTCTTATGTGCTCTAGTGACCACCGGGGCGGCTAGTTGTTTGGTTGAGACAATCGGCCATATCACTTCCTGATGAACACTGTTATATTGAGGCAGTCTAGACAAAGCATCCGCCATAAAATTCCTCCCCCCCCCCCCGGGATGTACTTCAATGAGAAGTTAAACCGCTTAAAATACTGGGCTCACCGAACTTGTTTAGGAGACAGTTTTCAAGGCATTTTTAAGGCCTCCAAATTCTTATGGTCAGTCCATACCTCAAATGGGTGCTTCGCTCCTTCCAAAAAATGTCTCCATGTCAATAGAGCCCAACGAACTGCAAAAGCTTCCTTTTCCCAGATGGCCCACCTCCTTTCGGTTTCAGTTAGTTTACGGCAGGTGTAAGCACAGGGTTGTAAAGTTCCTTTCTCACTGATTTGAAGTAATACCACTCCAAGGGCCACATCACTTGCGTCAGCTTGGATCACGAAAGGGCCATCCATGTCCGGGTGCTTTAGCACTGGTTCTGCAGCAAACAGTCGCTTCAGCTTTTCAAAGGTGGCTTGGCATTCTATAGACCACTCCAGAGGCTTATTAGGCTTTGGTTTCGCCTCCCCCTTTGTTTTTAAGAGATTGGTGATAGGCATTGCTATCTTAGCAAAAGATGGGATGAATTGTTGGTAAAAGTTGGCATTCCAAAAAGCTTTGAAGTTGTTTTTGGGTGCGCGGTGGGGCCCACTCCAACAAAGCCCGCACCTTCTCTGGATCCATTTCAATGCCCTCGTGTGAAATGCAATACCCCAAATAATCTATTTTCTCTTGATGGAACTCACATTTCGACAGTTTAGCATACAATTTAGCGTCTCACAGTTTCTGTAGTACTGAACGCACCAGTTTCACATGTTCATCCCAAGTTTCTGTGTAAATAAGGATGTCATCAAGGTAAACCAAAACCCCCTTGTATAAATGTTCATGTAACACCTGATTGATCATCTGCCTGAAAATGGCTGGAGTCCCTTGTAGGCCAAATGGGAGAATGTTGAACTGGAAACAACCCATCAGGCAGTTAAAAGCGGTTTTCCACTCATCTCCTTCTTTAATTCGAATTCGGTAGTATGCTTCTCTCAAGTCCAACTTCGTAAAAATTTTCCCTTTAGCCAGGTGGGCTAGCATGTCCTTCATCAGGGGGAGGGGGTACACGTTTTCCACGGAAATTGCGTTCAGGTTTCTATAGTCCACTACCAAACGCTTGGAGCCATCTTTCTTTTTACGGAACAGCACTGGGGCCACTATCCGAGGTCTAGCGGGTTGGATGAAACCACGTTTCAAATTTTTATTGATAAATGATCTCAACTCTTCCAATTCCCGTGGTGTCATCGAATATAGCTTCGGTTTCGGGAGCGTCACTCCAGGCAAAATTTCAATACAACAATCTGTTGACCGATGAGGGGGGAGCTCATCTGAAGCCTTTTTGCTGAACACTTCTTTAAGTCCCAATATTCTTTTGGAATTTTTTCCTCCCCCTCCAAGTCCTTGGTACCTGTGGAGGCTAGCTCAACCGGATTCTGAAGCTTCTGCTGGGATCGCCCCTCCCCTTCTGGTTGCTGATTGGTGCATATGCGCAACGACCCCTTCCTCCAGTTCACATGGGGATTCCACTTCCAGAGCCAGGGCAATCCCAGTATTAACGGTTGCTCCATCCCAGGGGATGGAGCAATAAAACACAGAGTCTCTATGCTCTCCCATGGTCATTTCTAGGGGTTATGAAACGTGCAGGGCAACTTCCCACCACTCATCCATCCAATTGGCAAAAAGCTATGGGTGTTTCTAAAGTTCTCAGTCTGATGCCCATTTCCTCAACTACCTTCATGTTGATTACACACCTCATTCACCCAGAGTCTAGCAAGGCTAGCATCTCCCCTTCGGTCCCTGAAGTGGGTACCCTCAATCTTACTGGAATGGTCATGGGGCCCTTGTTTGGACTCACCAGGAAGTGGTCTTCCGAGTCAGATTTACTCTCTTCAGGGGAGGTCGGAGGTCCCAGCTCCTCTCCTTTCAGAGGGGCGACCTCTACAACCTCCCTTGTCTTTAGTGCAGTTTCGCAAGGCTTGGCTGGGGGGTTTTCAGGTTTCCTCCCTCCTTTTTGCACCCCCTTTGGATCCAGCTTGACCCTGCAGTCCGCAATCCAGTGGCCCTCCTTCCCACATTGGAAACAGGCAGTGGATTTTAGTCTTGCCATCACTCCTCCCTTCAGGGTTTTTGGGGACTCTTGGAAATGTGGGGGGATGGCTTGCTCCACCCAGAGCCCCACTGGGGTCTGCTTCGGGTCAAATCTATTTCCACTTCTTCTGCCAGCAAGTACCACATCTGCAAATCATTGGGGTCCCTTCTGGAAATACACCTCTGGTATATGTCTTCATTTAGACCATCTTTGTATGCTTCTATCAAGGCTCCCTGGGACCAGCCTCGGATATGGCACGCCAACTGTCTAAACTCTTGGGTGTAGTTGGCCATTGACCTCCTCCCTTGATTTATGGTTTTCATTCTGATCCTGGCCTTTCACTCCGCCAGCGGGTCCTCAAACCTTGCCTGCAGCACTGTCATGAATACATTATAGTTCAGCAATTGGGGGAGTTATCATTATACAAAGTCACCATCCATTCTTCAGCTATTCCCTCCAGGGCCCTGGTAACACATCTCACTTTGGCTGCTTCAGAAGTGAACTCTTCCCCGTATTCTTCCATATAGCTCCAAACTTGTGCTAGGAAGAATCCCAAGTCTTTGGGATTTCCCCCGAATTTCACTTCTAATGGAGGCAGCTTGAGAGCTCTGCGTCTTCTAGGGATCACACCTCCCGCTGGGGGCCCCAGGGCTGCAGCTGGCTGCTGCGCTGGTGCAGGCTGAATTATGGGAGCGGGGACAGCTTGGCTGAACTTGCTCCCCCTTCCCCTTCATACCTTGATGCGGCATGGGGTTGTCCAAATGCCTCATTGAAGAGATGCCTGGCTTAATTCAGTAACAATTCTCTCTTTTCCCTCTCTTGCCATGGCTCCTCTCTCCCACACTTTCAGGTAGTGGTGATTCCAGGAGGGGGGGCTCTTCGGGATCCTTCCAACCAACTCCCAATGACCATCTGGGTTTCTCAGCTGGAACCTCTTCCAGGGTAAAATCCGCTAGCAATTCAGCTGCTGGCACCTCCAGTATCAGCAAAGATTGCCCCCCCACAGCTCTCAGATCCTCCTGGTCACTAGCTGGAGATGACATGATATCAAACCCCCTTGGAAGAAACTGGATATTTTCTCCGGGTGGGCTGGTGATGAGATTCAGAATAATGTCAGTTGGTGCTCCATTCAAAATCCAAGACTCCATAAATTAGAGAAAAGAATTCTTTTACTGAAAAATGAAGTGGTAACATCGGTAGGATTCTGAATCTGAGAAATTAGGCGTGCAGATCACATATACAAAGTGCTGGAATTGTTCTCACCCCCCATAGTTCAAAAGATTCTTCCAATTAAAAGTTCTGAATATGATCATGTGGACATCTTCAGGTGGTGATGAGGCCTCTGTCCATTGACCTTGGCATATTTTGATAAAGGTTTGCAGCTATGCAGAGAAAAGAAAGCTAAACGACAAATAGAAACCTAAAAGCAGGAATTTATACTCCCCCCACTCCTTATTTACACAACACAAGAATGTAACACCTCCAGCTCTCTTCCCAGACAATATCCCCCCTCCTCCCTCTGTTACTTATGGCAGCCGAAAGATGCAAAGCAATAGTAGAAGATCTTGAAGGCTGACATCAAGAATCTTGGGAAGCTCTGAAAAATATGATCATAAAAGCCCAGACCAGCACAACACCAATAAGAAAGAAAAACCAGAAATCCAAGAAGAAACCAGCATGGCTGCACAAAGATCTCTCTGACAAATTGAAAGACAAAAAGGACAAGTACAAACAATGGAAAAAGGGACACACAACTAAGGCAGAAGGCCTGATCAGCAGATGGCCTGAATCTGCAAAGACGAAGTCAGGAAGGCAAATGCTTAGAATGAACAAAGACTTGCAACAAAAGTCAAAGATAATTTTTAAAAAGTTTCTTCTAACATATAAATATCAAGAAAAAAAATCAAAGAAACAGTTGGTCCACTAATGAGAGAAGACAGCAAGGAAATAACAGGCAGCAGAGAGAAAGCTGTCTTAACTTATTGTTTGCATCGGACTTCATGCAAAAAGAAATAGCCCAACCTACCAAAAACATAACTGTAAAAGACATATTAGAAACAAAAGTTAAAATAAGCAAAAAAAAAAAAAAAGTAAGAGAACGCCTGTGTGATTTTGATGAATACAAATCACTGGGACCTGACGGATTACATTCCAGAGTTCTAAAGGAGCTGGCAGATGTCATTTCAGAACCTCTGCACCACATTTTTCAAAAATCCTGGAGCACCAGGGAACTACAAGATGACTGGAAAAGATAGATGTGGTTCCCATCTTCAAAAGAAAAAAAAAAAGTGGGGGGAAAACAGACCCAGGAAACTTCAGCCTAACATCAACCCAGGAAATACTGGAAAACATAATAAAAAAAACAGGTCTGCCAACATCTAAAATGAGTAAAGTTAATAACTAGCAATCAGCATGGGTTTGTTAAAAACAATCTTATTTCATTCTTCAACATAGTGACTAAATTAGTAGACCAGACTTCAGCAAGGCATTTGACAAAGTAGACCACAAACAGCTACTATGGTAAGCTAGAAAAAAGTGGAATAGATAGTATCACCACCTGATGGATTTGTAACTGGCTTCCATCTTAAGTCTATCTTCATAAATGATTTAGATGAGGGACTAGAAGGAGAAAACATCAAATTTTCAGATGACACTAAGCTGGCAGGAAGAGCCAACATCCCACAAGACAAGTTCAGGATTCAAAAAGACAGTGACAGACTTGAACAATGGATCCTATCCAATAACATGAAATTTAATATGGAGAAAAATAAAAGTATTACACTTAGGCAAGAAAAACCAAAAGTACACAAAAGACTGGGGAAACCAGGCTTAAAAGCAGTAACCGTGAGAGGGATCTTGGAGTCTTTGTCGGTTGTTCAGTGAGGCTGGCAGGAGGAAATTGACTCTGCTCTGGAGGCGTTTGGACAGTTTTGAACAAAGAAAGGAGGGTGGTAAAGGCAGCGCCAGGAGAGCAGAAGTGGAAAGAAGAACAGATCAGCTCCTGAGCTTTCCCCTACTGCTCTTCCCTTCCTTCTTTGCCTCCTTCCCTTGCTTCTCCTCTCCCTACTAGCCTTTATGCTCTAGAGCTGGCCCTGTTTGGATCTGAAGGGCAGGGCACTCCGGCCAGCAGAGGTGCATGGAAACTCTGGAGCTCACCTTTGGGACAGATCAGTTCGTCCAAGCCAGGTTTTGCTCTCCAAGAAGGGCTCCATTGTAGAGGGATGTGTGTCCAGACCAGGCGCTTTCTCTAGGGCCTCCAGCCTTGCAGGGGGCAGTGGGAGGAGGAAGTGTGTGGCCAAGAAGGCTGTCTGCAGTTCTTGCAGCCAAAGCCGGGATGTCTGCCAACCCACAAGTGTGTAAGAGGTCTTCTGCCTTGAGCAGAAGTTTGAATTAGAAGATCTCCAAGGTACCTTCTAGCCTATGATTGAAAAGTATCCAAGACAAGATAAGTGACGAAACGAGCCTATTCGTCCTGAAAAGCCTTGCAGAGGCTAAGCCTCTGGGAGGCCAAAAAAGTCCTTAAACCAGCAGAAAAATCAGCTGGCCTTGAGGCACGTGCATGCGCATTGAGGTAAGTTTGCCTGCGGTTCATGTGCCAGCACAAATGGCTCTGCGTGCCACTTGTGGCACACATGCCATAGGTTCGCCATTATGGATTTATAGTATGTAGATGCAGATAAAATAAAAAAAAAGTGAGCAACATTTTATAGAACTATAGATACATTGATGTCAGCCATGAGGAGGAGGGGCTGGGGGGAGGGGCCAGGCGAGGCATCCCTTGATGTGAGTGACATCAAGTTGGCCACGCCCACCCAGTCACATCCCTAACCATCTAGTTATTAGGGCAGAGAACTGGTTGTTAAATTATTTGAATCTCACCACTGCATCCAGGCTGATGCTTGTGATGTGGCTGTGGGCACTGTGTTGCTACAGGAGAACAAGGCCAGCCAGATACAGCCTTGCACTTACACTTCCAGGAAATTGACTGAGCAGAGGTGGGTGGTATGGGAAAAAGAGGCTTACGCAGTTCATTGGGCACTCTTAACCTGGAGGCACTTCCTTGAAGAAGCAAGGTGCCTTTCAAGGTATGATCTGATCACAGGAAACTAGAGGCACTAAAACCCCCTCGGAGGTTTTCTTCTAAGCAGGTTAGATAGGTATCCATGAATATAGTTTCATGTTGTGCTACCTCCCAGGAGGGAAGAACTCCCTACCCAGTGCTCTATCCCCAAAGCCTCAATACAATTGCTCTAAAGCAGTGCTTCTCAATTATTTTCTGTCATGCCCCCCCTAGTAAGAATAAAACATCTCGTGCCCCCGCGTGACTATAAATAGCTTCGTCATATTTCCTTGTCTTAGCTTTTGGGAGATTTTTGTTTGTCTCTTTATCTCCGTCTCTCTCCGCCTGTCTTCTCATCCCTGTTAAATATTTTTTCATGGTGTCACTTGAGGGTAAGCTACACTTTGTGTCTACACTTCATACTCAAACTCTGTGCTGTGTGCAAAGCCCACATGCTCAGTGCAAACAAAACTCCTACACCACCGAGCGAATGCTCCCTGCGCACACTCTGCCAATGAGAGCGCCATTGCTCCCTAATGTAGTGGAAGTGCAATTGCACTTTATTCTAGGACAATAAAAAAATCAAAATAAAAAAGCATGTTCTCCGAGGTCAAACGCGCCCCCCTTGACGGAGCCTCGCGCCCCCCCAGGGAGGCACGCCCCACTATTTGAGAAGCAATGCTCTAAAGCAAAAGTAGTCAAACCGCTATTCTGATCCAAGCAATTGGTGGCCCAAGTGACCACATGAGCACAAGAGAAAGAAAACTGACAAGCCAACAATGAGATGACAGCTGCGCTTAAAGTTGCCCTAACCCCCTCACCACGGGGGTTGGCCAAATTATTTTTATACTATATCTATAGACTACACAGAGCCCCCCAACACATCATATCAGATAGAGGTGTGCAATTCCTCTAAGTTTTGGAGGGAATTTCTTAAATTACTGGGGACTGATCAGGGCTGAATTCAAGTCATCACCTTCAAACTAATGGAAGGTATGAACGCATGAACTCAGCACTACAACAATATCTTAGGTGTCAATTATCAGCAAAATATCTGGACTGATTTGTTGCCCTTTGCTGAAGTGGCTTACAACAACTCTGTGTATACCAGCACAGGATTCACTCCTTTTAGAACGGCTACTGAACAAGTTTTCAAGCTTATGCCAGAATTGACCCTTAATGACCCCCTCCCAGTCACGTCACTGAAGGAATGGGTGTCCCAACTGTGAAACAAATGGTCAATGGTAAGGAAGTGTTAGAAGTTGCAGCAGAAATTCAAATCCAGAAAGCACACACAGATGACTGATTCAGCAGAATTCATTAACTTCTTTATATACATAATAATATAAATAATTTGGTATTGTAAATGTACAATACCAAAGTAGGTTCTTCCAATGTGGCAGAGTTACAATCAAAACACAAGCAGATGAAAGAACAGCAGAGAACAGTTTCAGTTTCAATTCAGCAGTTGCAGACAAGGCTCAGAGCTTCAGAGCTCAGAGCTTAATATAGAGCCACGCCTAGGCTCCTTCCAGTTTCAGTTTCCAAACAGTCCTCATTGGCTAACTTAGCTGCTATGCTTATTCATTGGCTGACCTTGTTACCATGCCTCTTCCAGTTCACGAATATTCTGATAGGAAGGCTCTGGAGGATGCTTGTGAGACTTATAAGAAGCAAGCTGACAAGAAGCATGGAGAACCAAATTGGTGACCATGTCTACTTTTCCATCTGCTTCCTGCAATCTTTACAACTGTCAGGCTGTGCTCCCTTTAGATCCCAAGAAAGAAATACTCAGACTCCATGGTGTAGAGCAAAGTTATCCTTTTACTGGAAAGTAAAGTGGAAGCTACAAATCAATTCCGAAACTGAGAAATTGGCGGGTAGAACACACATACAAAGAAATAGAATTGCTCCCACCTCTCAAAGTTCAAATGATTCTTCCAATTAAAACTTCTGAATAAGCTCATGTGGTCATCTCCAGATGAGGTCTCTTGTCAAATGGCCTTGACACATTTTGATAAAAGTTCGCAGTTGCGCAAAAGAGGACAGAAGATAGCCAAGAAACGGAAAGTTAAAGAAAAGAATCCCCCCTCCCCTTGCTAGCCCAGCAAAGGAATTCAAAGCACCTCCAGCCTTCTTCCCCTCCAGAGTCCCTCCTCCCACCGTTCTCATGACAGCCGAAAGAAGTAATAGCAGAAATAGGAGAAAAGCAACAGTGGAATATATCTTCAGACTATCTTGAGGCTGATATTCGGACCCCCTAGAAAAAGGACATTAGTCCCTAGAAGAAAAAATAACATAATTACATGTTAACATTGATATACATTTCTATGGTTTATCAGGGTATTTGGCATAAAATTTCTTTAACAGTTCAGGAGCTCTAAGGTCTTTCTCATTTACCCATTCAGCATGGGACGGAGGAAAATGTTTCCAAGCTACAAGATATTGGGTACGACCCCTCCATTTTCTAGAGTCTAGAATTTCTTTAATTTCAAAATGCTGTTCACCCTCAATTAACAATGGTACGGGGGGATCAGACTGGGTTGGTCTCAAGGTACAGGTACGTTCTGGTTTCAACAAACTGATGTGGAAAACTGGATGAATACGATGAAGAGTCTTTGGTAAAGTCAGTTGAACAATCACAGGATTTACAATCCTCTCAATGGGAAAAGGTCCCACATACTTAGGACCCAACTTCTTCGATTTCTGGGTAGTCTGCAAATACTTTGTCAAGAGGAATACTTTATCGCCCACTTGATACGACATCTGCGGGGCTCGCTTTCTGTCAGCAAATTTCTTATGTGATTGGTGCGCCTCGTCCAAAGCTTTGCGGGCGACCGGCCAATTAAGTTGAAGTTGAGATATCCAGTCACTCAACAACTGGACACTTGGTTTTTCACCAGGCAGTTCAGGTATGGGCACAAAATCTTGCCCCATTGCTATTTTGAAAGGAGTAAACCCCGTACTACTGTGAACAGAGTTATTATATGCTACCTCCGCAAAAGGTAGTAGATCCACCCAGTTGTCTTGCTGATAATTTATGTAACATCGGAGGTATTGCTCTAGTACCCCGTTAGTCCTCTCGCAAGCTCCATTAGTTTGGGGATGGTGGGCGGAGCTTAAACTTTGGGTGGAGCCTATTAACTTCAAAAATTCCCTCCAGAAATTCGAGGTAAATTGGACTCCTCGATCAGAAACTACACGCTCAGGTACACCATGCAACCTGTAGACATGAAGAATGAGCAGCCTGGCCAATGACCTCGCCGAAAGGATCTTTGAGCAAGGGATGTAGTGGGCTTGTTTGGAGAACAAGTCAGTCACCACCCAAATGACGGTGTGTCCACTGCTCTTGGGTAGATCTACTATAAAATCCATGGAAATTTCCTTCCAAGGAGCAGTTGGTCTGGCCACATTTTGCAGCAGCCCTGGTGGCTTACCAGGAGGTCTTTTTGCTGAGGCGCAAATTGGACAACTCGCCACATAAGTCTCAATGTCCTTTTTCAACGAAGGCCACCAAAACTGCCATTTCACCAAATGTAGGGTCTTCACAAACCAAAATGACCAGCCACCTTGGAATCATGAGTTTGTTGCAATATGTGGCTTCTCAAGTTTTGAGGTACATACAACTTCGCCCCCATCCAGGCTAGACCATCTCGAACGGTGCAGTTATTCGCATTTGCCAGAAACCACTCATCCATCTTCAAAGCCTCCTTAAACCGTTCCATTAGATCAGTGGACAGATCCCTCTCCTGGTTTCTTTTTTGTGCGCGGGTAACTACAGGGGCAGCCAGTTGTGTAGTGGACACGATTGGCCTTATCACTTCTTTACGGGTACTGTTGTATTGAGGCATTCTAGATAAAGCATCTGCCAAAAAATTTTTTCCCCCTGGGATATATTTCAAGGAGATATTGAACCGCTTGAAATACTGAGCCCACTTAACTTGTTTAGGGGATAGCTTCCGAGGAGTTTTTAAAGTTTCTAGATTTTTATGGTCAGTCCACACTTCAAATGGGTGTTTTGCTCCTTCCAGAAAGTGTCTCCAAGCTAGTAAAGCCCAACGGACTGCAAACGCTTCCTTCTCCCAAACGGCCCATCTCCTTTCAGTCTCAGTCAATTTACGAGAGGTGTAAGCGCATGGTTGTAGTGTCCCCTTCTCGTTTAATTGAAGTAAGACTGCCCCCTCCGCCACATCGCTTGCATCAGCTTGGATCACGAAAGGGGCATCCATGTCTGGGTGTTTCAGTACTGGTTTTGCAGCAAAAAGTCTCTTAAGTTTTTCAAATGCAGCTTGGCACTCCATGGTCCAATTCAATGGTTGGCTGGGCTTTGGTTTCAATCCCCCCTTTGTTTTCAGGAGGTTGGTGATGGGCATGGCTATTTTAACAAAAGACGGGATGAATTGCCGATAAAAGTTGGCAAATCCCAGAAAACTTTGAAGCTGTTTACGGGTTCTCGGTGGGGCCCAGTCCAAAACAGCTCGCACTTTCTCTGGGTCCATCTCAATGCCCTCGGGAGAGATATGATATCCCAAGTAGTCGATATTTTCTTGATGGAACTCACATTTGGATAGTTTGGCGTACAATTTGGCGGCCCTCAGCTTGTGCAACACAGAGCGTACCATTTTCACATGTTCGTCTCTAGTCTCCGTGTAGATAAGAATATCATCAAGGTATACCAGAACCCCTTTGTATAAATGTTCATGAAGCACTTGATTGATCAGTTGCATGAAGACAGCAGGCGCCCCCTGTAGGCCGAAAGGGAGAACATTGAACTGGAAACAACCCATTGGGCAGTTGAACGCAGTCTTCCACTCGTCTCCCTCCTTTATCCGGATTCGGTAGTACGCCTCCCTCAAGTCCAGTTTTGTGAAAATCTTCCCCTTTGCCAGGTGGGCTAACATGTCCTTCATCAGAGGGAGGGGGTACATGTTCTCTACGGATACGGTGTTCAGGTTTCTATAGTCAACTACCAGACATTTGGAGCCATCTTTCTTCTCGCGGAACATCACAGGGGCCGCCACTCGAGGTCTGGCAGGCGTGATGAAACCCCGTTGCAAGTTCTTGTTGATAAATGCCCTCAATTCTTCCAACTCCCCCGGTGTCATTGGATACATCTTCGGTTTCGGGAGCGTCACCCCCGGCAGGAATTCAATACTACAATCGGTCAACCAATTGGGGGGGAGCTCGTCGGAAGCCTCTTCACTAAAAACCTCTCTTAAGTCCCAATACTCCTTCAGGATTTTCTCCTCCCCTTCCACGGGTTCGGCACCTGTAGAGGCTATCTCGGTGGGTACTTGGGACTTCGGATGGGATTTCTCCTCCCCTTCTGGATAGAGTTGCTCCTCCCCTTCCGGTGGCCGATCGGTGCGGATGCGTATCCACCCCTCTCTCCAGTTCACCTGGGGATTCCACTTCCGAAGCCAGGGTAATCCCAATATTAGGGGCTGTTCCATCCCAGGAGCCACAATAAAATACAGGGTCTCATGGTGGTTTCCCATGGTCATTTCTAGGGGTTCTGTTATAAAATGCGCGGGGCAACCTCCCACCACCGATCCATCCAGTTGGCAGAAAGATATGGACGTTCTTAAAGTTCTCAGTCCGATGCCCATACCCTTAACTACTTTCATGTTAATTACACACCTCGTGCACCCCGAGTCCAATAAGGCCAACATCACTCCCTCAGTCCCAGAGGTGGGCTGCTTTAACTTTACTAGGATGGTCATGGGCCCTTGGTTTGGACTTACCAGGACGTCATCTTCCGAGTCAGTCTCGTTCTCGAGTGGGGTTGGAGGTCCCAGCTCCTCTCCCGCTGAAAGGGTGACCTCTACAACCTCTCTTGTCTTCAGTCCGGTCTCGTGGGGCTTGACCGAGGGGTTTTCGGGCTTCCTCCCAGGGTCCCGCATTTTCGGTGGGTTCGTCTTTACCCGGCAATCCGCCATCCGGTGGCCCTCCTTCCCACAATGGAAGCATGCCATGGTCTTGGCTCTTGCCGCCATCTCTCCCGGTTGGGGGGTTGAAGTCTCTCGGAGACATGGGGGGAACGGTTTTTTCCAGGCGGGACCTCCTCTGCGTCTGCTTCGGGCTAGATCAATGTCCACCTCTTCCGCCAGAAGTACCATGACTGTAAATCACGGGGGTCCCTCCTGGAGATGCACATGTGGTATACATCTTCATTTAAGCCATCTTTGTAGGCTTCCACCAGGGCCTCTTGGGACCAACCTCGGATGTGGTATGCCAGCTGCCTGAATTCTTGGGTGTAGTCTGCCACCGTTTTCCTCCCTTGGACTAGGGTCTTCATTCTGATCCTGGCCTTTCTCTCTGCCAGAGGGTCCTCAAACCTTCTCCTCAGTGCAGTAATGAAAATATCGAGGTTTCGCAGTTGGGGGGAGTTATCATTGTACAAAGTCACCACCCAGTCTGCTGCCATCCCTTCCAGGGTTCTGGTGACACATCTCACTTTGGCTGCTTCAGAGGTGAACTCCCGTTCAAATTCTGCCATACAGCTCCCAACTTGTACCAGGAAAAATCCCAAATTTCTGCGATTTCCTCCAAACTTCACATCTGGGGGGGCAGGTGGCGTCTTCCAGGGACCACACCTATTGCTGGGGCTCCTCGGGCGGCAGCGGGCAGCTGCGCTGGCGTAGGCTGGACAAGGGGGGTAGGGATAGCTTGACTTCCCCGGGCTGACCTCGCTCCCTCTTCCCCCTCATACCTTTGAGCCATGCCGGGCTTCTCAGAAACATCCATAAGGAATTTCCTGGCTTGATCCAGCCTGCATTCCATCTCCTCCCCCTCCTGCCATAGCCGTTCCCTCGCACCTTTTCATCTTACAGTGATTCTGGGAGGAGGGGGGTCTTCAGAGTCTCTCCAACCAACCCCCAACGACCATCTGGGCATCTCGGCTGGGGTTTCTTCCAGAGTCAAGTCGGCCAGCAGGTCAGTCACCGACGTCTCCAGTAGCAGCATCGGCTGCCCCCCCCCCCCCACAGCTCCCTGGTCCTCTTCATCGCTGGCTGGAGATGACATGAGATGAAACCCCCTCGGAAGAAAAGTTGCTGTTTTCTCCAGGTGGGTTGATGTGGGAGTTTCAGAATAATGTCAGGCTGTGCTCCCTTTAGATCCCAAGAAAGAAATACTCAGACTCCATGGTGTGGAGCAAAGTTATCCTTTTACTGGAAAGTAAAGTGGAAGCTACAAATCAATTCCGAAACTGAGAAATTGGCGGGTAGAACACACATACAAAGAAATAGAATTGCTCCCACCCCTCAAAGTTCAAATGATTCTTCCAATTAAAACTTCTGAATAAGCTCATGTGGTCATCTCCAGACGGTGATGAGGTCTCTTGTCAAATGGCCTTGACACATTTTGATAAAAGTTCGCAGTTGCGCAAAAGAGGACAGAAGATAGCCAAGAAACGGAAAGTTAAAGAAAAGAATTCCCCCTCCCCTTGCTAGCCCAGCAAAGGAATTCAAAGCACCTCCAGCCTTCTTCCCCTCCAGAGTCCCCCCTCCCACCGTTGTCATGACAGCTGAAAGAAGTAATAGCAGAAATAGGAGAAAAGCAACAGTGGAATATATCTTCAGACTATCTTGAGGCTGACAACAACCATCAAAGAAGCTGGGACTTAAGTTTGTAGTGTCCTTCCCAATTAAGCGCATAATTAACCCAGTGATTGTAGAATTACATTTGCCCAAGTCCCTCCGACAGGTTTACCCCGTGTTTCATTGTATCTTATTGAAACCTGAGATCACTTCTCCCCTTAGACCTATCGTGCCAAACCAATCTTATTTCATTCTTCAACATAGTGACTAAATTAGTAGACCAGTGGAATACTGTGGACATTAGTAGACCAGTGGAATACTTCAGCAAGGCATTTGACAAAGTAAACCACAACCTACTTCTTGGTAACCTAGAAAAAAATGGGATAGATTGCATCACCTCCAGATGGATTCGTAACTGGCTGTCAAACTGTAGTCAACGAGTAATCCTCAATGGATCTAAGTCTGCGTGGAAGGAAATAAGCAGTAGGGTGCCACAAGGTTCCATCTTAGGCCCGATACTCTTCAATATCTTCATAAACAGCTTAGATCAGGGGTCCTCAAGCTACAGCCCACCAACACAATCTATCTGGCCTATGCAGTGGTGGGATTAAGCCCCACCCCTCACCTCCTACCCATTCCTTGCATAGCTGGCTTTTCCCGCTGCCCTCATTGCCCCTCCTCCAGCCATTGGCCTTTATATACCTTGCAGATTGCAGCTGCACTTCTGCGTACTTCTGCTCTTTGCTGCTTGCACAGGTAAGGCCGAAGAACACAGGCTGGTGGGCCGATAAGTGGGGGCCAGCTGGTAGCGGGGTGATACGCCCAGTGGACTGATGCACATGGGGAGAAAGGAAGCGTATGGCAGACAGCGGAATTGGAGCCCTTCCTGGGTGTTTCCAGAAGGTGCCCTGCTGAAGTAAGTGAGGGAGGAGAGCAGGTGGGAGAGCGTGCGCGCGTTTGAAGACTTCCCAGGGGTTTTCCAAAGATCCCCTGCCTGTGGGGGGATCCCCTGCCTGAATGAAGGAGGCGAGAGGGTGGATATATGTACGCTTGCTTTTGCAAAGATCCCCTGCCTAAGAATTTGAAGGAAACAAAAGGGTGGAGATGTGTACACTTGCTTCAAATCTTTCCCAGGCATTTTACAAAGTTCTCCTGCCTAAGTAAGCAAGGGAGGAGAGCAGGTGGGAGAGCATGCACACATTTGAAGCCTTCCCAGGGGTTTTGCAGACCACCCGAAGTAAGCAAGGGAGGAGGGGTGGGAGAGAGCTTGCTTCAAGCCTTTCCTGGGTTTTGCAAAGATCCTCTGCCTAAGAAAGTGAGGGAGGTAAGAGGGTGGAGGTGCGTGCACTTGCTTCAAACCTTTCCTGGGCATTTTACAAAGATCCCCTTCCTAAGAAAGCAAGGAAGGAAAGCAGGTGGGAGAGCATGCATGCGTTTGGAGCCTTCCCGTGTGTTTTGCAGAAGCTCTCCTGCCAAAGTGGGGAGGGAAGAAAGCCAAGTCGCTTTTCCAGCAGAATTTCAGATATATCTATCTGAGCTAAATGGAGATATTTTGTACCACACAGAAGTCCGTTGGCTGAGTCAACGGAGAGTTCTGAAACGTTTCTATGAATTCCAGAGGTTTCTGCTTTTCTGCTTTTAAAAAGCAAAGATGTACCAGAGCTCAGAGATGAAGAATGGAACTGGCACTTTGCTTTTCTGACAGATGTAACAGTTTGAATGAGCAACTTCAAGGAAAGGAGAAGCTTATCTGTGATATGCATTCACATGTGAAAGCATTTGAAGTAAAATTGGACCTCCTCACTAAGCAAGTGAAGGAGGAAAATTTCTGCCATCTCCCTACTACTCAAAAGCTATTGGATGAAAATCCAACAGTTGCATTCCCAAACAATAAGTGTGTGGAATCACTGGAAATGTTGCAAAGGGAGTTTCAAATTAGATTTAAAGAGCTTCATGCACATTGTGCTGTCCAGACAGTTTAGAGTTAATGGGATTTGGGATAGTTAGTTAGGAATTGAGGGAATGCATCATGGTAAATGTAGTTAAGGTATCCTGGCAAATGTAGTCCATATCTTGTGGTTACATCTGTAGTCCTGATTGGTCACTAAATTGACCCTTGTTTGTGGAGTTGCTCTGTTCTGCTTATTACTCTTTGGATGGGTGTAAAGCAGACAGAGCAACTCCACAAAACATCCATACAAAGTTTTTTTTATTGGTTCATCGGGCATCCTTATCAACTCACAGTTATGACGAGGTTCCTCTTAATGTCCAATCCTTTGCATATCTGCATTATGGTGTAGAAAGATAATAAACTCTCATCCCCATGATGATTGAAGCGGCTGCATGGTAAAGGATTGAGGCAAGAGTGAGGGAACCTCCCCCAACCCAACAAGGATCAATTTAGTGACCAATCCAGATTACAGAAGTGACCACATGACATGGAGTACATTTCCCAGGATAACTTAACTACATTTACCATGATGCATTCTCTTAAGGGGACAGCTCTCAATTCCTAACTAACTATCCCAAATCCCATTAACTCTGAACTGTCTGGACAGCAAACACATGAACAGGACATACAGCTTTTCCTGAACCCATTTTCTGTTGATATTGAAATTGTTGACCAGTTTACCAAATGGAACTGGCTGAACTACAGAATTGTGACTCTCTAAAAGACACATTCAAATTAAGCAGCTTTACTAATTTCTATGCATCTCTCCCCTCTGAGACATATCTTAATTCCAGAAATCATGTACTCAAAATGGTAAGCATCTTTGGCAGCACTTATGTCTGTGAACAGACTTTTTCCAGAATGAAACACCTGCAATCTCCAACCAGATCCAGATTAACTGATGAACACTTTCATCACTTGCTACGACTGGCAGTGACAAATATGGAACCAAACATTGACTTTCTCATCAGCCAAAAGCAGGCCCATACTTCCCATTGAATTAGTAGTAGATTTATGTTGGTTAAAATTGTTCATTTTAAATTTAAATATTGTATTATTTCATATATATTTTTGCAGTACAAATAAAGATATGTGCAGTGTTCATAGGAATTTGTTCATGCTTTTTTCAAACTATAGTCTGGCCCCCAAAAGTCTGAGGGACCATTATCCCTCCTTAATGCACCATTGGAGGTTGGGGTGTGTGTGTGTTGATTCTTGCCTTCTTCCTCCTGCTTCCAATGTCTCTCAATGCCCATCTTGGGAGTTTTAGTTACAGTCTTAATTGGTACAGTTCTCAGTCTGGTTTATTGTGTGGTCATCTGAAACATGATCAGGAGGTTTTTTTTTAAGGAAATCCTGTTTTGTTTTATTCTTTTTTAATGGCCTATTTTAAGGAGCCTGAAACTGCTGTTGCAATGAAGTTAGGCAAATAGCAAGAAAGTTTGCATTCTTTTTCCCTTTTGAGGTGGGTATTAAGTAAATAGATTTCTTAGGTTGAGCAAGTACAGCTTGGGAAGGACAAAGGCAAAATGGACTGCTAAATTGGCCATGCACACCCAGTCACATGACCACCCAGCCACACCCACCTATCCACACCCACCTAGTCACATGACCACCAGGCCATGGCCACCCAGCCGGTCCAGCCCCCCAACAATCTGAGGGACCATGAATCGTCCTGATTAAAAAGGTTGAGGACTCTTGCCTTAGATGAAGGAATAGAAGGGCAACTGAACAAATTTGCAGGTGATACTAAACTGTCAGGAATAGCTAACACCTTAGAATAAGCTCAAGATCCAGATGGATCTTGAGAGACTTGAACACTGGCCCTATCTAACAAAATGAAATTCAATGTAGAAAAAAGTAAAGTCCTACTTTTAGTCAAGAAAAATAAAAGTACACATATAAACTGGGGAAAACAGGTTTAGTAGCAGTAACTGTGAGAGGGATCTTGGAGTCCTAGTGAACAACCAGCTAAATATGAGCCAGCAGTATGCAGCGGCAGCCAAAAAAGCCAACGCAATCCTAAATTGCAGTAACAGAGGGATACAATCGAGATCAAGTGAGGTACTAATACTACTAATAAAGCCTTAATAAGACAATACCTAGAATGCTGCATCCAGTTTTGGTCACCACCCTATAAAAAAGATGTTGAGACTCTAGAAAAAGTGAAGAGTAGAGCAACCAGGATGATGAGGGGACTGGAAGCTAAAACATACGAAGAACGGTTACAGGAACTGGGCATGGCTAATGTAGGGAAGAACCACAGGAGAGCAGTCTTCCAAGATTTGATGGGCTGCCCCAGAGAGGAGGAAGGGGTCAAGCTATTTTCTAAAGCAGTTGTAGGCCAGACAAGGAATACTGGATGGAAACTGAATGAGTGTGTCAGCTGGTGCTCCATTCAAAATCCAAGAAAGAAATACTTAGACTCCTTTAATCAGAGAAAAGATATCTTTTACTGGAAATCAAGTGGTAGCAACAAAAGAATTCTGAATCTGAGAAAATGGACGTGTAAATCACATATACAAAGTAATGGCAACGTTCCCACCTCCAATAGTTCAATTGGCTCATCCAATTAAAAGTTGTGTATATCATCATGTGGGCATCTCCAGGTGGTGATGAGGCCTCTGTCCATTGACCCTGACATATTTTGATAAAGAATTGCAGCTGCATCATTACCTTTGCTGTCTGTTTATTGTATATGGCTTATATTGCTTGAATAAATTTTCTGGCAAAACCCATCTGTTCCAATAGTAATAACATAAATCTCCAGTTCACGTTATCAAATGCCTTTTGAGTATCTAGGAATATCAAAGCCATTTGCTTTTCAGGGTGAGCCTCATAGTATTCCAAGGTATCCAAGATTACTCTCATGTTATCTCTGATTTGTCTCTTTGGCAGAAATCCATTTTGATCTGGATGGATAAAATTATTTAAATATTTTTTAAGTCTTTCTGCTAAAATTGAAGCAAAAATTTTATACTCTGCATTCAATAAAGAAATAGGTCTATAGTTCTTAATTTGCAGTGGGTCAGCCTCTTCTTTTGGAATAAGTGTAATATAAACCTCTGACCATATTTTGGGTATCATCTTCTTTGACATAACTTCATTCATAACTTCTAACAATGGGATGCTCAATGATTCTTGAAATGTTTTATAGAATTCTGCTGGAAGCCCATCTGGACCTGGTGTTTTCCCATTATTTTGTTTCTTAAGTGCTTCATTTAATTCCATCATTGTTATATTACTTTCTAACATTTCTTCAGTCTCATTAGGTATCTTCGGTAAGTTAGCATTCTGTAGATACTGTTTGACTTTTTCCTTATCAATATTCTCTTGTTTATATAGTTGCCCATAGAAATCTCAAATAATTTCCTTTTTCTCCTTATTGCCATAACAAACTTGGCCTTGATCATCTATTAGCTTCAATATTTTTCTTGATTCCTTCTCCTTTCTCAATTTATATGCTAGCCATCTACCTGGTTTATTTGCATCTTCAAAATAATTCTGTTTAGAATTTCTATTTTTCTGTGCCAATTCTTCTTTCTCTATTAATTCCATTTTATGTTTAATTACATCCAGCTTCAATTTAATATCTTTTTTCTGTGGTGTTTTCTGTAATTCTTTTTCAAGTCTCTTATACTCATCTTCCAAGGCCTTAGAAGCCTGCCTTTTCCTAGTATTCTTTTTTCTTGTATAATCTATTATCAAACCTCTAGCATATGCCTTCATTGTATCCCAAACATTCTGCATTGAAGTATCTTCTTTTTTATTTTCTCTAAAGAAAAAAGCCAGTTCCTTCTCCATCCGTTGTATAAAATCTTTTTCCTTTAAGATAGTATTGTTTAATGTCCATCTCGATCTTTTTTTTTGTCCCTTCCATTTAATTGTCATTGGGCTGTGATCTGCCCAAGTACTTGTTTCAATATTTGTTTCTTGAATATTGGATATTAATTCTGTTGATATCCAAATCATATCTAATCTGGACCATGATAAATGTCTATTTGAATAAAAAGTATATTGTTTAGCTTTAACATTTCTTTCTCTCCAAATATCTTTTAAAGTTAATTCATCTGTCATTTTAAAAAAAGATTTAGGGAGAGTCTTTCTATTTTGCTTTGTTGTTGTTGCTATATAGTCCAATTTATTGTCCACAATTCCATTAAAGTCTCCCATCATAATTATATTAACATAGTCCAGTCCAATTATTTTCATGTGTAGTTTTTTATAAAACCCTTCTTGTTTATCATTCGGAGCATAAATTGTAATCAAGAGTATTTTTATATTATTGTCCATTATTTCCACCATTAATACTCTTCCATCTTCATCTGTGTAGATCAGTTTTGCTGGGATAGCCTCTTTAATGTATAGAACCACTCCTCTTTTCTTACATTGAGTCAAAGAAGTAAATATTTTCCCGAATTTTAGCTGTACTAACAATTGTTCATGTTATTTTTTAATATGAACTTCTTGTAGACAAATTATATCAAATTTTAATTTCTCCAATTTATAAAAGGTTTCCTTTCTTTTAACAGCTGAATTGAGTCCATTTGTATTCATTGTAATCAGTTTTTTTTCTTCCATGATTATGCTTTATATTTAGGTCTAACAGCTCTCGTGGATCTCACTTCACGCTATTCTTTACTGTCCACCTGTCCACCTACTGCATCTTTCTCCTTTTCAGTCTCCAGTTGTTCCTCTTGAAACTCAATTAATGAGACCTCTTTCTCTGCCTCCTCTTCACTCCTTCCAAAAAATTCTGCATGGAAAAGTTCTGCTTTCTCAATTGAATCAATTCTATGTCTCTGCTCTTGCCATGTAAACATTAATCCTTCTGGAATCATTGGTCAGAAATTGATATTATCTTCTCATCTCTCTCACTCTTCTGGGTATTTGTTTTAAAACCACAATCTCTTTGCCTTTGTATTTCAATGTTTCCTCTCTTACCACTTGTAGTATTTGTGTTTTAATGGATTTTTTGGTAAATCTAATGTGGACTTCCCTTGGTAATTTATTTCTCATCGCATATCTTGTATAAACTCGATATACCTCATCTACTCCATCCATCATCTTTTCCTCTGTAATTTCCAAAGCATCCGCCAAAATTTCTATCATTATCGCAGCCAAGTTTTCTCCTTTTTCTTCTTCTATATTTTGAAATCTGAGATAAAATTCTGACCTTTCCATCTCCCACCTCAACATCCCACTTTTATCTTGTTCAACCACTGTTAATCTATTGTCAATATTTCCAATCTTCTCCTCTCTTTGTTTGCCTTCTTCCTCAATTTTTTGGAATCTCTCCTCATACTTCACCATCATTTGTTTAATATTTTCCACTTTTTCATCAGTCTTCTCTATTCTTTGTTCAATAGTGTCTGTTTTTATCTTGAGATCTTGAATTCCTTGCATAATCATCTGTAAAGTCACTTTTTCTTGTTCTTTATCTTGCTTCAACATTGTCTGAATTAAACGTTGTCCTCCAGCTGGTGGCAGAGGTAGAAGTAGAAACGCCAGATGATATTGGTTTCCTGCTCATTTTAATGCTTCAAAAGCTTCAAATTCTTTTTAGCTTTTAATCCAACTGGTAGAATAGCCAATTATAATCCAAAATGGAAAAATCCAATAGTAAAAAGCCCACAACCAAAGAAGAAAAAAGGAGAAAAAAGGAAGAAGAAAAATCTTCAGGTTCTTCTAGACCCTAATCCAATTACGAAGTAGTCCACCATAAAAAATGAAAAATAGAAAGAAAAAAACCCAAAAAAATAATAATATTAATTAAGAAGAAAGAAAACAAAAATAAAGAAAAAAAGAAGTAATTCCTTCAGGTTCTTCACACCTTAATCCAATTGGGAAGTCTCAAAAATCAAAAAGAAAAAACAGAGTGATCCAAAAACGTAGATAGAAAAAGCAAAAGGATCCCAGTAAAGAGAAAAAAGAAAAATAAAGAAAAAACTCTGAGGCTTTCCCTTTGAAATAAAAAGCAAAAATAAGAATATTACTAGAATTAAAATTTACAAAGAGGCTGGTGAGTAGGAGTATCACAAGTAAAAAAAAAAAAAATAAGAAAGCACACTGCACTTTATTTAGTTGTCCAAGGCTCTTATTATGACTCTCTCCTCCACTAGCTTCAAAGCCAAGCCTCAAGTCTTAAAATATTGATAAGAGTCTAGGAGAACACCTGTAATAATATTTTGCTGTGCTCTCCCTCTATCTTATCACATTGAAATGTCCTTGAGAAGGAGTCTTCTTACAGTTCTCTCCAATTCAAATAAAATATTTTCAAGCCTCTAGTTGGCAGTGTTACAAAGTTTCTTAATACTCTTTTCCCCCCCCAGCCAGAAAAAAAAAATTATAAAAAGAAAAAATAGCCAAAGGGAGCCTCTATCCTAAAAGAAAATTAAAAAAATCAAAAGGAGCATAAAAATATATGTAAGAGAAAATTCAGTCCGGTTACCTACAAAGTCACACTAAAGTCCCCCCCCCCAAAAAAAAAGTAAGGAAAAAAAAAAACCAAGCCTCAATTTGACATCACTTTAAAAAACGCCGCTCATACAGTTTTTGTCAAAAAAAAAAAAAAATCTCACAGGTTTCTTCTCTATTCAGGGTGTCCTTTCAAATCTCATCAAATTTACAACAAAAAAGAAGTTTCTCACCCAGCCGACACACTTTCACTTCCAGCACTTCCTTCCCGGAGCTGTCCCGACTTCAGCAGCTATGGAGGCTGCCTCTCCGCTGCCAGCAAAAGGACTTCTCCTGGATCAAACCAGGGGTTTTGCGATATCCCTGGGATCCTGGGACAGTGCCCTACACAATCGCCATCTCTACAGGACAGTTTAGGTCCGTTAGGACCGACCAGGGGTGAAAATATCAGCTGCGATCTCTGAGCCCCAAGATCGCAGCTGTATCGCCGAAATGAAGCTCCACCTTACAGACTTTATTAATATAAGAAAAGGCACAAGACAAGGATGTCCCCTATCTCCTTTGCTATTTGTGTTGACTTTGGAAGTGTTGAATAGAAATATTAGGGATGATAAAAGCATAAAAGGAATGAAAATTAAAAAGGAAGAATTCAAACTACAAGCCTTTGCTGATGACTTAGCTTTTATTCTGGAAGATCCGCTAGAAACAGCTCCAAAGTGATTGGAAAAGATAGAGACATATGGTGAGGTGGCTGGTTTGAAAATAAATAAAGATAAAACAAAGATCTTGACAAAGAACATGCTACTGAGACAAAGAGAAGAACTGGCAGACCTGTTGAAAATCCAAGTTACGAATAAGGTTAAGTATCTGGGGATATATTTGACAGCAAGATGTAGCACATTAAAAGAGAATAATTATATTAAACTCAAACAACAGATAGCTACAGATTTGAAGAAGTGGGAAAACTTGCAATTGTCATTAATAGGGAGAATTTCAACAATTAAGATGAATATTTTACCCAGAATCCTATTTCTGTTTCAAACAATACCAATTAGGCTTGGAAAAGACTATTTTGAAGATTTAAATAAAATTATGTTGAAGTTTATATGGCAAGGTAAGAAAGCGAGAATAAAGCTAAAGCTTTTGTAAGATGCTAGAATTAGAGGAGGTTATGGCCTGCCCATTTGGGAATTGTACTATCAAGCTGCAAGTTTGATGTGGGTCAAGGAATGAATAACATTAAGAAAGACTAGATTGTTGACATTAGAAGGTCATGATTTGCTGTTGGGTTGGCATGCTTTTTTATGGTATAAGGGAACTAAAACACAGAGTTATTTTAGAAGACATTATATACGGGAGTCTTTGTGGTTAAACTGGGAGAAGATAAAAAGACAATGTTATTTGAAAATCCAGTTTGGTTATCGACTATTGAAGCATTTTCCTATCCTATAATTTATAAGAAGGAACAAACAGTTAGATATGGGGAACTCTTGGATGAAAAGGGTGAACTTAAATCAATTCAAAATTTAGAGGAACAAAGAATAAAGATAAATTGGTTTTCATATGCGCAAATACACTCAAGGTATGATGAAGATTCTAAAATGGAGGGATTCTATGATAAACAGACTGATCTAGATAAGATCTTGATGGCTACTGATAAGAAGGTGATTAAAAATTATATGGTTATTTACTGGGAATTAAATTAGAGGAAGAACAAGTTAAAGAAACTATGATTGTTTGGGGGAAGAATTTGGGATATGGGATTGATTTAGAGAAATGGCAAAAATTGTGGTCTCAAAATTATAAAATGACAATGTCAACAGCATATAAAGAAAATTTGTATAAGATGTTTTACAGGTGGCACTTTCCCCCGACAAGAATAGCAAGAATGTTTAAGAACAAATCTGAAAAATGCTGGAAATGTCATCAGATACCTGGCTCATATTACCATACGTGGTGGACCTGTGAGGACGCTAAAAAATATTGGACTAAAATTTGCATGTGGTTGGAAAAAATGACAAAGAAACATATAGATTTGAAACTGGAGTTCTTTTTATTGGGAATCTTACCAGATACATACAGTAAAGACTTGAAATATCTGATTGTAAATGTATTAACAGCGGCTAGAATTGTATTTGCTAAAAATTGGAAGAGTGAGAAAATATCATTAGAGGAAGAAATTATTAAGAAAATATTGGAATGTGCTGAGATGAGTAGGTTGACATTTGAAATTAGAGATCAAGAGGATAAACAATTTTATGAAATTTGGGGTCTTTTTTATCAATGGCTAGATGACAAAGTATGATAATAGAATATTTAGAATGTTAGACAGCAAGGAATATCTTTATTTTTTCTTTCGCCTTTGTTATTTGACATTATATTTATAAAGTGTTTTTAGGATAGATTTGGTATGATTATATGATTTGTTATAGAATAAATTATTTAAAATATTGTTATCTCAAAAAGCATGAATGATTAAAAGTATAGTCAAATGATTTTTTAATAGCGATATTAGAATGTATAAGTTTGGATTGACAATATGAGTTGTTATGTAACATAACTGTAATTGAAACTACAAAATGAATGCACAAAACTGATGAACCAACCGACACACTGTATGTACATAAGAGAGTCGATGTTTTAATGTTTTGTTTGTCTTGTTTGTTTGTAGAAAACCAATAAAATTCTTTAAAAAAAAAGAGTTGCAGCTGCACATAGCATAGAAACCTAAGCAAGAATCTCCCCCCCCCCCGCTTATACAGTTCTGGTTTGTAACACCTCCAGCTCACTTCCCATAACCATTCCCCTCTCCTCCCCCCATTACTTATGACAGCCAAAAGATGAAAAGCAAAGGGAGAAAATCTTGAAGACTGACATTCGGCCCTCCTGCAAAAGAGATGTTAGTCCTAAAAAAGATAAAAATAAAAGGTAATAGAAAATATACATGTGACACCATCATACTAATTTTTAGGGTTTATCAGGATTTAGTACGAAAGGCACTGATAAGCTTAGGAGCTCTAACATCCTTCTCATTCACCCACTCAGCCTGGGAAGGAGGAAAATGTTTCCAAACAATCAAATATTGGAATTGACCCCTTCATTTTCGAGAATCCAAAATTTCTTTAACTTCAAAATGTTGTTCACCTTCAATTAGCAATGGTATAGGGGAATCAACCTGAGTTGGTCTCAAGTTGGAGGTATGTTCAGGTTTTAATAAACTAACATGGAAAACAGGGTAGGTCCGTCGAAGAGTTTTAGCTAATTTCAGTTGGACTGCCACAGGGTTCACAATGTGTTCAATTGAGAAAGGCCCAACATACTTAGGTCTAAGATTTTTTGACTTTTGTGTGGTCTGCAAATATCTGGTGGATAAAAAGACCTTGTCACCCACTTGATATGGTTTTTGTGGAGTTCTCTTTTTATCTGCAAATTTTTAATGAGCTTGATGAGCATCATCTAATGCTTTACGGGTAACCGGCCAGGTAAGCTGGAGTTGTGTTATCCATTCATCTAATGACTGAATGTTAAGTTTCTCCCATGGAAGCTTGGGTATGGGTACAAAGTCTTGTCCCGAAGCCACTTTAAACGGAGTAAACCCAGTACTACTATGTACCGAATTATTATATACCACCTCAGCGAATGGCAATAGGTCAGCCCAATTATCTTGCTGATAATTTATATAACATCGAAGATATTGTTCCAATACTGAGTTAGTCCTCTCACAAGCCCCATTGGCTTTTTGGTGGTGGGCAGAGCTTAAGCCCTGGGTGGAGCCTATTAACTTCAGGAACTCCTTCCAAAAGTTTGAGGTAAACTGGACACCCCTGTCTGAGATTATGCATTCAGGAACCCCATGTAACCTGTAGACATGTAAAAAAAACAGTTTAGCCAATGTTTTTGCAGATGGGATTTTCGGACAAAGTATGAAATGTACCTGTTTGGAAAACAAATCAGTTACTACCCAAATAACTATATTCCCTTCACTTTCAGGTAATTCCATTATAAAATCCATAGAAATTTCCTTCCATGGAGCCGTTGGTCTAGCCACATTTTGTAGTAAACCTACTGGTTTACCAGGAGGCCATTTGGCTGAGGCACAGATAGGACAACTAGCTACATAAATCTCAATGTCCTTTTTCAAGGTAGGCCACCAAAATTGCCTTTTAACCAAGTATAAGGTTTTCACAAATCCAAAATGTCCAGTGGCTTTAAGAGTAAAGCTTGCTGGCAACTTCCGGTTTGCGTGGCTTCGGAGCAGCAGGAATTCGCGACAGCTCGCGATTCCTGCTGGCTAGCTGCCGAGGTACCCCCGATCCAGATGGGTCAGGGGGTTATGGCTGCCCTGTAGGGACAGCTGAAGATAGAGGGGAGCCGGTTAGGGAGGTGGGGGCATCGCAGACCCCCCCCTTCTCCGGGAAAACCCCTTTTTCCCAAGGCGGTGGAGCGGCGGTCAGCAATGGCCGCCACGAAGAAGCCAGCAACCGGGTAAGAACTGTGCTGGAGGAAGTGTGAAAAGTGAAAGTTCTGTCTGAGCCGGGTCAAGTAACAACTTTTAAATCTCCTGGAATTGAGCTGCTTGTTGCTGGAGGATACATTGTATCCCTAAGAAGATCGAAAGCGGCGGAGAAGCTGTTAAAGGGAACTTTTTTTTTTTTTTTTTTTTACTCTCTCATCCCACGGAAAAAGCAGAAATATTTGGATGTATTAGACACTGAAAGTGGATTGCTTTGAAAGCTAAGCTAAGAGACAAAGGGATTTTTGGACATTGAAAAATTTAAGAAATTGGAAAATCTCTGCTGGAGGTATGGATTTTTGATTATTTAAAATTGTTATTGCAAGTGGGAAGGGAGAAAGAAAAATTGGAACAGAAACTGAAAAAGGAGGAGACTGTCTAGAACGTCTTGGTGGATCCCAAAAGAAGATATATGGTAATTGGACCTCTTTGACCAAAAATTAATTTGGAAAGAGAAAGAGAAGAAGGAAGAAAAGTATTAACTTTTGGAACTTTTTTCTTTTTTTCCTTTTTTTAATTGCTTTTGATCTGTCTTGGATTAAAAATACTTGTGGTTGTTTTGGAAAAAGTTTCCCTTTTCATAATGGCATTCTCTGTGGATAAACTAGAGATTGAATATCAAAAATATAAAAAAGAAGATACTTTGGGCGCTTTGTTCCAATTCTTAGAAATGGCGTTATGTTCCTTAGAAAAGTTGACGCAGCAGAAGGACTGGGACAAGGAAGAAGAGGAAAAAGAAGCCATCTTTGATGAACAATGGGTTCCTTCCGGAGAGGAGGAGAAAAAGGATAAGAAAAAGGGGTTTTTAAGAATTATAAAAACAACCAAAAGAGAGAAAAATGAGCGAAGAGATGGAGGCAAGGTTAGAAAACAAAAGAAAAGGAGCAAGAAAAGCGAAGGGAAAAAGCAAAGGGGTAGAAAGGGCAAGGAGAAGAATAAGCAAGAGAGAAAAGGGGGGAGGAGAAGCCTTAATGGGGGGAAGCAAGATTTAAAGAAAAAAAGTTTATTTAGAGACAATGGGTGAATTTAATTTAGACTAAAAGAGGGATTCTGGAGGGTATTTAAGAGTGTGTTTTTATATGTATGTATATTTAGAATAAAAAATTTATTATGTAATTTTAAGAATTTTTTAAACAGAATCCCAAGAAAGATTTATATGTAGTATTTTTAAGTTAGGTAATGTGTTATAGATGCAACTCCAATTGGTTTACAGGAGAAGTATAGTAAAAGAAAAAAGATGAATGGATGTTTGGAAATAGAACAGACAAAGAATGTTGTTGAAAATGGTAATAATGGAAGGATATATATGCTTTTTTTTTTGATTTTGTATATTGATAAAAGGCAATAAAATTTTAATTGATAAATAATTTGGATGGAAAAGAGAAGTAGGGATAAGATATGAAGTTAATATTATATGAAATATTGATATTATAATCTGGAAATGTTATGTTTTATTGGTCTATCATTATTATTTTTTTTTAGAAAAGAATTTATAAGCTGTTATGCCTTGATTTTGTGTGCATTGATTTTAGAAAACTGATAAAAATGGTTTTTATATACATATATAAAAAAGAAAATGATAATAAGATATAGAAGGAGACTTAGGTTGAATATGATGTTTGAATTTGTGTCTGTGTAAAGAGTTTTTAACCCGGGAACAGACAACCTTCAGAAAAGATCTTGTAGTTTTGTCTATGTTTTGTGTTTGTATGTTTGTGTATTATGCTTATGATAAAACTAACAAAATTTGTTTTTTATTAAAAAAAAAGGAAAAAAGAATCAATAAAACCTTGGAGGAATGTTAGATGAGAATAATTTAAACAAGTCAGAAAGAAAAGAATATGATGATTATAAAATGGATAAATATGGAAGAGAAATGAAATTGAATTGGAGTAAAGAGAAATAATGAGAAACTTGATGAAAGATATTTGCGTGTCCATATGGGGATGGGATAAATTGGAATTATGTTGTATAAAAATATTGTTTTGTTTGACTTGTAAGGATTTACAATATTAAGAGGTTTTATGTGTTTATGTATTTAATGGTTAATGATGTGTTGTTTTATCTTTAAAATTAATAAAAATTTGTTTCAAAAAAAAAAAAGAGTAAAGCTTGCTGTAATATTTGGTTTCTCAGCTTCGCTGGCACATATAATTTGGCCCCCACCCATGCCAATCCATCTCTAACCATACAGTTATTTGAGTGAGCAAGGAACCAATCATCAAGTTTTAGAGTGTCTCTTAATTGTGCAGTCAAATCATTTGATAAATCAACCTCCTTCTTTTTCTGGGCTCTGGTAACCACTGGAGCTGTCAACTGTTTGGTTGGGACAATAGGCCGTATCACTTCTTGGCGATGTGATAAGTGAAATAATGTAATGCTACTTTTGCTTCTGTAAATTTGCTTACGCTTAGAGTTGCTTACAAAAGCATGTATTTTGTAACCTTCCGGAAGATAAGGATTAGAACAATATGAACCATTTTGTATACGTGTGTGTTTCAAAAGCAGCGCCAGTACTGATAGGGGAACCATCAACAAACAGTTGGTGGTCTGGGGAATGTTGATGGGCAATAAGTGTCCCTGGAAGGTGTGAGGTTTGATGACGTCTGTGAACCAAGCCCTCGTACGATGGGGCAGGGAAATTAGGGTATAAGTATGCTGTGCAAAGTGTGCTCGGGGTTCCATCCAGCTGCCTTGGATGTGAACCCGCTTCTGCAGAACCGCAATAAAACCAGAGAGAAAACTCAGATCCGTGTCGTGTCAGTCTCTCGTACGAGTGCAATCTCACAATTTGGCGCCCAACGTGGGGCATTCCACGGCGATCCTCGGTGTTCTGGGGACTGGTGAGTAGTGGCCACTCCGTCTCGTTTAGAGACATTCCCACTCCCCATTGATCGAGAGGTCCCAGGAATCTCCAATCCAAAAACGAAGTTTCGGAGAAATCGAGAGAAAAAGGACGGACTGAGTGAAGGTACCTTGTGAATGGTGATCAGGGATCACGAGAAAACCTGAGTCGGGGACGCCCGCACATCCGCATACCTGAACTGACGACAGGTCCCGGAGTGATCAGGTAAATTTGTTCCTTTTTAAAGAGAACGGGGTTTTTGTTGATAGAAAGGTGTCCTTAAAATTTTCTCAGGGAGAAAAGTCCAGCGCCTGCTGGAGGACAGGTCTGGTGACGAGAATGGGGAAAGGACAAAGTAAGAGGTTATTAGAAACCTCGGGCATAGACAAGATAGAAGAGAAAGAAGGCAGAAAACCTATTCCGGTAGATTCGCCTTTGGGACAACTGCTGCACCAGTGGTTCTCCCCGAATCTAAAATATTATACCCGGAATCTGGAAAAGAAGCACATGATTTACTTGTGCAAATACAGGTGGCCAAAATATCCTCTTGTGGATCCAAAATTTCCCTACCATTGGGCACCGGAGGGAGAACCCAGTACATACTGGATGAATCAATTGAAGGATTATTTATTGGCTCATAAATTAACCGCCGAGATACCGTATTTAGAAGTATGGTATCACGTTGAATTTGAAGGACCCAGCCCGCCACCGGCTGATCAATTTGTGTCCAAAATTAAAGATCCGGAGTCTGACGATGAGTTTTATCGTCCTCCAGCGATATACGTTCCTCCGCCCAATCAGCAGGAAGTATTAGCAGCAGCGGCAGCGGCTCCATTACCTCCCTCCCCGCCGCCGGCACATCATGCACGTTTGCGGAGAGAACTAAGAGATTTGGAACAGAACGTTCAGAACTTTCCTTTTCCACCGGCACGGCCGGCACACGCTTATCCCTTGTGTGAAGTGCCAAATGGTCTGAACGCTCTGGGCCAGCCCGTGGCTATGTATGCTATTCAACCTATGAGGCCTGGGGAACTGAGAGAATTGAAACAATCACTTCCCCGTCTTCATGAGGACCCACAGAAAGTAAGCTCAGAATTGGAACTATTTTTGGGGCCAAATGATTACACTTATGAAGAACTGATGTACATTTTGGGGCACCTATTTAGCAGAGAAGAAAGAGATCTGATTAGACAAGGAGCAATAGAATATTGGCGAGTATTGCAATTGGGAAATAACCAAGCAGTTGCTGGGGATGTTAAGTTTCCCTTGGCCCCTCCCAATTGGAATATCCAAAATGCAGATCATAGACAAAACATGAAAGATCTGAAGACAATGATAATTGAGGGAATTAAAAATGCAGTACCACAGGGTCGAAACTTAACAAAAGCCTTCGAGATAAGTCAGGGAAAAGATGAGTCCCCAGGGGATTATTGTGCTAGGTTAAGACAAAGCTTGGAGAAATATTCAGGGGTAAGATCAGACACGCCTGCGTTTGAATCTATGTTAAAAATGCAGTTTGTGGCGGGAGCTTGACCTGATATTCAAAAGAAGATTCAGAAGATAGATAACTGGGGGGCACAGGGGATTACTGAGTTGATTCGAAATGCCCAACAAACTTTTGTGAATAGGGATGTGATTAAAACCAGACAGAAATCTCAAATGATGTTGGCAGCAGTACAGAGCGCTGCTAAAAATGAAGTGAGAAAATCAGGAGAAAAGGATCAACCGAGGAAAGAGGCGTCTGGAGGAAGGGGTAGAGGATTCCCTCCCAGAGGGAGACCTTTTAGAGGGAGAGGGATGAGCACTAATAGAGTAGGTATGGATCGTAACTGTTTCAGGTGTGGCAAGCATGGTCACTTTGCACGCGAGTGCCAGAACAGTCACCCTGAGAGAAGTTACGCTCTATATGAAGATTAGGGAATTTCCGGCTCCTTTAAAAGGACCTACGGGGAGCCACTGGTAAATATAAAAGTAGGTCCAGACCGTCAGGAACTAACTTTCCTGATAGACACAGGGGCAAGTCGTACCTCGGTATGCGAGCCCATAAATGAAAGGATGAAAGGAAAAGAAACTATTCTGGTAACTGGAGTGAGTGGGAAGCAAAATAGAGTGAGAGTTTTGGAAGAGGTAGAAATGAGTATGGATGAGATAGAAGTTTGTAGTAAGGTGTTGTATATACCAGAGTCAGGAGTGAATCTGTTGGGGAGGGATCTCATGCCAGCGTTTGGATTCCAGTTGAGAGATAATAGTGGGATAAGAATGTGTGTTCTGAAGGAAGAGGATGTAGAACGAATTCATGATGATGTTTGGGCAGATGGACAAAATGTGGGGAAGATGGAAATAAAACCTATCGAGATTAAGGTGCAGCCAGGGATTGTTAAAAGTTGGATGCCCCAATACCCAATGAGCAAGAAGGGTAGAGAAGGATTGAAGCCTGTAATTGATCAATTGTTACAGCAAGGATTATTGGAGCCCGAAGACAAATGGGAACCAGATGGAACTGTAATAGAGAGATTAGAAAAGGAAGGGTGCAGAAAAACAGAGAAAGGGGGGCGGCCTTTAGCAGCTTGGCCGTTCCAGAAGATACAAATTGATTACACTGAATTGCCACCTAGTGGTGGATGGAAATATCTGTTGGTAATTAAAGATCACTTAACAGGGTGGATAGAAGCCTTTCCCACTAAACAAGCTACCGCTTCCATGGTAACAAAAATTCTGCTAGAACAAATAATACCTAGATATGGCATGTTTGAAGTAAAGACTCCGATAGGGGCACACATTTTACACAGAAAATTCTTCAAGAGATAATGAGGGCTATAGGGGTGAGATGGGACTTACACACCCCTTGGCATCCTCAGTCTTCAGGGAAGGTTGAAAGGGGAAACTCAGAAATTAAGAAACACTTGACAAAATTACAGTTGGAGAATGGGTTACCTTGGACCAAAAACTTACCCCTAGCTCTGTTGAGAGTTAGGACTTGTCCAAGAAAGGACGTGGGGGTTTCACCTTTTGAAATGTTAATGGGTCGCCCTTACTTGACAACCTTTGGGGGACCTATACCTGAATTCAGGGATATGTTTGTGAGAAAATATTTGCAGACGCTGTCCAGGTCTTTATTATCTCTTCGTAAACAGGGACTTTTAGCACAACGACCACCACTAGTAGGAAGTCAACATCCCTATGAAGTTGGTGATTGGGTGCTTGTGAAGACTTGGAGAACTGAGAAATTGAAACCTAGCTGGGAAGGACCATATCAAGTACTCCTGACGACTGAGTCTGCTGTCCGGACGAAGGAAAGTGGATAGACTCATCATAGTCATGTGAAAGCAACTCCAGAACCTGAGAAGCCCTGGAGAAGTCACCCAGTGGAAGGACAACCCTTGAAACTGACTCTTAAAAGATAAAATCATGCGTCTGTTTCTGTGTACTTCAACTGTACTTGTGAATATTTTTGTCTTACAACAGGTTAAAGAAGCAGAAACCGGACAGTCTCAGCATGTTCAGAGAGCAGGGGATCTTGGAGAAGATCTCTGGGCAGACAATTGCTACATTAAAGATATAAGAGCAACAGCGAAAGGTCTAAATATTACTAATTGTTGGTTATGTATGCATTTGCCTGGGAAAGCTGAAAAAGGGGTTATTCTACATGGAGTACCTTTGACAAAACAAATGATGGCGAATGGAGGGGAACGTAAAAAGGAGTTTGGGAGAAATATGACCAGGAAGGTATTCCTTCAATTGCGAGAGACAGCTCATGTTTGTTTTAGAAGAAATACTACTGGGGGAATCTTCCTGGGAGATTGGGAAAGGTGTAATAAAACATTTATAATGCCCACAACATGTTTTAATACCAGTAAAACGAAATCCTATGACTGTACAAATGATCTTCAACCCTTCTATACATATTATTGTGAAATGTGTATGTATTTTGAGGACATGATCAATTGGACAAGGATTTCTAATGCTACTTGGGCCATGGATGACAGCAAGTGGTTGTTATGTGGGAAACATGCCTATAGAGAAGTACAAAAATTGTGGTCAGGAACTTGTACCATGGGGTTTGTGTTACCGGTAATATATAAATTAGATAACCTACCCAACACCCGAATCAGAAATAAAAGAGAGTTAGATTCCGGAGTAAATCCGGGATCCTGGTGGGGTGGTATGGGAAGAGCTCTAATTGCACCTCTAGGCATTGGGTTAAATTACCAAGACATTAAACAATTGAATAACTTCACCATCGCAATGTTTAATGACACCATAAAAAGTATAAAAATGATTAATGAAGAATTGTCCGAGGTTAGACAAGTTACATTGCAGAATCGCTATGCTTTAGACATAGTGCTTGCTGTGAAAGGGGGTGTCTGTGCCTTAATACATTCTCATTGCTGTACTTATATACACAATTATGAACCAAATATAACTAAAACTGTACATGAAATGGAGACCAGGATAAATGAATATCAGAAGCAGTGGGATGGTGATTCAGGATCATTGTGGGACATGCTATGGTCTTGGCTTCCCGATGGATCATGGTGGAAATCGATAATAACCACTCTAACAATTATAGTAGTAATTTTGGTTAGTTTAGGCTGCTGTATCCAATGTATTCCAAACTTAATAAATATGTGCATACAATCTTTAGGGGAAATTAGATTCACAAATAAAAAGAAAGAACTCATTTTATATAGTCAATCAGAAGAAATGTTAATGCAAGTTAGTAAAGATCTCTGTGCTTTTGAAACAAAGTGTAACCAGAAGAGGAGGGATTGTGATAAGTGAAATAATGTAATGCTACTTTTGCTTCTGTAAATTTGCTTACGCTTAGAGTTGCTTACAAAAGCATGTATTTTGTAACCTTCCGGAAGATAAGGATTAGAACAATATGAACCATTTTGTATACGTGTGTGTTTCAAAAGCAGCGCCAGTACTGATAGGGGAACCATCAACAAACAGTTGGTGGTCTGGGGAATGTTGATGGGCAATAAGTGTCCCTGGAAGGTGTGAGGTTTGATGACGTCTGTGAACCAAGCCCTCGTACGATGGGGCAGGGAAATTAGGGTATAAGTATGCTGTGCAAAGTGTGCTCGGGGTTCCATCCAGCTGCCTTGGATGTGAACCCGCTTCTGCAGAACCGCAATAAAACCAGAGAGAAAACTCAGATCCGTGTCGTGTCAGTCTCTCGTACGAGTGCAATCTCACAGCGAGCACTATTATATTGAGGTGTTGTGACTGAAAGGTTTGAGCCTGCTGTGAGCTTGGAGTCTGATGGAGCAGAAGACACAAGGTCGAGTGATGAGGAAGGCTTGGCATTGGAATTGGAGCCTGCTCTAATGAGAGACGCAGACGTGAGCCAGGAGGATGAGGGAGTGTTGGAAACCCCCTCCTCTCCAGAACCTTCCACTTCAATCATGCCTCAGGTGTCAGCAGCTGATCCACAGAACATACCAGAGTCCTTGAGTGATGACAAATGTTGGGTTGGTGCAAGGACTAGACATAGTTTGAGACGTCAAGCACAATTTGAAAAGAAACGTCAAGCCAGAGACCAATTAGAGAGACTGACACGCCCCTCCAGGGAATATAAGGAGGCGTGTTAGTTAATGGCCCTTGTCTGGATCAAACTTAGTTAATTACTGTGCAGCTTTGAAGAAGCCTCTGTTCCTGTTCCTGATTTATCTTCTTGCGGCTCGTTATCTCGGTTTGAAGACAGTTTCTGGGAAAGTTGCCAACGACGATTACAGAAACAAGTTAACTCTGTGGTTTCTGGTATTATTTGTTTGTGTTTATTTCTTTGGGACATTTGGACTCTCACTTGTGGCTACAAGTGAGACAGAATATAGATAAAGCATCCGCCATGAAGTTCTTCCCTCCTGGAATGTACTTCAATGAAAAATTAAAGCGCTCAAAGTACTGCACCCAGTGAACTTGCTTGGGAGACAGCTTCCGAGGTGTTTTCAAAGCCTCCAAATTTTTATGATCCATCCACACCTCAAATGGGTGTTTTGCCCCTTCTAAGAAATGCCTCCAGGTTAACAGAGCCCAGCGAATTACAAAAGCTTCTTTTTCCCAGATGGCCCATCTTCTTTCAGTTTCAGTTAGTTTATGGGAAATATATGCACACGGTTGCAGAGTCCCCATCTCATTTGCTTGTAGTAACACCGCCCCAACTGCTACGTCACTCGCATCGGTTTGGATTACAAAAGGAGCATCCATGTCCGGGTGCTTGAGTACTGGTTCAGCAGCAAACAGTCATTTCAGCTTTTCAAAAGCGGCTTGACATTCCATGGACCACTCCAGTGGTTTACTAGGTTTCGGTTTCACCTCCCCTTTGGTTTTTAGAAGATTTGTGATAGGCATTGCAATCTTTGCAAAAGCAGGGATAAATTGATGGTAAAACTTAGCAAATCCCAAGAAACTTTGAAGTTGCTTCCTGGTGCGGGGAGGGGCCCATTCCAAATGGCATGAACCTTCCCCAGATCCATTTTTATGCCATCATGTGAGATGCGATAGCCTAAATAGTCAACTTTTTCCTGGTGGAATTCACACTTGGACAACTTTGCATACAGCTCAGCAGCTCGAAGTTTTTCCAGAACTGACCGCACTAGTTTCACATGTTCATCACGAGTCTCCATGTAGATAAGAATATCATCAAGATAAACCAACACCCCTTTGTATAGATGTTCATGCAACACCTGATTGATCATTTACATGAATACTGCAGGGCCCCCCTGTAGGCCAAATGGAAGAACATTGAATTTGAAACAACCCATTGGGCAGTTAAAAGCAGTTTTCCATTCATCCCCTTCCTTAATTCGAACTCGGTAGTATGCTTCTCTCAAGTTGAGTTTTGTAAAAAATTTCCCTTTGGCCAAGTGGGCCAACATGTCCTTCATCAAGGGGAGGGGGTACACGTTCTCCACTGTAAAAGCATTGAGGTTTCTGTAGTCAACACATAAATGAAGAGAGCCATCTTTCTTTCCATGGAACAATACTGGGGCTGCTACCTGGGGTCTAGCAGGTTGGATGAAACCATGTTCCAAATTCTTATCGATAAATGACCGCAGCTCTTCTAGCTTCCATGGTGTCATCGAGTACAGTTTCAGTTTTAGGAGTTTCACCCCAGGTAAAATTTCAACACTGCAATCTGTTGAGCGATGGGGGGAAGCTCATCCGAGACCTTTTCACTGAATACCTCCTTTAAGTCCCAATATTCCTCTGGAATTTTCTCCTCCCCCTTCAGGCTCTCGGTGCCAGTGGAGGCCAGCTCAGTGGGATTCTTGAGTTTTGGTTGAGATCACCCCTCCCCTTCTGGTCGTTGGTCAGTACGTATGTGCAATGACCCTCTCCTCCAATCAATGTGGGGGTTCCATTTCCACAGCCAGGGCAACCCCAATATTAGGGGCTGCTCCATCCCAGGAGCCACAATAAAACACAAAGTCTCTCTATGCTTCCCCATTGTCATTTCTATTGGTTCCATTATGAAATGTGCAGGGCCGCCCCCCGCTACCGATCCATCCAATTGGCAAAAGGCTATGGGCATTTTTAAAGTCTTTAGCCTTAAGCCCATTTTCTCTACTACTTCCAAGCTGATTACTCACCTTGTGCACCCAGAATCTAACAAGGCCAGCATTTCCCCTTTGGCTCCCGACGTGGGTACCCTTCATTTCACTGGAATGGTCATAGGGCCCTTGTTTGGATTTACCAGTGAGTCGTCTTCCGATTCGGATTCACTCTCTTCAGAAGAGGTTGGAGTTCCCAGCTCCCCTCCTTTCAGAGGGGCGATCTCTATAACCTCCTCTGCTTTAAGCACCATTTTGCGAGGCTTTTCTGGGGTTTTTTCAGGTTTTCTTCCTCCTCCTGATGCCCCCTTTGGCTCTAGCTTGGCATGGCAGTCTGCAGCCCAGTGACCTTCCTTCCCACATTGGAAGCATGCAGTGGTCTTGGGTTTTGCTGCCATTCCTCCCTTTTGAGGTTTTAAGGCTTCTCGAGGGTTGGTGGGGCAGGATTTGCTCCAACCAAACCCCCCCCCCGGAGTCTGTTCTGGGTCAGATCAATTTCCACCTCTGCTGCCAGCACGTACCACAGCTGCAGCTCACTGGGGTCTCTTCTGGCAATACAGCTTTGATATACATCTTCATTCAACCCATCTTTAAAAGCTTTGAATAAAAAGCCTCGAATATGACACGCAGCTCTCTAAATTTCTGGGTGTAGTCGGCCACTGATCTCCGCCCCAGATTTATGATCTTCATCCTAATTCTGGCCTTATGTTTAGCAAGTGGATTTTCAAACCTGGCCTGCAGCGCAGTCATGAACAGGTCATAATTCATCAGCTGAGGGGCATGATTATTATGCAAAGTCACCATCCACTTTGCAGCTGTTCCCTCCAGAGCCCTGGTAACACATCTAACTTTGTCTGCTTCTGAGGAAAAATCACCTCCATATTCCTCCATATGGCTTCAGACTTGTGCCAAGAAGAATCCTAACTCCTTGGGATCCCCCCCATATTTTACTTCCAACGGAGGCACCTTTGGAGTTCTACATCTTCTGGCAATTACTCCCCCCACTGGGGCCTCCTGGGCTGCTGCTGTCTGTTGCGCTAGCCCAGGTTGATTTATGGGGGTGGCTGCTCTGCTTCTTCTGGCTGGGGCTGCCTCCCCCTCCTCTCCCTCATACCTTTGATCAGTTTGAGGTTCTCCAATAGCTTTATTTAGAAGATGCATGGCTTGAGTTATTAAAAAAAAAATATTTCCTTCTCTTGCCATGGCTCCTCTCTTCCACGCCGACGGGTAGTGGTCACTCCTAGAGGAGGCTTTTCCTCAGGATCCTTTCAGCCGTCTCCCAGGGACCATTTGGGTTTTACAGCTGTTTTTTTTGCCAAGACTTAATTCTGCTAACAAGTCAGCTTCCCCTGATTCCTCTAACAGCAGGAAATCTTGTCCTCCAGTCGCTCCCAGGTCTTCTTGGTTGCTGGCTGGATTTGACATTGTGTTCAGACTCCCTCAGAAGAAAATTTATTAATTCTCCAGGTGGGCTGGTAACATGGAGATTCAGAATAATGTCAGCTGGTGCTCCATTCAAAATCTAAGAAAGAAATACTTAGATTCCATTAATTAGAGAAAAGATATCTTTTACTGGAAATCAAGTGGTAGCAACAAAAGAATTCTGAATCTGAGAAAATGGGCGCGTAAATCACATATACAAAATGATGGCAATGTTCCCACCCCCAATAGTTCAATTGGGTCATCCAATTAAAAGTGGTGAATATCATCATGTGGGCATCTCCAGGTGGTGATGAGGCTTCTGTCCGTTGAACTTGGCATAGTTTGATAAAGGGTTGCAGCTGCGCATAGCATAGGATAGAAACCTAAGCAAGAGGTTGTAACACCTCCAGCTCGCTTCCCATAACCATATCCCCCTTCCTCCCCCCATTACTTATGACAGCTGAAAGATGCAAAGCAAAGGGAGAAGATCTTGAAGGCTGATAGAGAGATTTAATCTGGAAATTATGAGAATTTTTTTGACAGTGAGAACAATCAACCAATGGAACAGCTTGCCCTCAGAAGTTGTGTAAACTTCATCATTTGAGACTTCCAAAAAGAGGTTGGATTGCCCTTTTTCTGAAATGGTGTGGAGTCCTCTGCTTGGGCAGGGTAATTGGGCTAGATAACCTATAAAGTCCCTTCCAACTCTGTTAATCTGTAATCTGCTTCAGAATTAGGAAGGGGGAATGTCTTCAGAGACAAAATTAGGGAGAGGGGAGCATCTTCAAAGACAGAGCGAACTCTCCCAGCCGGTTTCAGCCTGACTCCAAGGCCGTCATGCCCTGAGAGTGAACTGTTATCTCTTCCCACTTCAGAGATTCTCAAAACAATCTTTCATCATCACATTGGCTGCTGGTGGACTTATTAGGCGGATTGGGCTTGGAGAAATGAAAGAATGCTGTTTGCTTTGTATGAGCTTTTTCAGATTTTACCTTGTTCTTCTGCAATCACTTCTCTCTCAGTAAAAGTTCTTTTGATTCAAATAAATGGATTGAGTGCCTTATTTTCCTGAGGGAGTATCTGAACCACTTCCTGACAGTGGGTTTCAAAACAGACATTTTCATCTTTCTTGAAGCACTTTCAGGCTAATGGTTTTGTCAAGGATTTGACCCAAAGTTTAGTCCAATAGAGAAGAAAATATATGGAGAGAGTGTAGCATAAGTTGTTCACCCGCATATTGAACACAAGAACATCTACATAGGCTGAGGACAGATTTGGTTTATTTTAAAAGGCAAATGGTTTGATCATTTATACTCTTTCCTCCTTTGTTCAACCTTTCGCAAATAAACCTTAATTCACTAATTTAGCTCTCCTGTCTAATAACATTTCTGGGTAGACGAGCTGAACTAAGTGTAAAGATTGCCTCTCCTCCTAACTCAAGAAAGTGAAGACTCTTGAAACTGAGTGTTTCAAAAAGAACTTTTTATTGAGCAGAGTGAAAGCAAATCATTCAAAGCAGAGTCTGGATTCACTTCTCAAGACAATTAGAATTAAGGCAGTAGAAACCCCTTCCTCCAGCCAGATGTGGATTCAGCCAATCCACATGTGTGAAGATGTTATTGTACTGGCTGCTATGAGAAACAGATAAGCAGGCATTCCCATGGCCATCTTCTGCTGGCTTTCAAAGTAAAACAACCCATATGGCCCTCCCGCCTAATACATTCCCCAAGAGGTGAGAAAATCTCAGGGTGCTCCGGCACCAGGGTACAAGTTATAAAGTAGCAGTTGTTACAGGCAATAGTAATGAATCAAATTCAAGCCCCCCTTCTCCCAAATGAATGGCAGTATTACTTTTAGGGATCTGACATTAAACTTCATCCAAGATAGATTTTTCATGGCAGCAAAGAATCTGAATGCATGACCAGCCAAAAGTAGGATGTCTTCTGCTGCCTAAAGCTTGAAGACAAATTCTCAGCAATCAGGGAACAGAAGATAATCACCAAGAACTATTTTTGGTCCATAGCCCTGCCTGACTGAATGGCTGAAGCTGCTTCATGGCTGGACAAACCTTAATGCCAAGTCCTCCCTCTTGCAATGCCTGGAGGCTATTGGGGCTGAATGGGGAGCAATGGGTTGAAAGTAAACTTTACAAGACCAAGTGGCCCTGGGTTTGGGGTTCATTGGCTCAGGGAGAATTGCCATCTTTGGTCTTGGATGGGGTGGCACTACCCTAAACAGAACCTGTGCGTAATCTAGGGGTTTTCCTGGACTCATGACTCCTGCTGAAAGAGCAGGTGGCGGTCATAGCCCAGGGGGCCTTTGTGCAACTGTGGGTTGTGCACCAGTTATGCCCTTTACTGGATCAACATTCCCTACACAGTCACTCATGTCCTACTCACTTCTTGACTATTCCAATGCGCTCTACATGGGGCTGCCCTTGAAGAACATCCAGAAGCATCCAATTGGTGCAAAATGCAGTGATCCGCATAGTTTTGTGCAGACCCCAGTGTGCACATGTATCACCTCTCCTGCGATAGCTGCATTGGTTACCGATTTGCTTCCGGGTGAATTCAAAGTGCTGATTGTCCCCTTTAAAGCCCTTCATACTTGGCACCAGGTTATCTGAGGGACCGTCTCTTGCCAGTCATACCTACCCGACCCAGCAGAGAAGGGAGGCAGGGAATGTTGTGGGTCCTATCCCCAAGGGAGGTACACCTGGTAGGACTCAGAAGAAGGGCTTTCTCTGTGGTGGCTCCCTCTCTCTGGAATATCATTTCCCCAGAGATTAGAACAGCCCTCTTTCTAATACTCTTTCAGAAGGCACTGAAGACCTGGTTTTGCCAGTGGGCCTGGGGAACCCAGAGCGGGATGGAGCTCATATGATCTGCTGTCGCCGGGGTGGGGGGCGGGGAGGTGGGGGTGATTTTGTTATATTTTACTATATTATTTGATTCTTTTTATTAAGTTTTTATTGTTTTAAATGTAATTTTATATTCTGTAAGCCGCCTTGACTAGCCATGGGCGAATAAGCAGCAAAATAAATAAATAAATAAAAAATAAATAAATAAATAATGGATAGGTAGGTGATAGGCATTATTTGTGTGCGTGTGAGGGAGAGAGAGATTGATTGATTTTGGAACCGGAGATGTGTTAACTGGCTGCTGAAGCTGAAAACACTGACTGGAGGTTTGGAGGCAGCCAGAGAGGTGGAGACTGGAGGTCCATCCCAGTCATGAGAGCAATGAAGGGGGTACTATTTATGCCACCTGACTTGAAATAAAGCAGAGCACAGATCTGTCATCCCAACCCAAACAAGCATTGTTTCCTGGAACCAGGCAATTCTAACATATTAGAATTGAAATGTTTTAATGAGCTCAACAATTGTGACTTGTTCACCAGCTGCAGGACATGTAGAATGTACTGATTCTACTATCAATTGTCTGAGAAGGAACCTCTACAAGAAAGAAGAGATGCCATTTCTCATTGTCACATAGCATAAGGGAGTAGCAACAAATAACTAGAAATGAATCCCAACCCAAGAAAAACAACAAATTGTTTTCACAAAGAAACAGACTTAATGCTGACTGGCTGTTGACCACTATTTCCCCATCATTTTAGGGTCTCAAGGCAAGCTCAGATTCCCACACCTGGGCAGTCAACAAACTAATGGATGGTACTACCGTGTCACCAACAAGGTTGCATCAAGGTTGCAGACCAAACTTGACAGAGACAGAGATGGATTTGGGACACTCTAAATCAGTGGTTCCCACAGTGGGCAGTACCGCCCTCTGGGGGCGGTGGGATGACTTAGAGGGTCGATAAGAGGCAAGGGGGGCGGCAGGGGGCGCTAAGAAGCAAGGGGGTGGCAGAAGAGTGGGGGGCCCTTGTAGGGCACAATTCAGGGGTGGGATTCTACCGGTTCACATCTGGGGGGGGCAACCAGGGAGCACGATGCTATGCTTCCCGCCGCTGTGAGAATGATGTGAGTCAAACCTTGTGAAAGTGGATCTTCCACCCATGGAGCTTGCATAGCGGCAGCCCACATTTGTCTAAAACGCTCAGAGGGGTGGCTGGCAGAGGAGCAATGCAGGCAGTGTAAGCCTTGTGCTTCCTGGCTGCCTCCCACACTCCCCCTCAGCAGCCACGACCCATGAGCCCCAGCAGCTGACGAGATGTAGGTTGGCGGGGAGCCGAGTAGTGACAGGTCCTGGCTGGCTCACCTTTCCCTCTGCTACCAGAGGGAATCATGGCAGTTTGGGCTTTCCTGACTGCCTGCAAACTTACTTTCCTCCCACAGCTGGTGGCAGAGAGAAGAGGTGAACCAGTCAAGGTAGGCTGGCCCATCTTACCTGCAGCTCACTTCTCTCGCAGCTCCTCCAGCAAGGCCTTGCTTGAAGTTCCCAGCCCTTTCCCCAAAAGAGGGAGGGGTGGAAGTCCAACCTACGGCCCCTTTGTTGGAAAAGCCTTCCTGCCGGCTTTTCCAGGCAATGCAGGACTGGGCATAAACGGACAATCGTGCCCGATCCCTGGGACTCTGGGAGATTCATCACGAGCAACGCTGCCAGCTGAGTACCTTGTTTTGGGGGCGGAGAGAGTGTGTGTGTTTGTTTCAGGTGGGCCTCCTAGCTTTAGGAGGAGAGAGGGAAAGAGACAAAGTAAAGAAAGAAAGGGGAAAGAAAGAAAAAGGGAAAGAGAAAGGAAGAAAAGATATAGACAAAGAAAGAGGGCGAATGGAAGGGACAGAAAGAAAAAGAAAGTGAAAAAGAAAGAAAAAGAAAGAGAGAGAAGGAGGGTAGAGTGAATGAGATATCAACCACCTGCTCCAGCAAGGTTAGAAGGGAGAGAGGAAGAGAGAGGGAGAGGGAGAGAGAGAGTGGGCATCATTGCCAGCCCTCCCAGGTGAGACTCTTGTGTGTGAGAGAGAGAGAGAGAGAGAGAGAGTGTGTGTGTGTGCGTGGTGTTCCAGTATGGCTGTCAAAACTCCAAAAACAGGTCTAGTAGCTCTGGGGAGGTCAGTCATAAATTAAAACACTTGCTAAGCAACCAGCCATAAAGCAAGGATCACTTGTATTTGGTTCGCCAATCACACGCCCACCTGACTGCGCCCACCCAGTCATGTGACCACCAAGCCCCACCCACAAATTAGGCCACCCCCCACAGAACCGGATTTTTACATTGGATTTTCAAAGATTTTTAAATTGGATTTTGAATAAATGTGCAATTGTTACAGTTTGGGATTTTACTTTTACTATCTTCCTTAGTGGCTCGTGCAAACCACTATTCCGAATAATGCTATTTTTTTAGGGGTGGGGGTGTGTGTGACTGAGGATGAGGAGTTTGTAGCACCAAGGGGGGCGGGGGGGGGGACCGAAAAAGTTTGGACACCCCTGCTCTAAACGAGAGGATTTCCCGCCTGAGGACCGGCCTCCTTGCCGCTTGCTTGTTGTATCCCGAGAAGGAGCGCCCCGCTTCTCGCCTCTTTGGCGCTACCGCTCAGCCCTCCGGAAGGCGCAACTCCGTTCCGACCAGGTTGCTCCCTGCTCGCAAAGGCCCTGTCGGGCCTGCTGCTTCTGCTCCGCCTGCTCTCCCTGAAGCTCGCCGGGAAGAGCCCGTGGCCACCGCAGGGAGGAGGGAAGAGAGGAGCCCGTTTCTCTGCCTCGCCTTTGGTCACCAGGTGGCGTCCTACGCCACCGCCCGCACTGCTCGGCTCTGTCTCCGCAAAGCCGGCGGGGACGGAAATCCAAGCGCTGCCTTGGCTGGGAGGACCTCGAACGCCGCCGCGATTCTGAACGTGGGAAAGGTTGGGCGAGACCTCGGTGGGGAAAACCCTGACGAAGCCTCTTTCTCCTCAGAACTGGTATCCCAGCGCCTCCTACACTCTTTTTTCCGGGCAGGGAAGGCCCCGTCGGGGAGTGACATGCTCCCCCTTCTGGGAACATCCCCTCCATTCACAGACTGGGCCCGCCGCGTGTTTCGCCTCAGTCGATTGAAAGGTGGTTTGGGTTTGGTTTGCAATTCCGGTTTGTCGAGTGGCGCAGTGTGTACGGAGAGGAGATCTGGCGGCGGTCAGTCGCGGCGGCATCTTCTGTCCGGACCCTTGCGGGGCCCTCTTGCTCTGCTTTCACAGCCAAGCTAAGGGGACGCAGCTGCTTGGCAAAAAGGGCCCGTCCAGCCTGCAGGCCGCGTCGCCAGCCCTTCCCGCCAACTCGCTCGCCGCGCCTCTCCTCTGGCCTCAAACTGCCTTTTGCTCTTCGTCGTCTGCCCCGTGGGCCGCGTCTTCTGCGCTGGTCCGCGGCGGAGCTCCAGAGGGGGAGTCAGACTGCTGCTCGGCAGTGAGAGGCCCCCGGGGATCCAACCCCGGGCGTTTTCCGACCTCCTAGACCTGGCGGACGCATCCCCGGGGCTTCCTGCACCAAGCTGCCTCCCTTGCGCTAGCCGCCGGGACTTGGTGACCTCCGCTTTCCTGAGGAAAGCAGGCTGCTCGCCTGGAATGGCCCCGGCCGGTCAGGCTCCCTCCCAGCTCTGTGGCAAAGAGCAGTTGGCGGAGTTGAGAAGGCCCGCTCCTTGCCTTAGTTCCGTCGGGACTCGACGGCTCTTCCCCACCCGCCCCCACACCCGCCCCCACACCCACCGGCACGGGCTCGCGCGACGGCCGCCTCCCTGAGCCCGGGCCAAACCTCTCCGCTCCCAGGTCTAAGCGGCGAAGCTGGGCCGAGTGCGGCTGCACGCGCCTTTTGTCTCCTCCGCCGGGGAAACCGGGCTCTTAGCGGCGGGCACTTTTCCTGAGGCGCAATGAGCAGGACGGCGTTGTCGCCTGGGCACCGAGGGAAAGGGAGGGGGGTTGGCTGCGGGGCGCGAATACCGGGACTTCCCGGTTCAGCTCCTTCCTCCTTGCCAGATCCAGACGAGCCATAGCTCTCAGGGAGGCTCGCGGGCGAAGCAGAGGCAACTCCCGGCTACAGGAAAAGGACTTGCTCCCAATGGTCAAGGAAGAAGAGACAAAAGTCGTTTGATAAATTTGCACCTCCGTGCAAGGGAATTCATTGGAGGCTGCAGAAATTTCCCCGGGGATTCAAAATTCACCAGGTGTTTCAAGGAACACCCGACTTGAAAATACGGGATTCCACCGGATTTGTGACTTGTTTATTAAAACCGTTGCCTACTTTCAATAGAATAAATATATGCACATTCCTAGAAATTAGAAAATATCTCGGCCTATTGATTCTGAGGAATGTGTGCACAGTTCTACCTCTGAGTCGTTCTTGCCTTAAAGGGAGCAGCACTTTCATCCCCAAGCAACCCTCAGATTCTAGTCACCTATATAGGAGCAGTGCGCTTCAGAAATGTGAGGATTTGTCCATCTGTCCCCCTTCCCACCCACCCCGTTTCTGTACTCATTATTTGTAAATTCCGAGAGAGAGGATATTACATTTCTGTTAATTCCTAGTTGACCAGAGATCCCTTGGAGGTCATTGAATCCCCATTTTTCTATTTGGAGAACTGATATTTTCCCCATAGTCCGTATAGGTATCCACATACAGGCCACTTGTTCATTTCGTTTTGAGACCCTGAAACATGCAGCAAATGTATGACAATGTCCATAATGATAAATATTGGATTCTATTAGCCACGTTCGTTGAGGCAAATCACTTTAATTTTGTTCCAAATTCGTTGTGTTTTTGTCTATAAAATTTATTTATTCGTTCACAAAGCACTCACGCTGAGAATATTTTTGAAATAAATAAATTGATCAATCTGTCCTGCTAAGCGCTAAGCGCTGAGGAATCAGATATGAGAAACCAGTCTGGTAAAGGACATGGCAGAGGTTTTTTTCTGGAAATGTCTAAGGTTTCTGCTGTATCAAAACCCTGCATATAATTAACTTTGAACTGACAAAAATGTGGAACTTCTGCCTACTTCTATTTTGAGGAACTTTCAAAATGCATTTTATAGGTTGAGAAGAGAATGCGCCCTTGATTCTCTCTTCGAGTCATAGTGCCTTACAAATTCTCAAGCATCAAAAGACAAGCCCTATAGCAACATCATCACATTAAGTAACAGATTCTTCACTATCTTTGAAGGTATCTCAGATGCGGAATAAAATAAACAGTAGAAATATATATTCTTCTTAATTTCATTCAAGGCAAAGAACTCAGACTCTCGATTTCAGCATTTTGATTAAAGGAAAAATAATGAAGCAGTAGTCATTATATATTCTCAAATTATTCTCTGTTCACAACAATGTGGCATCACAGCTGCCAATTCTTTAGATAGTGTTGGCCTTCATAGGTATTAAGTTCTTCCCAAGAAGCTGGGAAATTGTAATTTATCAATTTGGTGTGTATGGGTGGACTTTTGCAATTTTGCATGCGGACTTTTGCAATTAAAAAATTGAATTTTTGTCAGTGCTCAGATTTTCTAATGGTATCCCATATTTTCTGATATGGCATCTAGTGTACCGATTAACTACAGGGTGATTGATATTTTTATTGTTGTTGTTATCTCTTTTATTCATTAAACATGAAACTCAGTCAACTGAACTTAAAATGTATCACAAATATAATTGACTGGCACTGATGGTTGGTACAGGTTGCTGCCAGCATCCTAGGTATCAACCAAGTATCTTCTTAATGTGTACGATGTTCTGAGTAGCACAGTTTTTGCAGTTCTGCTGGCATTATTCCAGGAAGCTACAATTTCTTGATGTATTTTGTAAAATTCTTGGACATGGTACCAAGTGCCCAGATCATTGTTACATGTTTCATCCATGATCGCATAGTTTCGATGGCCAGGTCATGATATTTCATGATTTTTTCCAATTCTTTTTCTTCGATTCTGGCATCTTCTGGTAACTACTACTACTACTACTACTACTAATAATAATAATAATGATAATGATAATAATAATAACAGCTTAACAGTTCAAGTCCTAACCAAGGACCTAAGAACCGTTAAGGTAGCATATTATTATTATACTTTTATTCATTAAACATGAAACTTAGTCAACTGAGCATTGTAATTACTATTATTATTATTACTATTACTATTATTACTATTATTATCTTTTATTCATTAAACATGAAACTCAGTTAACTGAACATTCAAAAATGTATCACAAATATCATTGATCAGCACAAATGGTTGATACGGGTTGCTGCCAGCATCCTAGGTATCAACCAAATATTATCTTAAGATTTACCATATTACGAGTAGTGGCTTTTTTTTTTTTTTTTTTTTTTTTGCAGTTCTGGTATTATAGGAAGCTGCTATATCTTGATGTATTTTATAAAATTCTTGGACATGGTACCAAGTGCCCTGATGACAATGGGTATCATGTTTCATTCATGTAGTTTCGAGTTTTGATGGCCAGGTCGTTATTATTATTGTTGTTATTATTTTATTATTTTGTTATTTATTTATACCCAACAACAATTTTATTCATAATAGTCTGCGCCATCAGCAAATGGGGGGACGTTGCACCACCTCAAAGGCCTGGGCAGAAAATGTGACTGATCCAGCAGCTGCTTTTGCCTGTCGGTTGCCCCAGCTGGAGGTCGAGGTTAACTGCCCTAGAAAGCCTGAAGATGTATCCCGCGGACTCGGGAGAGGCGTCAAAGTGGAGAAGCGCAACCCTCGAAGAATCCCCCTCCTTCCTCGGCCAGAAGCTCCTTTTTTCAGGCAAGGAAACCCTTTGGGAGGGGAAAAGGGTTAAGACGCGCACTCGCGCGCGCTCCAGAACCGGACTCTCCCGCAGCCAATGAACGCGTCGCCCGGGACGAGCCCCGCCCCCTCTGAAGAAAGCCCGCCTCCGCCCTCGGCTCTGGCGCTCTGCCGCCGGACTGACAGCTGGGCGGGCAGAAAAAGGCGGCCGAAAGCCAGCGAGCCCGCAGAGGCGCGGGCTGGGTCTGAGTCGGGAGCTGCTTGGCTAGAGAAACGTCTTGGCCGGTCCGGCGGCGATTGGGCTCTTTATGGGAAGGACGCGCAACAGGCCCGAGGGCGCTGAGGGCAGCAGCTTCCAAGCGAAGGTAGACCTCCCGCTTCTGCCCCGGGGCGCGTCAGCCGAACCGCCGGCCCAAGCATGGCCCGGCGTAGCTCTAGCCTGGCCCCGACGCCTTTTTCCATCCAAGCTCTCCTCACCAAGAAGGAAGTGGGCGCCGTGCGAGTCGTAACTGCCTCTCCTCCGGGCCCTCCGCTGTTCCTGCCGGGTCCCGAGGCTACGTCCGCCTGTTGCTGGCGTCTCTTCGACCCCCAAGCCGCCCCACTGGGCCCCGCGCTTCAGGCGCCGATCCCCCACAAGCAACGGCGCTCCCGCCGCGCGTCTGCCCGGCCGCCCCTCGGGGACTGGGACTTCGACGACGAGGAAGAGGAGGAGGAGGAGGAGCGTGAGGAACCTGGCCACGGAGAGGGCCAAGCGCCCGCGGAGGATTCCCCAAGAGCCCAAGAGAGACTGCTCGGTCAAGGCAGACCCCGATCCCTGGCGCCCAGACTCAGCGCGGAGCAAGGCCGCCACCCTGCTCAGGCCCCGCCAAGCCAGCCTCCGGGGCCGCCACCAACAGGTGAGCCGAGTCTCCTCGGAGCGATCGCGGGAGAGCTGTGGGAGCGGGACGAGGCCGGTGGGAGACGAGGCCACGGCAGGGGCCGAAGTCGGGCTTCCTGCTCACCCGGGACTCTCCAGAGCGTCAACCTCGGGTTGAGGGAGAGGAGAGGGCGCAGATTCTCCCTTAGAGGGAAGGGAGTCAGTCGCCTGGGCACCGAGGACCACCCCGGGGAATCCTCCCAGAACCAAGCCTGCTGGGCAGTGGAAGTCGCCGCTAGAAAGCCCCCTTTCCAGGGATAGCGGCGTCTCCTTCGGCCAGGGCTGGCAATCCGGAGCCTCCGCCTTTTCTGCTCCCCGTTCCGGGGCCTGCGTGGCTCCGATCCCCGGGGGGTTTCAATTGCAGCCTTTGCGAGGGGCCTGGCGGAAGAAACAGCTGCGAAGCCCTTCTGGCCCCCGAGCCGCTTGGTTGCTTTCCTTGACCTGCGTTTCCCTTCTAATCCAGAAAGGGCAGCGGGAAACAGCTCGCGGAAGCGGAGGGCAGCTGCCCTCCCAGGCAAATTTTTGGCTGGGCCTGAGAAGCGGCCGACTAGGGTGCAACCAGGCTAGTGGGGGAGGGGGGAGCAGGCCGGATCTCTTCACCCGCTCCAGGCATGGGGCTAATTGCACCCTCGCCGCCGCTCTCGGGGACCCCTCAGGTTCCGAAATCGGGCTAGCTGCCGTGACTGCGTCTGCCCCGAAGACTCAACCTCCGTCGCCCAAGTTGTTCGAGCCGTCTTTAGATGGAGGAGAAAGGTCTGATCTCGCTGAGTCCGGGAAAGACGACCCTCAAGCTTAACCGGTGATAACTTCTCCTGCAGGAAATGGATCGCGCAAAGCCTGGTTCCTAGAGGCAAAGAGGGCTCCGTCTCTTCCCCGGCCCTCTCTCTTCCCAGGCGGAGTCCGTTTCCTCCGCTTTTCGCTCAGTCGCCGGCCTCGCGGGGCAAAAATGCAGTAGAGGAGCTGGTCCTCCTCCAGACCAGCGACGTATTGCGCTTTCCAGTCCAGGAAAGCGCCACAGATCTCGGGGCGGCTTCAGTAACCCGCCAGGCCAGAAGCTTAAGAGAATCCCAGGGTGGCGGGAGATAGGAGGGTGCCGATTGCTGGATGGGTCTCCCTGGCAGTTGTTCCGCTTGGGCTGGGCCTGACGGCGGAGCGAAGACTTTTCGCGGGGCTGGAGGAAGAAACGCGTCGCCTGCCCCCCTTCGACTTTTCTAGACAGCAGCGAAGAGCTTTCGTTTCTGCCCGCCGCCCCATTTCGAGAACCTGGCAGGGGAATCAAGGATCCGGCACCAGGGAAGCCCCGCGTGGGCAATGAGCGGCGCCAAAGAGGCCCAGAAGCGAAGGCTTCCAACAGAGAAGTTTTCTATCACTGCCCGGAGACCAGCACACAAAATTTAGCTGTGTCTCTTCTCACGTTTGTTGGCTTTCCCGCACACCAGAAGGCCTGACCTTTGGCCAGAGCCCACTTGGGTCTGCCTGTCGAAAGAAACCAAGCCAAGGCGAGACCGGGGTTCGCTGGTGGGAGCGACGCGCCTTGCCAGTTCCGTGTAAACGAACCTGAGCCAAGAATACTTAGAAGTGCGGGATCTATTTTGAAATCCGTTGGATTTAACGAACTGCGGCTTATTGGAAAACGGCGCTACACGCTGGAGCTTTGTGGCTCCCCTAACAGAATTCGCTCCTGCAGCGTTTGTGAAGAAAGTTTTGCTGCTGGGAAATTAAGAACCGGCAACTTTCACATAAGAGCTTATTTTCATTGCTCCTTAGTAGCGCTCCGCTCTCCCCTTCCCCATCTGGACAGGCTGGCGCCCTGATTTGGCAGAGAGATTGTGGCACCCCTTCCTTGATCAAAACTAAGCTCATTTTCATGTTCTGCGGGGTGGGAAATGTTGAACATCCACTTGATTTTCGGACCCGAGCTTTCCCTGAGGAGTTATCTCAAGGCCTATCCCACAGCAGTCTGCAAGGCAAGACTGACAAAAAGGATGCCCACACAGGTAGGCCGTACGAGGAAGAATGAAGGCTGCCTTGAGAGCAGCAGCCAGAAGCCCCTGCGGTCCCGTTGGCAGTGATTTTTCCCAATTTCAAAGGCTGTGTCTCCAAGTCTTTCTTGGAGTCATTCCCTTGCAGGGCAACTCGTGGGCGCCCTTTCAGCCAAAGTGCAACCTTCTGCCTCCCCCTTTACCCAAAAGGAGAGGAACCAACACCCCCCCCACACACACACACAAAAGAAGTTTGAAGGGCTCCGACCTGCCCTTGTGTTTACCCCGAGATAGATAAAATTCCACCCCAGGCAGGTTTCCTTCGCCTTCAAACTCCTTTGTTTTACACGTGTAACTGTTGACCGCTGCTTTTGAAGGGCTTAGATATGCGTGTGGCTCCACTGGAGAAGCCCAGGAAAAATAGTAAAGGCTCGGAGGCCCGGTGGGACATTCCCTCAGAAAGCCCTTGGACAATGGAGAAGCGACGGCATCAGCGCCTTGCCTGGATTCGCCCGCCTCCACCTCGAAGGAGCCCTTAGGGACGGGAGAACTGTAGGCCCAGGACCGGGAGGCCGAGACGGAGCCCTCCGATTGCAGGCCGAGTCTCTCTCCTCCGAGGGGAGAAACGGAGGTGGAGGGGGAAGGCGGGGCGCGGGGCTGAAGGGGCGCCCCCAAATCCCAACGCCCCCTGACTCTCTCTCTGTCTTCTTTTCCCTCCTCAGGAGGCGGCAGCCACTCTGAAGAGGAGGAAGAGGAGGAGGAGGACGAAGAGGAGGAGGAGGACGAAGCCAAACCCGGCGGCCGGGGCTCCAAAGCCCTCTCCGAGGAGGACGAAGCGATGTCGGCGGGCGTCCCGGCTCCGGTGGCAGCTGCCACAGCGTCGCAGAAGCCGCGCAAAAAGCGCTCGCGGGCGGCCTTTTCCCACGCGCAGGTCTTCGAGCTGGAGAGGCGCTTCAACCACCAGCGCTACCTCTCGGGGCCCGAGCGCGCCGACCTGGCTGCCTCGCTCAAACTCACCGAGACGCAGGTGAAAATCTGGTTCCAGAACCGGCGCTACAAGACGAAGCGGCGCCAACTGGCCGCGGACCTCCTGTCCGCCGCGCCGGCGGCCAAGAAAGTGGCCGTCAAAGTCCTAGTCCGGGATGACCAGAGGCAGTATCACCCGAACGAAATGATCCGGCCGCCTTCCCTCGTCTCTTTCCAGCCCTCTTACTATTATCCTTACTACTGCCTGCCGGGTTGGGCCCTTTCCGCTTGTGCTGCCGCCGCCGCCGCAGCCGGGGGCATCAAATGAGGCTCAGATCCCAGTCGCTCCAGAGCATGAAGGCTGGTAGGGAGAGGAAGAAGCCCAAAAAGAAGGAAGGGAAGAGAGAGCATCTGTTCTTCCGTCCGCTTCTGCTCTCCCGGCGCTGCTGCCTCGACCGCCCTCCTTTTCTTGGTACAAAACTGTCCAGATGCCTCAGGAACCGAGTCAATCTCCCCTCCTGCCCGGTTTCGCTGAACAACTTGAGGGTTTTTTGTGTGTGTTTTTCCCGGGCCGTTCTCCTGCTCCAGCGCCTGGGAGGCAATCGGACAAGCGCGCTCAGTCTGATCAAAGAGGCCAACCTTCCGTCCGCTCTAACGCGGCTATATAGGACAGTCTCCCCCATCCACCCCCGTAACTTCTTGGCCTGTGATCTGACTCTCTCGTGGATTATGCGGCGCCGTTTGGGAAACAATATGATTCTAGCACTTTGGGGTTGTATTAAAATCGTTGTGATTATAATAATTATTTTTATATTTAGTATGAATTGAATACTGGGGCCTTTGAAGAGAAAAAGAAACCGTTCTGGTGGCCATGTTGAAGCGATCCGGTGCCTTTTCCCCCCTTCTCCCATTTCTGCAAAAAATGCCCTCCTTTTTCTAGGTGGAGAGTTGCAAACGACAATGACAATTTACTTCCACTGAATTGTGAATATTTGTGAGTTCATCCCTTCCTTGTACCCCCCCCCTCTTAATTTATAAAAATCACTTTAACTTTTGGCAATAGCTTTTGATACTTAATTCTAAAACTCTGCTTGGTTTGAACTCTCCTAGGCTGTTTGGAGAAACATGAAGAGTTTGGTTTCCGTCAAAAAAACTCTCGCCTTTCGAGCCGAGGCTATGGGACGACTTTATCCCTTGCTGGCCACCTCACTCTTATGGGGATTATTTCTCTTGGATTTGGCGACTACCGGGCATTTGGGTCGCTATCCAAATATCAAGGGGTCTTTGTTCTGAAAACAAATGAGCTGATTGCAGGGCACAGGACAAACCTCCTTCAGTTTCCCTGGCTGTTGACTGTGATCCAAAGGTTATGTCTACCCAGAGAGGCTTGGAGGCTTGAATTTAAATCTGAACCCAGTAATTGGATTGTTGTCCCAATTGAAGGAGGGCTCATAGTTAAAAGTCTTCAACAACCTGCAGCTTCCTTTTCCAGCCAAAGATTTATTCTCCTTCTTACTGATATTTATTGTAACAAAATCAAAATAACGGGTGTTTTGATTTCTGATGAAATAAGCAGGCAAGAGGGAGGCAAGCAGCAGTTTGGCACTTGGTGGAGGAATGGTAATTCTTCTGAAGAAGAGAGATTTAATAAGAGAAGTTTAGACATTGTTGGAAGAAACACGTTCACAAATCCAGAAAAAAATAAGAAATAATGAATGGAGAACCAGTCCAGGCAACATCCTTAGGTAGTCTGGGAACCTCTTGGTAGACAGCAAGTGAAAATGGTGGATTTAACAGCCTCTCTGTCCACAAGTTGGGGTGTGTTATAGGCCGCACTGTATCAAAAGTGGGAGGGGAAGGTAAAATGGCAGACTAAGAAGCCATGTGGGAGGATATAGCGCCTGTGGGAACAGTATGAAACCCGGTGTGTACTTCGATTTTCCTTCTAGAAAGCTGCTGGAACGCCTGCTTTAGCTGCCTGGGAAGGCTTTGAACAGCTCAGGGCTCATGGGGTTGAGGGTTTTTATCCCTTCGGTCACCAGGACCACCAGGCTAAACTTGGCTCCAGTGCTTGTATAACTTTTCTTGGACTTAAGAGTAGGAGGAAAATGTCTAGGGCCTGCAAGAGTAGCCCTGGAATTCTGTTTTTGAGCACAGCCAAATCCAAATAAATGAGCCTGGCGGCAGGAAGCAAATAAGGCAAACAGCTATATTTATACAAGATGCCGAATTAAGGGGGGGGGGGGGGGGCTGAAGGAACGATGTCCTGTTGCCCTTACAGGCAGATCATCTGAGGGTCTAGCTAAAATGGGGTTTGAATGTATTGGGTTCCTCTGTGCACTTCCAAATTTTAGGATCCTCTGAAGGGAGCCAGCAAAGGTGTTGGAGAGCTGTTCTTGTGCCAAGATATTATCATCACAACCCTGATAGGCGAAGGCTGAAATGGGGAGGATAGCACCTACTTTCTTCTCTTGGTGCAAATTGGAAGTTTCTGAAACCCTTGCATAGGGAGCCAGCTGTTCTTCTTCCTCCCATTTGTAGATTTCATTTTTCGATTAATTGTTCTTTCCATCCTCACTCTAAGGAAGACTGTAAGGTTTCATGCAGCTAGCATGGGAATTCTTTAACCCCAAACAATGCATTCCAGCTGTAACCATCCCAAAGGATCAAGTTAGTTTCAAATGCATTAACAAATTTGTAATGGGCAGCCTGGCAGTGTTGGAAGAAGCAATTTTCCTGACCTACCACCTCTTGAACTAGGGGCAAAATACCAACTCCCCCCCCTTTTTTTTCCCCTGGCTGGATCTTCCTCATCCCCTTTCCTTCCTTTTCTCCTTTCTTCAATTCCTTCATGAATGGCCAATAAATTGTTGGTAGCAGAAAATTGTGCAGTTTAGAATGTTAATTGGAGCAGATTTTCTAAAATTCATGTGTTAGCAAATAGCAGAAACATTCTTTGTGCAGATGTTCATTCTATCAAGTAAATTTTCCATTTGCCTTGGAGTAAACTCCCTAGGATCCCGTTATCCTCTAAATGCACAGCAGCAACTTATCTACAAGGGTTTTCAGTTAAGAAAAGGGAATCTTTAATTGCCTTTGATTTCAAAGTAAATAAATCCATATGGGGAAAAACAATAAAAAAACTATAGTAAAATAAATAATTTCAAAATAAGAAAAGAATCACATATCACTTTTCTTTGTGATACTTCCTTCCCATATCCTGAAAAGGCAGCAATAAAGGTGTCCTGAAATGTACAATTCTTGAAGCCCTGAGTAGGGCAGCTAAGGGGCAAAGCAGCAGGTCTCCTCCAGTGTAAGGTTCCTTTTCATTCCTGCTCAAAATATGCTGGCCTTTTTCAAAAGCTGCTTTCGGCTCCTTGATCCTGGGATTTGGAGCTTGGTTGGGCAAGACTGGCCTTGCCATGAGTTGCAGGAAAGCACTCAGTGCCAGATGCCCAGGAATAAAGTCCCCTCAAAGCCAGACTTCAGAGGGGGTGCACGGGAGATTTGGGGAGTTTTTGGAACTGAAAGGAATCTTAGAAACAAGCCCCAATGGAGCTAGATCTTGCTAAGTGGGAGGAAGGCAGAGGGCACCTCTAGCACATATGAAAAATTGAATGAGATTAACTGTACCAGGGCTGGCCAACTCAGAGGTCTGGAGGATTTTGTGTTCTCCCATCTCACCACCCCCACCCCAAAAGAAGGTAGCAACACATTGCTGTGCTATCGGGAAGAGCACACTACTTGCTGACAAAATTGACACCCGCTTCAGTGAAAATAGTTCCTCGCTAAGCTTCCGATGGAGAGAACCATCCTGTCAGCAGAAGGGCAAGGAGCACAAAGCTCCCAGGCCCTTAAAATCCCTGTGAAAGCGGGGTCTCCTTTTGGTCAAGACAAGAGATGGGGTAAAGGAAGAATGCCGCCCCGCTCATCTTCCTTTGGGGGAAACTTCACAAAATATTTCCGAGAGCCCAAGACCAAGGCTGTAGGGTCAGGAAAGCAGCAAAGGTCTTCATCTATTGCTTCCCCTAAAAAACGTTTGAGCATATTCGACCCTTGGCTCAGTTCAAGTGATTTAGCTGACAGACTCCAAAAGTAACCACTCCAAAAGCAGAGTAATTTTGAATCGGCTGGACTGCGCCAACGGTGGCGACAGAGACATTGCCCTGTTGGATGGGCAGAATGCCTGCTCTGGGATTGGCAATGTCCATGGGGTTCTGTGTTACCTCTGTGAGGTCATGGCAGGAACCGGAGAGGGAAAAATTCCTCCAAAAGAACTGCTGCTCCCAACTAGTCCGCAAAGGCCCAGGCAACCTCATGCTTTAGTCCGTCTGTTCAACTAGCGGGCAGGGAGAGGCAGGGGCTGATGCATTGATAACCGTGGGTACTTCTGCCCCTCCATTCCCTGGACAGTGTTGGCAGAAGAAGGCAAGCATGGGACAGATCCCGAGAGAGAATTCGGAGGCACCGTTTGTCTTGCAGTTGAAACATGAAACATCAATTGAAACATGCAAGCAAATAGACCGACAGTTAACCAGAAAGCAAACATCATTGCAAGAATGGTTGGGTGAGGCCTTGTAGGATGGCTGTGTGCTGGAAAATCCTTTTATGCTTTTTGCACTGCCAGGGAGAGAGGGAAAAAAAAAGTGGACAATGGAGGGTGGTGAGTTTCTTCTCGGGTGTGGCCGATGCTTCTCAGAGTCAAAGAAAGGGACATCTTTGGGAACCTGCACTTTTTCTATTCGAACAGATTCATTAACTGTTATTGTGCAAACAAGCAAACACTTTCTGGTAGGAATACTCAGCGTGGCCTCTTCCTCTGGTTTAACCCCAGCCTGTCAAGAAACGCTTCTCCCTTCAAAGCAAGAGTCTCTCTGAGCACCTGCAGAGAGCTCTTCCAACCCCACTTCAGGATAAGTTCACAAAGTGGAAAGGGGTTAGGGTTTTCAGAGTCCATAAAGGGAGGCAAAGCAGATGAAGCATCGGGTCACTTTAAATAGAGCGATTTAGCCAACCCTTTTCCGACTCTTGTTCGCCGGGCCCCACCTTGACAGACGCCGGATTCTCCTTCCCCCATAATGCTTCTTTAACTTGGCTTGACTTTTTTTTTTTTTTTAAGGATGAGTTCGCTCAACACAATCGCTGGATTCTCAAGCAAGAGGTACGTGAAGCTGTCAAAGCTGTCCTTTGATTCACGCAACCAGCGAGCGATTCGGCTTAAGCCCAGGCAGAAAGGTCGACCGAACCCTAAAAAAAGCCTTTTTCTGCGGAGAAGAGATTTCGAGTCAGCTTTCGGGTTTTATTTCTTACATCCCTGGAAACCTTTTCATCGGACCAGTTGGGAATTTCTTACTGCCTGTCGCTTTCTCTGCCTGCGCTTCGCTTCTGCCCCATCCTGGGCACGGTGCAAGCAAGCAAGCAAGCAAGCAAGCAAGCAAGCAAGCAAATAAATAAGCAAACCAATAAATAAGCCACCCCATCCCAGTGCTTTGACTTTTTCCTGCAGACTTCTGAGGAGCAGGCAGCAGCGCGCTCGCTTAGCCTCTGCGTTCGGCTACGGCTGTTAGAGTTGGCTTTGTGTGTCGACAAGCTTATGGGTAAGTGTGTGGTAAAGGCGCAAAAAATAAATAAATAAATAAATAAAAAGAATTCTGAAAACGTTGCACTAATTCCGGGGAGTTTCCCTGTTAAACCATCTCCGCAGAGACGCCCGTGGTGCTTGGGAAGGCTTTCCGCAACCACCTCGCCATGCCGTTGGGATAAAGAAGGACCGAAAGCGCCCTGAGACCCTTTTTCCGGAGCTTCAGGCCGGCGGTTTATTCCGGTCGCCCTTCAGCTCTACCGAAGTCCGGCCGGCACAAGAGAGATTTCAGACATGTGGCCCAAAGTTCTCGGCGCCATAAGCCCCGACCTCGGTTGCATCAGGGCACAAACAAACGGTTTTCTCCACTCGTGACCTTCGGGAAGCGCTCTCGAAATGGGAATTTCGCCGCAAGACCAAGATCCAGCAGAAATGATTTTTTTTTTTTTTTTGCTTTGGTCCGCGGTCGCAGAGGGTGCGGGCGGCTTGAGCCGAAGGTAGGAAGCCGTTTTCGAGCGCCTGGAAAAGCCAAAAGGACGCTTCCAAACCTCTTCTGGCCTCTTCTTTGCCATATTTGAAAGGGCGCTTGGGCGCTTTGATGTCGGCCAGGATAAAAGCCCTGGTGGTGGTGAGAGTGGGGAACCCGGTGGCTTTGCTACTCAGTTTCAAAGATCATCCTGACGAATCTTGCCGAAGGAAAAGGCGGCTTAGCCTGCAGCTGGAAACAGAAGAGCTTTGGACCAAGCCAAGTACTTCTGCGTGAGAGTGCTGGTCAAGCTCCCCTCTGCCTTGTTAGGAGACAAACACGCGGCCAGAGCCGATTCCATTTCCAAGACAGTCCTTTCCTTGTCAGCATTGTGGATCCAAAACCCCTCCAAATATGAGGGCACACAGTGAGAAAGGCGCCTTTCATTAACGGCGTTTTGCACTTTTCCCCTCGTCCCTCCACTGCCTCAAGTTGGTGCCCTTCTGGAAAACACTCTTCACTTAATATTTTCAGTACGCGGGCTCATCGATTGAGGCTGCTTTGAAGTCTGTTTCAGCAACAGTTGGATTAAGCCCGAAGTTTAAGAGAAGCGATGATTAAAATAAAGACCGAGACGCGGATTCCGCGGGGCTCCTTGCTCTTAGAGCCGGCGTCCTTCGCCCTGCGGCACAAAGCTGCTGAGCGTTTCCGCCAAACCAAGAGGTAACTATCAGGCCCGGGGACCCTGAAAAGTGACCCACGGGCTCTCTTCCCATCCGCATTTAACAGCCTCGGAGAGAAAAAAAGAGGCCGGGCACTTTAGTTCCCTCTCCTCGACAGCTGACAGCCCGGTTAAACTGCCTTTTCCGCTAGATCTATGGCCTGGCTGGCCCAGATCGGGGATCCTTTCTTTTCCCCAGAGTCCGGTGGTGATTGTCCTCCTGATCGTGGAGCTTCAAGACTGCCTGTCGCCAGACGGTGCTTCCAAAGTTGGCATCAAAGCAATAGATGGGAAGAAGCCTTTCTGAAGGGCTACTTGAACATGGAGATTACTAGGAAATTCAGTTATTACGGTTGTCACCTCCCATCCTTTTTTTTTGGTATGTTTCTGAGAGTCGCTAGATTTAACCCCCGGCAGCTTCCCAATAATCGGGGAATAATTCAAGCTCTCTATTGTGCAGGACTGAAGCGGGATGGTTTTTTTCACAGCATCTGCCATAAAAGAGACAATGCTAATGGTATGGCTATCCAGCTTTTGAGAGGTTCGCGGTTTCAGGCCGCGCGAAGTCACTACGATGCACAATGTAATGTTATGTGCGCCTCCTCAGAAGTAACGTCTCCACTGATTGACGGGGAAGGTGATTAATGACAGGAAGGCACAGCCGTTAGATGACAAGAATCTTAACTGAAGTTTCAAAGACTGGGTAAGATCGGTCTCTGAATCCAAGCCAATCCCTCCGCCTCTACAAACCCCATCCATCCACTGGGCTTCTTTGGCCCCAATAGTCAGAATTTCCGTCATCCTACGCTCTTGCCACAGAACTACGACCACGGCGAAGTGGACCCAAAGCCAAGCAGGAAGGGAGGCGCAGTGAGGTTCAAAACCTCGGCCTAACTTATCTAAGTTCTCTCCTAAGGTTGTGTGGCAGGGAGATCCTGAAGACAGTCTGGAGTAAAGTGAATCAGAGAAAAGAAAGCCTAACGCTGCTCCCCTTGCAGAACGTCCAGGAATTATGACATTCTGGCCAGTGGCCTGTATTACTCTGCAGGAAAGCAGGTCGTGCGGGACTAGAGCAGGGGTATCCCAGCTTTGCTGGCTGAGGAAGTCTGGGAGTTGAAGTCCACAAGTCTTAAAGTTGCCAAGGTTGGAGACCCCTGGACTAGAGGATCGCCCTGCGCATGGCGGGGCGTGGTTTCGAAGTTAGGATCGGGCTAGAAACGCCGTCCTCGCTCCTCGCCCCTCTCGACCGTCAAGGCAGAGGTGTCTGTACCCTCTCGCGGCCCCTTCCTCCCCCCCCCCCCGGGGCACCCGGCGCTTTCCTGGCATTGCATTTCGCCCGTCAAAGCCAATTTGCACCTCCGGCTTCTCCGACGCGCCTTGACATTCATAATGAGGCCAATCATTCCGGTGATTTTCGCGACGGCCAGACGTGTTCCAGTTGTTGTGACAGCTCGCGTTTCAGGCCACGCTAATGAGGCACAATTACTGGCTCTAATTCGACATCGCTGCTGCCTCCGCCGCCGCACCGAAAGCCGGGACGCCACCTGTGGGCGCCTGCACAGGGAGAAGGCGCCGAATTCGGGGGTTGCCTTTGGCTCCCCAATGGAGCCCCCTCCTCTTGAGGCCCCTTTTCTCTCCAGAGAGGCTTCCTGAAAAGTGGGGGGGGGGCTTATCCCACGGGGGGGGGGGTAACCGCGTTCAGAGAACCGGCTCAGGCGGGTGACAAACGTTTTCCGGCCAAGGCCGTGCCCGCAGCCGTCCTCCGTTGACCCGGGTCGCGGGAATCCCCAGGCGGACTTCTCAGGGGTCCGTGAATGCTCCAGCCGCAGAGACCCTAAGCATCGCTGTCAGCTGTTCGGGGTTTCTCTCCGGGGAGAGAAAAAAAAAAAAGCCCTGAGCCAAGCCGTTACCTGAAAAACGAAAGCGGGGGGGGGGGGGGCGGCGGCGGCGGCGGCGGCCTTTGCCAAGCCGGCGTGCAGCAGCAGGCGAGGCCGCCTCCTAGTCCTCCTGAAGGCCGGCCCAGTTCAGGGACTGCATTCGTCCGGCTCCAGCAAGGGCCGCCGCGGTCATCAGAAAGAGACAGCTGCAGCGGTTTCGGTTGCCACTGGCTGACCAGGCCGCCTCCGCATACCCTCCGCGGCTTTGGACAAGTGCGAGGTCCCCCGTCCCCCCTTTAACCAGACTACGGAAGAACCAGCGGAGGAGGGGAAGGCTAGGCGGCAGCGCCTGCTTGGCCCCTTGAGTAAGCCGTCCTGCCTGGCGAGCTCTTGCAGGAGGAACCGCTGGCTCCCCGGAGCGCTCTCCCCTTGGGTTTCCCCCAAGAAACGTCGCCTCGGTCGGGGGAAGCCAAGGCTTAAGCGGGCTCCTAGAACCCTGGGCAGAAAGCGAGCAAGCAGAGGCGGAGGCAGCGGGTCTGTGGGCCGCTGCGAGATGGAAATCGGTGTGACAGACAGGGGAGGGAACGATCCCTGAAGCCTCTCCAAGGAGTGCTGCCCTCCGCTAGGTTTCACCAGCGATTCCGGAAAATGAGCAAGGAGGACCGAAGCCTCCGTTGCCTCTTCTCGCCTAAGCCCCGGGGCAGGAGGGGGGGGGGAATAGGCCTCTCCCTCTTTCAGGCCCTCGGAGATCCCGGCCCCCTTGGGAAAACCCCGTGCAGGACTTCCCTCCACCTCTCAGAGGCGCCCTGGCAGGAGGAGAGGGGTCCTTCTGCTTTGCGCTGCTGTTCTTTGTGCGCTGCTGATACGGAGAGGAGGCCGTAGGGTTCATCGCTGAAACCAGCGGAGCACTGAACTTTTTGGGCGATTAACCAAGAAGATGCCCAACCGGGGCATAGGTCAGACACGCTCTCGCTGTGCGGATGCCAATGCTCACCAGTTGATTGTCCCAGAGGTTCTGCAAGAAGCTTCTTGTATGAGAAGCTAAGCCTCCTCAAGGAAAAACAAAGTACAATTGCCTTTTGAAGAAAAAAAAAAAGGCAACTTTGGGACAATCATGACTTGAGGATCTCCATAGAAAACTATCCGTTGATTGAAGCTGCTGCAGGAACTCAGCCCACCGATGATTTCTGTCTCCTCCATCACTCTAGGTCTGAGCTCGAGCTCCCTTCGCCCTCTTCAGAACGGAGCCCACCTAACAGAATAGTCCTCTATGCAGAAGAGAGGCCACGAAGCGCGATGGGTCCGAGTCCTAAATCACTGCAGTTACATCAGAGTAGCATTTGCTTCCTGACTCCCCCGACCTTACGAAAGGAGCAGCATGGCTCGGCTGCGATCTGGGTCTGGGAGGGAGGGAGGAGGAAGCGTCCAGCTCAGCCTTGCCTGATTTCGTCCCAACAAACGCGGCCGGGATGGTTATGACCACCTTAGGGTGATTTTAAAAAGGAAAGATTTGCTTTTAAAAATGGGGAAAAAAGGAAGAAGTAATTGGGCAAAGAAATCAAGAAAGCCTCTATCTCACTGCAGCTGGATGTTTTTTGCTCGATCATCCCTGGAGGAAAACAGCCTATGCGGAGCGGGTGGGGGAGAAGGCTGCTAGTAACGCAGGAGGAAAACAGCGGAGCGGGTGGGGGAGAAGGCTGCTAGTAACGCAGGATCTATTCTGTTCTCTGGGTCTTGGCGGACGCGGGGAAGGGAGCCTGACCTTTTCCCTTTCCTTGAGCGCAACTTTTGAGATCCCTCCCCAAAACGCAGCTCCTCTTCTTCAGGCAAAAGGACTCGAGAAACGCTCCAGTCAAAGGCGCCAAATGTCCGAGCAGAAACCGAGCAGGCTCTGTTTCCGCGGACTTTGGCAGTGACACGGGCTCATCACTCGCTTCCCCCACTTGGCTGAAAGAGTTCATTTCCTGGGTCAGCACATTGCACCGACCAGTGGAGTTGAATTCACATGGATACGTTAATTACCCCAAGACCTGACCCAGGAAAACCCTTGCAGTAAGCCAGATAAGCGAGTGATGAGCATGGCGCTGCCAAGTCCGCGGGGAAGTGGCATCGAGGCGGGCGACAGTCGCTGCCCCTGCACGCTGCTCTCCGGGCCGCTTGACCCTTCTTTCTGTCGGCGCCGCCTCAGGCCTCGCCTCGCCAAGCATCTTGCAACTCCCAAAGGCGGCCCCGTGTCGCCCTGTGCAATGAAAGCTGGCGGAGAGGCTCGGGGGCCCAGCGTCCCCTCTTCAGCCGCCTCCATCGCTTCTTTTTCCGGAAGCGCCGGCCCTTGGCTGGAGCTGTCCGAGGGCGACCGAGGAGCAACGCCACCCTTCACCGGCTCTTATTGTAAATGCCTGCACCAAGGAGCCAGAACCCCCGCTGGTCGTCTGCTGCGCGACACCTGCAGGACCACGCAGCAGCCCCAGGCAGTCTCGCTCTTCCTCGGGCAGTAGTTTTACTCGGGGCGGGAAGCCTGGCGGAGCCTACGAAGTGTCCTTCGGAGCGCGCCTGTTAAGGAGAGGATTAGGCGACCGGAATGTTGCTCTGTATGTATTTTTCCCGGACTCTCCAGTTCTTGCTTCCCCGGGCGCAGTGAGGTAAACCATTTGTCGCATTGCACTAAGACATCACTTGACTCGTTTGGTTTTCGGCCCTCGGATTATCAGTCAACTTTGGCTAATGATACGATACTCCGGATATATACTATTTAACACACTGTATTAAACGATTGCTTCATGTGTTGTGAGCCCGACTGGATTTAGGTACCGTAGTAAAACATGTTTTGCTTAGCAGTGGTTTATATTGTTACATGTTGGGTGAACCAGATATAAAAAGGCCACTGAGGTTAAAAAAAAAAAAAATTACCCGGGAGTAGATCCCATCTCAAGGCAGTGAATTGCAGATCCTGTGGGGGGAAATGGAGGTGAGGAGCCTCTCCACAGAAAGGCAGGTGCTGATTGCAGAAGAGGTGAGGGTGAAATGATGGATAGTTTAGCCAGGTAGACGGCTGTTGATTCCACCTTAATAACGCAGGATGCCCGGAAGTCTGATACCAAAGGAAGATTCCGAGATCTCTTTCTCTTACTTTGGGCATTAGAAAAAGAGGATGGCCCTTGAATACTGCAAGTAGTTGTGGAATGAGGGCTGAGGATTTTCTGCAAGGTTTCTGAGGCTGATCTGGAGACACCTCTCCAAATTCCTGTCCTTTATGCGCACTCTCTTCTGGAATGGTGGTTCCTGCTGTACCTTGAAAGGCCATATACAAAAATAGCCTTGGAAGAGAGTGGAGGGGGCATGGATTTGTTTTTCAATTTAACTGTACAGCTTATATGCTATATTAAAAGGTGAAAAGAATTCTGAAGTGATGTACCGTACCATGCAAAAATGTTGGCCAGTTGTGCAAGAAAGCTGTAAATTAAGAATGCTTTCAGAAATAAAAAATGTTAATTTATTTTTATCAATTAACAAAATGGAAAGTGTGACCACCCTTTACCTTCAGAACAGTGTAAATTCTTACAGTTGCATGAAGTCAGGGCTTTTGTAGAATGAGAGTTAGGTGTATGATGAACCATGATTATACCAAGCAGGTGCTAATAATCAATTTCATCTGCAGGTTGAAACAGTTAACTGAAACAGAAACAGCTGTGTAGGGGTTTAAAACTGAGTGAGGAACAGCCAAACATTGCTCTAAAGCAGGGGTGTCCAAAGCTGGCTGAGGAATTCTGGGAGTTGAAGTCCACAAGTCTTAAAGTTGCCAAGGTTGGACACCCCTGCTCTAAAGTGAGATTGTGGAAGACAGTTTCATATCACAGATCATACACTATGACCAAACTGAGTACAGAAACAAGACGAAGATAGTTAGATTGAGATGCAAGGTCTCTCCCAGGCAAAGATTTCAAAGCACACTGGGGTTTCAAGCTATGCTGTTCAAGCTCTTTTGAAGAAGCACAGAGAAATGGGCAACACTGAAGACTGTGTAGACACACAGATCAGCCAAGGAAAAGTAATGCAGTAGATGAAAGACACATCATGTGTATTTCCCTTTGACATAAGATGTCCACCAGTTGCCATCAGCACAGAACTGATGCAAACCAGTGGGACCCAGTTATACCCATCAATTGTGCAGAGAAGCCTGGCCAGAAGTGGTCTTCATGAAAAAATTGTGCCCAATAAACCATACCTCTGATGTGGAAACAAGACTAAGTGACATAACTATGCACAAAAAGATAGGAACTGGGGTACAGAAAAATGGCAGCAGGTGCTCTGGACTGAGGAGTCAAAATTTGAAATATTTGGCTGGAGCAGGAGGCAGTTCACCAAGTTTGGGCTGCATTTCTACAAATGGAGATTTGGTCAGGATCAATGTTCTCAATACTGAGAAATATAGGCAGATACTTATCCATCATGACATACCATTAGAGTTGTTTGAGAACTGTGGAACTGGTCTTTAACATAACTCTCTGGCAATGTGCATTTCAGTGGCAACACTTCAGGGCCATCTCTGAACTCATAGGTGTCTCATTGGTGGAGTGAGCACCCAGCAGTGCTTTGAAACTCAGTTGTTCCAGTATAGTGGAGACCGGCTGGAAGTGGCTTGCTCCACAGACACAAAGAGAGGTTCTTCAGTGGAGTTTAAAGGAGTAACATTCCAAATCCATGGGGATTTGGAAAGGAAAGATTTGAGGAGAATTGTGGCCAATCAAGGGACAGTGGGGATAATAATTGGGGTTGCTTAAAAGGAGAGTTAAGAGCTGGGAACTTGTGAGGTTTGCTCCTAGGATGACAGCCTTGGTAGGTGACTACTGTGTGGGTAGTTGTTTGTATACTCCATGTTGAGTAGGATCTGGGTGGAGAGTTTTGCCTCAGTGCTCCTCCTCCTCAGTGAGAGGGATTAGTGGGGAAGGTGTGCTTGTTGGAGAGAAGGTGTTATTGGTGTTGAGATCTTTTGCTATAACACCATGGGGACTTCCTCCCTCCCTGACCACCCCCAGGATGTCTGGGACTATGAATGTAATTGGAGGGGGATGGCAGAGCCCATGGCTCTTCAAGGAAGGGGATTGGAGGGGAAGAATAGTTTACCTTGAGAAATGTAGGGTAGAATCACAGTGGTGACAGGCAGGGGGATACTATGGGGGCCAGAGGGCAGGCCGTTTCAGGAAAGATACCCCCAATGTGAAATATTGATGGTGTGTTCCGGCCTATTGAACTCATCCCCAGTCCTTAGGCAGCATACCCCCCCTCCCCCAGATCCTGAGGTTCAACTGCTGCTGCTGAATGCCAAGTCACTTAATAATATAGCTCTTGTTTAACATCTTATTGAGGAACGAGCTAATGAGTACATTACAGAAGGGGGCAGTATCCCCTATTAAAGATGTGTCCAGCTGGTTTTCAGGTTTTGCACTAGCCAAGGCCCCAGGGCAGGGGAGGTCTGCCACTTGCTGTAATAATCCTGGGGGCTTTCCTGGCCTTTTCTTCATGGCTGCACAAATGGCACAACTCTTGACATAGCCCTCAATGTCTTTTTTCATTTTCAGCCACCAAAACTGCCTTTGAGAAAAATGCAAGGTTTTCAAGTAACTGAAGTGCCCCTGCCTTTTTAGAGTCGTGGCTTTGTTGGAGGACTTGGAGAGGTAGGCTTGCGGGGAAGTATAATTTTGAGCCTTTCCAGGCTAATCCTTCTCTTAGGATCAGTGCCTCCTTGTTATCCCTGTACCAAGATCAGCTGGCGGTTCATTTTTCAGTCTTTGGGTCATACCGTCCTCTTCTGTGGTTTTCTGTCACCTGGCTTGGCCACAGATCATGGCTTGTGAGGCAGGCTGGGGGGAGTAATGATGGCATGGACTACTTCTTCGTGTTTGCTGTTATATTGTGCTTTGCATGACACAACATCTGCCAAGAGGTTTTTCCCTCCAGGAATGTACTTGAGCTTGAAGTCGAACCATTTGAAATACTGGGCTTGTGGACTTGCTTAGGGGAAAGTCTGCGCAGGTTTTTTTTTAACACATCAGGGTTTTTATGGTTGGTCCACACTTCAAATGGGATATGGCTGCTCTTAAGAAAGTGCCTCCAGGCCAGCAGGGGCCATCAGACTATGTAGGCTTCTTTTTCCCATACCACCCACCTCCTCTCAGTCTCTTGTCAGTTTTTTGGAGGTGTAAGCACAGGGTTTCAGGTTCCTGTCTGCGTTTCTTTGGAGTAGGATGGCCATAATGGCCATGTTGCTGGTTTCAGCCTGGATGATGAAGGCTGTTCTGGGTCAGGCTGCTTAAGGGGTGGCTCTTGGGCAACAGAGCCTTCAGCACCTCTAAAGCCCACTGGCATTTAAAGTCCAATTTAGGGTGTTATGCCTGGTTTCCCCAACCAGGGTTAGGGAGACAAGCTAAACAGAATGTGCAGCTTAGTCAGATAGGCACACAGATAAATGAGTGAGATAAGCTTGTATGTTTATTAACATACAGTAAAAATGACAGATACGCTTGTGCTATCAAATATATAGTTTATTCCATTATGAGTTCATAGCATAGTCAAAATAACAGTCCAATAGTCATGTATCATTTAGTCAGTCCATTCAGGGATATTCAGTTAGCAAAGTCCGTGTTGAATACCCTTTGTCAATACACTTACAAGCCAGTCCTTTGTTTTCTCTCCCGTTCGAGCAATGCAGTCTTGTGTCCTTGCAGTAATCAGGTTTCATCAAAGCCAGAGAGATAGCAAGCTGCCGTCTTGCTTCTTTTAAAGTGCTTTCACAACCACTCCCTTAATTACTATCCCACAGTTAAAGTTGCAGACACTTTAACATACAAACTATGATTACATATTATTATTTACCTAAACCAGTTAGGGTAAAACAATGTTATCCCTAACATAGGGGATAGGGCTTGATTGTTGCAGACCCTCCCCCACGTCTTTGACAGTTCAGTGATTGGCAAGGCAATCTCTACGAAAGAGGGGATGAGTTGTTGGTAGAAGTTAGGAAACTCCAAGAAGCTCCGTAGCTCTTTATGGGTGCATGGGGGGTGCCAATCTAGGACCACTTTAAGTTTAGCAGTGTTCATCTCAACTTCCTTGCTTGACACTCGGTAGCCCAGATAGCCCAGGCTTGAGTTGTGGAATTTGTATTTTGACAGCTTAGCCTATAGTTTAGCCACAAGGAGTTTTTTCAGGACTTGGCGCACTAGTTTGATATGCTTCTCTGGGGTTTCAGTGAAGATGAGAATGTCATCTCAAGCACACTAGAACTCCTTTTTATAGGTGCTCATGTAGCACTTCATTTATTAGCTGTAAAAAGACACCCCGAAATCCGAAGAAATTGGAAATTGGAAGCTGTCTAGGGGACAGTGGAAGGCAGTCTTCTAGTAATTGCCTCATTTTATTTGCACTCTGTTGTATGCTTCCCAAGCTTGGTGAATATCTTTCCCTTTGCTATGTGGGCTAGCATGTCCTCCATGAAGGGGCAAAGGGTGTTTTCCACGCACACTACATTAATTCCTTATAATCTCATTGACTCATCTTCTTTTTGAAGAAGACTGGGGTGGCCACTCTGGATTTTGCAGATTGTATAAATCCTTGGGCCAGGTTAGTGTCGATGTAGTCCCTTAGTTCAGCCATCTTCCTTGGGGTCATGGAGTACATCTTCGGTTTGGGTAGATTAGTCCCAGGCACAAAGTTTATGGCGCATACTGTGGGGCGATGAGGTGGGAGGGCACTGCATTCTTCCTCACTAAAAACTTCTACCAGGTCCCATACTCTCTGGAGATTTGGGGCCTTCCCAGCAGTGCCTCCATGGTGGCGGCTGTATTTTTTTACTTTCAAGTGGCTTGGCTTCCCCCCCCCCCGTGCAAAATTGGATGGGGAGCGGGGACCTAGTGCTAACTTTAATTTCCAGTAGCAGTCTTCCCAAGAGATAGTCAGATCCTATTTGTTTAGCCAGCCCAGCGATTCTTCTGTCACAACGGGAGGCTGATTAAGCAGCGGGTGCAGCCCATATCAATGATGGCCTCTACTTCCCCTTGGGTTCCTGTCCTGGGCACTACTAGTCTTGATTTATTAGTAAATGGACAGATGGCTCCACTTACCAGTAGGTCATCCTTGCTTTCATCACCGCTGTCTCCAGCTACAGTGGTGGTCTCTTGAGCTGGAGTTCCCCCGCCTTCGATAGGAGGGGAGACCTCAATGTCTTATTGGGCAAACTTCCCTTACTCGGGCTTTCACGGCTATCTTTTGGGTTTTGCTGGTGCCGGGGTCCTCAGTTGGGGGATGGGAGGTTGTTACTTGGAATGCTGACAAAGATACTCTGAAGCCCGGTGGCCTTGTTGGCCCCATTGAAAGCACTTGATTGATGCTGTTGAAGTTGCTATAGGCTGCTCTTCCATTTGACAGGAAACGGGCCTCTGGCCAAGTTGCCGCTTGGATTTTTTCTCTGGTGTCTCTTTTGGGTGTGGGTTGAGCTCAACGTCCAAGGTGATTGCCATCCAATACCAGTTGTGGATATACTCAGGGACTGCCCCCGGATGATGCAGATGTTGTGTAGCTCTTTATCTAGGCCTTCCTTAAAGTAGTGCACAAGGAGACGCTCAGGCCAGTGCCTCAGTTTCCTGGCGAACATCCAAAACTCTGCAACATACTCTTTGGCAGGGCAACTCCTTTGTCTAACTGTCCTGATTCCAGCCTCTGCTTCACGGCCCTGGGACAAGTCTTAAAACTTCATCTTGCAAGAACTCATCAATGTTCTTGAGCTCTGGAGTTGGGTCACCCACTCAGCTGCTTCACTTTCCAGGTTGTCAGTGATGGCAGAGATTGTCTCTTGGTTGGTTAGGTAGTGATCCCTGGAGCAGTTGATGTGAGTCTGGACTCAGTTCAGGAAGGAGGCCAGCTTATCTGGGCTTCTGTCAAAGGTGGCTCTGAAGTGGGGCAATGTGGCCAGTCGCACATATGGCGGTGGCAGTTGTGGAGCAGGGATGGGAGCAGGCATCAACTGGAGTTCGATCCAGTCCTGGCCCAGGTGGTAAGCCCATCCAGACAGCATCTGCCCTGTTGGTGGCATCTGAGATTATACCCATGGACTGGTTGATCTTTGCTGCAGCCCGGGGCTCAGCCAAGCCAAAAGAGGCAGTGGAGGGCTGACAGGTCGAGCTGCTAGGGAGATAGACCAGGACCTCATGAGGAGACTTCTGCTATGCACTGGATTGCATCAATGGGAGCATCATCAGAGCTACTCCCTGGGAAGATCGGTCCCTCTGGGCAGGGAACATAAAAGTTGACTGGCCGAGGATAGTCATTGCCTCTCCAGACTCCAGACTGCCGCCACCACCCCATGCTGCCGAGGCTTAGCTGGCCAAGTTTCTCTGGCAGCTCTTCCAAGCCCTGGCTGTAGATTGCAGTCTGGTATCTCCACTCCCAGTCTTGCTGAAGTCCGGGGATCCCATTGACCTCCACCTGAGAGTTGCAGTTCCCTTCTCTCTCGTGGTGGTGGTGTGGTGTTCTCCCATCAGACATCAACATCCTCCTCTGCCTGATACAGCTCCTGGGTGGCTGACTACTTGGTGTGGACTTTGGGTCAGGTGCCCAACTGGCTCCATGTCTGCTGCCATGGCTGCCACTTGTTGCCGTGGCTTGCTGGAGTGAGGGAGGAAATTGTAGGCTCTCGGATGCTCCTCCACAAGCTCCACCAGTGGTCACCATTTCCTCAGTCTTTTCTATCTTCCCTGAGTCTTCCTGCTGCTCGGTAGACTGGGTAAGTGGGCGGGGCTCAGGATCCAGATAGTAAAAGCTTCCTTTCAGTTTTTTTGGGGAGAGTCGGTTTAATGTCAGGATTTCAAGTAATAAATCCATTGCAAAATTGCTCTGAGGCAATTGAATTCCTCAAATATTTCTTTTATTGGAAATATCATATTGGCGCCTATTTGATGAAAACCGACTCTGAAAACTCCTGCAGTTTTCACATTATTAAAAGTAAAAGATTTTCTACTTTCTCAAAACCATCAGTCACATGGTCCAACCACTGTACAGTCTGACAACCAGGTGGCATCACTCCACCTTCTTCCAACCAGGTGTGAGAATATCCTTGGTACCCAAGAGAAAGTATTTTGTTTTGGCTATAAAATCCCCTCTATCTCAAATCCCCCTTCCTTGTCCCTCAGCTCCAGTGTGGCAAAATGGCTTTGGTCAAGCCAGCTTCAGAGTTGACAGAAGTGAGAGGTTGTAATGACGGGTCACTTCAAAATGCCAGACAAAACAGGAGCAGTGATATGTTACTTATTAAAAGGTGCCTCTCTAAAACAGTTAGTCAAAATCCACACGAGAGTACCATATTCTAGACTTAATTTTGACAAATGTAGGTAAGGTACCAGAACTTGCAGTGGGGCAAAACCTTTCAGGTTTCAGTAATCACCAATGCCTTGTTTTGACACTAACACTAAAACTGATATAACATATTAAAACTAAAGTTTTAGACAAGTGGACAAATTTTACCAAAATGGGGGAATATCTAAAATATAAGATTGAAGGATAGCATAAAGTGACAGGAAACAGTGCTCAGTGGATGATGGTATAATCTGCCATATTGGAGGTATAGACTAGGTATAGATTTAGGTAGAGCCTATGTGAAACCTGGCTCAATAGTAGTAACTGCAAGAGGGATCTTGGAATCTTAGTGGACAACCATCTAAACATAAGCTAACAATGTGCAGCTGCCGCCAAAGAAGCTAATGCAATACTAGGTTGCATTAACAGAGGGATAAAATCAAAATCATGTGAAGTAACAGTATCACTTTATAAAGCCCTAGTAAGACCACACTTAGAATACTTCATCCAGTTTTGGTCACCCCAATATGAAAAAGATGTTGAGATTTTGGAAAGAGTTCAGAGAAAAGCATAAAAGATGATTAGGGGCCTAGAAGCTTAACATATGAAGAACTACTGCAGGAACTGGGTCTAGTGAAAAGAAGGACCAGAGGTCATAGTATAGTGGCCTTCCAATACTGCCAAAGGAAAAGGAGGCCAACTTATCTACTAAAGCACCTGAAGTCAAGATAAGAAACAATGGATGGAAACTAATCAAGGAAAGAAACAAGAACTAAGGAGAAATTTCCTAACAGTAAAAACAATTAAGCAGTGGAATGCCTTGCCTTTCGATGTTGTGGGTGATGCTTTTAAGACGAGACTGAATAGCCACTTCTTTGGAACGGTATAAAGTTTCCTGAGTGAGCAGGGGATTCCACTAGATGACCTCCTAGGTCTCTTCCAACTCTGTCACTGTCACCATACGCAACTAGCTTCTATGTGAGGCACATTAATAAAAGGAAAAGAAAGAGAATCCTCTCTGGTTCACAGCAGATGTAGGCACAATAGTAAAGAAGAAAAAATTAGCATGTATCAGAACATGATAATATAAGAACAGTGAAAATGTAGCTGATAGAGAGGTGTATAAGAACATACAGAAGGAAACCATACAAGTTATTAGTGCTGCTAAAGCACAGATAGAGGAACTAGCTAAGTTTACTAAAAAGGGGGATAATACCTTTTTAGATACCTTAGTGACAAAAGGAGAGAATGGGCGTTGGTAGAATTACCTGAGAACACCCTTTCTATATACGCTGCAAGAGAGTTCAGGAATGGGATATGACTCCTCCTACTGACATCATAGAGCTGGGTCTGCCACTATAAAAACCATCAGCCTTGGCTGCTCGCCATCTTTTAGGTGAAGATTCTTGAGAGACATAATGTGTCTCTGGAAGGTAAACATAACAAAACACCCCCTCCCAGATGAACTAGGATGGGGCTGGACTCTCTTGCAGCGTATATAGAAAGGATGTTCTCAGGTAATTCTACCAATGCCCATTCTCATACACACTGCTAAGAGAGTCCAGGAATGGGACATACCAAAGCCTGCATGCCCATGGGAGAGTCAACATCTAGGTAGGTCACTCTGACTGTGGTACCACCTGTTGAAGCACCCTCCTTCTGAATGAGGCATCCACCGAAGCAAAGGAGTCCAACCCATAACGTCGTATAAACGGCGAAGGAGATGCCCAGGTAGCAGCCCTGCAAATCTCCTGCAGAGAAGCCTGAGAAGACCAGGCAGCCCAAGTAACCGCACTCCTAGTGGAGTGAGCCATGATGTTCGTAGGAACTGGCAGGGACAAAGCTTTGTAGGCCTTGGAGATGCAAGTCCGAATCCACTTCCCTTAGAAGAAGCCACCTTAGTCCCCAAGGAGGTGGGATGAAATGACACAAACATAGTCTCCGATCTCCTAAATTCAGCAGTCCTCTTGATGTAGATCGAGGGCCCGCCTTATGTCCAACTTATGCCATCTGTGCTCTAACTCATGTTATGGTCCTGGGCAGAAATTTGGCAAAACAACTTCTTGTGCCCGGTGAAAGCAGGAGTTTATCTTAGGAACAAATGATGGATCTAACCTGAAAACCACCCTATCCTCATGCAACACACAAAGGTCCTGTCTAATGGAGAGGGCCGCCAACTCCGAAATCTCCTGGCTGAAGTGATGGCCACCAAAAATGCCACCTTAAATGTCATGAGTTGTAGAGACACTGTTCTAAGAGGTTCAAAGGGAGGACCCGTGAGATCCCATAGAACTTTAGGGAGATCCCACGTGGGAAATCTGTGAACCACATGAGAATAAAGATTAGCAGCCCCCCCCCCTAGAAACCTGTGTACAGAGGGATGATGAGATAAAGAATCAAAACCCACCCAGGACAAAACAGATGAATGAGCTACAACTTGGCGGCGAAGAGTATTAGGGGCGAAGACTTTATCAAGCCCATCCTGGAGGAACATTAACACCTCCGCCAAAGAAGCTGAGGAAGGTACAATTTCCGACTTAACAGCCCATGAATAGAAGACCTTCCAGGTAGCATCGTAGATGGGTGAGGTGGACGGCTTGCGGGAGGCCTGAATGGTGTCTATCACCCTATCAGAAAAACTGGCCTCCCTCATAGATTGCTGCTCAAGCGCCAAACAGCTAACCGGAACCACTGAAGGTCTGGGTGAATCAAGGCCCCCTGCTGCAGGGAGATCCTGTTGTCTGGGATCCTCTACAGCTGGTCTACGACAGATTCACCAGATCTGCAAACTAGGGTCTCCTGGGCCAATGGGGGGACAGAAGAATCAGCTCCACCTTCTCCCCCAACAACTTCCAGATTACAGCCAGAATTACTGGAAGAGGGGGAAAGGCATAAAGGAGAGCTGGAGGCCAGTGACTCTGAAAGGCATTGGTCCCTTCCACTCCCTGGGTGGGAACCCTGGTGAAGTATCTGCTTACCTGAGCATTGAGGGGAGTGGCAAAGAGATCCACTGCTGGGGTACCAAACCTGTGGGACAAATTCAGAAATAATGACGAATGAAGACTCCATTCCGCATGATCGACCTGGGACCAACTCAACCAGTCGGCTTGGACATAGTCGACCTAGTATGAGATCTACCTTGATGAACAGAAGATGTCTCTCTGCCCCATCTTCCCATGAGGGCCTTGGACCTGGTCCCCCCGTCTGTTGACATGGGCCTTTGCGGCCACATTGTCTGTCATGACTACAACGTGACAACCTGTCACCCTGTGCTGGAAATGTTCCAGGGCCAAGAAAATGGCCCTGAGTTCGAGCCAATTTATAGGGCAAGCTCTGTCTCTGAGACCAGAATCCTCGAACAATCTAGCCCTCTAGATGGGCTCCCCAGCCTTGAAGACTGGCATCCATAGTGAGCAGGACCCTGTCTGGCTCCTTGAAGGGGAGGCCCCACCATACTGCCTGAGATTGCCACCACCTGAAGGAACGAAGGACCTGTGGTGGAACTTGCACTTTGGTGGACGAGTGGCTGGTGCCTGCCCATTGGAATGGCAGCAGGAACCACTGGAGTGCACGGACATGAAGGCAGGCCCACGGGACAATGCCAATGCACATTTTCCCCAGGAGCTGAGACAGGAGAGACAGGGGAACTGGGCGCTGGCATCAGATCTGGATGACAAGGGCATTGAGGCTCTTCCCGTGGTCTGGAGAGAGAAAAACTTGGCAGAGGGAAGTATCGATGATTTTCCCCAAGATGCAACAGCCTGGTCGTACGGGAGAAGTGGCTTTTCTTCAGGTTGATCGAGAAGCCGTGGTCTTGCAGGCATTGTAGTGTGATGCGAAGATCTGGCTGACTTTGACTAGATCAGGATGTCATCCAGATAACACTGGACCCTCACTGGAATAGACCTCAGCGAAGCCACCAGAGCTGCCAGCATCTTTGTAAAGACCCTGGGTGCCGATGAAAGACCAAAGGGAAGGGCCTGGTACTGGAAATGGATGTTTTGGTACCATAAACGGAGAAACTGATGGTGATGAGGCCAGATAGGAATATGGAGGTAAGCCTCCGTGAGATCAGTGGAGGAAAGGTCGTCACTCTCTTGAACGCTCTCTAAAATGGAATGCGGAGTTTGCATTTTAAAACACCTGCACGGAATAAATTTGTTTAGGAGTTTCAGGTTGAGTATGGCCCTCCACCCCCCAGAGGCCTTCAGGATCACGAAGAGGCGAGAGTACAAACCCAATCCTCGTTGCTCCAACGGAACTGGCTCAATGGCCCGAATATCGACCAGATGTTGAATGGCCGATTCCATGAGGGCCCGTCTAGAGCTGTCCCTCGACATAGGACATCGAACAAAAAATTACGGGATGGAGACACAAACTCAAGCTGCAGGCCAAATCTCACTGTTTTAAGTACCCAGGCATCTGATGTCGACTCCTCCCATCTTGAGGCGAAGAAAGCCAAACGGCCTCTGATGGGGGGTCCAACCGGGTCTTTATTTTGAGCATTGGAATGAACAACCTCCTCCCTCTCGAAAGGGCTGTTTACCGGGGCCTGTTGCTGCCTGCCTGAAGTCTCAGGATGTTGTTTTTGGCGATGCAGGAAAGATCTCTGGTCTCTGGAGAATTGCGATGCGGATTCAGACTTGAAGGAAGGGGGGCGGTAGTATGAACTGGGACAATAGTCCGATCTCTTCCCTGCCATAGATAGAATCTTGTGTTTGTCCTTGGTTTCGATCAAGTTAGGCTCCAGAGTGTCACTGAACAGCTTTTCTTCAGAGCAAGGGTCTGATGCCAACTTCCATTTACGATGCACATCTGACCACAAATTCCACAGCCAAAGGAGCCATTTGGCCGCTACAGAGAAAGCCATGGCCATGGAGGTGAACTTGGCAAAATTCAAGGTCACATCTGCTGTAAATTCCACAGCAGCAAGATCCTGATGTGCCCTCAAATCAGTGGCCAGGAGCCTCTTTTGTAGCTGCCAGAGCCAGCGAAGTGAGGATCTTGTGAAAAATGAGGCTGCTGTAGATGCCCTGATAGCCCAAGCCACAGCCTAGTGGTTGCGCCTGAAGGTTTGCTCAGACCTTCTCTCTTCTGCGTTCAGCACATCCTCAGGTTCGGTGGGCAAGCCCGATGAGAAGGAGGCAATCACTGGGACATCTACTGAAGGGACAATCAGGGCACTGGCTAAGGCCAGGCCCACATTGTAAAAACGCCTATAATGCGAAGAAGGCCGAGGGCCAGACCCAGGGGAGGCTCCCTGTTCCTTAACTAAATCAAGGAATATAGTGGGGGAAGGGAGAAATAATTTCACCAAGAACTACTGGTTTGGTGAACAGAGGATCAGTGGCCTGTAGAGGCCGTCTGAAGTTCTGGGACCACTTCCTCAGGTGTCAATTGTGCCATAACCAAGGCTTTGTGCAAGAGAGGTTTGAAGAGAGGTTTGAAAACCCCAGAAGAGGAAGGTTGATCAGCTCCAAACTCTTCCTCCTGAGTCATATTGGGATCCACTATTTCCCCTCCTCCTCCTCAGATGGAGAGGAATGGCTGTGATCAGGAGGGTTGGCATAATCTCCTTCTTCCTCTTCTCACCAATCTGAGTAAGCTAGCCGCTGACTAGGGAAGCTTCTATAACATGAAGAGACCCCTGGGATAAGGAAGAAAGCAAGGACTGCCCCCCTTGGGGTTGCAGGAGTTGATGAAACCCCTTAGTTATGCCCTGTCTGATGGCAACAGCCACCATATCCCTGATATCATCAGGCCTGTGCCCTGAGGGGGGAATCTGGTGGGTGAAGCCCAGCAGCTGTAGGAGTATATGAAGCCTCAGGCCTAGGCCTGTGACCCCATGGGCCAAGTGACATATGGGAAAAGATGGCCCCGGGGCCCAGGCTGTCTGTCTGGAGGAAGGGCCTGTCCTACTCAAATCCTGTGGCATAAACTCCTCCTCCACCCTCTCAGAGGACCAAGCTAAAAGGTGACTAGCAGAGGTGGAAGCCACTGCCCCCCCTCTTGCAGATATATCAGAGCCAACTTGCAGTTCCCCAGGTTTGGAGGCCTGTTGCATTAGATCTCTCATCTTTCCCAAGGTCTTCTCAGACTGCTTTTCTAAAGCAGCATGCCTTTTCTTCTCAGCCCTGAGCTCAGATTTGGAAGTCTTTTTTGGAGCTAGGGCTTTGGCTTTAAGCTTAGCAGCCATTTCTCTGTTGGTCAAATGCCCCTTTTTCTTACTCTTTTTCTTAGCAGGAGCTTGAGGTTCTTCTAGCCCCTTAGAGCCTGTTTGTGCTGCTTCTTTTTCCATCATGCCAACAGGACAGGCACAGGAGGCGCTGTGAGCTTCTCCATGTTAAGTGCAGCCTGTAGTGAGGTCCAAATGAGCCTTAGAGCTGTGAGGCCCAATCAACACTCCATTCCTGAAGAGACAAAATGGTCACCTGGTCTTCCAAAATGGCCACCCACCACATGCAGCAGCCTAGAAATAGGCTCAGAACCTTTCCAGTTCAATAGGTCCTTGCAAGCCCAAGCTACCTTGTTCTTGCCAAAACAGCTGTAAAGAGGTGATAATTATCCCCTGCGTCAGCTGTGAAGTGGGGAAGATCAGCAGCAGCACAATCCAACTTTCTGGCTGTGTGAGAGGCTCAAAGGAATGCTCCCTGTAGCTGCAGCCCCTCAACGAGGCAGCACACTACTGGAAGGCGGATCCCCGTCCTCCTGCAGCTGTGCTCAAACCATCCTGGGAGCAGCAGCAGGCCACAAAAGCAAAGGAAATGCTTCTGCAAGTTCTTTTAAAACTCTTTCCAAATCAGACAACCTTCCAGAGAGAAAGCTCTAAGTCAAGAGCTGAGTCAAAAAGATGGTGAGCAGCCAAGGCTGATGGTTTTTATAGTGGCAGACCATATCTATGATCTCAGGAGGAGTCATATCCCATTCCTAGACTCTTAGCAGCGTGTATGAGAAGCTGTGTAATTACTAAAATAAAAAATGCAAATAATTCTTATATTAAGGGGGACCTGATTATAGCAAACTATCAAAACAAATACATCTATCTGTTCAGTCTTCTCAGAAATAGATACTAAAACAAAATGTACCAAAAATAGTCTGGAGGATCATACTAGTCCAAGCAGGGGAGGTTCTTTTCCAGGGTTTTCAGAAGTGGAGGTGGCAGGTGAGCTAGCCTGCTTAAAGCTTAATAATGCAATGGTCCAGATGGTATTCATCCTAGAATTCTTAGGGAACTTCTAGGTGTGGTTCTGGACCAATAACTGATCTGCTTAACCAGTTTCTTTTAACAAGTGAAGTTCCCCAAGTTTTCCAAGCAGCTAATATTGTACCCATTCACAAGAAGGTGACTAGGGTTTGTACCCATTCACAAGAAGGTGGAAACTTGAGCCAGTGAGCTTAAAATCTGTTGTAGTAAAGTTAATGGAATCACTCCTGAAAAAAAGGATTAATGAACGCTTAAAAATGCACAACTTGATGGGCCCAAAGCAGCATGAAGGCAGATCATGTGAAACTAAATTGATTCACTTTTCAAATTAATGTTAAATGTCACAAATGTCACAAATGTACTGGATGATGCTCTGGACAAAGATGATGCTGTGGACATAGCCTATCTTGATTTTAGCAAAGCATTTTATACAGTTCCACATAATGAGCTCATTAAAAAGTTGTACAGGCTAGGGCTTAACCACTGGTTAATCACTGGGTGATTCAGTGGAGAGGAAGTTGGCTCAGGGATAGATCCCAGTGTGTTATTGTTAATGGAGCACTGTTTGAACAGAGACCAATCACAAGCAGTGTACCACAAGACTCAGTCCTAGATCCTGTTCAACATTTGCTAGACCAATACTCTAATACAGCTCATCAGTCTGGAACCCACATTACGTGTCTGATATTAGCACAGTTGAGAAACTCCAGAAATATTTCACAAGAAGAGTTCTCCACTCCTCTACTCGTTGCAGAATACCTTATGCCACCAGACTCGAAATTCTAGACCTAGAAAACCTTGAATTACGCTGTCTTCAGTTTGATCTAAGTATGGTGTATAAAATAATACACTGCAATGTCTTACCTGTCAACGAATACTTCAGCTTCAACCATAACAACACAAGAGCACACAATAGATACAAACTCAAGGTTAACCACACCAAACTTGATTGCAGGAAATACGACTTCAGCAACAGAGTGGTCAATGTCTGGAATACTCTACCTGACTCTGGGGTTTCTTCCCCAAACCCCCAAAACTTTAACCTTAGACTTTCTACTATTGACCTCACCCCTTTCCTAAGAGGTCTGTAGGGGACGTGCATAAGTGCACCAACATGCCTACCGTCCCTGTCCTATTGTTTCTTTTATTTTTCTTATATGTACCCATTTCATGTATTCATAACTATGTATATAGTTATACCTATTATCTTGTAAGCAATTGACAAATCAAATAAATAAATAAATGCATGTAAGTGGTAAAATAGAAGGATTATTAGGTAAGGCTTGTCTTTTTGCTGATGACACAAAGATGTATAATAGAGTTGCTGTATCTTGAGGGTTTTCATAACATGAAAACAATTTGGCACTGCTGAGAAAATTGGTAAAAAATGTGAAAACTACAATTCAATGTTTCCAAATGTCAATATCATGCTTTCGGATAAAAAGAATCCTCTGACAGTGTATAACATTGGGGGTACAGAACAACAAAAGAAAAGGATTTGGTGTGCTCATAGCAGATGACTGAAAAATGAGTTAACAGTGGTTTCCGGTTCCGCGTGGCTTCGGGGCAGCAGGAATTTGCGACTGTCCGCGATTCCTGCTGTGCTTGCCGCCGAGGTGCCCCCGATCTAAATGGATCCGGGGGATATGGCTGCCCTGTAGAGGCAGCCAAAGAGAGAGGAGAGCCGGACAGGGGGTTTGGGGGTGTCGCAGACCCCCTCCTCGTCCGGAAAAACTCCTTTTTCCTGAGGTGGTGGAGCGGCAGTCAGTAATGGCCGCCACGAAGAAGCCTGCAACTGGGTAAGATTGTGCTGGAGGAAGCAGGAAAAGTGAAAGTGCTGGCTGAACACTTTGAAATTTATTTGGGCATTGAAGGTGAATTATTTTGAAAGTTAAAGCCAAGGGACAAAAGACTCTTTGGACATTGGACTTAATAATTTAAGAAATCGGAAAACCCTTTTTGGAGGTATGGATTTCTGATTATTTAAAAATTGTTGTTGCAAGTGGGAAGGGAGAGGAAAAAAATTGGAGCAGAAGTTGAAAAAGGAGGAGATTGCCTAGAATTCTAAAGAAAGATATATGGTAATTGGACCTCTTTGATTAAACAGTAACCCCAGAAAGAGAAGTAGAAGAAGGGGAAAAAAAGCATTAACTTTTGGAATCTTTTTTGAATTATTCTTGATTAAAAATACTTGGGTGGTTGTTTTGGGAAAAGTTTCTCTTTTTATGATGGCATCGCTTGTGGATGAATTAAAAACTGAATATCAAAAATATAAAAAGGAAGAACAAGCTGGAAAAGATACTTTGGGCACTTTATTTCAATTTTTAGAAATGGCGTTATGCACTTATGAAAAGTTTACTGCGCAGCAGAATGACTGGGACAAAGAAGAAGAGGAAGAAGAAGCCATCTTTGATGAACAATGGGTTTTTTCTGGGGAGGAGGAGAAAGAGGATAAGAAAAAGGGGATTTTAAGGTTTGAAAAAACAACCAAAAAAGAGAAAAATGAGAGGAAAGGTGGATGCAAGGTTAGAAAGCAAAGGAAAGGGAGTAAGAAAAGGGAGGAGGAGAGACAAAGGGGTAAAAAGGGCAAGGAGAAGAATAAGCAAGATAGAAAGGGGGGGAGGAGAAGCCTTAATGGTGGGAAGCAAGATCGAAAGGAAAAAAGTTTATTTAGAGACAATGGGTGAATCTAATTGAAAAAAAAAAGGGATTCTGGAAGGTACATAAGATTGGGTCTTTATATGTGTATATAGAGTAAAATGCTTAAGATATAAATGAGTATTAATATATACGATTAGTTTTTTTTTTTTAATGATATGGATAGTGCTTATATAGGATTTTATTTAGTTATTGCTGGGTCTTTATCTTTTTTATAAAATTTATTGTGTAATTTTAGAATGTACTAAACAGAATCCCAAGATAAATTAAGTGTTATATGAAGTAATTTTAAGCTTGGACAATGAATTAAAGGCGTCACTCCAATCAGTGTATAGGAGAAGTATATTAAAAGAAAAAAGATGAATGGATAGTTGGAAATAGAACAGACAAAGAATGATATTGAAAATGATAATAAGATATGGAAGGATATATAAAGTGAATATGATGTTTGAATTTGTGTCTGTGTGAAGAGTTTCAACCCGGGATCAAGCAGCCTTCAGAAAAGATGTTTTAGGTTTTTTTTTTCTATGTTCTATGTATGTTTCTGAATGGCAATAAATTTTTAATAAGCAAGAAATATAATTTGGATAACTAGAATGAAAAGGAGAAGTCGGGATAAGATATGAAGTTAAATAGATAATGTAAATATTGATATTACAATTTGGAATTATTTTGTATGTTCTATTGGCTTTCTTCTTTAATTATTATTATTATTATTTTTAGAAAAGAATTTTCAAATTGTTATGCCTGGATTATTTGTGTATTGTTTTTGTAAAATTAATAAAATTTGTTATAAAAAAAATATATGAGTTAACAGTGTGGCCAGGCAGCTGTGAAGGCAAACAAAATTTTGGGATGCATCACTAGAGGGATCACTAGCAAGAAAAAAAGAGGAGGTCCTAATCCCGCTATGTAGTCAGATTCCATTTGGAATACTGTGAAGTTCCAGACACCTCACTCAAAAAAAGATATAAGATTGAGCTAGTCTAGAGATGGGCTACAAAACATACCGAGAGAAGGAACTGAATAAGTATGATGTGGAGGACAGAAAGGAAAGTGGTGGAGGACAGAAAGGAAAGTGGCGGGGAGGCACCATGATTGAAATCTTCAAATATATTAAGGATGTGAATAAAGTTCTAGAAGGCAGTATTTTCAATATTAAGCAAAAATCAAGAAAATGGGAACATAACCTCAAACCAATTAGAGAGAAGTTAAAACTTGTTAGAAAGTATTACTTCACAATAACAGTAGTGGAAGGATGGAATAAACTTCTGGAGAGATAGTGAGTCACTGGTCTTTCATCTGACAAAAAATTAAAAAATAAAATAAAAACAATGTAAATAAAAATAAATAAAAACTAATAAATAATAAACCCTCAAAGGGCAGAATTGATGGACCACTGTGTCTTTTTCTGCTGTCTATGACACCTGTGGCCTAGACTGATCTTCCCTTCTGACTGGTCTGGAAACTGCTGCTTTCTACCTTGCCAGAAAGTGCAGTTCTGAATATTTGTTTGAATTTAGAAGTTGCCATGGTATAACATTATATTTCTTGGGTATAGGACTTGTGTAAAGTATATGCCAACCAGTGTTAACAATGGAGCTTTTCTCCAAAGTTACTGGAAAGGATAGAGTCATATGGAGAGGTGGCTGGTTTGAAAATAAATAAAGATAAAACAAAGATTTTGACAAAGAATATGTTATTGAGACAGAGAGAAGAATTGGCAGATCTTTTGAAAATTCAAGTTACAAATAAGGTTAAGTATTTGGGGATATATTTGACAACAAGATGTAGCACATTAAAGGAGAATAATTATATTAAACTTAAACAACAGATAACTATAGATTTGAAGAAATGGGAAAACTTGCAATTGTCATTAATAGGGAGAATTTCAACAATTAAGATGAATATCTTACCTAGAATTTTATTTTTGTTTCAAACAATACCAATTAGGCTTGGAAAAGACTATTTTGAAGATTTAAATAAAATTATGTTGAAGTTTATATGGCAAGGTAAAAAAGCGAGAATAAAGCTAAAGCTTTTGCAAGATGCTAGAATTAGAGGAGGTTTTGGTCTGCCTAATTGGGAATTGTATTATCAAGCTGCAAGTTTGATGTGGGTCAAAGAATGGATAACATTAAGGAAACATAGGTTGTTGACATTAGAAGGACATGACTTGCTGTTGGGTTGGCATGCTTTTTTATGGTATAAGGGAACTAAAACACAGGGTTATTTTAGAAGACATTATGTACGGGAGTCTCTGTGGTTAAATTGGGAGAAGATAAAAAGGCAATGTTATTTGAAAATTCCAGTCTGGTTATCGACCATTGAAGCATTTTCCTATCCTATAATTTACAAGAAGGAACAAACAGTTAGATATGGGGAACTTTTGGATGAAAAGGGTGAACTTAAATCGATCCAAAACTTAGAAGAACAAGGTATAAGGATGAATTGGTTTTCATATGCACAAATACACTCAAGGTATGATGAAGATTCTAAAACGGAGGGATTTTATGATAAACAGACTGATTTAGATAAGATCTTGATGGGTACTGATGAGAAGGTGATTAAAAAATTATATGGTTATTTACTGGGAATGAAATTAGAGGAAGAACAAGTCAAAGAAACTATGATTGTTTGGGGGAAGAATTTTGGATATGGGATTTGATTTAGAGAAATGGCAGAAATTGTGGTCTCAAAATTATAAAATGACAATGTCAACAGCATATAAAGAAAACTTGTATAAGATGTTTTACAGGTGGCACTTTCCTCCGACAAGAATAGCAAGAATGTTTAAGAACAAATCTGAAAAATGCTGGAAATGTCATCAGATACCCGGCTCGTATTACCATATGTGGTGGACTTGTGAGGATGCTAGAAAATATTGGACTATAATTCGCATGTGGTTGGAAAAAATGACAAAGAAACATATAGATTTGAAACCAGAGATCTTCTTATTGGGAATTTTACCTGATATATATAGTAAAGATTTGAAATACCTGATTGTAAATGTATTAACAGCGGCCAGGATTGTATTTGCTAAAAATTGGAAGAATGAGAAAATACCATTACAGGAAGAAATTATTAAGAAAATATTGGAATGTGCTGAGATGAGCAGATTGACATTTGAAATTAGAGAGCAAGAGGATAAACAATTTTACGAAATTTGGGATCTTTTTTATAAATGGTTAGATGATAAAATACGATAATAGAATATTCAGAATGCTAGATAGTAAGGAATATCTTTATTTTGCTATTATTTTGCTATTTGATATTATATTTATAAAGGATTTCTTAGGATTGATTTGATATGATTAGATGATTTGTTATAGAGTAAACTGGTTTAAAGTATTGTTAGCTCATTAAGCATGAATGATTAAAAATATAGTCAAAATCTTCTTTTTTTAGTGATATTAGGATATATAAGTTTGGACTGACAATATGAGTTGTTATGTAATATAATTGTAATTGAGACTACAGAATGAATGCACAAAAATGATGAACCAACTGACACACTGGATGTACATATAAGAGTTGATGTTTTTATGTTTTGTCTGTCTTGTTTGTTTGTAGAAAATTAATAAAAACTTTAAAAAAAAAAAAAACAATGGAGCTTTTCTCTTTTTCGTAAAGGGTCCCATGCTCTTACAATGGTATGTTGGAACTTGTATGGAGCTTTGAGTTGAGATTGTTAAAAAGAGCTCCCTTCTTTAATAATTACATGAGCACATGAAGACTAGGTGTTTTTATCAAAAAAGAAAGAATCGAGATCAGCTCCTAGGATCTCCATGAACATTACTTTTCCTGTTCAGGACACATTCCTGGGCACGCTTTTTGCTTAGGTCACTACCTGAAATCTCCTGGCGGTCTCCGGTCCAAGGAGGAAGTAGAGCATTCCTGCTAAGGTTCTGCAGAAGCTATTCGATGCTGCTATCTCCTGGCGCTAGTTACCTCTAGCTGGGCTTTCGCAGCTGATCAGTTCCATTATTTCAGAGCTGGAGAGCCGTGCAATATGACCAAGCACTTACTAATATTAATAACATAATACAAACGGTTCTCAATTATTTCAAGCCTCCCATCGTTAAGGTGCATGAGATGTGCGGGCTATATCTTTTTTTTGTTTTAATAAATACATGCAGAAATACTGTAATTCATGTCTGTGGCTGCCGATTTCTACCACATGGATTCACGGCAATATGTACCTACGGGCCGGCCAAAGGTTTGGGCAGATGGAAGGGCACGTCTTTTCCACCCATCCCCCCACCATCGGTGGCCATAGGCAGTGTATGTATGGCATTCAGTTCTGTTTTTGGGAGAAACCATCGATGTAGAGGGGGGGGGGGAAACTATGTCAATGCAGGTATCACGGGCAGCCGCGGTTCATTTTTCGTCTCGCTACCGAGCCTACTTCCTCCGCACTCCACCTTCCGTGGCCGTTCCTCTTCCGCAGCGGCTCCGCTTCCTGCCTCATCGGCTTGCTGAAGCGTTGGTCCAGTCCAACGGCTCCTGGGCGACCGAATGAACAAGATGGGGGCGGAGGCGCGGTGGCCTTTGGGTCCCCTCTGAAAGCGGTTTCCTTCGCTGGACGGCGGGCGATGTCGGACTCGGAATCGGAGGAAGAAGGCGCGAACAGGCAGCTCAAGTTTGTGCTATTGGGCGATGGCGCCTGCGGCAAGGTCAGTCCAGAGAGTGGGGAGGCTGCCGGCCCCCAGGGTGTTACCGAGGGCTTCCCAAACAAGGCGGGCCTCAGTTCCCGGGGGTGGTGTAAGTCAGGGGCGGGCTCTCCCAGGACTCTGCCCCGGGGCTCTGCGGCCTCTCCGGTTGCTCGGAGGCCCCGCGGTGATAGCAGAGAGGACGATTGTATTGTGGCGCAGGGATTAGGCTGGGTGGAAAGGGAAAAACTATTCTCATAAACATCTTGGAGGGACGATTAAATTAATTTGTTTGGAAAGGATGTTCATGATGACGTATTCTCCCTCTACTAATGAAGTTACCATTTCCTTCTTAAATGGTATAGTGTAATTTCAACATATATGCTCAATGAGAGCTGGGCCTGTGATGTAAATGATTCTAATTTATTTTGCAATAAAATAGCTTTTTCAGTGAATTGAAACAACGTTATTATTCTGGATTAGAAATCTGGGAGTAGGGAGGTGTTGCAAGTTATTACTTGAAATGAATAAAACGTTAGCATAATGACAAACAAATACAGCATTGTTGGCTTTATTTTTCTGTCTCAACTATTTTCTGAATAGAATTTCCCTGATTTGTAAGTGTGCCAATTGTTTTATGCATTGTTTTGCCTGGCCACAGAAGGTGCTTCCAGGTAGAATAGGAGAGGTCTGTTGCCATAGTCGCCTGGTCTTAGTAGGTCCATACATTGGTTGTGAGAGAAGCCCGTTTTGACTATTCCAATTTGGCTTTTCTTTTTTTTTTTAAAACAAATTTTATTAATTTTACAGAGAACACAAACAAAACTAAAAGATCTTTTCTGAAGGTTGTCTGATCCCGGGTTGAAACTCTTCACACAGACACAAATTCAAACATCATATTCACTTTATATATCCTTCCATATCTTATTATCATTTTCTTTTATATATATATATATAAACCATTTTTATCAATCTTATATAAACAATGCACAAGGCATAACAGCTTATAAGTTCTTTTCTAAGAAAAAATAATAAAAGAAGAAAACCAATAGAACATAACAATTCAAAATTATAGTATCAATACTTTGTCTATTTAACTTCATATCTTATCCCACCTTCTCCTTTTCATCCAAATTATTTCTTATTAATAAATTTTTTTTTGCCTTTTTTCAATATACAACATCCAAAAAAAAAAAACATAAAACCTTTATATATCCTTTCATATCTTATTATCATTTTCAATAATATTCTTTGTCTGTTCTATTTCCAACTATCCATTCATCTTTTTTCTTTTATTATATTTCTCCTATACACCAATTGGAGCAACGTCTATAACTCATTACCCTAACTTAAAAGTACTTCATATAACAATTTTTCTTGGGATTCTGTTTAAAAGATTCTAAAATTACACAATGAATTTTATACTCTAAATACACATATAAAAAACACAATCTTATGTACCCTCCAGAATCCCTCTTTTATCCGAAATTAAATTCACCCATTGTCTCTGAATAAACTTTTTTTCTTTAGATCTTGCTTCCCCCCATTGAGGCTTCTCCTCCCCCCCTTTCTCTCTTGCTTATTCTTCTCCTTGCCCTTTTTACCCCTTTGTCTTTCCTCCTCCCTTTTCTTACTCCCTTTCCTTTGCTTTCTAACCTTGCCTCCACCTTTCCGCTCATTTTTCTCTTCTTTGGTTGTTTTTATAATTCTTAAAATCCCCTTTTTCTTATCCTTTTTCTCCTCCTCCCCGGAAAGAACCCATTGTTCATCAAAGATGGCTTCTTCTTCCTCTTCTTCTTTGTCCCAGTCCTTCTGCTGCGTAGTCAACTTTTCATAAGTACATAACGCCATTTCTAAGAATTGAAACAAAGTGCCCAAAGTATCTTCTTTTTTATATTTTTGATATTCAGTCTTTAGTTCATCCACAAGCGATGCCATTATGAAAAAAGAAACTTTTCCCAAAACAACCACAAATATTTTTAATCAAGAATAATTCAAAAAAAAAAATTCCAAAAATTAATACTTTTCTTCCTTCTTCTCTTTCTCTTTCTGGGGTTAATGTTTAATCAAAGAGGTCCAATTACCATATACCTTTCTTTGGGATTCTAGGCAATCTCCTCCTTTTTCAGCTTCTGCTCCAATTTTTTTTCCTCTCCCTTCCCACTTGCAATATCAATTTTAAATAATCAGAAATCCATACCTCCAACAAGGGTTTTCCAATTTCTTAAGTTTTTCAATGTCCAAAAACCTTTTTGTCCCTTAGCTTCAACTCTCAAAACAATTCACTTTCAATGTCCAATATGTCCAAACATATCTGCTTTTTCCATGGGGTGGGACAGTGAAGAAAAAAAAAAAAAGTTCCCTTTAGCAGCTTCTCCGCCGCTTTCGATCTTCTTAGGGATACAATGTATCCTCCAGCAACTCAAACAGCTCAGTTCCAACCAATTTGAAAGATGTTACTTGACCCGGCTCAGACAGCACTTTCACTCTTCTTACTTCCTCCAGCGCAATCTTACCCGGTTGCTGGCTTCTTCATGGCGGCCATTGCTGACCGCCGCTCCACCGCCTTGGGAAAAAGGGGTTTTTCCGGAGGAGGAGGGGGTCTGCGACACCCCCAACCCCCTGTCCGACTCCCCTCTCTCTTCAGCTGTCCCTACAGGGCAGCCATATCCCCCTGACCCATCTGGATCGGGGGTACCTCGGCGGCTAGCACAGCAGGAATCGCGAGCTGTTGCGAATTCCTGCTGCCCCGAAGCCACACGAAACCGGAAACCCAAATTTGGCTTTTCTATCACCACAACAGAACCCTTGTTATTAGGCAACATAAAACAGTGCTGGGTTTCTAAGAAGTTTACCACCTGTTTGGTGGGCGTGGCTTGGGTGTGCTTCAAATGTGCACCAAACACACACTGCTTTCCTACTGAACCACCTGCAATCCTGCGCTCTCCCTGTAGCTTCAACAGCTGCCGCGCGGCAATCTGTGCTGCGCAAAGCAGCTGCCCTTCAAAAGCAGGGAATAAAGATCAGTATGAGAGCCTGGGCGGGCCCAACAGCAGCTGGTCAGAGAGAACTGGTTTGGTCTCAGCTGATCTTCAGCGCTATTGGCATGCCAGAACTGGTAGAATAGCACCACTGACATAAAAGCACCATCAATAAAGCATGGTGTGGTATATTTGCATTCTTTACCCCAACTATTTCCACAGTTGTCATAATTTCAATAATAAAAATCTTTGTATGTCAATATGGAACATACTTAAATAAATGGTTATGGAATGGGACAATTCACCATGGCCATCTTGCCACAGCCAACTCACCATGCGACAATTCACCATGGACAATCCATGTGGGATAATTCAACACAAGCATTATCCGCCACTATTTCTTTGACATTATTTCCATTAACAGAAGTAAATAATGTAGAAGAAACGGTGGATAACATTTATCGAGTTGATTATCCCACATGGATTGTTTGGTGGCAAGATGGTCATTTGCAAAAGGGCCATGGCAAGATGGCTGCATCAAATTGATCATGGTGAGTTGTCCTAGACCCCATGGCTAGGACCAAACCCTAAACTCAGCTGGGCACATCTCCAAAAGGGAAATACTCCCATTTAGTGTCATCTAGTCTTGGTGATACACACCAGATTATCTTGTTCCTCCCTCACAAATGAGGGGACCCTTGTTAATAAACCTAGTGTTCAGCAGCGGCAGCCAAATACCTGGGCCTCCAAGGGTCTGCTATTTAGCATCTGGTGTGAACTTGGAACCTCAGAACATGCTATTGTTATTAAGTATCAGGAGCATCTTCACCTGTAAAGGCCTGCCCTATGGCTCCTATTTCTTCCCCTACCCATCATTACCTGGATTGATTCTCCCACTCTAAACTCTGTGAGGTGGTCTCCTATTTCCAATCCTGACTTCCCTGCTTCCTGCACTGTCAACCTTGTCATTACGCCAAGCATACTGACTCATCTCAATCATTCTATGGGTTGGTGGGAGAATGAATACCAGGATGGATAAAAATTGATGTTTAAAAAAACCTGGATTTTTAAAATTTAAATTGGATTTTTTTTTATTTTTATCACATTTATTTTGATAAAATGCTTTTGGAGTAAAATTTATTTAAAGATAGTTTTCAATTTAAGATACATTAATAATTTAGTTTATTCAGCATGAAATGGAGATTTTAGTTATGTAGCATGATGCTGTATATTCTGCAATATTTACATTTTTTTGTAAACTCATTCAATGAATCCAAGCTGTGCAAGCTTGAGATAACATGCACTGCATTGATGCATTCACACAATTTCACAGTAACCATGAGATAAATCATAAAGCAAAGTTCAGGAATATTCCTTTACCCCTTTGTTTTGCAAATCTATGTACACTACAAACAATATGATTGTTTGAAGAGAAATGCATCTGTACCAGGCTCTAAGTTTGAGGAGAAAGGGCAAGGAGTAAAAATGAAAGTGAAACCTTCTAAGCAGCTTATAAACCTTGTGAACTTTCTGCACATAACTTGAAGTGCTTTATTCCTCCCCTGAAGAGCAAAATGGCAGCAAGCCGTAAAAGAGACCCAGTTTGGGAATATTTTAATGAAGTTCCTCTATCTACGGGTAAAGCAGGTATGCAAAATGCAATCAATGCAATGCAATGGTGGCCCGAATGAAACAACAACATGAGAAGTGCTGTGATGAAAGGACCATGTTTGAAGAGACAGGACCTTCAGGACCTTCAGGTTGGTAAACTGTTTTTATATCATATTTTTTAGACTGCCATATATTATGCTAAAGCAATTATATGTATATTTGTGTGTGTGTATATGTATGTATGTATATGTATATGTGTGTGTATATATATATGTGTGTGTATATATATATATATATATATATGTCTGGCATTCAGCTTTGTTCGGGTATTTTCCCACGTCATAATAGTGGTGCTTTTAAAGTTGTAGCAACATTTCAGCAGAGTCTCATCTGCCATCATCAGGCTTCTGTATGGTGTTTGTCTGTGAGTCAGACTTTTACAGTGGTTTCAGATTTAAATTTGGGGCAGCCTATTGCTGTGTCAGAATGGTTTTTTCTTCCTCCTGATTGGTTGAGAGTCTTGGTCTGTGTTTATTGGTCTTGGAGTTTGCTGTGTTCTGCTACTAATATCTTCTGTCTGTTTTTTTGGGCGGGCGGGGGGGCTATTTTTGTATCTTGATTGGCTGGCAACATTGTATTATTTTATTGGAGGCCTTTAGTGCAGCTTGGCTTCGGGTAAATGGACGGCTATCATTAGTTAGGAAGCTGGGTTTCATCTGGGTGCCTGGTTGGGGTGTGTTTGAGCTGGAGGTATCAGGGGGGATCTGTTTGTGCCCAGGTGTTTGCCTGGCTTGTGGTGTGGAGATTTTTTTGTTTGTGAGTGCAGGCTTCCAAATGATTGACAGCCTGGTGGAATCATCTCTTCTGTTCATGCTTTCTGGTCTTTTTTCAATCTCTATGGCTTCTCTGATGATTCTGTGGCTAGGATTTTCTATGGTGGCTAGGGTTTTGGTGCCATTGAAGTTGATGTTATGACCTGTGGCTTCCATGTGTTGGACGAGTGAGGAAGTGTGTTCCAGCTTTTTGACTGCATTTTTGTGTTCATCCAGGCGGGTGCTTATTCTTCTATTGGTCTGTCCAATGTATGTGGCCGGGCATGATGCACAGGGGACTTCATATATGCCTTGGTTTTCCCGGTCAATTTTGTCTTTGGGGTTCCTGAGGATGGCTGCTATTTTTCTGTCTGTTTTGAAGGCAGTCTTGATGTGGTGTCTGTATAGAATCTTACTAATTTTGTCTGTAGTGCCTCTTATGTAGGGCAGGACAGCTGTTCCATGGGTCTGTTCATCTTCTGGGTCTCTATTATGTCTCAGTGTGTTTTTGTGGATCAAGTTGGTGATTTTGCTTTTGTGGAGGCCGTTGGCTGTCAATATTTTAGTCAGGGTGCACAGTTCAGTCTTAATGTGTGTCTTGTCTGCCAGGCGTTTGGTTCTAGTAATTAGTGTTTTAGCCACGGAGTTTATCTGTGCTGGGTGGTGGTGGGATTGGGCGTTGAGGTAGCGGTTGGTGTGTGTTTTCTTCTGGTATATGGTGTGTCCTAGTGTGCCATCTGTTTTTTTGTAGATTAGTACATCTAGGAATGGTAGTTGTTTGTTTGTTTCTGTTTCCATGGTGAACTTGATTTTGGGGTGTGCACTGTTTAGGTGTGTTAGGAGATTGTTTAGGTTTTCTTGTCCATGGGGCCAAATCACGAATGTGTCATCGATATATCTTAACCATAGTTTGAGTTTGAGTATGGCATTAGCCAGGGCTCTGGATTCGAATTCTTCCATGAACAGGTTTGCAATGACAGGTGACAGTGGTGATCCAATGGGGGCTCCTTCAATTTGTTTGTATCTTTGTCCTTTGTATATGAAAAATGTGTTGGTAAAGCAGTGTTCTGTTAGTTCCATGAGGTGTTTAGCTGGTTGGTATTTATTTTTGATGATTTCGAGGGTCTCTTTTATCGGGACTTGAGTGAATAGTGAAACCATGTCAAAACTTACAAGAGATCTTCTTGCTCCACGTGTAGATCTTTGATCATTTCCAAGAAGTGGTATGAGTTTTGTACATGAGAAGCTGCTGTTTCAGCATGGGGCTGTAGCTCTTTTGCTAGGTGTTTAGCTAGGTTTTGTAGTGGTGCTCCTCTGGAGCTGACTATGGGTCTGAGATGGTTAAGATATATCGATGACACATTCGTGATTTGGCTCCATGGACAAGAAAACCTAAACAATTTCCTAACACACCTAAACAGTGCACACCCCAAAATCAGGTTCACCATGGAAACAGAAACAAACAAACAACTACCATTCCTAGATGTACTAATCTACAAAAAAACAGATGGCACACTAGGACACACCATATACCAGAAGAAAACGCACACCAACCGCTACTCAACACCCAATCCCACCACCACCCAGCACAGATAAACTCCGTGGCTAAAACACTAATTACTAGAACCAAACGCCTGGCAGACAAGACACACATTAAGACTGAACTATGCACCCTGACTAAAATATTGACAGCCAACGGCTTCCACAAAAGCAAAATCACCAACTTGATCCACAAAAACACACTGAGACATAATAGAGACCCAGAAGATGAACAGACCTATGGAACATCTGTCCTGCACTACATAAGAGGCACTACAGACAAAATTATTAAGATTCTATACAGACACCACATCAAGACCGCCTTCAAAACAGACAGAAAAATAGCAGCCATCCTCAGGAACCCCAAAGACAAAATTGACCGGGAAAACCAAGGCATATATGAAGTCCCCTGTGCATCATGCCCAGCCACATACATTGGACAGACCAATCGAAGAATAAGCACCCGCCTGGATGAACACAAAAATGCAGTCAAAAAGCTGGAACACACTTCCTCACTCGTCCAACACATGGAAGCCACAGGTCATAACATCAACTTCAATGGCACCAAAACCCTAGCCACCATAGAAAATCCTAGCCACAGAATCATCAGAGAAGCCATAGAGATTGAAAAAAGACCAGAAAGCATGAACAGAAGAGATGATTCCACCAGGCTGTCAATCATTTGGAAGCCTGCACTCACAAACAAAAAAATCTCCACACCACAAGCCAGGCAAACACCTGGGCACAAACAGATCCCCCCTGATACCTCCAGCTCAAACACACCCCAACCAGGCACCCAGATGAAACCCAGCTTCCTAACTAATGATAGCCGTCCATTTACCCGAAGCCAAGCTGCACTAAAGGCCTCCAATAAAATAACACAATGTTGCCAGCCAATCAAGATACAAAAAGAGCCCCCCCCAAAACAGACAGAAGATATTAGTAGCAGAACACAGCAAACTCCAAGACCAATAAACACAGACCAAGACTCTCAACCAATCAGGAGGAAGA